>OZ012735.1:345762410-346962410 GCA_963859935.3 Lathyrus sativus | reverse complement strand
ACAACCATAAACTACTCCTAATAAAAATTGTTTTATTTACACTTTTTATAGTTTTAAAATAATTGTTCATTTATACTATAAATGTAGCATCTATCAACATTTTTTAATACTATATTTCTATTCTAACTTTTATTTTATTCAACTATTTCAACACATCTAATAATTTTTTAAAAACTGATATGATAATTTTTATGAGATGGAGAAATAATTAATAAAAACTAAAATAAAAAACTTATTTTATTAATATTTAAACTAATGAATAAAGATAAAAGGACACAAATAACTTATTTAATTAATATTTTAAATTAAAATAAAAAATATAAAATTGATATATTATCAACTTTAAACTACTAAAATTACATATAGAAAATATTATAATTTAGTTTTAAAAATAAAAATGGAATAATTTTAAAAATATATTCTCTCCATTTTAAAATGACTGTCGTTTTAAAAAAAAAATTTTGTTTTAAAATGAATGTCACTCTCACTTTTTAATATAATTACTATTTTTTCAATTATATCATATAATTATTACTATGTACACTATTTTTAATAAATTAATAAGATTAATTTAATAAAAATGCAACATTTTATGATAATATGATTGCATTCTTTAATTTATGTATAAAAATTTTAAACCATCATTTTAAAAAATGACTATCAACCGAATTAGTTTAACTTAATACTCAAAAATAATAATTTATAATAGGTTTCAACTACATCTTCCTAAAATATTTTTTAATCATAAATTTATAATAAGTTACTATAATCTTTCAACTACTAATCCTTATAGTAGTTTGTCTCACTAAAAGTACACTTACAACTTTTATTATTACTAGCTATTACTAGTTTTTTCTTTTGGGTGCTTTTCAATTGGTATTCTACTTGAACCTTTTCCGATGTTATTGTAATTGGTCACTCTACTTAAATATTTCTCTTTTTCCCAAATAACTTTTTTTTTTTTCAATTCATACATTCTCTGCCTTACCATTTTCCTGTTCTCTCTAAAACCGGAACAAGAAAAAGGTTTGTTTTTCTTACCTTTTCACTTCCTTAGCTATTATAGCTAGCTATAATCAATACTATTGAAACAAAGTATAACTTATTTTCATAATCTCTTTTCATCTTCCCTCACTGTTTGATTCACCCCTCTATTGCAGAATTGATCATCACAAAAATGGAAGATAATAATAACCATGATTTCTTTTCGCACAAATTTCCAACAGCTACTCAGGTAAAACTTGTTTTGTTTTTCATATCTATTTCATGTTTTTTTTTTTATAAATACCAAAACCTTAAACTAAACTGTGTCTATGTTTGAAAAACATTTTTCTAAACAAGGTGGTGGAAGAGTTGAAGGAGCTATGGAGCATGGCGTTACCGATAACAGCTATGAACATGTTGGTTTTTGTGAGAGCGGTTGTTTCTGTTCTTTTCCTCGGCAGACTAGGTAGTTTAGAGCTAGCTGGTGGTGCACTCTCCATAGGTTTCACAAACATAACAGGGTACTCTGTTCTTGTCGGTCTTGCATCTGGTCTTGAACCTGTTTGTAGCCAAGCTTTTGGCAGCAAAAACTGGGACCTTCTTTCCCTTTCACTACAAAGAATGGTGTTCATACTTTTCATGGCAGTTATACCGATTAGTCTTCTTTGGGTTAAACTCGAAAGAATCATGCTGTTCATGGGTCAAGACAGTGGGATAACTGAAATGGCGGCGGTGTACTGTTTCTATTCTCTGCCGGATCTTTTGACAAACACGTTGTTACAGCCTTTGAGGGTTTTTTTACGATCACAGAAAGTGACGAAACCGATGATGTATTGTTCGTTGGTGGCGGTTGTTTTTCACGTTCCTTTGAATTATTTGTTGGTGGTGGTGATGGAGCTGGGCGTGCCGGGTGTGGCGATGGCGTCGGTGTTGACGAATATGAATATGGTGGTTTTGATGGCGGGGTATATTGGGGTTTTTAGGAGGAAGGAGATGAAGTTGAGGTGGAGTTGTGGTGGTTGTGGCGGCGGCGGCGGTGGTGGTTTGGGTGAGTTGATGAAATTGGCTGTTCCTAGTTGTTTGATGATATGTTTGGAATGGTGGTGGTACGAGATTGTTACTGTTATGGCTGGCTATTTGGAGAATCCAACGTTGGCGGTTGCTGCAACTGGGATTTTGATTCAGACAACAAGTATGATGTATACTGTTCCTATGGCTCTTGCTGGTTGTGTTTCTGCTCGGGTATGTTTCTCTTCTCTTTACTTCCATTTTTTAATTTATTCTTGGATTTAAGGTATTCATAGCAACTCAAATATCAATGCTAAAGAAATGATAGGTAGGCATGGCAAAAAAACCCGGACCCGTCGGGGCCCGCCCGGACCCGCCCCGAAATTAGCGGGGAAAACCCGGTTTGAGTGGGTACGGGTGCGGGTGCGGGGAAAATCCGATTTTTAATTACGGGTGCGGGTACGGGTGCGGGTAGACACTAAGACCCGCCCGCACCCGGCCCCGCCCCGCACCCGAATAATTTATTTTAATTTAATTCTCTTATTTTACTTATTTTAATATTTATTTATTAATTATATTTTTAATTAAATTATTAATACATTTATTGCAATTAAAATAAATAAATTAATCAAGTTAATATTAATTTACTAATTAAAATTTTAATTAAATAAATAATTTATTTATTAAAATAATTAATTTTTTAATTAAGTTATTAATTTTTATTGTAATTAAAAATAAAATAAAAAATTTCGGGTGGGGGCGGGGCGGGTGCGGGTGCACCCGTTTTCTACTGGGGGCGGGTTTGGGTGGTAAATTTTTACCCCCGGTCAGATTTGGGGGCGGGGGCGGGTGTGTTACATGAAAGCGGGTGCGGGTGCGGGTATAGTAAAATCCGCCCCCGACCCGCCCCGTTGCCATCCCTAATGATAGGAGTGAAGAAATATTATGGAGACATTTAATTGTAGGAGAATGGGTTCCAACCTTATTTTTATTCACTTTAAAGAAAGAAATGATAATTCTTAAATTATTTGAAATTGGATGAAATGGTAAGAGATATTTATCGGTTTAGTTAAAGATCTTGAGCATAAAATCTAGTATACTAAGCGCGAGCATTGGTAATCGAGCCCATTACAAATTTTTGTTGTTGAAGAAGCATAGGAGGTTCAGGAATTAGTCTCTTCCATAGCATAAAATACTTAATTTCTAATAAAAAAGATTAGCATATACAAAAAAAATTCACTTACATGACAAATTTAAATTTAAAAAAATATGTAAGGATTTAAAATATATATATATATATATATATATATATATATATATATATATATATATATATATATATATATATATATATATTATTTGGTTAATTTCCTTTAAGTGCAGGAATTGCTGTCTGTTTCTTTGAGAAACTTTTTTATACTAATTTTCAATCTCTTGGATTATTAAGAAGATAGTCATAACATCCCCCTATTTTATTATTATACTGTTAACATTTTTTTTTTAATGATTTTATGTAACTCTTACTAGACTTTGTACTTATTAGAATATTAATAGTAATTCATATTTATTTAGTTGTATTATTTTCCTTAGTCCATAAGTTTGTTAGAGGGTATTTTAGTATTTTATCTTATTCTAGTAACCCTAGTTTTAGCTTATAAATAGGGTGACAATTATTGTAACTTTAATCATGTTTTTCTGCCGTCATTCTTATTAGAATATTTCTACCGTTCATCATTTATTCACCTTTGCACCAACAATTGGTATCTAGAGCTCCGGTTCAGATTCATTGGGAAACACGGGAAACACGAGTGAACGTGAGGTCTTGTGTGTTTGATTTTGATTCTTAGATTCGTGTTGAATCTTGAACAAAATCTGATCAGAATTTTATTCTGTGGGTTGGGAAACACTGTGTGAGAAACATTGAGTGTATTGTGCAAGGTGAAGATGAACGGAAACGGCAACATGAACACCAAGCTTCCAGTATTTGACGGTAAAAACTGGAATCGTTGGATGATCCAAATGCGTGTACTGTTTGGTGCTCAAGATGTTTTAGATCTTGTCACTGATGGTTATGTTCCGGTAGCAGCAGATGCAACAGATGAACAGAAAAACGCGCAGAAGGAAGTAAGGAAGAAGGATCAGAAAACATTATTCTTTATTCATCAATGTGTTGATGTAAATGTGTTTGAGAAGATTGCAGATTCAACGACAGCAAAGGCTGCGTGGGACACACTGGTTAGATGTTATGGTGGTGACGCATCAGTGAAGAAGGTGAAGCTTCAGTCCTTGAGAAAGCAATATGAGAATCTCAACATGAAGAATAATGAGAAAGTTTCTGAATACATCTCCAGAGTGATTCTGATCACTAATGAGATGAAGGCGTGTGGAGAAACTTTTTCTGAAGAAACAATCATGGAGAAGGTATTGAGATCCCTTACCTCTCAATTTGATTACATTGTGGTAGCAATAGAACATTCCAAAGATCTGAGTACCATGAGAATTGAACGGAAACGGCAACATGAACACCAAGCTTCCAGTATTTGACGGTAAAAACTGGAATCGTTGGATGATCCAAATGCGTGTACTGTTTGGTGCTCAAGATGTTTTAGATCTTGTCACTGATGGTTATGTTCCGGTAGCAGCAGATGCAACAGATGAACAGAAAAACGCGCAGAAGGAAGTAAGGAAGAAGGATCAGAAAACATTATTCTTTATTCATCAATGTGTTGATGTAAATGTGTTTGAGAAGATTGCAGATTCAACGACAGCAAAGGCTGCGTGGGACACACTGGTTAGATGTTATGGTGGTGACGCATCAGTGAAGAAGGTGAAGCTTCAGTCTTTGAGAAAGCAATATGAGAATCTCAACATGAAGAATAATGAGAAAGTTTCTGAATACATCTCCAGAGTGATTCTGATCACTAATGAGATGAAGGCGTGTGGAGAAACTCTTTCTGAAGAAACAATCATGGAGAAGGTATTGAGATCCCTTACCTCTCAATTTGATTACATTGTGGTAGCAATAAAACATTCCAAAGATCTGAGTACCATGAGAATTGAAGAGCTGCAGAGCAGTTTAGAAGCGCAAGAGTTGCGTTTGACTGAGAGAACTTCTGAAAGGGAAGTAGAGCAGCAGGCTCTGAAAGCGACTTCTGATAGGAGGTATCAGAAGCAGTCAGAAGCCAAGAGAAGATCTGATGGTGGTCAGAAGTCAGAAAGCTCAACCTCTGATAGACAAAAGAATGCTCAGAAGGGAAAAGAGAAGTATGACAAGAAGAAGATCCAATGTTACTGTTGTAAGAAGTTTGGTCACTTTGCTAGAGATTGTTGGTCAAACAAGGAGAAGAAATCAGAAGAAGCAAATATAGCCAGAAGTTCTGATGACGAATCTGTGCTATTGATGGCCTCTGAATCTGATGATCTGACAGACTGGTGGTATATGGACACTGGCTGTTCAAATCATCTTACTGGAAACAAGAAATGGCTGGTTGACTTTGACTCTGAAAAGAGGACAAAGATCAGATGTGCTGATGACAAATATCTTAATGCAGAAGGTATGGGAAATGTCAGAGTGACTCTGAACAATGGGAAAACAACATTGATTCAGAACGTGTGGTATGTACCTGGCATCAGAAGTAATCTGATGAGTGTGAGACAATTAATTGAGAAAGGTTTTTCAGTTACCATGAAGGACAATCTTCTGAAGCTGTATGACTACAATCAGAAGTTGATTATGGAGTCAGAACAGGGAAGAAATAGAACATTCAAGGTGAATGTCAGAACTGCAGACTCAGAATGTCTTAGTGCAACATGTGCTGAGAAGGAGAGTGAGCTGTGACACAGAAGATTTGGTCATTTGAATTTCAGAAGCCTAAAACATCTGAATTCAAAGAAGCTGGTACATGGAATTCCTGCAATTAAGAAGCCTGAGAAGTCATGCAAAGTTTGCATGGAAGGAAAACAACCACGTTTGTCATTTGCGTCAGAAGTTGTTCCAAGAGCAAAACATGCCTTGAGAGTTGTACATTCTGATGTGTGTGGTCCATTTCCAGTAGCATCAATTGGAGGGAATAAGTACTTTGTATTGTTTGTTGATGAATTCACAAGAATGACATGGGTATCTCTTATTAAGTTCAAACACGAGGTGTTTGATGAATTCAAGAAATTCAGAATGAAGGCTGAGAATCAGAGTGGTCAGAAGTTGAAGATTCTTAGAACTGATGGTGGAGGTGAGTATAACTCCAAAGAGTTCCAGAAGTTCTGTGAGGAGAATGGAATTGAGCATGAGGTTACTGCTCCTTATACCCCTCAACACAATGGTCTTGCTGAAAGAAGAAACCGTACTTTGCTTGATATGGTGAGAAGCATGCTAAAGGAGAAAAAGCTTCCTCAGAAGCTCTAGGGAGAAGCTGTTGCCACTGCAACGTATGTACTCAACAGATGTCCTACGAAGAAGTTGAAGGAAATAGTTCCTATGCAGAAGTGGACTGGAGACAAGCATAGTGTTAGTCATCTGAAGGTGTTTGGTTCTGTTTGCTATAAACATGTTCCAGAAGCCAGAAGACAGAAGCTGGATGATAGAAGCAAAGTGATGATTCTGATAGGGTACCACAGTACAGGTGCATACAAACTCTATTGTCCAGAAACCAATAAAATTGAATTCAGCAGAGATGTGATTGTGAAGGAATCACAAGTTTGGAATTGGGATAAGTCTCAATCTGATTCTGATGTTAGAACTTCTGAAGAAAGGTCAGAGTTAAGAATTTCTGAAGTTGAAGTAAACTCTGACGTTGATTCTGACTCTGATAGTGATTCTGACTCTGGAGAAGACTCAGAGGATGAAGGTGACTCTGATGATCCAGACTCTGATGGTAATCCACATTCTGGTGGAAATTCAGACTCTGAAGATGGCCAAAACTCTGAAAATATGCCAGATCTTGAAGATGGTCAAAGCTCTAGAGGAAGTCAACCATCTGAAGCTGGAAACTCTGAAGCTCAAGACTTTGAACAAGTTCAGAGACCACAAAGAATCAGAAGCGTTCCCAGAAGATTTGCAGAATTTGACATGCTGCAAGACACTGAAGTAGACTCTGAAGGAAAAGTTATTCAGTGTGCCATGTTAGTAGACTCTGAACCCATAAGTACAGAAGAGGCTCTTAAGCAGAAGCTCTGGCTGAAGGCCATGAAAGAAGAACTTGATGCTATAGAGAGAAACAAGACTTGGAAGCTGACAGAACTTCCAAAAGACAAGAAAGCCATCAGCGTCAGATGGATTTTCAAGCAGAAGTTAAAGCCAGATGACTCAATTGGCAAACATAAAGCAAGGTTGGTAGCCAGAGGATTTCTACAAAAACCTGGGCTGGATTACTCTGAAGTGTTTGCACCTGTAGCAAGACATGAAACAATCAGAATGGTGATTGCAATAGCTGCTAACAGGAATTGGCCTCTGATGCATTTAGATGTAAAATCTGCATTTCTGAACGGTCCTTTAAAAGAAGAAGTTTACGTGTCACAACCTCCTGGATTTGTGAAAAAGAATCAGGAAGGGATGGTGTACAGATTATACAAAGCTCTATATGGATTGAAACAAGCGCCCAGAGCTTGGAATCAGAAGATTGATTCATTTTTCAAGAAGCAAGGCTTTCAGAAATGTGAGATGGAGTACGGTGTCTATGTTCAGCATACTTCTGAAAGCAATATGACTCTGGTATGTTTATATGTTGATGATATACTATTGACTGGAAGTTCTGAACAGGAGATAGCCAAGTTCAAGAAAGTTCTGATGAATGAATTTGAAATGACTGATTTAGGCAAAATGACATACTTTCTAGGGATGGAGTTCAGATATTCTGAGAAAGGTATCATTTTGCATCAGCTCAAGTATGAATTAGAACTTCTGAAGAGATTTGATCTGAAGAATTGTAAGATGGCTGTCACACCTTCTGATACAAATCAGAAACTAGATTCAGACTCTGAAGGAAAGGATGTGGACGCTACAACCTTCAAACAGTTGGTTGGTTCTCTGAGGTATCTGTGCAATACCAGACCTGATATTTGCTACTCAGTTGGGATGGTTAGTAGGTTCATGAGTAAACCTAAGTGGTCCCATTACCAAGCTGCTGTCAGGATTCTGAGGTATATCAAGGGAACTCTGAAGTATGGAGTGTTATTTCCCTCTGGAGGAAATAATGAGTCAGAACTTCTGAGTTATTCAGACTCTGATTGGTGTGGAGACAGAGTTGACAGAAGAAGTACATCTGGGTACTTGTTCAAATTTCTGGGAGGTTCTATTTCTTGGTGTTCCAAGAAGCAACCTGTTAAGGCGTTGTCAACGTGTGAAGCTGAATACATTGCAGGTGCTGTTACTGCATGCCAAGTTGTGTGGATTCTGAATCTGTTGCAGGATCTGAAGATTAAAGTAGACAAACCTCTGAAGTTGATGATTGACAACAAGTCTGCAATCAATCTTGCCAGAAACCCAGTGTTGCATGGGAGAAGCAAGCATATTGAGACCAAATATCATTTTCTGAGACATCAAGTTCAGAGTGGAGTGTTAGAAGTTGTACACTGCAGCACTCAGAAGCAGTTGACAGATGTTCTGACGAAAGCTATCAAGACTGATCAATTTCTCAGACTAAGGGATGAAATTGGTGTTACAAGTTTTGATGGAATATGAATTAAGGGATGGTATTAGAATATTAATAGTAATTCATATTTATTTAGTTGTATTATTTTCCTTAGCCCCTAAGTTTGTTAGAGGGTATTTTAGTATTTTATCTTATTCTAGTAACCCTAGTTTTAGCTTATAAATAGGGTGACAATTATTGTAACTTTAATCATGTTTTTCTGCCGTCATTCTTATTAGAATATTTATACCGTTCATCATTTATTCACCTTTGCACCAACAGTACTTACCCATAATTGTTATTACACGCCACCTTTAACATGTCTCGTATAAGATATCTCTTGGATTGTTAAGAAGATAGTCATAACATCCCCCGATTTCATTATTATCCTGTTAACATTTTTTTTTTAATGATTTTCTGTAACTCTTATGAGACTTTGTAGTTACCCATAATTGTTATTACACGCCACCTTTAACATGTCTCGTATAAGATGAATTCTGACTTATATTCTGTCTACAGTTACTCGGTATTTATCATTTTTCTTAAATATTCGATATAGCGGCTCCCATACTCGATTTTAGTGACTTTATAATTTGGTTTTAAAAAATAAATTATTGAGATCATATTAAAACATCAAAATATGACATCATATTATTGAAATATAAATATTATTGAGATGAAAAAGTTATTAATTTAACTTTTTTAAAAGTGAAGAAATAAAATAACACACGTTCAAAACTAAGCATCCATTAAATTGAATGCCTATGCACATTGAAGTTAATTACCATAAGACATTTGTTTGTGCCTTCTATTTAGTAATTTGATTTTGGTCATCAAATTATTATAACCAAAATTATACTTCAAAAATATTTTTATTATTGTTTTGATATATTCAGGGACCACTATATTTTGTAACTAAAATGATTATTGTTTTGACATTTTTGTTTGGAGGGAATATATAATGTGTATTCAACCTTATTTTATTTTAGCCTTTTACTTTAGAAGCCAAAAAGTTTTGATAGCAAAAACGAATATTTTTGTATATTTTCCACTTGGAATAATATTTGAGTGGGGTGCCATGAAGAATCATATAGTAGAAAATAGTGAGTAATGGAGTGAGGACTTTGATTTTTCTACTCTATATATATGACTAGATCTTTTAACTTGCAAGCCGAAAGTATTATTATTTTTTAATTGGGGGAATATATAGATAATAAATAAAGTTTGAAATTAATTTTTTAAAAATAAAGTCAAATATCTCCACATAAGACTATATCACATTTGCACACTGACTTGATTCCGAACATCCTTAAAGAGGCAAAATAAGGACTTTTTCGGTTTGAATATGTTTTATTAATTTAATTATGTTTTAATTATATTTTTTTTAAATATAGTATACTTTAGTTCTATGTATGTAGTCTACTAAAAATGGAAGTAAATGTCAACCTCAGACCATGATTTTCTTCATATAATTTTTCTTTGACGAATCACTGTCCCTTACGGTTGTTTCCAACTATAGAGAATCTCAATTTTAAGTTGTTTTCTTCTATAAATAAATAATTAGAAACAAAAATTTAACAATTAATGGTTAGTAGGAATATTAAAATATATAAAAAAATTAGTGCCCAAAGTAGTTGTTTTTAATTTTTTTTTTATACTTTTTCTCTATCTTATCTTATATATGCCAAATACACGTGTGAAGATTTTATGCTGTTTCTTAAAGTTATTGTCTTAAATCTTTGATGTTTTTCCTTTGCTTTTTCTTTATATATTCTTTTTGAGCTATAAACATAAATCATTGGTTTCTGTTTAATGAGGTATAAATTAAATTTGTTCTATGATTGGGTCAAGTACAAGGACCCATTTGAGTTAAGTCACACTTGTAATGTGATTCCACAAAACTAGAAGTAATTAATCACTTATAAGTAGAATTCTGTTTGGCTTGCATAGGAACTCCATCATCATACATTTCTATTTTACCAAATATTCTAACTATCAAATCTCAAAAAGCATCCCATTTTCTTTGTGGGACCCATTCTATGATCTTTTTATCATGTATTTCACTTGAGATTTTAGTGTAGTATATATAAAATTACATCTTAATTTTATTTAATGTAGTATTTGTAAAATTGTGATGTGATGTTAATCATGTTTGCTGTATTATTTTTAATTAAAGTAATCACTTTACTATTTTTTATTCGTTTTTAACATATTTTTAAAAATTAGATTAATTAGAATGAAAAATAAATTTAATCCGTTTTTAATAGTTTTTTCAAATAATAATCTTTTATGATTATTTTTTTAGAATTAATTATTGATATCATTATTTTGAATAGTCTATTTTAAAAAAATCATTTTGATAAAAGATAAAATAATTTTTTGTATAAATATTTTATAAATGATTGAATATAAACAACATTTTATTTTGCAGAATCAATAACAAATTCTCTTTATAATTGGAGTAATTAATAAAAATTCATATGAAATTCATTATAATGAGTAATGTTTAATAACTTTCTATTCAATAAATGCAGGTAGGGAATGAGCTTGGAGCAGGTAAACCATATAAAGCAAAACTAGCTGCCATGGTTGCATTAGGATGTGCATTCGTGATGGGCTTCATCAATGTAACATGGACGGTCGTCCTTCGATATGGCTGGGCCGGGCTTTTCACAAATGAAGAATCCGTCAAAGCCTTGGTTGCATCCATAATGCCTATAATGGGCCTATGTGAGCTCGCAAACTGCCCGCAAACCACTGGTTGTGGCATCCTCCGTGGCACAGCCCGACCCGTCATAGGCGCAAACATCAACCTAGGTTCATTCTACTTCGTGGGCACGCCGGTGGCCGTGGGCTTGGCATTTTGGTTCAAGATTGGGTTTAGTGGGCTTTGGTTTGGGCTTTTATCAGCCCAAGTGGCATGTGCTTTATCAATTCTCTATGTTGTGATTGTACGTACGGATTGGGAAGCTGAGGCATTGAAGGCAGAGAAACTAACAAAGATAGAGATGGTGACTTGTAATGGAAGTAAGAATAAAGACATAACAAAAGAGGAAGAATGCAAGCGTTTGTTGGAAAATGTAAATGGGAACAAAATTGACATTTGCTAAAAGGACAACAGAGCCTAGAATAGAATGATATCAATTATGAGATTTGGATCTTGTTTGTTGGTAAAAAAAGATCATATACTGTCACGGTGTCACCTAGTAAATTGGATAATGAGGTTTATGAGTGGTACCTGAGTGGTGCCTATGTGATGGATTGGTTGCTTTTCAAGAGGATATGTTGTTTTCTTTAATCTATCATATTTTCTTTTCATTTTTTAAAGTCTTTATGAGGAACAATGTCTCACTTTATATACTACAACATGGTTATCATATCACATGAAATGTGTTTTTTTTGGACATATATTTGGAATATATTGTTTTAGTTTTAACTTTATTTTTTTCAATTGTGTTTGGTCTCTCTTTAGAATTGATGATCAAATTTAAGGATAGATATGATTAAGATCGATGGCTAAAATAAATTTTATAATAACTTTTTTTCTATCTAAATGAAATGGTGTTTTAACTTGACTTTTTTTTAGTTTTTTTTTATTGTTCAATAAAGAATTTCATGTTTAAAAAAAAATATGAGAGTAAGCATTAATTATCCTATTGGAATGGTTCATTGAATTTTTTTTAAAAACAAATTGGGTGATTAATGCATCTTCTCATCGATACAAACTGTTTGAATTAATCGGTATGGATCAATTACTCTTTTAATTTTTAAATGGATTTATTCAATGTGATCGGAGGTTAGTCACTTCGATTTTACGGATGATTTAATTGACAATTTATATAATTTTTGTAGATTTTCCAACTTATTCATCTGATTAATGCAAGTCAATTTTTAAACTCTAAATTTCTAATAACAGCCTATTTGTTATTTATAATTTTTCTTTTAATTTTAGTCGTTTTATCTCTATTTAAAACAAATAAATTATTGGTTATTTATACACCATTTAATTTTTTTTAATTATTAATTTATAAATATTAATAAATATTTTTATATTAATACATTAATATAAATAAATAGTTTTTTAAAATCAATAATTTATATTTATTTAATTCAAATATCATTATGTTAGTTATCATGCCTTTTCATACTTCCATTAACTACACCATGATCTAGTTTATCAAATACAAAGTCATACTAATATTTAATATTTTGGGAAGATGAGAAATATTTGGGGTGTGGAAAAGTAGCTTTCATTCTATTGCATGAAGATATGGGTGACATGTGAAAATTTGGATTCTGTCATTTTATAATTTTGAGATATATGGCTATATGGCTGAGACGTAGAGATCAAACACAGAATGCAGCTTTTATGCTAAAGCTGTTCTACAAAAGCAGGACTTAATTATAATGACAGTCGCATAACAATTCTAGATCAGAGTAGGGAGGGTGGCTCATTGCAGCCTTACATATTGTTCACTTCTTTTTAAGATATACTAGTATACTGTATATAATATGATTGATGTTGTTTCACTATATATATATATATATATATATATATATATAAAAGTAGAGAATATTTATTTTTACGTAATTCATGAAATTTATTTTTCTATTTTAAATTAAACAATTTTAATTTTTTTTCTTCATATTTTTACACTTAAACTTAATTAATTTTCTATTTTTTAAATGATAAATTTTTTATAAAAAATAATAAATTATTATATATAAATCTATCGCAGAACTTTATACATAAAAATATAAATAAAAAAATATATTTAATCAATTTTCTATGAAAAATTTAAAAAGTAGAGTACAAATGTTTAAATTTGAAATAGAATGATTAATTTTATAAATCAAATAATATACACTATTTCATTTTTGTTGATTTAATATTTTTATGAAAAATTGTGTTGTTTATTAAAATATATAACAAACAATTATTTTAATCCCTACCTCTATAATTCAAGACTATCAAAATTATTAAAAAAAGGTCCTGTGTTTTCATTTTGTTAATAATTTTGTATTACTTATTTGAACAACATAAAATTTCTTTAAGACTAAACTAACTAACAAAAGATCCATTTAAACCTATAACTCTTTTTAATAACCAACATAAATAGTACTGTTTTTCTTCTTTTTAATAATGTTAAGTGAAAAGTTCACAGAAAATAACCTCAAAATAATTAATTAAAAGGAAAAATAAATAAAGTAAACTTTATCTACGACTTTTAGCTGCGACTTTATCTTCTAAATAAATTATCTACAAAGATTTTAGTTGAAAATACAAAATAGAAAGAAGAATTACAGGTAGCATGTTTCCTGCAGAATTTTTGTTAAAATCCACAGGTAAATTTGTAGAAAAACAGAGTATTTGTAATAGTGACACCATAAGAAAGACACAGTATTAATGAATAAATGTAAATGTAACATTGTTTTCATCAATGCTAAAAGATAGAAATTTTGATTTTGAGTAAACTCAATTCTAGAAATATGGTTCATTTAAATATGAGTATTACTAAGATTTTTTTCCTTCCAAACATTCATTTTCGTTTGAGTAAACTCATGCGAAACTCATTACTTTATGAAATTCATTTTTAAAATATGAGACTCATTAAATTTTATCTGATAGAAAAGTTTATTAGAATAAGTTTTTATTGCTTTTTCTTATAACTATTCAAACAACTTTTTATCATAATCAAACCACTTTTTGACTTGTAGCACGCCGTTAAGTTATTTTAAATATTTTAATATCATAAACACTAGCGTTTAGATAAATACTCTCTTATATGTTTGTCCGTTTTCTTAATGTTCAGACGTTTAAAAATATGAACGTATTTTTTGTTTGTTTATTTTTTTTAAATTTTATATAAAAAAATTGAATAAAATAATTGTTCAAACTACCATATACCAGTTAATAAAAAAAATTATTAAAAGAGAAGTTGAATTTTAAACTAAAAAACAAAAGGGTATAATTGGAATAAAAATAGGTTACACCAAATCCAAATTTTCCCTTTATATATGTTATAGATTATAAATGATCAAATCACTTTTTAATTTGCTCAAAACTTTTAGAAAGAAAACTCACAATTAAAACTATTTCAATGTGGAATTGGAAATTTAATGAGATTCTCGAATTTGGCCAATTTTATTGGATTGTTTCTTTGGCCCAAATGAACTACCCCAAGTCCTTGCTACTGAGAAGGGGCTAGGAATTGCCATACAAGTGTGAGACATGTCTCTAAAATGCTCTTCTTCATTCTTGTGAGGTCTTTAGAAGGTCACTCGAGCTGGGAAAAAGGTCGGTGGCATATTGAATGGTAGTTTGCAATCTCGCGAACACACGTATTAAATATTGGTCTTGTAATCGAAATATTTTGTAGTGTAAATCTTCCATGTGGCCTTAGACTTCTAAGATATGGGATAACGTTCTTATACTACTTGAGAAATACTTGAGAGTTATTACACAATCGAGGTCAAATTTGGATTGTTGGTCATGCTTTGGCGCTTCTTTAACTTTTGGTTGTAGATCAATTTTTCTTTTCATCTTCTTCGTATGCGAAGTGTTTATTCTTCTGCACTTCGTGTTACCTTTGAACCACCACGTATTTCTTATTTTTCATTAACCATCTGTCGCACCTTGGAAAATCGCAAAGATAATTCGGAGAAACGACCCTCGCGCTAAAGGCGCAGAAATGCGGTTTGACAAAGTCGCCACCGAATTTTATTTATCTCGAATAAATGGTAGAGGAAAATATCGAGAAAACCTCTTAAAACGAAAGGAACACGGCTGTCGCAACCTGATGTTCCTGGGTTCGGGAGTTGGTTACGCAAGGGGAAGGTATTAGCACCCCTCACATCCGTTGTACTCAACGGGAACCTCTTAATTCGGATTGTGATGAATGTTAGTTAAGCTTAGTTGTTCTCTTCTCAATACTAAATGTGAAAGGATACGATAAAAGGATAAAGACAATAAGGGGAGATGGGTGGTTATAGGATAGGGTGCTCGCCAAGGATTGGGGCCCTTATGCTTACGTATGCTCATTCGGACGAGAATGAGAAATCAGAGCGTCGTAGTTTGACTACAGGAGAGGATGGGGGAAGCGGAAGAAGATAGAAGTTGGACGGGATAACAAAGAAAGATAGAAGTGTGCTCACCAAGATCATCGCAATCTTGTGCCTACGTATCTTACATCTAAGAATGAATGAAGAATCAGAGCGTCCGTAGTTCGTGGTAACGACCATGAAAAGAAATGGGGTTGAATTGGTTTGGAGTTTGGATCGGATGACGACTACTTGAAGCGTAAGAAAGGCTCCTCGGGCCTAAGTAATCGGGAGAGCGAGTCAAAGGCTTGGCTATCTCTCTTTTTCATCATGAAAAGAAATTAAATTTGGATGAGTTTGGGATCAGATGACGATTAAGAGGATCCTGTGAAAACCAACAGCAACTCATGAAGCGAAGGGTTTCAATAAGCTCAAGAGAGCACTCCTTCATCACGGTGGCCACGACTTAAGAGGTAGTTATCGGCGACAAAATGAATCAACAAATCTATGTCATCACCTTCAACCTTCTTCACGATACAGGTTCGTTTCGAATTTGACTTTGCGGCCTTTGATTCTAATCTTTCTTCATCTCAAAACCTTCTCATCTTTTGTTCTACTTGTGAATCTGTTCTGATTTCGAGTTGTGGGTTTGGAGAGAAAGAAAGATTTATGGAAGGAGGATTGAATGAAAATGGAGGTTTGAGTGGTTGGGTCAAATGGAGATTCAATAAAGATTTGATGGAGAGATTTAAGGGTTGAGATGTGAAGAAAGTTTGAGGAAGGACAAAAGGTTTTCTTGGATGCCGTCTGGTTCGTATTTGAAGAAACGATTTTTGGAAGTTCAAGTTGAAGAGGAAACGCGTCATAAGGTGATGGTGGGCTCCCTGTTTTTGCTGCAATTTTTCATTATGAAAAAGAGTGTTGCGAACTTGGTCTTGTAAAACGTTGAGGTCGTGGCACAAGTAATTAATATGTTATGCGGTTTGGTAGCTGGAACGATTTGGTATTTTTTTTTGCTGAAAGTTTATCTTTTGTCATTTTACGGATTTTTGTGAAGGTAATGGTGGTGTGTAATGTTATGCTGGTTCTGCATTTGCGTCGTACAATATAGAGCTTTGTGGGATATGCTGTAGGAATAGAAGCTCAGTGATGTGTGTATGTTTGGCTCATGTTTTAGGGGTGGGTCTTGTGGAATACTATATATGGCCATTGAGGTGGTGGTTCAAAGTACCACAGGAGGCTAAAAAATTATGTGGTGTCAGGGCAATCGTGATGTGTGGATCAACTTGGAATGTAGGTTTGTAACTTGCAGTGGGCTTGGTGATTCTTTTGTGGAGGCAACTCGAGGCTGTATTGGTTTTTGTAGCAGCTGAAACTTGTAGTAGCAACCGATATTATCACTTGTTCTTGTTGTATATATTTTTTTGTTTTCAAAATGGACTCTTTGTGAAATGGGCCATGGGCCTTAGTTGCAATAATATAAATTTTGATAGATGGGCAATGTGCTTTGCAACTTGAATTAAATTGTGAATTTATTTTGAGCTCCGATAATGCCATTTGCACCTTGAAACAATTTTGAACAATACATTGATTCTCGATCTTATGTTGGTAATTGTTTGGATTAATAGTCTTCATGATGATGAACAAAGTATCAATTGAATCTGAATCGCACACAATGTGCCTTGTAATCCATGCAACTAAATGAACCAATATTGAACGCTGATTTAACTTGAATGACACAATGCTTGCAAAACTCAAATGAATTTCCCCAGTTAATCCACAAATCTCATAAATCAAATTCTTCCCTTGTCTGAATCTTTATCTCGGATTGACCTTGAAAAGTAAAACTGACCATGAAACCATCTTGGAATTGGAATGAGCTGGATTTAGCCATGAAGCATTACAACTTGACATAACCTGAAAACTTGATCTTTATGCAGTCAATTTGAATTGACACATAACCCTAACTAAAAACTCAGGCACATACAACCTGATTTACACACCATAACCTATACAAGTCTTGAAATAGAACTTTGCCTGACAGGAAAATCAAGTCAAAACTATTGAACCTCAATTCATACCATATATACACCTGTCTTAACTGCTTGTTTGAAATTGGATTCAGCCTAGTAGCACCCTAAGCAGGAGAAACATATCTTTTTGAATTTTCTGAATAGGAATTAGTACATTGATGTACAAAATGAAAGTTGTATACAAGTAGGACAAATTTGGGATATGACACATGCCCCTATCTAATAGGCTTAAACCTAGGGAAATGAACTGCTACAACGTTCTTTCTCCCGAGGTAGAAGTCAATTAGATATGAAGAAGACCCTGAATTTGTCTGCAAAGACTATAGATGCCCGGGAATTAAAATGCTGGATAAGGGTATACCTACGAGTAAACAGTGAATAACTGGAAAAAGGTCGCCATCACCAAAAGTATGACGGGATGAAACACACACAACCCTGACACTAAAATGATGTAAGGGAACACTCGCACAATCTGACACCAAAAGGATGACAGACCCATCACTAAAAGGATGCTGGAGCAAACTTACACCGACTACTACCACCAAAAGGATGATAGAGCAACACACTCACACAATCTGGCATCAACGAGATGACAGACCCATCACCAAAAGGATGATGGAGCAAACTCGCACCGACTACTACCACCAAAAGGATGATAGAGCAAAACACTCGCATAATATTGCAACAACGAGACGACAGACCCACCACCAAAAGGATGACAAAGCAAACTCACACCGGCTACTACCACCAAAAGGATGATAGAGAAAACACTCGCACAATCTAGCATCAACGAGATGACAGACTCACCACTAAAAGGATGACGGAGCGAACTCACACCGGCTACTACCACCAAAAGGATGATAGAGCAAACACTTGCACAATCTGGTATTAACGAGATAACAGACCCACCACCAAAAGGATGACAGAGCAAACTCACATCGGATACTACCACCAAAAAGATGATATAGCAAAACACTCGCACAATCTGACATCAACGAGATGACAGACCCGTCACCAAATTGATGACAGAGTGAACTCACACCGGCTACTACCACCAAAAGGATGATAGAGCAAACACTCGCACAATCTCGCATCAATGAGATGATAGACCCACCACCAAAAGGATGACGAACTGAACTCACATCGGCTACTACCACCAAAAGAATGATAGAGCAACCACTCGCACAATCTGGTATTAACAAGATGACAGACCCACCACCAAAAGGATGACAGAGCGAACCACACATACAGGCGGTTATCACCAAAAGGATGATAGAGTAACACAAATTTGAAGGTTACCAACACCAAAAGGATGCAGGCTAGGTTGAACCGAAGAGGTTAGCTATCACCAAAAGGAGGATAGTAGGGAAATTGACAAAGGTCATGTTTGCTGGATACAACTCATTGGGAATGCCCAAGAGGAAGATTGGATTGAAACGAATCAATGGGAACACCCATTGACTGGCTTGGAGGCCACAATTTTGACCACAAAAGATTGAATTAACTTCATGAGGAACGCCCATGAACTTCTTAAAAATGCCCCTGACTGGGCTGAGTTTGTCTTGAAATTTTGTCTTGGCTTGATCAACAAAAGGTTGAACAATTTTGCGAGGAACGCTCACGACTTTGTTGAAGATGCCCCTGGTCGGGGTGAGTCTTGCTTTGATATCCTTGAATATGGGTAAAGCCCATGATCTTTGCAGAAAATACCCCTGACTGGGCTGATGATTACTTTGAAGCTCTTGAATTTGCCCAACAAAAGGTTAAATAACTTCGTGGGGGAAGCCCACAGTCTTGCAGAGAATGCCCCTGACTGGGCTGCAGATGGCCTTAGAAATCTTCGAGATTGATCCTTGACCTTGACTTGCATATGCAAATGCTTGATGATAATGATGGTTCATATCAAATGGAAATGCAAATGCAAATGCTAATGCACGGAGATGCAAGAGCTGGGGAAACATGATAGGATTGGTATGCATATGATGCAAGATGCTTATGATATCGAATGCAACGCGGGTAATCGCAAATGCAAGTGGAGACTCTAGCATGGTGGATTTTGGTAGTTGCCAATACGGGTTGGACTTTGGGTGGTGGGAGGGATTAACTTCCTCGATACACAGTTTGTTGAAGACACCATGATTGGAGCAGAAGATATTCTTGATGCCCCAAGTCCGGGTACTTGGTGGTTTGTTGTGAATTTGCTTCTGAGAAGATTGCAACTCTGCTTGATGGTCAGGACGACTTGGTCTTGCCCCAGTCTGAACGTGGTAATGGTCTTCCCTTGATTAACTAGTTTTGAAGTTGAAGCTGAACTTTGATGACTTTCCCCTGCTCGAGCTGTTGAATGATTTGCCCCAGTCTGTGGGTTTTGAGGTAGCCTTGCTTTGTGTCAGCCACTGAAAGTCAAGTTCTTCCTTGATTGCCCCTTGTTGGAGTGTCTTTGATGTCTAGCACAAATTTGCACTTACAATTGTACATTCACAAATGGTAATCTTAATGCAAAGATCATGCAAGTTTTAAAAAAGTGTCGTTTATTAAAGTGTAATGATAGCGAGAGATGAATGGACTGTTAATCCAGAGGTTGTGCTAATTTGACTAGTGTGAAAGATAAGAACAATGACACTAATACTGATGATTAGAAAATATGTGAGGAGTCAGTTTATGCAATCTTGTAATTGTATGCTTTCAGAATAAACCTTGCCTCAATCAGGTCTTTCGAGGGTTGTAACGCGGTCTGGTTCATGGTTATGAAACCAAGGATATTAGACCCAAAGTATGATTTGTGCCCGCCCTTTCTTTATGATGACCTTTATTCCTACGTTCAGTTAATTCTGCGCATGCCTATCTTGACGATGTAAGCTTGATAATTCGAGGTTTGCTTGAGATGGCATCCACCTTATTTATTTTTGATGGATGTCAATGACCCTTTGATTTCGACATGGTGGCCACTGAATCTTATTTTGTTTTTATTGAGGATTTTAGGGGCCTCTTTTGATTTTGTTTTGATCCCTAACTTTTTCATGGATTGACTTTGGTTGTCAGATCCATCGGGATTGCCTTGATTTTTGCCTAAGTCCCCTTTGAGGTGCTTGACTTAGCAAGCTTATGATTTTTTGGTTTTTGTTAGAAGATTGTAACTGCCATGTCATGGGTCTTTGATGAACAATCGTCTTTCAGATTTTACTTCGTTGATATCTGGAATAACTGAACACTACCCTGCCCCGGGTTGAGTGTAAGGGTTTCAATATCCGAAGGAAGCTGCTACTTCTAGACTCAAAGTGGTTTACTAGGAATTAACTCCTTATATCTCCAGTGTTTAGGGAATTGAAATAATGTCTGTACATCATCGACAAGATTCTATCTGAAAGCATACGTTTGCAATTATGAGTATTTCGTTTTCATCATCCTTCCTCAAATCATGCTAAACAACAGTTGATAGAGTGAAGTGAATAAATGTGTCGGTGCTTGTGATAAGTGGAAATAATGAGTGAATACGACATAACTAATTCAAAATAATGCATAAGCAACACATTAATGAAAACCAAATACGAATGGCAATTATTCAAAGCAAACAATATTTAAACAAACAAAGACAAAATACAAGAAAAGTGAAAGATGAAATGGAAACATGACTGCCTTCTTTGGGGATGAACTTGACTTGACTTGATTTGACTTGATCTGATACTGGCTCTAGCTGGCCGGTGGCATTGGATTGTTGATGACATTTGGAGACTTCCCATTGAAGTTGATAGCATCCCTGTCAATCATGTCTTGAATTTTGTGCTTGAAAGCCCTGCAGTTCTCAATGGTGTGACCTGAAGGACCCTTATGAAACTCACAATGAGCTTTTGCATCGTAGTCGGCAGGAATGACTGTTGGGGGAGCCAAATCTCTCGGAATGACAACCTTTTTCTCCATCAATTGAACAAAGATATTAACATATGTCATTGGCAGGCGATCAAAGACTCTATCTGGCCTCCATTTTCTCTTTTGATGCTGTTGGAGAGCACCTTGTGGTTGCTGAGCAACTTGTAGTTGTTGTTGTTGAGGAGGATACTGATATCCTTGCTGGTTATAGGCTTGTTGCTGAGGAGCTTGTTGTTGTGGCATTTGAGCTTGAACTGCTTGAACGGCTTGAGGATAAGGCATTAGAGCATATTGCGCAGCAGCAACATACAAATACAGATAGTAGGGAATTTGATAAGGCATAGGAGCGGGAGCTTGCTGAGGAGCTTGCCCTTTCTGCATAGAGACGAAATTTGTTTTGCCCTCTTTCTTCTTGTATTCGTTGAAAGGCTTTTTGGAATTGGCCTGGCTGTTAGAACCTCCTTGGATTTTTCCACTCTTCAGGCCTTCCTCAATTCTTTCACCGACAATTACCAAGTCAAAGAATCCAGCGGAGACACTACCGATCAGTTTCTCATAATATTAGCCTTGCAAGGTACCCATGAAGATGTCAATCAGTTCACAATCAACCAAAAGTGGATGCACCCTTGCAGCTAGATCTCTCCATCATTGTGCGTACTCTTTGAAGGGTTCACTGTCCTTCTGAGTCATACTCTGAAGTTGTGTTTGATTCGGAGCAAGGTCTGTGTTTTACTTGTATTGCTTGACAAATGCATCAGCTAGCTCAACCCAAGTGCGCACACTGTTACGCTTCAGCTACATAAACCATTCGGGGGATGCCCCAGACAAGCTGTCTTGGAAGAAATGAATCATCAACTTTTTGTCTCTGGCATAAGCGGCCATCTTGCGATAATACATCTTCAGATGAATATTCGGGCAGCTGAGGCCTTTGTACATTGAGAATTCATGCACTTTGAACTTGGGAGGAATGACAACATCAGGTACCAAGCATAATTCCAGAGCACTGAAAGAATTTGAGCCGTGCCCCTCCATGACTCGAAGTTTCTCAACTAAATCGCGACACATCTTCATAGCTTCAGAATCCTTAGAAGCAACAGGACTGGTAATGGGGATAGTAGCATGATAGTTTTTAACATCATCATACTGGTCCATCAGATTATCTTTGGTATGAGGAACGGGGATCTGAACAACAGTAGGATGCACTTGCGGGATAGCTCCGACAGTAACTCCAGGCGCTGGGATTCACTGAGAAGTGGTTCCTTCAGCTACGGTAGCGAAGTTCATCGGCATTCCATAGGGGTGGGAATAGGAACTGAGATTCTTGAGGTAGCCCCTTGTCCCTGACCATTGTTGTTGATGACAGTAGTTTCATGCAGCTCCTCTTCCTTTCGAGCTGCAATGATGGCTTCAAGGATCTGGTCAATCTTTCCCTTGAGAGAATCCAACTCTTCCCTGAAGGCAGCTTGTTCTTGCTGAATCTGCTCCATCATTCGTCTTGTATTGGTTCTGGTTGCGTACTGGTGTCGAGGAATCAACTTGATTTACTGGATAGGAAGGAAGGAAAAGTGAGAAACCGCTGAAGGAAAGAAAATGCAAGATGCACAACAGATGAAATGCAATGCAAATGATATGCAAGATCCTGGATCACAGGGATCACAGATTCAGACAGTTCTAAGGTTAGCCGGGTGAACGGATCAAGGACCACTATCACTGCTCAAGGAAACCCCACGGGTAGGATTCTAAAACGGGTAAGTGCCTAGAGTCATGGATATCTTTCAAAAATATCAAAGCCATGACAAAGCCTCATCACGACAATAATATCCTCAAAATAATCTCCTCTAGGTGAGGTTTTCGTATCTTCCACACGAGAAAGACTTCTCGGAGGCATCAACTACATAACCATCGACACACGGGTTCTAGAATAGGTTCTCAGAGTCATAGATCGAGGTTGAAAATATTACTGTCAGGAAGTAATACGTTCAAGGGATCTCATCTGATTGGGGCATTCTTATTAATCCAAAAGGAATCAATACTACCAACCACTATGGATAAAACGGGTTAATGGTCCTTGGGATCAACGATTCAGGCTCGAAAATACTATTTTTATGGCAAAGACTTACCACAACAACAACATCTCCAAGGGAATCTAATCCAAGCGGGGTTTTCGCTTCAACTTCACATGGAAGAACCCACGCAAGTCTCCACTACACAACCACCATCCTAATCTTATGCTTTACTCGGACTTAGGTGTAGAGCCATCTCACAAAGTACCCATAAGCATAATAACCCAACAATAACACAAGCACGAGAAATAAAGATAAGGATATAAATAATAAACGAACAAACGAGAAAAGAGAACTTTAAGAAAAGCTAACAAGCTCACAATCCAAACTAAGATAGGCTCGACTCTCTCTTGCATGGAGCCATTTTCCCCAGCAGAGTCACCAAGTGTCGGACCTCAACAAATGCGGTTCGACAGAGTCACCATCGAACTTTATTTATCCCGAATAAACGAGAGAGGAAAATATCGAGAAAACCTCTTAAAATGAAAGGAACATGGCCGTCGCAACCTGATGTTCCTGGGTTCGGGAGTCAGTTACGCAAGGGGAATGTATTAACACCCCTCACGTTTGTTGTACTCAACGGGAACCTCTTAATTCGGATTGTGATGAATGTTAGTTAAGCTTCATTTTTCTCTTCTCAATACTAAATGTGAAACGATGCGATAAAAGGATAAAGACAATAAGGGGATATGGGTGGTTATAGAATATGGTGCTCGCCAAGGATTGGGGCCCTTATGCCTACGTATGCTCATTCAGATGAGAATGAGAAATCAGAGCGTCGTAGTTTGACTACGGGAGAGGATGGGGGAAGTGGAAGAAGATGGAAGTGTGGACGGGATAATAAAGAAAGATAGAAATGTGCTCGCCAAGATCATCGCAATCTTGTGCCTACGTATCTTACATCCAAGAATGAATGAAGAATCAGAGGGTCCATAGTTCAAGGTAACAACCACGAAAATAAACGGGGTTGAATTGGTGTGGAGTTTGGAGCAGATGACGATTACTTGAAGTGTAAGAAAGGTTCCTCGGGCCTAAGCAATCGGGAGAGCGAGTCAAAGGCTTGACTATCTCTCTTTTTCATCATGAAAAGAAATTGAATTTGGATGAGGTTGGGATCGAATGACGATTACTCGAAGTGTAAGAAAGGCTCCTCGGACCCAAGTAATCGGGAGAGTGAGTCAAAGACTTGACTATCTCTCTTTTTCATCTTGGAAAAAATTGTGTTTGAGTAGTGTTTGAAATGATGAGTGGTTGGACGATGGTTGAAAGTTGTTGAGTTGTTAATGTTATTTAGAGGCGTCAATTTCTCACACACGAGCAAGATAACTCACATCCAAACAAATGAAGGGAGATCAAAGGCTCAATCCCCCTCTTTTCACCTTGAAAAGAATTAAATAGTTGTTAATTGATTGATAGTTTGTTATGAAAATCCGCTTGACGTTGGATCAAGGATTTGACTTATATTCACATTCAAAACATGTTGGGATGGAAATGGTTTGAAAAAAGGCTCGACGATGAGTCGAGGGTTTGGATTGAAAATGGAATCGGCTTGGCGATGAATCAAGGGTTAGGTTGTGAGAAATGATACTAGTCCCTAAGGGTGCTCCCAATATCGAAACCATGATGAAGTGTGTGCAATAGGTCGATGGCGAATGCGGACGAGCACTCGACTTATGAGGGATGTTTGAGAATGGCTCGATGACGAATCGAGAATTAGTTTGAAAATAGTTCGATCTACACTAGTCCCTATGGATGCTCCTAGAATATAAACCACAATCAAAGAAATACGAAATATACATCGGAATGGGAAAGGGGTACATGTAAGTTACATGGGATTGCAAGAAATAAAAGGTCTCATTATCAAGTAGCCCAAGAGGAAGTTGTGTGTGTGCAATGTGTCCTAAACTAAGCCTTGAGCAAAAGTCGGGCATAACTCCATGCTAGGGTTCCTGAAAATGTCCAATGATCCAACAATCCACCAATTTAGGCTTTTAGCACTTCGATCATTTATTAGGTGTTTTCGAATATGGGTGAATAAGAGAAGATGAATATGATATGAGTATGAACAAGACATATAATATAACAATATGATCAAGATAATATCCACAATAATATGAACAAGATATAATGACTGAATTTAAAGCAGTTCATGTTTGACAGAAAGTAAAACAATTGTATATTTGATTAAAAGTAAAAGTTAGTGGTTAGTCAATTATTGAATTGTATCGGGACGAAATGTAACTCTAAACCATCGTAGCTCGACTTATGACAAAAGTCTAACTATAGGAGGTCGCGTGAATTGATATCCGTGCTAAAAACAAGATAGATAAATGATATTGAGAATCATTCTCCAATTTAATCGTGTCGCACGGGTCAAAGAAAGGTGGGATCTCGTCTTAATCATAAACATCATGTCGATTAATCGAAGGTAGCCTATCACGATCCCAAAGTAAAGAAAATTACCCAAATGGTCATTTTCCATAGATTTGAAATTGTGAAGGTTATCGACTTCGATAAATTGATGCTTGTGAATCGAAAGACTTCATAGATAAAAAAGAATTAAATAAAATTGAAAATCAAGAAGAAATTAAAAGAGAAAAGAAGGTGGTCTCGGATAAATTGTTATCTATCAATAATTTGACCGATAACAATTCTTGGAATTTCGTTATTGACTGAAAACGATACAAATGAATAAAATTAGAAACGAAAAAGGTGAAAAGAATTTTGGTCTCGAAATTATCATTATTCATCAATAATTTGACGAACAACAACTTTGAGGTCTCTTCATCGATCCTAAAATGGAATTCAAAATGAGAAGGTAATGATAAGTATAATCAAGGTCTACTAAATATTTCACAAAAATGAATTGAGACTATTAACGAATTAGTTAAAAAATCAAATGAAATTGTTTGATACAATGATTAGAAATAATCACCAAAAATAATTAACAAAAAAACATAATTCTAATCAAGATATTTAACCAAAGAAAATTTGTGGTTTTAGAAAAAAAGATAAATATGGGTATTTGGAAGATGGGGTCACGTGGGATTTTAGGCCCATCTCCCTTCTCCATAATCAAATCACGGGTGAAGGATAAAGAAAAAAAGGTGGTGTGATTTGAAACCAAGACGGGCCTTCGAAGAAAAGCCCACTCCGTGTGAGATTCCTTGACCTCATAATGATTCCTTCATCTCATGACATGGTGTCGCTACTGCGAAAATCGGCGCCGGCTATGACAGAAGAGTCGCCACCGTGCGTTATTTATCCTATAAGAGGGAAAGGAAACGCTCAGAGTAAACCTAACGCAAAGAGGGAAAGGAATGGTCATCGCAACCAAATCCTGGATTCAGGAGTCGGTTACGTAAGGGGAAGGTATTAGCACCCCTCACGTCCGTCGTACTCGACGGGATCCACACTTGTTTTCTATCTAAGGGTGTGTTATTCTATCTACTCTACAGGTCTGGGTTAAAAATAAAAGAAAATGACTCGGTAAAGTATCACACTTTATGCCTACGTATTCCCGTCTGGAACGAGAAATCAGAGTCAACGTAGTTCGCCTACCTACGGGAAAGAAGGGGAAGGTTGCTCGCTAGGATATCGCATCCTATGCCTACGTACTTTCATACAGCATGAAAGATCAGAGCAAACGTAGTCCAGGCTACGGAGGACACAAGCTTGTCTGACAGTTTTTTATCTCCTTAAGAAAGGGTTTCCTGATTAAGGGTCCAAGCGGACAAAAACAGAGTTTGAATGTTTGTTTGAGTTTTTTTACGAAAGAACTGTTTTTAGTCTGTTTGCAACTTGTACTGCACTAAAGACTTGTGATCCGAGAATGACTATGTCGCATGTCACGCTAAGGGTACCATACTAAACAACCATATTACTGAAGAGTGACACTCCAGCAACCTTTTCTCAAATAGCTTAAGGCTTGTAACGTACAACACGCGTTATCCTTATTACTGTATTTTTGAATTGTTTTGAGATGAGAAAAGAAAGACACTCTAAAAACTATGGTTGAAAGGGGAATCTACCTACAGTTATCATGCATGGGTCAAAACCTAATGTCTATCATAATTCCCTCTTGCACAGAGGAAATCAGAGATCCTAGGGGAAACAGCAAAAGAAAGCAAGCGGTAAACAGTAAACGGTAAACAGTAAACATGCATGCTATGCAACAGTACCAGAGAGGCAAGAGAGAAAACAATAGGCAAGAGGAGAAAAGATCCACCTTAAACCTAGAGGTAATGAACACAAGCAAACAGACACCATAGAGAAAAACAAAAGACACAGAGGAGGCAGCCCAAACAGCAGTACCAAACTCCTACAACAAATAGCAACAGCAGCTCTGAACAGCAAAGTTGGAAAGACAACAAAGTTGACAGCAAGGGCTTCATCTTCAAGCAAGCTTCTATCTTCAAGATTCATCAATCTTCAAGCTCCAACAAGCACACTCCAAGAGAAGTATTAATCATCAAGATCAAGTTATAATGTTAATAAACTTAATGACAGCCAAATGAAATCACTAAGAACTCAACATTGTAAATGAAAGGTATCCTCAAAGTTCTACTCACTTGGGCATACCACTTATCCCTCCTAAGTAGAGATGGAGTTTCCCAAGGAGGACTTTATGTCATTGGATGGAATAGAGGCAAACAATGCACTCCATGTTTGAAGAAATAATCAAAACTAGGTCTAAGGCACTTCCTAAAACCCTAATTTCCTAAGCTCCTAAGAAACTTCCACAAGATGAAAAGCCTTCAACTCCAAGCTCCATTCCTCAATCCCAAGCATCTTCAATGAAGCCAGAAGCTCCACCAAAAAGAGCTCAAGCTTAAACCCACTCCAAAGCAGCCAACTAAGCCAAACAAACCAAAGCACTCAAGAGAGGAAACCACAAATACAAGCCACTTGCAAAATACAACTAAAATAGAAAATGAAATTGCAAAATTCTAATAAAATTCCTAGGGGAACATACATGTTTGAACAACCTAGTGCAAAAATATTGAAGCCTAAATCAACTTCTAAGTTATCTAAACAATTCCTACATTGAGATAGGTCAAAGGAATCCACAAGTTTGGGAGGGTCCTAATCTCAATACCTAAAACAGAACCTAATGTTGTTCTAAAAATCCAAGAAAAATGCTAGGGGAACATGAATATCTACCCTAAAACATACTAAAAAATCAAAGCCAAACTCATCACCAATTGGAAGAACAAAATTCAACAAAACAGATGGTCAAATATGCAAAATTAAAAGAATTAACAAAAATAAGAAAAATCAAATTAAATTGAAAAATACATGAAATTGTATTTTGTTAATCTCAGAAAATCATAAATTCCATAAGGATCATGGAGGTATTTTTAAAATAATTTTCTGATCAAAATTGGAATTAATATGATTTTTGGAATCAACAAACAATTAAAATAAAACAAAATGAAATAAAAAACAAATTAAAATCAGAATTAAACATGGATGGTTGGATCAGGAGACTAGTCAAAGATCTGGACGCGCCACATGAAGCCAGCGCATTAGTGAAACGGCAGTGTTTTGGATTAAAACTCTCCACTCTCAGATTAAAACACAAGTGTTGGATCTTCAGGTCAGTCAATGGTCAAGGCCAGATCCTATGGTCTACAACTCATCTTCTCCAAATCTCAGGTCATCAGAGTGGAGATTCAGGCTGGTGGTTGGTGGTGGTCGGAGAAGACTCCGGTCGTCTTCTCCGGTGAGCATACATTTGCAGGTGATCAAACATCACTCATCCTTACATCAATCTCTCCAGAATTTCAACAGGAATTCAAATATCCTATCCATATTATTCAACTCTCCATGGATTTTCAAATTCGAAGCAATGTTTAGAACACACATCCAATTTGATCAGCACAAATTGCAAAACTAATGATATAGAAATGTTCCTCATGTTTCATACATCAAATTAATCTATCCAAATCATGTCATGGCCTTAAGATCAGATCTACTCGAATCAAAACAGAAATGGCACCTCATGATCAAACATCACCAATTGCTTCCAAATCAAGCCTAAAACGATCTATACCTTGTCTAGATCCTAACCACAAGTTCAATTCTAACTACATCATGCTAGTTCATGTGGAAATTTGAAGTTTACTAACCTGATGTAGATCCACTAACAAAGATGCTTAGAGCTTGATTCAACCTCCAAAACCTTCCAGAATCTTTCAAGGATGCAAGAGGATGATGTTTCAACCTTCAATTTGGTTTGAATTGGTCTGAATCTCAAAACACAATTTCAATTTGCAGCTGTGGAATTTCAAATGCTTTCTCTGGTTCTGGCGCGAAATGAGGCTCAACCTTGATCTGAACTTGCTCTAATGAATATATAGAAGAGTTTCATGGGCTTCTGGATCCAAATTGAAGCCCAAAACAGTAGTTTGCATTTTCTGGTTTTCTCATCCAAATTCACTATGACAGTCGTGCATTGCAAGCTTTGCATTGGTTCTAGAAGTTTCTCACACCTTGCACATGTCATTTAGAATGAGTTTGGATGGAGAAATTGGCCTGAATTGCCTTGTGCATTGATTTGGTAATGTAACTTGTTCATGAAGTAACAACATTGAAAGTCATGGAATTATGCCTCAAATCAAAAATGTAAAAGTGCCAAAGTGTTCAAAATGAAATTTCCAGTCAGAAAATGTACTCGTTTGACATGTTTTGGTCTTATAACACAAAATTGCATTTTCCCCTCCTTTACACATTTGAATTTTCCCCTTTTCAAGCCATTTCAAGTGAATTTTTGATATGAGCCAAACCAAACTCTCATGACCACTTGTTTGCACTCAAAACATCATTTTAAGCAAGTTCCATGTTGAACAAATTTCCATTTGAAGCTTGCAAGTTGGAGATTTTGGCCTATGATTGAAAATGACCTATAATCTCACTTTCCCAAAATACCCCTGACTTGTAAACCTCATAACTTGAGTTCTACAAATTAGATGGAGGACTTATAGTACAATTTAGAAAGCTAAGATCATGAGGAACAACTTTCATGTTGACCAAAAGTTCAGGTGAAACCTCCTACTAGGTCAAAAATATCCTTGAACTCAGATGATTTTCACAGACAAATTTCAGAATCATCTGAGGACCTATAACTTGTCTGGACCATAACTTGAGTTATATAAATCCCCTTGAGGACTTATAGTACTCAAATTAAAGGTATTGAGATGTTATACAAGTTTCATGTTGGCCAAAGATACATTTGAAACTTGTATCTTGACTTATGTGGCCTTGAAGTTAGGCACTAAACAGGGTAATTTGCACCGAAACCCTAATTTAGCAACTTCCCACATTCTTGATTCTTCTTGATTTGATCTTGGCACAACACCAAAAATGTCTTATCACATCATTTCATGAACTCCATGACCTAAAAGTTGGCTTTGATACTCTTCAATTGCATAATTGACCTAGGGTTGATCCAGATGAAACCCTAATTGTCTGCACTTCAACTGTGGCTCTTGCATTTGACACAATGACTTGATTTAGCTCCAACATGGCTCTCTAGGAACTCCATGAGCTCTATACACATCTCATATTCACACCTCATGCTTCACATCCCATTGTTGGTCCTCAGCTGATCAAGACCTCCCACCACCTCCTGATGACTTGGATGACCTCTCAAGCTTGGATAAGATTTCTTGCTAGGCTTCTCTTGATAATAATCACACTTGATCCCCTGTTGGCTGAATGATATGCCATGGGGATGAATGATATGCCATGATATGCAAATGATAGAACTATGCAAATGATAATGCAATGAATCATAAACCAGGTAAAAGATGTTGAGCAAATTTTGGGGTGCAACGGCTGCCCCTATTCAAACGGCTTGGACCCGACTGGGTGAAGAGCGAACGACCTTCAAACAATCGAGGTAGAAGACGGTTGAATACCAAGAAACCCGGAAATTTGCCAACCGCAGAAATACACTGCAAAAACTGCTTGGTGAACAACATCCGTTGTGCTGAACCCAGTTGTTACGGCAACAACTGATCACTCTTCTAATAACTTTTGATTTCAACATTAACTCTCTGTGTGACGCCACAAGCATCAAATTAACTTTACGAGAAACAATTCCGTTCACAACGGGACTAAACTTCGTCAACACGAGGAAGGACTCCATCAACATGGGTACAATTCCGTCTATAATTGGAATAACGATCTCTGTCAGTCACAGGTAACAACTCCACTGGGGATAATCCATCGATTACGGATAATAACTCCGTCCACACGGGTAGCAATCACTGTCAACACAGGTGCAAATCACTGTCAATCACAGGTAACTATCTCTGTCAACACAGGCGCGATCTCTGTCCATTACAGGTAACAATCTTTTCTGAAGCTTTTACTGGGAAACAACTCTGCCAACAACACAGGGAATAACTTTGGCGACTTCCACTGAGGAAATAGTTTTATCAACAAATAAGAAATAACTCTGCCAATAATACAGGAAAATAACTCCGTCACCACTACGGGAAATAACTCTGTTCGATACAGGAAAATAACTCTGTCATCACTACGGGAAATAACTCTGCCAATGATACAGGAAAATAACTTCGTCATCACTACGGGAAATAACTCTGCCAATGATACAGGAAAATAACTCCGTCACTATTACGGGAAAATAACTCTGCCAAATACAGGAAAATAACTCCGTCACCACTACGGGAAATAACTCTGCCAAATACAGGAAAATAACTCCGTCACCACTACGGGAAATAACTCTGCCAATGATACAGGAAAATAACTCCGTCACTATTACGGGAAAATAACTCTGCCAAATACAGGAAAATAACTTCGTCACCACTACGGGAAAACAACTCCGAATACAACTTATCTGCCTATCTTTGCAGTAGCTAACTCCATCAATCAAATGGATAACAAAATACAGGTCCAATCTTCAAACCTTTAGCGCGGACATGGCAACAAATCTGAGAAGGACTCTACTGGGGATTTTCTGAACCCAAAGTGCCATACACCTACTTCGACATAGGCGGCAACTTCCAAAAAATGATTCACGGAATCTTTTGATACTGTCATAGCAACAAATTTGAAGAAATACTCCGCTGGAGGGGTAAGAGAAACTTAACCAAGCAACTCTGTGGGGAATAAGACAAACATTATCATTACACGTCTTACGCCGAGACCTTGCTTATCTGGTAATCAATCTGAGCAAGAGCTCCCTCCACCTGCAGGGAAAACAACACTTGAAAACAAAAGGTTAACCAACCTGGCTTATGTTTCAAAATGCGTATGTTTGACAATGGCGTAATGCTCCATTCGACATGGAAATGCTACGCGTGTGGGTAGATGCAAATATGATGATGTATGCAAATGCTAATGCCGGCTCAAACTGCTGAGAAACAATCTGGTATGAAATGGCTAAGAACAAAACCAACTCCGCTGGGGATGAACGGGTATCACAAAGTATTCCGGCAAAATAAATGCCGGAAACAACAACCAACTCTGCTGGGGAGAGATCAGACATCTGGGAAGAAAACACAAACCTTACTGGGGAAAGATGCGACCCTTCTGGGGGAAGATTGTACTGTCGGGACACAGTCTACAAATTCAGAGCTACAAACTCAGCTGAGGATAATCATCCTGACGAAAGAATGACGACCTGCGGGGAAAGGGAGTAACCATCCTCTGGGGGCGTCCTCTGCCGGGGATATTGATTTTGACCTACTGGGGATATCCTATGGACAATTTTCATGAGGATACTCTTCAGGCGACATTCCTGGCGATACTCTCTCGGGGAGGACAATTCCACATCTGGTAGGAATAAGCGCCGTTTCCACTCTCTGGGGATAAGATACGACTTGCTAAGGAACGACATCAACTGAAGTCAGGACCTACGTCAAGAGACTTTGGCTGGGGAATATGATTCCTGACCCTTTGCTTCAAAGGTAAGGACCCTGCAAAACACAAACGAGACAAAACAAGTCTACACAACAAAATCTATCCGAGTTAATATATGTGACATTCATTCAGTCAATTCGAAGTTTTAGCAATTATTGGCAAGGGCCAGCAAGTTTATGCAAGTGCAAGTTCATCAAAACATCGGTGTTTTTCCTAAACAAAACAGTAAAGAACAAGCATGGAGTACTGAATAACATGCTTTATTGAATGGGCATGTAAATAGGCAAAGCTTTGTACACTGGATGTAACTCCTGAAAAGAGGAAGTTACGCACAAGCAAAATACAATATATGCACAAGAAGCACAAAGAAAGATACAAAACAAATTTGATATTCATGTCGGCAACGTGGTACAGACGAACACCATGAGCTGATTCTCCTATGACTCGCCCGACTCTGGCGTTTTCTCGGTACTCGATCTTCGGAAGAGATTGTTTTTAGATGAACGACCCTCAGGTATTCCCAAATCACCAAGCAATGCAGTATCAAACTCGGACCGCAGTCATTTGCTTTTTCAATCCCTAACTTTTGCGTGAATCGCCCTTTGCGGGTTTTCAATTCACCGGGATACCCTTTTTTGCCGAAATCGCCCTTTTCAGGTTTTCGACTTCGCGGGTGTTCATCTTTTCAATTTTATCCCTAACTTTTGCCCGAACCTTTTATTCCTTTTTATGGTTCGCCGGGATGCCCCATTTTTTCCTGGACTCTTTTTTTTCTGTCTAGCGGGTCACTTTAAGCAAAGTATTTTTTAACTGCGTCCAAATTCACAGGAGACGTAAAGTCCTCACCATCCATGGTAGATAACAATAAGGCTCCTTTAGAGAAAACCTTTCTGATGACATATGGACCCTCGTAGTTGGGAGTCCATTTACCCTTGTGATCCGATTATGGTGGGAGAATCTTTTTCAACACAAGATCGCCCATCTGAAAGCTTCGAGGGCATACCTTCTTATCGTAAGCTTTCTTCATCCGGCTCTGATACAACCGACCATATGCGAGAGAAACCAGTCTCTTCTCATCCATTAAACTGAGCTGATTCAGTCTATCTTTTACCCATTCTGCCTCATCAAGTTGGACATCGCGTAAAACCCTCAAAGAAGGAATCTTAACCTCCAATGGTAACACTGCCTCCATGCCATACACCAATAAGAAAGGGGTTGCCCCGGTTGATGTGCGTACCGTCGTACGATAACCGTGCAAAGCAAAAGGCAACATCTCATGCCAGTCCTTATAGGTCACAACCATCTTTTGAACAATCTTCTTTATGTTCTTATTGGCCGCTTCGAAAACGCCATTCATCTTGGGCCGATAAGGAGAAGAGTTGTGATGCTCAATCTTGAAATTCTGACACAACTCTTTCATCATCTTGTTCTTCAAGTTTGAACCTTTGTCGGTGATAATCCGTTCTAGGATTCCATATCTGCAGATAATATCTCTTTTGATAAATCTGGCTACCACTTGTTTGGTGACATTAGCATATGGCGCTGCTTCCACCCATTTAGTGAAGTAATCAATAGCCACCAAAATGAACCAGTGTCCGTTTGATGCCGTGGGCTCAATCTTGCCAATCATATAAATTCCCCACATCGAGAAAGGCCACGGTGATGACATAACATTCAAAGGGCTCGGAGGCACATGAATTTTGTCTGCATAAATTTGACATTTATGACACCGCTTTGCGAACTTGAAACAATCTGTTTCCATCGTTAGCCAATAATAACCTGCCCGCAATAGTTTTCTCGTCATTGCATGTCCACCAGCATGCGTACCAAATGTACCTTCATGGATCTCTTCCATGAGCAACTTAGCCTCTTTCTCATCCACACATCGTAACAACACTAAGTCGTGGTTTCTCTTGTACAGGACGCCATCCGGATTCAAATAAAACTTGCCAGCCAATCTCCTAAGAGTCTTCTGATATCGACTGGACGCCCCAGCCGGATACTCTTGGTTCTTCAGAAAATTCTGGATATCGAAATACCACGGTTTGCCATCGGATGCTTCCTCAATGGCGAATATGAAGGCGGGTCTATCAAGGCGAGAGATAACAATCCTGGGAGCCTCATTCCAGAAGTTAACTTTATACATTGAAGACAACGTCGCAAGAGCGTCGGCCATCTGATTTTCTGCTCGTGGCACATGATGCAATTCTACTTTGTCAAAGAAAGGCAACAATCTCCTTGCATAATTCATATAGGGTATCAGATTGGGCTGCCGCGTCTCCCATTCTCCTTTAATCTGGTTGACCACTATAGCAGAGTCCCCGTATACATCAAGATATTTGATTCTCAAATCAATAGCCTCCTCAAGACCCATGATGCACGCCTCATATTCAGCCTCGTTATTGGTAACTGGAAAGGTAAATCTGGCAGTAAAGGGAATGTGCGTCCCTTGAGGAGTAGTGATAATTGCCCCTATTCCACTACCGTAGGAGTTAACAGCGCCATCAAATATCAACTGCCATTTGGAACCCAACTCGGGACCTTCATCCGGCAACGACTCATCACAATCTTTCATTTTCAAGTACATGATATCCTCGTCAGGAAAATCAAACCTCATTGGTTGATAATCTTCGATTGGCTGCTCCGCTAGGTACTCTGACAGAACACTACCTTTGATAGCCTTTTGAGAAACATATTGAATATCATATTCTGTCAGCACCATCTGCCATCGAGCAATCCTCCCGGAGAGTGCTTGCTTTTCAAATACGTATTTGATCGGATCCATCTTCAAAATTAGCATGGTTGTATGGTTTAACATGTATTGTCTCAAACGTTTGGCAGCCCAGGCTAGCGCACAACACGTCTTTTCGAGCATTGAGTAACGGGATTCAGAATCTGTGAACTTTTTACTCAAGTAGTAAATCGCATGCTCTTTACGTCTAGTCTCGTCATGTTGACCGAGAACACAACCCATACTTTTCTCAAGAACCGTCAAATACATAATCAATGGTCTCCCGGCTACTAGGGGTATCAATATTGGAGGTTCCTGCAAATATTCTTTTATTTTTTCAAACGCCCTTTGACAATCTTCATTCCAGGTCACAGCCTAATTCTTTTTCAACAATTTGAATAATGGCTCGCATGTAGCGGTTAGGTGAGATATGAACTGAGCAATGTAGTTCAACCTCCCTAAAAACCCACGCACTTCTTTTTCTGTTTTAGGCGTTGGCATTTCTTGTATTGCTTTTATCTTAGCAGGATCAACCTCAATTCTTTTTTCACTTACAATAAACCCCAATAGTTTACCGGATCTCACCCCGAAGGTGCACTTGTTAGGATTCGGCCTCAGCCTGAATTTCCTAAGCCTCTTGAACAATTTCAGAAGATTGATCAAATGCTCTTCCTCCGTCTGGGATTTGGCAATCATATCATCAACATAAACCTCGATCTCTTTATGCATCATGTCATGAAAGAGCGTCGTCATTGCACGTTGATATGTTGCCCCAGCGTTCTTCAAACCAAAGGGCATCACTTTGTAGCAAAATGTTCCCCATGGGGTAATGAAGGTTGTTTTCTCCATGTCTTCTGGCATCATTTTTATCTGATTATAACCCGAGAAGCCATCCATGAAGGAGAACACGGAGAATTGAGCAGTGTTATCGACCAACACATCGATATGAGGAAGCGGAAAGTCGTCCTTTGGGCTCGCCTTATTCAAATCACGATAGTCTACGCACATCCACACCTTACCGTCTTTCTTTGGTACCGGTACTATATTGGCAACCCATGATGGATAAGTTGTAACAGCAAGGAAACCAACATCCCACTGTTTCTGAACTTCTTCCTTAATCTTCACAGACATATCTGGTCTGGTTCTTCTGAGTTTCTGCTTAACAGGCGGACATTCTTCTTGCAATGGCAGACGATGAACAACCATGTCAGTATTCAATCCTGGCATATCCTCATACGACCAAGCAAAGATATCACTGTACTCTTGCAACATCTCAATCAGCCTTTGCTTGATGTCGCTTTGTAGCGCAGCTCCTATCCGGATGTTCATTACAACTCCCTCGGACTCCACATTGATAATCTCAATCTCTTCCTGATGAGGCAGAATGATTCTTTCTTCCTGTTTCAACAGTCGAGTTAGCTCTTCTGGCAAGTCGCTATCCTCAACAATCTCTTCCTCAGCTTGAAATACTGGGTGTTCGAAGTCAAAGAGAGTCTTAGGAAGTTTGTGTTCGGTCTCATCTGAAATATGAATCCTGCAAAGGAAATGGTTAAATGCTTCAAATGAGTGCAAACAAAGCTCATAACCACGTTGCTATTTATTGTTAAAATAAAAACAGGAACAACAGGGAACACAAAATTTGTATGAGAAAAATGCCTTTATTCAATGATTAAACAATGCATACACATAAGCAGGTGGCCCTAAAACAAAATCACTATGCCGCGGGTAGGACACAGGATTATACAATAATCAAGAAAACAAATCATTACTGTTTTGTAGTCACTGGGACAATTTCCCAGATGGACCAGTTGCAGAGACTTTGTCCTGGCACGCAAGGCTTGATCCACGCGTCCATGTCGCAATCACTATCTCCGTCTTCAGAGTCGGAAACAACATTAATCGTCTCAAAGCAGACTCCCTTTGGAGTAATTACCACCGGTCCTTTGAACTTGGGCGCGCCTGATGCGGAAGGTGATGATGTAGGGCGATACCCCAAACCAAACTTGTCCATCTTGACAGGAATTTCCAGCACTTGACCCCAACCCTTGGTCCCACCAGTCTGAACCAACGCTTGAGCGTCTTTGTACGGAGCCACAGCAACCTCTGGCACTTTGCTGGGAACACTGGGCTTGTCTTTGATTTGCAACCCTTCGAAGGCTTGGCAGGGCGTTTCATGGATTTCTCCATCCACTTCAACGTACTTGAATGATGAGAGATGACTGGCCAAGATGTCCTCTTCCCCACAAATAGTAACGATGCCACCACCGGCTTCAAACTTAAGCTTCTGATGCAGCATGGACGTCACAGCCCCTGCAGAGTGTATCCACGGACACCCAAGTAAACAGCTATAAGCTGGATGAATATCCATGATATAAAATTCAGTGTGGAATATTTCCGGCCCGACCTGCAATGGCAATGTTATCGATCCAAACACCGACCTTCTCGTTCCATCAAACGCCCTCACAACCAAGTCACTTGGCGTGCAAATAATTCCCCGGATATCCAACTTCATCATAGCCTTCTTAGGCAATACATTCAGAGATGATCCGGTATCCATAAGAACATGGGACATTACGGTGCCTCGGTATTCCACCGATATGTGCAAAGCCATATTATGCTCTCGGCCTCTGGGTGTTAGATCAAAATCAGTGAAACCCAAACTATGTCCAGCATTGACATGCGCCAGTACCCCCTCTAGCTGGTTGACAGAAACCTCCTGAGGTACAAATGACGTGTCCAATATCTTCAACAAAGCATTTCGATGAGCCTCAGAACACAGCAACAAAGATAGGATTGAAATTTTTAAGGGTGTCTGTTGTAAGTGCTCAACGATCTTATAATTGCTCTTGCAAATTAGCCTCATGAACTCTTCTACGTCCTTGAGCGACGTGTCTTTCTCTTTCAACTAGGATGGTCCACTTTCATTCACCTTGGCCTTGCCTTTAGCAGTCTTCTCTGCTTCAACTTCAGGTGCGGTGAAGATTCTTCCACTACGGGTCATGCCTCCCGTTCCAACAACATTGTCAACTGCCCCTGCTGGTTGGCTATTCACCTCAATCTTTTCCCCGTTACAGTACGCTTCTAACCCATATGTCCATGGAACAGCTTTTGTACTCTCAAAAGGAACGAGTCCTGCTTTTGTTATTGTGATAGTCGGCCACTTGGCGGGGGACGATATCATAACAGTCTTCCTTGGGATTGTAACAGTTGCAATCTCATCCTGCTTTTCAAACAATGCCTCAACAGGCTTTTCAACGGCAGTCCAATCAAATTGCAAAATCCCCTCATCTATCATGGCTTGGATACCTCTTTTCAAATCAGCGCAACCCTCTGATTGGGTCCAGCAATCCAGATAATATTCATCACATCTAGGGAATATCCCTCCTTTCAACAATCTACTTTTAACACAACTCAACGGTGTCTTCAATTCATTCACATCCATAACCAAGTTCAAATTCTCTTCCGTTATGATAGCATTTGCTCCATGATTCGGCATGGGTTGTTATACAATATTGGGACCATCCTGACCAAAGTTAATGGCCTTACTATCGAGCAAATCTTGAACCTTATGTTTGAAAGCATGAAAACCTTCAATATCATGTCCGGGCGCCCCGGAATGAAAATCACAATGTTTACCAGCGTCAAAACCAAATGGAGGGGTGCCCATCAATGGGGCCATCGTTCTCTTTTCAACCAAATTCAAACCCAACAGTGTTTGAAGCAGTTCAACATAAGTTGAAGGAGGTGCTTCAAATACTCTCTTTGGCCTACCCTCTTGAATTCTACGCTGAGCAGGGTGCATTCTCTTTTATTGCGGCTGTTGTTGTCGTTGCTGTTGTTGTTGCTGTTGTTTTTGCTGAGGTATCGGGATAGTAACACTAGCAACTTGCTGTGGCTGATACTGATTCGTACCTCTTCCACGACCTCGACCACCATATACCGCACTGGCGTCGCCTTGTCTCTTTCCACCAAAGGCTTTCCTTGCATCTCCAGCTGAGGTGGATTCACCTGCCTGAATCTTCCCAATCTTAATTCCATTTTCAATTCGTTCTCCCATGAGAATCATGTCGGAGAAACTACCCATCGAGACATTAAGTAATTTGTCGTAATACATTCCAGAGAATGTTCCAATAAACATATCAATTAACTCTCTTTCAACCAAAGGGGGATGAACCCTAGCCGCAATATCACGCCAGCGTTGCGCATACTCCTTGAAGCTCTCACCATTTTTCTGAGACAAACTCTGCAGCTGGACCCTGTTTGGCGCCAAGTCACTATTATATTGGTAATGTTTAACAAAAGCATCAGCCAATTCTTTCCAGCTTCTAATTTGGGTGGGCTCCAGTCCCATGTACCATTCTAGCGATGGTCCCGATAAACTGTCTTGAAAGAAGATACAGATTCAAAAAAAATACCGGTCATGCAATATGAGCATGCAAGTTGATGAATTTTGAATTTTGGAGAGTGTTGAAGTGGTGACTTCAAGTGTGGCAGCCCCAACTTCCATGACCTATAACTTTCAGCTCACAAATGCTATTGAGGAGTTCTACCATAATTTAGAAATCCCTCAAGTAGCTCTATAACTTTCATGTTTTTGAGATTTCCAAATTCTAGATGGAACTAGGTTGAAAAACCCCTCCAAGTTGATGAAAAAACCTACTTAAAAGGCCAAGTAACTTAGAAATTTTCTAAGTTATTTCCCTTCTTGAAATGAACTTGATCATATCTTCAAATCTATGCATTTTTTGATCATGGACCACTTTGGGACTTTTGTAGGACTTGTTAAAAGCTTTCCAATGAGCTTTGAACCACTTCAATTGGATGTGTGGTTGAGGAGTTATGGTCTTGCCCCTTTCAAAACCCTAATTCCCGACTTTTGCAATTACTTCCTAACCCTTGATCCAATTGTCATGAAATTTTATGGGAAGGTGTAATATGACATAAGGAACATTTTTGATTCACATCTTGAAGTCAAATTCCTTATGGTTGAAGAGTTGACGTTTTAGTCAACCGTTCGATCAATCGGTGACTACCGAGTCAACTGTTGATGCTACGGACCTTTTGAGGCCTTGAAACTATTTTAATGGACTTTAATAAGCCATAGGAACTTCATGGACCATAATCCCACCATTGGAACACTTTTTAAAACAAAAGTCAAACTACAGTTGACTTTTCCTGATCGAAAATCCTAATCGGGTATCTTGAACTGCACTGTTCTCAATTCCTGGGTGACAACCTCAAATTGGATTCATACTTGACCCAATGTAGTATTCTTGATCTTGTTTATAGTTGAATCAATTCAAAACATTGATTGATCAAACCACCAAAGCCTCGATTTTTGACGGTACGGAACCCTGATTTATCTGCATTTTTGACAAAGATAAACTTGAAATGGGTTAAGGTTAGTTAATCAAATGAATATGATCCTAAAACAATGATGAGGATCTAAGGGGTCAAAATTTGGGGTGCAACACTTTGCAACTTTAATTAAATTGTGAATTTAATTTGAGCTCCGATAATGCCATTTGCACCTTGAAACAATTTTGAACAATACTTTGATTTTAGATCTTAAGTTGGTAATTGTTTGGATTAATAATCTTCATCATGATGAACAAAATACCAATTGAATCTAAATCGCACACAATGTGCCTTGTAATCAATGAAACTAAATGAACCAATATTGAACCTTGATTTAGCTTGAATGACACAATGCTTGCAAAACTTAAATGAATTTCCCCAGTTAATCCACAAATCTCATAAATCAAATTCTTCCCTTGTCTGAATCTTCATCTCGAATTGATCTTGAAAATTAAAACTGACCATGAACCCATCTTGGAATTGGAATGATCTGGATTTAGCGATGAAGCATTACAACTTAACATAACCTGAAAACTTGATATTTATGTAGTCAATTTAAATTGGCATAGAACCCTAACTGAAAACTCAGGCACATACAACCTGATTTACACACCATAACCTTGATAAATCTTGAAATAGAACTTTGCCTGACAGGCAAATCAGGTCAAAACTATTGAACCTCAATTCATACAACACATACACCTGTCTTAACTGCTTGTTTGAAATTGGATTCAGCCTAGTAACACCCTGAGTAGGAGCAACATATCTTTTTGAATTTTCTGAATAGGAATTAGTACATTGATGTACAAAATGAAAGTTGTATACAAGTATGACAAATTTGGGGTATGACAGATGCCCATATCTAATAGGCTTAAACCTAGGGAAATGAACTGCTACATCGTTCTTTCTCCCGAGGTAGAAGTCAATTAGATATGAAGAAGACCTTGAATTTGTCTGCAAAGAATAGAGATGCTCGGGAATTGAAATGCTGGATAAGGGTATTGTTGCACCCCAAAATTTGACCAACCTTTTTCTTTGCTTGGCTTATGTTTCATTTCTTTATTTAGCCTTTGCATTTGCATAGCATTGTCCTTTACATGGGATCAAGGGAGGTGTGTCATTCAAGAGAAGAGTCTCAAGGGTTTCAAACTCAAGCATGAGTGCTTGTTCAAGCTATCAAGTGATTACAATCATCAGGAAATGGCCAAAGGTCTTTGAAAGAGAAGGTTGATGGTTGTTGCTTATCTCCAATCTTGGAGGTCAACAGAGGATCATCAGGGGTTCACAAGTTCATGGTAACAGATATGATATGTTTGAGAAGCTCATGAGGCACTTTGGAAGTCATTGTGAAGCTCATATAGACACTTATTTCATCTGCAAGGAGACCCAATCAAAGATTGGGTACCTAGAGTTTCATTTGGTTAGCTCAAGGTCAATTGTGGACTTGAGGGAGCTTGAGACTTAGTTCTAAGTCATTGGAGTCATGGGAAGTTATGTTGAGACATCTAGGATGTCATTTTAATTTTAAATCAAGAAGAATCAAGAGTTCAAGAAGTTACTAAATTAGGGTTTCAGCGTAAAATCCCCTTCTTTAGTGCTCAACTTCAAGGACAATTTACATCATGATACAAGTTCAATATCATTCTCTTGTGAACATGAAACTTGTAGGAAATGTTCTTAGATTTCTTTTGAGTACTAGAACTCATCCATTGGGTTTGTGGAACTCAAGTTATGATGCCAACAAGTTATAGGTCTCAGATGAAAATATTTTTTGGTCAACAAAAGTCAACTCACTTCCAAGACACTTTTGATCTAGAATTAAGTTTCTCCTCAACTTTTGGTGAACAAGAAAGTTTTTCCTCATGATCTTATATTTCCAAAAAGTCCTATAAGTCCTTAATATCATTTGTGGAACTCAAGTTATGGCTTTGGTAAGGCAAGGGTATTTTGGGAAACTTTGATTATAGGCCATTTTCATGCACTTGTGCACTTCAAATGAAACTTTAACCAACACGAAAGTTTCTCCAAAAGACCTCTTTTACACCATGAAACTCAAGGATTGGGTGAATTATGCTTGGTTATGGACATTGGGTGAGAAATTTCAAGTGAAAATGAACTTTAAATCATGGTTTAAATGGGATACATTATGGGCCATTTTTATGCCTTATTTTTGTTCAATCCTTATCACAATACACTCAAGGCAAGAATGCACAAATTGGTTTTACACAAAATGGCAAGAAACACGTGCATTTTCCAATTTCTTCATAAAAAAGTTTCACCTTGAAACTTAATAATTGGATCATATACAAAGCCCAATCCAATCCTCATGTAAAATTCAACTTGCAAGCTGCAGAATGAGGGAGTTTTGGTGTGTGTAAACAAGCTTTTCAAGTGTGCATGAATCACTTGCCATTTTGGCATTTTTTCCAATTCTGCAAATTAAGGCTTAATGGGCCTTCCATTTCATTCCAAATCCATCATATATAAGTTTAGAATTCATTTGGAGAGCTCAGAAGTGCAAGTTGGAGCCAGAAGGAGCAATTTCAGATTTGGAATTCTCAAGGAAAATTCAAAATCGTAAATCAAGTTTCACTGCAAATCAAAGCAAATTGAGGTGTAATTCATCTTCCTTGCGCAAATTGGAGTGAATCTGGGAAGTTTGAAGCAAGCTAGCAAGAATTTGAAGCACAGAAGGAGTGTCTCCGTTCAGTAAGTTTCCAATCAGTATTTCTCCCATTCTAGAGCATGAATTAGGTCCATATTGGCTGTATCTGAACCCCTACCTCGTGTATGCCATGTTTGATTGCTTAATTTTCACGTTTGCTTGAGTTTTCAGAGTTGCATCTTGAATTTGATCCACTCGATTCTCTTTATTTAGACGTGTTTTGGATGAATAGATCTTGGATTTGAAATGTACATGAGCTCAGCTTTCCATTGGTATAAGATTTGCTTGCTTTCATGGAGAATTTTTACCTGAGCTCCGGTGAGCTCACTGGAGAAGACGACCAAAGTTTTGACTCCGGCGTCTGGTTCATTTGAATGGAGATTTGACGTGTTTGAGGTTGAATCCTTGACCAGATGAATTGAATGGCTCATATCTGCTTGACTGGCCTGCGTGGATTGTTGACTTCCACGTCAATAAATGATACGTTGTATTTTGATTTAACTAAGTTGGATTGGGTTTCAGCTGCTATTGGCACCCCTCTTTTATGAGCCCAAACGCGTGTGAACTAGATTCCTTTGTATTTCTGTGTTGCTGATGCACCTCCCTTGGTTTTTATTTTATTTTCTTTTTATTTTAATTTCTGTTTTGATTTTTAATTGTTAAAAATACCTCCAAATGTCATAAAATTCAAATAAAAATATTTTTTAACACTTTGAAATGTTAACTAATTTTTCATAATTTTTATTTTGAATTTCCTTTTATTTTTCAATTTAATTTGAATTTAATGATTAGAGGTGTTTTTAATGTGGTTTCCATTTTTTCTTGCTTGATTTTTGGACCATTTGCAATCACCTATGAGTGAGGCTTCCTCTTCATTTTGATGATGAATTGAGGTGCCTTTTAGGCTGGTTTTGGTCAAGGTTTGAACTATTTTTGTTTGAATTTGGTTTGCATTTGTTTGACCCTCGATGAATATCCTTCAAAGTGGAGCACCCTAGTTGATCAATTCATATGGTGATGGTTTGATTGGATTTTGGTTTTAATATTTTGGACTCTGGTCGCCAACTTATTTAAGAGCTTTGTGCATTTTATTTGGCATTTATTGAACCATTCTCCTATTTTTGGTGAACCTTGCAAGTCATGTCACCCAAGTTGAGGTTCAAATAAACTAGTTGACCTAGTTCTTTTGGGAGATGACCTTTGTGGATCCCATATGCATCCTATGCCTCTTGGATCATATTCTTGACATGTTTAGGATGTTGGTTTCAATTTTATAGGTCACACATTTGGTTGGTTTGTGTTGCAAGTTACTTTTAATTAGGGCTTTCCATTTTCATTTGAATGTTGAAAGTGTTTTGAACTTTGGCTCTTTATGTTGCCCTACTTTGTAACTTGTCTTGGTTCTTTCTCTTCTTTCATTTATGAACCTTTTTCTCTTGTTCTCACTTCTGTCCATTGGACTTTGGAACTCATTCAAGTTGGTTTGGTGCTCTTTGTTTGTGTGACACCCTTATTCTACCCCACAGATATTACGGCAAAATAGCACGGATTTCAGAGTAAAATATTAACTTTCATTAAAAAGCCACAAAAGGGCGTACATTTCTCAAAGTCAACAAAGTTAGTCAATACTCCATAACACACGGGTTTTCTCAAAATACATCAAAACATCATATACAGCGGAACTCAAAACATAACTCAATGTTTTCCTCATAAGGGAACATCAGTAAAATAACCCAATGATATACAATCAACTCAATAAACCCAACCTGATGTTACATATCAGAGCAAGACCCTCTAAATTAACCATAAAGGCTAACGACTCTAAAACTTCAAAATACTCCTCGACGGCGTCCACGGCTAAACTTGCTCATCTGCACGTTACCCACGTGGAGGTAACATTCAAAAAGGCAGGGTGAGTAAAACAATTCATAATAATCAATGTATAACAATTAATGCATAAACAACATATTACTCATAATTATATTCAACACATTGATATCCTTCAAATATGCCTCAAAGGCCGTAACGTCATAATTCATACAAAAAGACTCATAGATGCAATGCGACACAACTCAATGCATGTGGTACCAATCATCACAGCGCGATGGACACTGGGCCATCAACCCTTCATAGATCCCCATCAATAGGATCAATTCTACTATAGAACCGGAGCACATCGAAATACTTCACATCCGCACAGTGGGATCGAAGCCAAAGTAATTGAGGTCCTGAACCGAAGTCCGGATGCACATGAATGCATGATGCACACTTCACAATAATCCTCATAATAACAACATATGGTGCATCATATTCATCATCATCACATAAATCATCATGTCATCATGTTATCACATATTTCATCACATCATGGTAATTTTCATCATATTAACTCAATCAATACATCATCATTACACGTCATATTTCATCATCATAAGTCATGTCATCATAGCTCATCGTAATAATCATCATCGTACATCATGTTATCATATCTCATCACAGTAATCATCATCATACAACATATCATCATATCTCATCATAATAATCAATCTCACACATCATGGAAATCGTCATATAATCACGCACAACTCATAGTTATACTCCTATTAATCCATCATGCTATCCCTCATTATCACATCTTAATTCATAATATTATCTCTTATTATCTCATGCTAATTCATAATATTACTCCATATCATCTCCTATTAATTCATAATATTATCCCATGTTATCTCATATTAATTTATCAAATTACACTCACGATAATCCTCACACAATCGCCTATCAATCACATAATTCCTCACTGTCATACTCATGTTAACTCATCTCAGAAATTCCAGAATCACACATCACATCATCGCTGCACAACAATCGATATTCGTGAACTCTGCTACGTTCGCTAGCTTGCTCGCTAGGCGAGCCTGTAGCAAACCTTCGATGGCTTGCTCGCTAGGCGAACCTTGTAGCGAACCCCTCGCTAGGCGAACAGTGCAATGATAGCAACTTCTGTTACGCACCAGAACTGATTCATGTCCAAATACTCATGCGATTTACTTACCCAATGCCCCCAAAACATCATTAAAACATTCCCAATGTCATACAACGATAACGGTACAAAATCTATGGTTCATTAAGCTAATCCGAAAACATTTGCACCGCCTAAAATACTATTTCCCTGCAATTACCTTAAAGGCATCATAATTTCTCATATCACCTATCTGTATCCCTTTAAGGTCGGACGCATGTCACCCCATAGTTTTTGGCCACGAAGGCCTAAGATTTCCTAATCCTCATATCAGATATTCAATATTCAGTGATACATATCACAAACCATAATCTCAGAGTTCATCGTCATTTTCCTTTACTTTCCCACAATCAACCCAAAATACCTTAAATCATAAACCACGCAAACCAGCCATAAACACATCAAAAGGCATACATAGAAAATCATGAAATGCGATACTCCCCATACCTTAGCCGATTCGTAGCTTTCACGAATAACTTCGGGATCTTCCGAAGCTTTTGCCTCCACTTCTCCCTCCTCAGAGCTCTGGCCTCATTCTTTTTACGGTTAACCAAAATGAATCCTCCATGTCGCTATTGCGAAAATCGGCGCCGGCTGAACAGAAGAGTCGCCACCGTGCGTTATTTATCCCAACGGAGGGAAAGGAAACGCTCAGAGTAAACCTAACGCAAAGACGGGAAAGGAATGGTCATCGCAACCAAATCCTGGATTCAGGAGTCGGTTACGCAAGGGGAAGGTATTAGCACCCCTCACATCCGTCGTACTCGACGGGACCCACGCTTGTTTTCTGGTACGGATTGTTATTCTATCTACTCTACAGGTCTAGGGTTAAAAGAAAAAATAAAATGACTCGGCAAAGTATCGCACTTTATGCCTACGTATTCCCGTCTGGAACGAGAAATCAGAGTCAACGTAGTTCGCCTACCTACGGGAAAGGAGGGGAAGGTTGCTCGCTAGGATATCGCATCCTATGCCTACGTACTTTCATACAGCATGAAAGATCAGAGCAAACGTAGTTCGGGCCACGTACGACACAAGTCTGTCTTGATTGTTTTTATCTCCTTCTGAAAAAGGGTTTTTCTGATTACTGGTCCAAGCGGACAAAAATGACGTTTGATTGGTTCACATTCTTTTACGGAAGAAATGTCTTTTATTGTGTTTGAAATATATATTGTGTTTTTCTGTTTGTTTTGAGAAAGAAGAGACAGAACTCTAACCTATGGTTGAAAAAGGAATCAAACTAACCTAATGTTATCATGCATGGGTTAAGACCTAATGTCTATCATGTTCCTCTCTTGCGCAGAGAGAAACAGAGATCCTAAGGGGATAAACGGAAATAGAAACAATAGATACAATAAAACAGTAAAATATGCATGAATGCAACAATACAAGCGAGGCAAGGGAGTCCCACTCAACCTCGAACCTAGAAAAGAACAGGCAAAGTGAAATAACTTCACTTCAACCTAACAGGTTAATTGGCAAACAATACAGTCTGGGAAACTCAAACAATACATCAAAAGCTTATAAACAGCAAAAATAAACAGCAAACAGCAACCCTGCCCAGCAAGCTCCATCATCATCTATCTTCAAGTCATCTTCAAAACATCTACAAGCTTCAAGCAAGCATCAATCTTCAAGGAGAGAAACTCTAATAGTAAACACCTTCAACAACTTCAAACAGCAGGGTTCCAACAGTAGCAATCTAGTGCACAGCTTCAACATCAAGGTCTCTATCTTCAATCTTTCAGGGCCTTTCTCCAAGATGAGTAGCAGTTAACAAGATGAATTGGATGTTAAGCAGTCAGTTGCCTACCAAGGGTGGCCTACTGACTGTTAACATGATATAGACAGCTTCCTCTCAAAAGTTCTATCTTTTAAATACATTCACTAATCCTTCCAAAGGAAGGAGGTGAGTATTTAAAAGAGACTTTGAATCATAGAGAAAGAATGGAGGCAAACAAGACCTTCCATGTTTGTGAATCAAGTTTCTATTCTAGAGCTCTACCTAGCTCATAGTTCCTATAATCTTCAATAGCTGCAAGCAAGATACACTCTTCATCAACTCTTGAAATTGATCTTCACTCCTTTTCTTCAATGGGCTTCATCAGCAAAGTCTTCAGCTCAAACCCAAACCCCAAGAAAGCCCAATAACCCACACAATCAAACAATAACCCTAGAAAGGGCACACCATACAATCAATCAAAGACAAAAATATGCTAAAAATATTAATACCATGGGGAAAATTCTAATATTTATTCTAAGGGATCTATTATGCTTACCCTTAATACCCCTATAGGCCCATCTTCTAATTTGTCCTAAAAAACCCAAAAAGAAATTTGTTTTGTTACACCTATGTTATTCAAAACCCTAATAAACTAGCCTAATAGTTTCTAACTAAACTACCTAAAATGCAATCCTAGAAATTGTGGTATAAAAACCAGGGGCACCTAATATCCATATCTAGTTGTACTAAAAAGAATGGGGTGAAAATCCTAAAGGAAACTCTTAAACTAAATTCAACAAATGGTAGCATCAACTAAAAGAATTAAAAAAAGCAATTAAATGTAAAAATATGCAAAAAATATAAAAATGAAGTAAAATGACAATTTTATGATTTTATATTTTTCTTGACAGAAAATGGAAAGTGGGAAAAAAAATCCCATTGAAAAATAATGATTTTTCTATTTATTATGGTTTTCTAAAGTTTGTAAAAAATTTGGAGAAAAAATTAATGTAAAATGATGCAGGGGGGTATGGACAGCAACAATCCCAGTTATTATGATGCTTTGGGCCCAGATAGGGGGTGGCGTTAGTAAACGCGTTGGGCCCAGTTATGATTCAGAAAATCAAAATAAAATGCAAGAGAAAAAAAACAAAACGCGGTGTAAATAGCATTGAAATGTAGTTATAATATGAAATTGGGCCTGCATGGGGGGGGGGGGGGGATAGCAAAATTCAATAAAAGCCCAAGCCAGCGTTTAAATGAAACACGGCGTTTCATGCGCGCCCAGAACTCCCTCCAATCTCGTTTTTGAATCTCCTCCGTTAGATCTCTTCCCAGTCCAATATTCAACACATGATCCAACGTCGATGCTATCATCTTCTTCCTCAAGACAATTAGGGTTTTCAGAAACCTTTGAAAACAACTCCATGCATGAAACTTACACTCATTCGCACGCCTTCGTTCCTTCACCAAATGCCTCGATACAAAAACCAATTGTGCTCTATTTTTCGCGTAGAATATAGCCATGGCCTTAGATTGCATTGAAACAAACTATATCGTCCAAACCGAAAGGTATAACATCATGGATTCAACATTTCACCAGTTTTCAAACTTCACCAAGCTCACCAATCTTTGCACAGAAATAATCCTCAGGCTATACTGATCAAAAATAACTAATCATCTAAGATTCTAGCGGCTTAATCACTATGTTCTATGCCCAAACAGAATTCACTTGCATACATCAACCTCCATGAAATCTTGCCAAAAGCTCCAGAAATGATCCTCTAATCATCTAGATCATGCTTAACCTAGCAATTCTACCTAATGCTATCTAGATCAAGCCAAATTGTGAGAGTTACTAACCTGATAAGAAGTTGAAAACAGATGGTGATTCTCTTCACTTCAAAGCCTACAATGCTCCAGGATCCATCAATGGACTATACTCTTGCTTCTGTTTGCAATAATTCGAGCTCAAACCACCTGGATCCTTGTAACAGAATTCTTCTTGCAGATGAAGAAATGAAAATCTCAGAACACGATTCTTGCAGTTTCCTCTTCAAATCTTGCTTGTAATCTACTCAGTGATGATTATTGAATAGAATAGGAACAAAATCTTGAAGAAATGATGAAGAAATAAGAAGATTCGAGGCAATTTGCAAAAAAGCAAGATGAAGTGAAACTATGAGTTTTTGATCAAAATGAAGTTCAACCCTCTTCTGCATCAATGGGAATGAATATATAGATGATGATGGAAAATTCTAGAACTTGCTAGATTGATCTCATGAGAAGTTTCTTATATCTTTGCATGAGAAAGAGAAATTGGTGAGTTGAAAAAATCAGTCCATGAAACCTTGTTGCAGCCCCTCATTCTCACTTGAAAATCTCATTAGGTGATATTTTGAACATGTGGAAAGGCCTTGCTAGCTTGCACATTAATCCCTTGTATGCATTGGATGTGTAACTTCAATTATAAGCAAGCTATGGTAATTCCCAAATTTTGACCTCAAACCCAAAATCTAACATTTCCAATGATCTTAAAATGTCTTTTACCTTCAAAATGGTTGGTCATATGCTTTGTTTTGCTTTTAGCTCAAAAATTCCCAATTTTGGTCCTTTAAAAAGGTACTTTCCCCTTTATAATTGGTCAATCTTGAAATTCTAAGCTATGAGCATTTCAAACTTGCCACAACCACTTTTCTAGACTCAAAATGTCATTTGGAGCAAGTTTGATGTTGAACATTTTTTCATTTGAAGTTTGGAAATAGGAGTTTTGGGCATATACTTGAAATGACCTGTAATTCCACTTTCCCAAAATACCCCTGGCTTGCCAAGATCATAAGTAGAGTTCTACAAATCAGTTGAAGGCATACAATACCTTTCTAGAAAGCTAAGATCATGAGAAACAACTTTCATGTTGGCCAGAAATCCATTTGAAAACTCCTTGAGGGATAAAAGTTGCTTGGAAATCAAGTAACTTTCACAGACAAATTTCAGTGCCCTCTGATGACCTGTAACTTGCAAGAACCATAAATTGAGTTCTATAAATCTCCTTGATGCCTTCCACAACTCAAATTAAAGGTCTTGAGATACTCTACAAGTTTCATGTTGTCCAAGGATCCATTTGAGACTAGCATTTTGAATTATCTTGCTTGGAAGTTTGCCCTAAATCAGGGGATTTTACTCAGAAACCCTAATTCAGAAACTTCTCTTCTTCTTGATTTCTTTTGATTTCTCCTTGGCACAACACCACATCCATATCCACATGTCAAATGAGGCATCCCACATCTTTCAAACAAGCCTTGATTCCCTTCAATCAAGCATTTGACCTAGGGTTGACCCAGATGACACCCTAGTTGACTGTCTTCAACTGCAGCTCTTGCAATCACACCAATGACTTGTCTCACTTTCAAAATGACCCTCTAGGTATTCTATGATGTCAATTCATAGCTCACAACTTCTCTGATGATCCTCACATATCCTCAAGATAGGAGAGAAACCCACTGCTTGGTCCACTAACTTCTCAAGCTTCAATTTCTTTCTGATGACTTGGATAGGCTTGAATTTGAATAAGAACCTCTTGATAGGCTCATAGAGATAAGAATGGAACTTGGTCCCTTGTTGGATGGCTTGCCCATGCTATGCTATGCAGATGAATTAATTATGTACATGACCTAATATGCAAATGCTAAAGCTATGAGACATAAAATCAGGTGAAATAAGTTGAGCAAATTTTAGGGTGCAACAGCTGCCCCTATTCAAACGGCTTGGACCCGACTGGGTGAAACGCCCAGAGCCTTCAGACAATCGAGGTACGAGACGGTTGAATACTAAGAACTCGGAAATTTGCCAACCGCAGAAATAAACTGCACAACTGTTTGGGGAACACTATCTACAAATATGATTTCAGCATTATCTTGTCAATACTGGAACGAACTTATTGACTTCACTGTGAGAAGTACTTCTGTCAACAAAACATGACCCTGCCAACGACACAGGAAAATCACTCTGTCACAATTACACCGTCATCGCTACGGGAAATAACACTGCCACCACGGCGGGAAATAACTCCGTCACCACTACGGGAAAATAACTCCGCCTTTGCTACGGGAAATACTCTGCCAAATACAGGAAAATAACTTCGCCTTTGCTACGGGTACATACTCTGCCAAATACAGGAAAATAACTCCGCCTCTGCTACAGGAAAATAACTCCGCCTTTGCTACGGGAAATACTCTGCCAAATACAGGAAAATAACTCCGCCTCTGCTACGAGAAATACTCTGTCAAATACAGGAAAATAACTCCACCTTTGCTACGGGTACATACTCTGTCAAATACAGGAAAATAACTCCGCCTTTGCTACGGGAAACTCTGATACAGCTTTTCTGCCGATCTTTGCAGCAGTTGGCTCTATCAATCATATGGGTGACACAATATGAGTCTAGTCTTCCAATTTTCAGTGCTGACATGGCAGCAAATCTGAGAAGGACTCTACTGGGGATTTTCTGAATCCACATTGCCAGGTAACTTCCAAAAATCGATTCACGAAATCTTTTGATATTGTTATAACAGCAATCCTGAAGCAATACTCCGCTGGAGGGGTAAGAGAAACTTAAACAAGCACCTCTGTGGGGAATAATGCCACAATTGACATTATCATTACATATCTCACGCCGAGATCCTGAATGTTTGGTAATTAATTTGAGCAAGAGCTCCCTCCACCTGCAAGGGAATCAACACTAGAAACAATCGGTTAACCAACCTGGCTTATGTTTCAAAATGCATATGTTTGACAATGGCGTAATGCTCTATTCGACATGGAAATGCTACGCGTTTTATTTGGTAGATGCAAATATGACACTATATGCCAATGCAGATGCAGGCTCGAACTGCTGGGATACAGAAAACCGCTTCAGCAAAATAAATGTTGAAGACAACGCCAACTCCGCTGGGGATAATCAGGTGTCACAGAACTATTCCAGCAAAATAAATGCTGGAAGAGTGAAGCCAACTTCGCTGAGGAATAGCTGAATGCGCCAATCATGATTGGACTTCTGCTGGAGAGTGAACGGGTATCACATGGTATTCTGGCAAAATGAATGCCGGGACACACGACCAACTCTGTCGGGAAGATTTTTTTTCTTCGATTTCCACTGGGAGGAAAGAAACTACTTGCTGAAAAGAGAGAACTCCGCTGGGGACGAAACGACTCTCTTGGGGAAAATCAACTGACTCCGTTGGGGGAGAGTAAACGACCCTACTGGGAAGGGAATCTCTACTGGGAAGAGTAGGCTGTCTGGGTACAGCTCACAAATTAGGAAATATTAGTCTTCTGAGGCTAAACCGCTCTGCTCGGGATGGGGATCCTTTTGGGGAACACCATACTGTCTGAATACAACTTTCGATCTTGGAATCATCCATTCTGTTGAGGGTAAACGACCCTGCTGGAGAATGTCCTTCGGATAAGCTACGACTAGTTGGGGAATCTGATCCTTCTTTGGTAAGGAACATTGTCATCTCAGAAGCGCGACCTGCGTGGGGATCGAGTCTTTCCGTTACGACCTTCTGGTCAGTACTGCAATCTTTTGATCGTCCACTTCGTATGGTCAAAAAGCCCTGCAACACCACAAACGAGACAAGACAAGTCTATGCAACCAAATCTATTCAGGTTAGCGTTAGTGACATCATTTTCAGTTAATTCAACGTTTTAGCAATTATTGGCAAGGGCCAGCGATGTTATACACTTGCTAGTTTTATTAAACCTTGACGTTTGTCATGTACAAAACAGTAAAGAACCAGCATCAAATACTGAATAACATGTTTTATTGATTGGGCCCCTAAATGGGCGGAGTTTTGTACACGGGATGTAACTCCTGAAAAGAGGAAGCTACGCACAACAAATATACAAGTATGCACAAGAATCATAAATACAATGACAAATCAAATTTGCACACATGTCGGCAACGGGATGCAGACGAACATCATGAGCTGATCCTCCTATGACTCGCCTGACTCTAGTGCTTCCCCGGTATTCACACTTCCGAAGAGATTGTATCTGATAATCGACCCCTCTCAGGTATATTCTCCCGCACCAATGCGCACCGCAGCATCAAATACGGACCGCAGTCATTTGCTTTTCAAATCCCTAACTTTTGCGTGAACCGCCCTTTACGGGTTTTCAGTTCACCGGGATACCCTTTTTTGCCGAAGCCGCCCAGTGTAGGTTTTCAACTTCGCGGGTGTACATTTTTTTCAATTTTATCCCTAATTTTTGCCCGAACCTTTCGTTCTGTTTTTGGTTCGCCAGGATGCCCCATTTTTGCCTGGACTCTCTTTTTTCTGTCCAGCGGGTCAATTTCAAGCAAAGTATTTTTTAACTGCGTCCGAATTCACAGGTGACGTAAAGTCTTCACCGTCCATGGTGGACAACAACAAAGCTCCTCCTGAAAAGACTTTTCTGACAACGTATGGCCCTTCGTAATTGGGGGTCCACTTGCCCCTGTGATCTGCCTGTGGCGGGAGAATCCTCTTTAGCACAAGGTCGCCCGTCTGAAAGCTCCGAGGGTGTATCTTTTTATCATACGCTTTCTTCATTCGGCTCTGGTACAACCGACCATATGCTAGAGAAGCCAACCTCTTCTCATCCATTAAACTCAGCTGGTTCAACCTGTCTTTCACCCATTCTGCCTCGTCCAGTTGGACATCTCGTAATACCCTCAGGGAAGGAATCTCAACCTCCAGTGGTAGCACTGCTTCCATTCCATATACCAACGAGAACGGGGTTGCCCCGGTTGATGTGCGTACCGTCGTACGATAACCGTGCAAAGCAAAAGGTAGCGTCTCATGCCAGTCCTTATAGGTCACCACCATCTTCTGAACAATCTTCTTTATATTCTTATTGGCCGCTTCAACAGCGCCATTCATCTTGGGTCGATAAGGAGAGGAGTTGTGATGCTCGATCTTAAAACTCTGACACAGCTCCTTCATCATCTTGTTATTTAAGTTCGAACCGTTGTCGGTAATTATCCGCTCGGGGATTCCATATCTGCAAATGATATCTCTCTTGATAAACCTGGCTACCACCTGCTTGGTCACATTTGCATAGGATGCCGCTTCCACCCATTTGGTAAAATAATCAATTGCTACCAAGATGAACCAGTGTCCGTTAGATGCCGTCGGCTCGATCTTTCCAATCATATCGATTCCCCACATTGAGAACGGCCATGGTGACGACATCACGTTCAGAGGACTCGGAGGCACATGGATCTTATCTGCATAGATCTGGCACTTATGACACCTCTTCGCAAACTTGAAACAATCGGTTTCCATAGTTAGCCAATAATAACCTGCCCGCAGCAGCTTCCTCGTCATAGCGTGCCCGCCAGCATGCGTACCAAACGTACCCTCATGTATTTCCTCCATGAGCAACTTCGCCCCTTTGTCGTCTACACAGCGTAGTAGTACCAAGTCATGATTCCTCTTGTATAGGACACTGTCCGGATTCAAATAGAAATTACCCGCCAATCTCCTGAGAGTCTTCTGATCGTGACTGGATGCCCCAGCCGGATACTCTTTGTTTTTCAGGAAATTACGGATATCAAAATACCAGGGTTTATCATCAGATGCTTCGTCAATGGCAAATACGAAGGCGGGTCTGTCAAGCCGAGAGATAACAATTCTGGGAGCCTCATTCCAGAAGTTGACTTTATACATGGAAGACAATGTGGCCAGGGCGTCAGCCATCTGATTCTCCGCTCGCGGTACATGATGTAACTCAACCTTGTCGAAGAAGGGCAACAATCTCCTCGCGTAATTCATGTACGGTATCAAATTGGGCTGACGTGTCTCCCATTCTCCTTTTATTTGATTCACCACCAGAGCTGAGTCTCCGTATACATCCAGATTTTTGATTCGCAAATCAATGGCTTCTTCAAGCCCCATGATACAAGCTTCGTATTCGGCTTCGTTATTGGTAACTGGAAAGGTCAATCGAGCAGTAAATGGGATGTGCGACCCATGTGGAGTAGTGATGATTGCCCCTATTCCACTACCATAGGAGTTTACAGCTCCGTCAAAGATCAACTGCCATTTTGAACCCAACTCTGGTCCTTCATCCGACAACGGTTCTTCACAATCTTTCATCTTCAGGTACATGATATCCTCGTCAGGAAAATCAAACCTCATCGCTTGGTAGTCCTCAATAGGCTGCTCTGCCAAGTACTCAGATAATACACTCCCCTTTATAGCCTTCTGTGAGACATACTGGATGTCATATTCGGTCAAAACCATCTGCCAACGGGCAATTCTCCCCGATAATGCTTGCTTTTCGAATACGTATTTGATAGGGTCCATCTTCGAGATGAGCATGGTTGTATGATTCAGCATGTACTGCCTCAAACGCTTGGCGGCCCAGGCTAGCGCGCAACAAGTTTTTTCGAGCATTGAATACCGAGATTCACATTCAGTAAAATTCTTACTCAAGTAGTATATTGCATGCTCTTTTCTTCCTGTCTCGTCGTGTTGACCGAGAATGCAACCTATACTTCCCTCAAGAACCGTCAAATACATAATCAAGGGTCTCCCTGCCACTGGAGGTATCAAAATAGGAGGCTCTTGCAAATACTGTTTTATTTTATCGAACGCCTTTTGACAATTTTCATTCCATGTTACAGCCTGGTCTTTTTTCAACAGCTTGAATAATGGCTCACATGTAGCTGTTAGGTGAGAGATGAACCGAGCGATGTAATTCAACCTCCCTAAAAACCCGCGCACCTCTTTTTCTGTTTTAGGCGTCGGTATCTCTTGTATTGCTTTTATTTTTGCAGGATCAACCTCTATTCCTTTTTCGCTCATGATAAACCCTAGCAGTTTACCCGACCTCACCCCGAAGGTGCACTTGTTAGGGTTCAGTCTCAGCCTGAACTTCCTAAGCCTTTTGAATAATTTCAGCAAATTCACCAAATGTCCTTCCTCTGTCTGGGATTTGGCAATCATATCATCGACATAAACCTCGATCTCCTTATGCATCATATCATGAAAAAGAGTCGTCATTGCACGCTGATACGTTGCCCCCGCATTCTTTAATCCGAAGGGCATCACCTTGTAACAAAATGTTCCCCAAGGCATGATGAAGGTAGTCTTCTCCATGTCTTCTGGCGCCATCTTAATCTGATTATTGCCCGAGAAGCCATCCATGAAGGAGAATATGGAGAATTGAGCAGTGTTGTTGACCAACACATCGATGTGAGGAAGCGGGAAATCATCTTTCGGGCTCGCTTTGTTCAGATCACGGTAATCTACGCACATTCTCACTTTACCGTCTTTCTTTGGCACTGGTACAATATTAGCGACCCATGAGGGATATTTTGTAACAGCTAGGAAACCAGCATCCCACTGCTTTTGGACCTCCTCCTTAATTTTCACTGCCATATCAGGTCTAGTTCTACGAAGCTTCTGCTTAACTGGTAGGCATTCTTCTTTTAGCGGCAGACGGTGCACAACCGTATCCGTATCCAGCCCAGGCTTGTCTTCATACGACCAAGCGAACACATCACTGTACTCTCTGAGCATTTCAACCAGTCTCCGCTTGACGTCGCTCTGCAACGTGGCTCCTATACGGATGTTCCTTTCAACCCCTTCCGACCCCAGGTTAATAATTTCAATGACCTCCTCATGAGGCAGAATGATTCGCTCTTCTTGCTTTACCAACCAAGACAACTCTTCGAGAACGTCGCCATCTTCAACACTCTCTTCTTCAGCCTGAAATACCGGGTGCTCAAAGTCGAAATGAGTCATAGGCAGTTCAATGATGTCAAATATTATCCTGCAAAAGGAATGGTTAAATGCTTCAAAATATGTATAAAGCGAATAACCACGTTGCCATTTTATTGTAAAACACAAAAACAGGAAAAACAGAGATCGCAATATTTGTACATGAAAAAAACACCTTTTATTTAATGATTAAACAACGCAATGTACATAACAGCACAACCCTGAGCAAAATCACGATGCCCCGGGTGAGACACCAGATTGTTCAACAATTAAGAAAACAAAGTATTACTGTTTGGTAGTCACAGGAACAATCTCCTGAATAGACCAATTGCATAATCCTTGTCCTGGCACGCTCGGCTGAATCCAGGCGTCCATGTCGCAGTCACTGTCTCCTTCTTCGGAATCTGAAACAGCGTTGATGGCCTCGTGATACACTCCACTAGCTGTGATTGTTATTGGTCCTTTGAAACGGGGTGCCCCAGCAGCAGGCGTTGACGATGACGGTTGATATCCCAGCCCAAATCTGTCCATCTTCACAGGAATATCCAGAACCTTGCCCCAGCCTTTTGTCCCACCAGTCTTCACTAGAGCCTGAGCCTCCTTGTATGACGAGACGGCCACCTCTGACGCTTTACTCGGCCCTGGAACTTTGTCTTCGATGTGCAACCCTTCAAAGGCTTGACAGGGGGTTTCATGAATCTCGCCGTCGACTTCTACGTACTTGAATGATGACAGATGGCTAACCAATATATCTTCTTCTCCACAGACCGTGACCACACTGTCCCCTACCATGTATTTCAGCTTTTGGTGCATGGTAGATGTGACTGCCCCAGCACCATGGATCCATGGTCGTCCGAGAAGACAGCTGTATGCTGGCTGGATGTCCATAATGTAAAATTCAGTTTCGAAGATTTCCAGCCCCACCTGTAGAGGTAACGTTATGGATCCGAAGACTGTCCTTCGTGTACCATCAAATGCCCTGACCACCAAATCGCTAGGCGTACAAATGATTCCCCTGATGTCCAATTTCATCATTGCTTTCTTTGGCAGCACGTTTAAGGAAGATCTGGTATCTACCAGTACGTGGGACATGACTGAGCCCCTACACTCAACTGAGACGTGCAACGCCATGTTATGCTCTCTCCCCTTCGGGGTCAAATCAAAATCTGTAAATCCCAAGCTATGGCCTGCGTTCACGTGCGCCAACACCCCCTCCAACTGATTCACAGAAACATCTTGGGGTACGAAGGACGTATCCAGAACTTTCAACAATGCATTCCTATGAGCTTCGGAACACAATAGCAACGACAGTATGGATATCTTCGATGGCGTCTGTTGAAGGTGCTCAACAATCTTATAATCACTCTTACGAATAAGGCGCATAAACTCTTCTACATCCTTCAACGACGTCTCTTTTTCATTCCTCTGCACAGGGACATCCTCATTCATCTTTCCTTTTCCTTTCGCCAGTCGTTCAGCCTCTACCTCAGGCGATATAAAAATTCTCCCACTTCTCGTCATCCCTCCGGTCCCAGCGACGTTGTCTACAACCTCAACTGGCTGTTTACTAATATCAATTTTCACCCCATCACAGTATGCTTCCAACCCATAGGTCCAGGGTACCGCCTTAGTGCTCTCATAAGGGATTGGTCCTGCCTTGGTGATAGTGATCGGCGGTCGCCTGGCTGGCGCTGTTATAGTTATCGTTTTTCGGGGAATTGTTACGGTAGCTACATCACTTTGCTCATCCGCTGATAACTCTGCAGGTTCTTCCACTGCCGTTCTGTCGAATTGTAATGTGCCTCCATCTATCAAGGTATGAATACCCTTCTTCAATTCAGCACAACCCCCAGCTTGGGTCCAACACTCTAAACAAAACTCATTGCAGCCCGGATACACACCTCCTTTCAATAATATGCTCTTTATCTCACACAACGGTGTCTTTAGGTCATCAACATTCATGATCAAGTTCAAACCCTCCTCAGTTAAAATAGCATTTGCCCCGTGATTGGGCATGGGCTTTTGTACTATGTTCGGACCTGCTGGCCCGAAATTGATACCCTTGCTATCCAATAGATCCTGTACCACATGCTTGAACACGTGGCAACTCTCTATGTCGTGGCCAGGAGCCCCGGAGTGGAACTCACAGTGCTTGTTCGCATCAAAGATGTACGGAGGAGTACCTGTTACTGGCTCCATAGTCCTCTTTTCCACCAAGTTCAAACCCAGTAACGTCTGTAGCAATTCTCCATACGTTGAAGGAGGTGTTTCAAACACCCTCCTTGGTTTGCCCCCTGGATTCTGCGCTGGGCCGGATGTACCCCCTGTTGTGGCTGCTGCTGCTGTGGTGGTACTGGTTGTTGCTGAAATGGAATTGTGACACTTGCCACCTGTTGCGGATGATTGTACTAATTTCGACCTCTGCCCCGGCCCCCGAATACTGCACTTGCATCACCTTGACGGCGACCACTGAAAGCCCTTCTGTTACTGCCCGCTGAAGTGGATTCCTCAGCTTGGAATCTCCCCAGTTTAATATTGCTTTCAATTTTCTCACCCATCAAGATTAGGTCTGAGAAACTGCCCAAGGAAGTATGAAACAGCTTGTCGTAAAACACACCAGTAAATGTTCCTATGAACATATCATTCATTTCTTTGTCATCCAAAGGGGGATGAACTCGTGCATCCATGTCGCGCCATCTCTGCGCATATTCTTTGAAGCTCTCGTCTTTCTTCTGGGACAACCCCTGCAATTGGACCCGGTTGGGTGCCAAGCCACTATTGTACTTATAATGAGCCACAAACGCTTCAGCCAGCTGCTTCCAAGTCTTTATCTGAGTTGGCTCCAACCCCATGTACCATTCAAGGGAAGGACCAGACAAGCTGTCTTGAAAGAAATGCATCAGCATCCTCTCATCGTTTGAATAAGCCGACATCCTTCTATAGTATGACCGCACATGCACCTTTAGACAGGTATCCCCCTTATATTTGTCGAATGTGGGAGCTTTGAATTTTAGCGGTACCCTCAGACCAGGCACTAGACCCATTGTGGCCATATCTAAACCAACAACATTTTGATTCACGACACCTTTCATCTGCTCCTCGAGCATCTTGATTCTCTGAGAATTATCCATAGGACCTTCAAAACCTCCACCAGAGAAAGCATCTTCTTGCTGATCTTCTAGCCAATTACCGTTCCCATTTCCGTATCCATCATATCCGTTGTTACGGCCAAATCTAGTCTGATTCATTACAGGGCCCCGCCCCCTGTTACCATACCCCGGAGCGACTCCGGCAGGTCCAAAAGACATTATCCCGGCACCATTCCCATTACCGAATCCGCCATAACCCTGATTGATATTACAAAATCCGTCCTGTCCGAAGCCCTGAGTGTTGAAGCCGTACTTCCCAGCATGATCAAACCCCTGGTCATTAAAGCCAAATCCATTGTTACCGAAGCCATTACCTCCCATATTATCACCACTCAGATTGACATCTCCGAACCCAACGTTGTTGACGACAGTTTCGTTACCGATTCCTGCGTTACCGTTCCCGGCGGCAGCGCCGTTGTTAACATTGACAGCAGGTATGTTCACCACTGGTGGAGCTACCGGTGTAGGAGTACCATCCCCGTGAATAGTGTCAACTCGCACAGAATTATGGTCTTCATTTCCGTTCCCAGCATTTCTTATCAGCAAAGGCTGTACCAAAGCTTGCAAGTTCTCCTGGCCTTTCACAATGGTCTCCATTGTCTGCATGAATAGTGCCAGCTTCTCACGCATGTCCTGCATTTCATTCTGCATCTGATCCATAACTCTTCTGCAGTTGGTACGAGTAGAGTATCGGTGCGGGCGTTGACTTTCAATCCTGAAAAGACCTGGTACAGTGTAGGAAATGAGACACCGTTCAATAATCACCTGCAATGCAATATGAATGTGAATGCAATGCAATATGTGTCTGTGCATTAGGGAATATCACTCCCCGATTCTAGTGTGAATGTGTCAGTGTGGTGACAGTGACAGCAATACGAAGTTCGGAGCCGAATCATAGAAAACACCTCATATATTGCAGAGAAACCCATCAAGTCAGGAATATGATATCAATGAGTGTACAATAAGAAGGCATGACCTCAACCAACAATCCTGGTGATGGTCAGCACAATGCAAATAAAGCATACACATTAATACATGAAATGGTCAAGTGCTCCCATATGCCTGGTACTCCTCTAATAACCTCTTAGTCTCTGGATGACTTGGTCGGGTAAGCAGACCCTCAACAAGTAGATCTCTTCGCTTGAGAACACGTCGTAAATCACCAGCGGATTCCTCCCATGCCCCTTCTCCGAAGCGATCCTCTAGCTTCCATTTCTGAGCCACAGCCTCTTTCTTGCCCTCGATGGCCTTGTTCAATGAGTTATGAAGACTATAACTTTCCATCACCTCCTCTTCATACTTTTTATTGCTAGCCTTCAACTGTTCTTCGAGTTCAGAAATTTGCTGCTTCAATTTGTCTTCCCTCTTTTTGTTGTTGGTTAGCGTAGCATTCCACGTTTTGTTACAAGAAGAGATTTCCCGGTGGGCGGCATCAAGTGCTTTCTTCTTGGACTCCAACATATCATGAGAACTTCTGAATTCTTTCCCCAGGCGTTCACGCTTCTTTTTCTCTTCGGTCAGTTCAGCACCTAGCCTGTTTACAAACTCAGTCTGCTGTTGAAAGGAATGCACATCCCTGTTCTTCTCACTACGCATCTGTGCCAGTTCCTTTTCTAACTCTTCATTAGCCAACAGCAAGGCTTCCTTCTCTTTTACAACTCGCTCATAGACCTCCATAGTAACGGTGGTTGGTTCCTCTACTGGAATATGAACATGGACTGGTGCAGCTGGAAACAGCATTAGCAACTGCTTTGCTCTTTCTTGTATCCAAGCTTTGTATAGTACATAAGCCTGACAATCATTCTTCCCCAATAGTGGTTTCCCTCTTCTGTTGATACGCATCCAAGCGTGCTGAAGCTTGGTTAATAACTCTCCATTCAAGTCACCGGTGAAGTACAAAGATTCCTGTACTTCTTCCTCCCTAGGTGGGTTCTTCAATGCGTATCCAAACTGGCGAACAAACAGAGATGGATTATAATTGATGCATCCTTTCCTTCCTATCAAAGGCACGTTCGGATACCCAGCGCAACTGAAAATAAGCTTAGACCCCAGCAAGTCTCGGTCAAACCACTCAATGTCTTCGGAAGATAGTCTCATCAGGCGCTCTGGCCAGTCAGCTGTAGTTGCACCATCTACAAAAGGTCCCTTTAGGGGGAGGTGGCTCTTAAACCACATGTTCAACAGCGGCGCACAACAGTAAACAGTCTTTCCTCTCCTATTTTTGTTTTTGTAGTGCAATGAATGATAGAAATCTCCAATCAAAGTGGGTACAGGGTTGCCAGCACCAAACAGATGAAAGGCGTCAAAGTCCACAAAATCGGGTAAATTGGGAAACATCACTATTCCGTAGATGCACAGAGCCAAAATAGCATTAAAGACTATCCAGCATCCGCTCTTGGCATATTCTTGGGCTTTGCCAACCAGAAAACCGAGGGAGAAACCTGGAACCCCGAGCCAAGAAGTCACTAATAGTTCAGAAGCGTTCATGTGCAAGGCCTTAGCTAAGTCCTCCAACTGGGGCTTAGTGTTACAATGGATGAAAGGAACCTTATTTTGCACCGGCAGCTCGATAAACTCTGCGTACTCTTCCATGGTAGGCCCCAAAATAAAGTCAGAAAATGTGAAACATCTCAAGGCAGGGTCATAGAATTGCATCAATGTATACAACCCATTCAGCTCAACAGCAGTTGGCTTGCAAACCAGTCTCAACAGTCTTCCATAACTCATTCTGAAACTTCTCCTGACCTCCTCATCAGCAAGGGAAATCAGACCAAGTAGGGGAGTAACGTCAGGTGTAGGTAACTTGTATGCAACTGTCTTTCTCAAACCAGCCATGACCAATAATCAGAAGTCCGGACACTAGAATCAGGGAATATGCAAATGCACCTGCAGCACAGACACACGTTAATGAAATGCACATGATAATGGTTATGCGAACAATGCAATGCAAATAGATGCAACAGGGACCAAATGCCATGGCTGAGAAGCCTGAACCACATCATAAGTCTCAGATAGACCATCCAGAATTCCTCAAACCCTGTTCTTAGACAGACCCAATACAAAGCTTCAACTCTGGTCTTTGATAGACCCCAAAACATAACTCCAACTGGTCTCTAATAGACCTCTCAACTGTCCATAAGTACCCTGAATCTCAAATCAAGAAACAAACCGGTATCTGAAGGTCTAGTTACCTGCATAGCCCCAAACCCTCTCACAGGTAGGTGTCCTAGTAACTGACAATGGTATGGCATCCTATACGGTCGTCGGTGTCACAGACTTTCAGGGTTGATGATACGATTCCCAGAAGGAGTGGCATCATCAAATCTTGAAGAGGCCTCACTTAGCCAACTTCCAATTGATCGGTCCCCGGAGTCGACAATTCAACTAACCAACAACCCCTTCGACCCAAAGGGTAGAAAAAGAAGTCAACCAGAAGAACCTCGTCCGAGTGTGGATTTTACGGGACACTAATGCAAGCAAAGCCAGCACACGCCCACTACTTTCCACTCTAATTCTAAGTGCACTCAAGCCCAGGTCCGACTTATCTCTCAATCATAGAACACCCATCACACCCCAATACAACAATAATAACAATAATATAATGCTGAAAGTAAAATACAGAAACAGTAAATCCATACAAAATCCTCGACGGGAAAACAAGCGCTAGGATTGACTCGCTTAAGGGACGTTGGATCCCAAATGCATAAGGAACTATCGCCGTCCTTAGCAGCCAGGGGACGTTGGATCCCCAGCAGAGTCGCCAGTTGTCGCTACTGCGAAAATCGGCGCCGACTGAACAGAAGAGTCGCCACCGTGCGTTATTTATCCCAACGGAGGGAAAGGAAACGCTCAGAGTAAACCTAACGCAAAGACGGGAAAGGAATGGTCATCGCAACCAAATCCTGGATTCGGGAGTCGGTTACGCAAGGGGAAGGTATTAGCACCCCTCACGTCCGTCGTACTCGACGGGATCCACGCTTGTTTTCTGGTACGGATTGTTATTCTATCTACTCTACAGGTCTAGGGTTAAAAGAAAAAATAAAATGACTCGGCAAAGTATCGCACTTTATGCCTACGTATTCCCGTCTGGAACGAGAAATCAGAGTCAACGTAGTTCGCCTACCTACGGGAAAGGAGGGGAAGGTTGCTCGCTAGGATATCACATCCTATGCCTACGTACTTTCATACAGCATGAAAGATCAGAGCAAATGTAGTTCGGGCAACGTAAGGCACAAGTCTGTCTTGATTGTTTTTATCTCCTTCTGAAAAAGGGTTTTTCTGATTACTGGTCCAAGCAGACAAAAATGACGTTTGATTGGTTCACATTCTTTTACGGAAGAAATGTCTTTTATTGTGTTTGAAATATTTATTGTGTTTTTCTGTTTGTTTTGAGAAAGAAGAGACAGAACTCTAACCTATGGTTGAAAAAGGAATCAAACTAACCTAATGTTATCATGCATGGGTTAAGACCTAATGTCTATCATGTTCCTCTCTTGCGCAGAGAGAAACAGAGATCCTAAGGGGATAAACAGAAATAGAAACAATAGATACAATAAAACAGTAAAATATGCATGAATGCAACAATACAAGCGAGGCAAGGGAGTCCCACTCAACCTCGAACCTAGAAAACAACAGGCAAAGTGAAATAACTTCACTTCAACCTAACAGGTTAATTGGCAAACAATACAGTCTGGGAAACTCAAACAATACATCAAAAGCTTATAAACAGCAAAAATAAACAGCAAACAGCAACCCTGCCCAGCAAGCTCCATCATCATCTATCTTCAAGTCATCTTCAAAACATCTACAAGCTTCAAGCAAGCATCAATCTTCAAGGAGAGAAACTCTAACAGTAAACACCTTCAACAACTTCAAACAGCAGGGTTCCAACAGTAGCAATCTAGTGCACAGCTTCAACAACAAGGTCTCTATCTTCAATCTTTCAGGGCCTTTCTCCAAGATGAGTAGCAGTTAACAAGATGAATTGAATGTTAAGCAGTCAGTTGCCTACCAAGGGTGGCCTACTGACTGTTAACATGATATAAACAGCTTCCTCTCAAAAGTTCTATCTTTTAAATACATTCACTAATCCTTCCAAAGGAAGGAGGTAAGTATTTAAAAGAGACTTTGAATCATAGAGAAAGAATGGAGGCAAACAAGACCTTCCATGTTTGTGAATCAAGTTTCTATTCTAGAGCTCTACCTAACTCATAGTTCCTATAATCTTCAATAGCTGCAAGCAAGATACACTCTTCATCAACTCTTGAAATTGATCTTCACTCCTTTTCTTCAATGGGCTTCATCAGCAAAGTCTTCAGCTCAAACCCAAACCCCAAGCAAGCCCAATAACCCACACAATCAAACAATAACCCTAGAAAGGGCACACCATACAATCAATCAAAGACAAAAATATGCTAAAAATATTAATACCATGGGGAAAATTCTAATATTTATTCTAAGGGATCTATTATGCTTACCCTTAATACCCCTATAGGCCCATCTTCTAATTTGTCCTAAAAAACCCAAAAAGAAATTTGTTTTGTTACACCTATGTTATTCAAAACCCTAATAAACTAGCCTAATAGTTTCTAACTAAACTACCTAAAATGCAATCCTAGAAATTGTGGTATAAAAACCAGGGGCACCTAATATCCATATCTAGTTGTACTAAAAAGAATGGGGTGAAAATCCTAAAGGAAACTCTTAAACTAAATTCAACAAATGGTAGCATCAACTAAAAGAATTAAAAAAAGCAATTAAATGTAAAAATATGCAAAAAATATAAAAATGAAGTAAAATGACAATTTTATATATTTTTCTTGACAGAAAATGGAAAGTGGGAAAAAAATCCCATTGAAAAATAATGATTTTTCTATTTATTATGGTTTTTTAAAGTTTGTAAAAAATTTGGAGAAAAAATTAATGTAAAATGATGCAGGGGGTATGAACAGCAACAATCCCAGTTATTATGATGCTTTGGGCCCAGATAGGGGGTGGCGTTAGTAAATGCGTTGGGCCCAGTTATGATTCAGAAAATCAAAATAAAATGCAAGAGAAAAAAAACAAAACGTGGTGTAAATAGCATTGAAATGTAGCTATAATATGAAATTGGGCCTGCATGGGGGGGGGGGGGGGTGGATAGAAAAATTCAATAAAAGCCCAAGCCAGCGTTTAAATGAAACGCGGCGTTTCATGCGCGCCCAGAACTCCCTCCAAGCTCGTTTTTGAATCTCCTCCGTTAGATCTCTTCCCAGTCCAATATTCAACGCATGATCCAACGGCGATGCTATCATCTTCTTCCTCAAGACAATTAGGGTTTTCAGAAACCTTTGAAAACAGCTCCATGCATGAAACTTACACTCATTCGTACGCCTTCGTTCCTTCACCAAATGCCTCGATACAAAAACCAATTGTGCTCTATTTTTCGCGTAGAATATAGCCATGGCCTTAGATTGCATTGAAACAAACTATATCGTCCAAACCGAAAGGTATAACATCATGGATTCAACATTTCACCAGTTTTCAAACTTCACCAAGCTCACCAATCTTTGCACAGAAATAATCCTCAGGCTATACTGGTCAAAAATAACTAATCATCTAAGATTCTAGCGGCTTAATCACTATGTTCTATGCCCAAACAGAATTCACTTGCATACATCAACCTCCATGAAATCTTGCCAAAAGCTCCAGAAATGATCCTCTAATCATCTAGATCATGCTTAACCTAGCAATTCCACCTAATGCTATCTAGATCAAGCCAAATTGTGAGAGTTACTAACCTGATAAGAAGTTGAAAACAGATGGTGATTCTCTTCACTTCAAAGCCTACAATGCTCCAGGATCCATCAATGGACTATACTCTTGCTTCTGTTTGCAATAATTCGAGCTCAAACCACCTGGATCCTTGTAACAGAATTCTTCTTGCAGATGAAGAAATGAAAATCTCAGAACACGATTCTTGCAGTTTCCTCTTCAAATCTTGCTTGTAATCTACTCAGTGATGATTATTGAATAGAATAGGAACAAAATCTTGAAGAAATGATGAAGAAATAAGAAGATTCGAGGCAATTTGCAAAAAAACAAGATGAAGTGAAACTATGAGTTTTTGATCAAAATGAAGTTCAACCCTCTTCTGGATCAATGGGAATGAATATATAGATGATGATGGAAAATTCTAGAACTTGCTAGATTGATCTCATGAGAAGTTTCTTATATCTTTGCATGAGAAAGTGAAATTGGTGAGTTGAAAAAATCAGTCCATGAAACATTGTTGCAGCCCCTCATTCTCACTTGAAAATCTCATTAGGTGATATTTTGAACATGTGGAAAGGCCTTGCTAGCTTGCACATTAATCCCTTGTATGCATTGGATGTGTAACTTCAATTATAAGCAAGCTATGGTAATTCCCAAATTTTGACCTCAAACCCAAAATCTAACATTGCCAATGATCTTAAAATGTCTTTTACCTTCAAAATGGTTGGTCATATGCTTTGTTTTGCCTTTAGCTCAAAAATTCCCAATTTTGGTCCTTTAAAAAGGTACTTTCCCCTTTATAATTGGTCAATTTTGCAATTCTAAGCTATGAGCATTTCCAACTTGCCACAACCACTTTTCTAGACTCAAAATGTCATTTGGAGCAAGTTTGATGTTGAACATTTTTTCATTTGAAGTTTGGAAATAGGAGTTTTGGGCATATGCTTGAAATGACCTGTAATTCCACTTCCCCAAAATACCCCTGGCTTGCCAAGATCATAAGTAGAGTTCTACAAATCAGATGAAAGCATACCATACCTTTCTAGAAATCTAAGATCATGAGGAACAACTTTCATGTTGTCCAGAAATCCATTTGAAAACTCCTTGAGGGGTAAAAGTTGCTTGGAAATCAAGTAACTTTCATAGACAAATTTCAGTGCCCTCTAATGACCTGTAACTTGCAAGAACCATAAATTGAGTTCTATAAATCTCCTTGATTCCTTCCACCACTCAAATTAAAGGTCTTGAGATACTCTACAAGTTTCATGTTGGCCAAGGATCCATTTGAGACTAGCATTTTGAATTATCTTGCTTGGAAGTTTGCCCTAAATCAGGGGATTTTACTCAGAAACCCTAATTCAGAAACTTCTCTTCTTCTTGATTTCTTTTGATTTCTCCTTGGCACAACACCACATCCATATCCACATGTCAAATGAGGCATCCCACATCTTTTAAACAGGCCTTGATGCCCTTCAATCAAGCATTTGACCTAGGGTTGACCCAGATGACACCCTAGTTGACTGTCTTCAACTGCAGCTCTTGCAATCACACCAATGACTTGTCTCACTTTCAAAATGACCCTCTAGGTCTTCCATGATATCAATTCATAGCTCACAACTTCTCTGATGATCCTCACATATCCTCAAGATAGGAGAGAAACCCACTGCTTGGTCCACTAACTTCTCAAGCTTCAATTTCTTTCTGATGACTTGGATAGGCTTGAATTTGAATAAGAACCTCTTGATAGGCTCATAGAGATAAGAATGGCACTTGGTCCCTTGTTGGATGGCTTGCCCATGCTATGCTATGCAGATGAATTAATTATGTACATGACCTAATATGCAAATGCTAAAGCTATGAGACATAAAATCAGGTGAAATAAGTTGAGCAAATTTTAGGGTGCAACACTCCACCTTCAGAATTCTATTTTGTCAAACTTAGACTTGGGCCACACAATTGGGCTTTTCCCATAATACCCTTACTAATTCTTCATAATGCCCAATTTACCCTTATTTCTCTTATATTTATTTTAATTCATAATAATATTAATAAATCCATATTACATACTATTATTCCAAAATAAATACTCCAATATGCATAATTCCTCAATAATTCCCAAAACCACCGAAAACACTGAAAACACCAAAAATACGAATATTCTCAATTAAATAAATAAATTAAAATATTCCGATTAAATTCAGGGTGTTACAACTCTCCCCCACTTAAAATAATTTTCTCCCTCGAAAATTACCTCAATGAACAGAGTCGGATACGACTCCTTCAACTGATCTCCAAGTTCCCAATTCTAACTTTCTCCAGCTGGTCCTCCCAACTACCTTCACCAAAGGAATCTCTTTGCCTCGAAGTTGCTTCTCGTTCATCAACCTGAACTAGCAATGCCTCAACAGTCAAATTATCTCTCACTTGTACACCATCCATCTGAATAAATGCACTTCCTCAACTTAGGCACATGCCACATCATGTAAATTCACAAGCGACATCGGTAAAACAGTCTAACATGCTACTTCTCCCTTGCTTCCATTGCGCCACTTCCGATACAAATCAGCAAAATACAGTGTGTGCTTCCGAGACTTCAAAGCTTGACCAACACCAGTCACCATCGTAACTCTCAAAACACGTCTTTTCTTGGATCTTCTTGATCTTTTCAGTCGTCTCTTACACAATTCTCAGGTCCGAGCACATCACTCTCGCCTGAATCATATCAACACAAAGGAGTCCTACACCCTCTACCATACAAATCCTCATATGGTGTCATTCCGATACTAGAATGCTAACTATTATTGTAGGTAACTCAATCAACGATAATTAACTATCCCACGATCCACCTTGATCCAACACACAAGCTCTCCACAAATCATCTAAAGACTGGATAGTTCTCTCTGTCCGTCTATCTGTCCACGGATGATAGGCAGAATTTGATTTCAACATGGTACTCAAAGCGTCTGCAAACTCTCCCAAAATCTCGATGAAAACTCAAATTCCCATCTGACGTCATGTTCGACGACATATCATACAACTTCACAACCTCATCGATATACATTTCAGCTAGCTTCAATAAAGAACGATTAGTCCACATTAGTAAGAAAAGAGCCAATCTAGTCAATCCATCCAAAATCACCCAATTAAAATCATATCCATTCAAATTCTTCAGAAAACCCGACACAAAATCCATGGAAATACTATCCCATTCCCACTCTGGAATATTCCACGGTTGCATCAGACCCAACGATCTCTGATGTTCAATCTTCGACTTCCGACAAGTCTAACAAGTAGATACAAACTCAACCACTTCTCTCTTCATCTATGGCCATCAAAATAATTTCCTCAAATCTGGTTACATCTTCATAGCACCAGGATGAATACTCAATCTACCTCAATGTCCTTTTTCAATAATACTCTTATTCCAACTCATAATATCTGAGACACAAACTCTATCACGACATCTCATGGTACCATTGCCATAAATCCGAAAATCAACTCTTCAACTTTAATTCATCAAATTCTACCAATCTGCCAACTCAATTCAGATTTATGACCTTCTTGAATCTCATCAAGAACACCACTAGTAAGCTCCAACATACTAAGCTTAACTCCATAAGAAGTCTCTTCACACACCAAACTCATATCACAAAATTGCTCAATCAGTTCTAACTTTTGTCACCATCGTCATCGGTATATGCCAAGATTTTCAAATTAATGCATAAGCTACCATGTTTACTTCACCCGAACGGTAATTCACTCAAAAACCATAATCCTTCAGGAGTCCCAATTATTTTCTCTGCCTCATATTCAACTCTTCCAAATCAAGCGAATACCTTAAACTCTTGAGATCACCAAACATTTCAAATCTCAAACTAACCCATTGAAGCCTCCAACTTCGGCACAAACACAACAACAACCAACTCTAAATCACCTGTCAGATAATCCCTCTTATGTACTTTAAATTGCCTTAAAGCATAACTAAAACTCGCTGATGTTGCACTTAACATCCCTCCCAATCACATCAACAAAGCATCCCAAAACACAACGAATAGTTTTGTCGGATTCAGCAAAAATCAACACACGAGCTGTTGACAGCTCTCCCAAAAACTCTTTGAACTTTCTTCACAGTGGCGTATCCCTGCTTCTTCTCCAACAATGATAACTCAAGTTCTCGATTCTCAACATGATCCTCTATACTCTTCGAATATATTAAAATATCATCAGTTAAAACAACCACTGACTCGCTCAAATGTGTATGGAAAATCCCATGCCAAACAGACACTCAATTTGCGAGTTATGGCGGAAACATGAACCGCACCTTCCGCACTTACCACAACATCCAAAAATATACCATAAATAAATAACTTAATTCTATGCCACTACTTCACCATAACATAGAGCATTGGACTAGCTTTCCAACACTTCGAACCGTGCGTCATTCCGTGTTACGGTTCTCCTGTTACGATAGAAATACCAAAACAACATTCTTCTGCCCATGACATCTTCGCCAGGCGAACACAGAAGCGAGCGTCTGTTCGCTAGGCGAAGGACCTAGCGAACCTGACAGTCCGAAATTCTATTTTCGACCGTTACCTGACTTCAGGGTGTCCGATTTCGATTCCGTAAAAAGCTGCGGTCTCGAAATTCGACGTACAACAACAATCTCACACTTAGATGGAAATTCAACACATCTTTAACTCTTGAAATATTTAACGGCCTAATTATACCAATATTGCATTCCACATCTGAATTTCTCTAATAATCATCAGAAGTCATTTTCCACCTTTAATATACTCGACCTCACACTCTGTTGCCTTAGCACACACGCCAGACACAAGTCTCAACACTACTCAATCAGTTTAATTCCTTGACCATCCAAACAAACATATAATATGGAGATCTCAATCTCGGACTAGTTTCCGTAACTAAGTCGATCACAACTCCACTTCACATCCTGGCTGTATATCACTATCTTGTCAGGATAACTTTCAGACAACCACAATTAATCGGCAAACCGCTAACTTCTCCACTTTCATTAACACTCAAAATTCCCATCAAAATTAAACATCTCAACATTATCCTGCGCCGACTCATCAAAACAATTCTTAAGCACTTAGCTTAACTCAAGACAATTCACTGCTCATGCCATCTAAGCTTGCAAGACACGTCTATCCCATCCAACATGACCCCGTCTACTATCAAAAATAGATTAAGGCTGATCAGTTCCTCAATTTGTCAATAGACAGCCGAAAACCATGGTGGGGTATAAACCATATTTACCAAACTATAAGAGCGTCCAACCACACACTGAGCCTCCACTTCACACTTGCAACGTCCTGGAGAAGCACAACTTCTCCCCCGCTTGAATCATTCTCACTTCTGCAGACAAGGTTAGGCAACGAACATGTACCAACAGTGTTTTCACACACATGTCGCATACCAGGGAACAAACAACATTAGACAACTTGGCCGGACGGACCAACTAGGCTCTGATACCACTAATGTAACACCCTTATTCTACCCCACAAATATTACGGCAAAATAACACGGATTTCAGAGTAAAATATTAACTTTCATTAAAAAGCCACAAAAGGGCGTACATTTCTCAAAGTCAACAAAGTTGGTCAATACTTCGTAACACACGGGTTTTCTCAAAATACATCAAAACATCATATAAAGCGGAACTCAAAACATAACTCAATGTTTTCCTCATAAGGGAACATCAGTAAAATAACCCAATGATATACAATCAACTCAATAAACCCAACCCGATGTTACATATCAGAGCAAGACCCTCTAAATTAACCATAAAGGCTAACGACTCTAAAACTTCAAAATACTCCTCGACGGCGTCCACGGCTAAACTTGCTCATCTGCACGTTACCCACGTGGAGGTAACATTCAAAAAGGCAGGGTGAGTAAAACAATTCATAATAATCAATGTATAACAATTAATGCATAAACGACATATTAATCATAATTATATTCAACACATTGATATCCTTCAAATATGCCTCAAAGGCCGTAACGTCATAATTCATACAAAAAGACTCAAAGATGCAATGCAACACAACTCAATGCATGTGGTACCAATCATCACACCGCGATGGACACTGGGCCATCAACCCTCCATAGATCCCCATCAATAGGATCAATTCTACTATAGAACCGGAGCACATCGAAATACTTCACTTCCGCACAGTGGGATTGAAGCCAAAGTAATCGAGGTCCTGAACCGAAGTCCGGATGCACATAAATGCATGATGCAAACTTCACAATAATCCTCATAATAACAACATATGGTGCATCATATTCATCATCATCACATAAATCACATAAATCATCATGTCATCATGTTATCACATAGTTCATCACATCATGGTAATTTTCATCATATTAACTCAATCAATACATCATCATTACACGTCATATTTCATCATCATAAGTCATGTCATCATAACTCATCGTAATAATCATCATCATACATCATGTTATCATATCTCATCACAGTAATCATCATCATACAACATATCATCATATCTCATCATAATAATCAATCTCACACATCATGGAAATCGTCATATAATCACGCACAGCTCATAGTTATACTCCTATTAATCCATCATGCTATCCCCCATTATCACATCTTAATTCATAATATTATCTCTTATTATCTCATGCTAATTCATAATATTACTCCATATCATCTCCTATTAATTCATAATATTATCCCATGTTATCTCATAATAATTCATCAAATTACACTCACGGTAATCCTCACACTATCGCCTATCAATCACATAATTCCTCACTGTCATACTCATGTTAACTCATCTAAGAAATCCCAGAATCACACATCACGACATCGCTGCACAACAATCAATATTCGCGAACTCTGCTACGTTCGCTGGCTTGCTCGCTAGGCGAGCCTGTAGCGAACCTTCGATGGCTTGCTTGCTAGGAGAACCTTGTAGCGAACCCCTCGCTGGCTTGCTCGCTAGGCGAACAGTGCAATGACAACAACTTCTACTACACATCAGAACTGATTCCTGTCCAAATACTCATGCGATTTACTTACCCAATTCCCCCAAAACATCATTAAAACATTCCCAATGTCATACGGCGATAACGATACAAAATATATGGTTCATTAGGCTAATCCGACAACATTTGCACCGCCTAAAACACTATTTCCCTGCAATTACCCTAAAGGCATCATAATTTCTCATATCACCTATCTGTATCCCTTCAAGGTCGGACGCATGTCACCCCATAGTTTTTGGCCACGAAGGCCTAAGGTTTCCTAATCCTCATATCAGATATTCAATATTCAATGATACATATCACAAACCATAATCTCAGAGTTCATCGTCATTTTCCTTTACTTTCCCACAATCAACCCAAAATACCTTAAATCATAAACCACGTAAACCAGCCATAAACACATATAAAGGCATACATAAAAAATCATGAAATGCGATACTCCCCATACCTTAGCTGATTCGCAGCTTTCACGATTAACTTCGGGATCTTCCGAAGCTTTTGCCTCCATTTCTCCCTCCTCAGAGCTCTGGCCTCATTCTTTTCACGGTTAACCAAAATGAATCCTCCACCTTCAGAATTCTATTTTGTCAAACTTAGACTTGGGCCACACAATTGGGCTTTTCCCATAATACCCTTACTAACTCTTCATAATGCCCAATTTACCCTTATTTCTCTTATATTTATTTTAATTCATAATAATATTAATAAATCCATATTACATACTATTATTCCAAAATAAATACTCCAATATGCATAATTCCTCAATAATTCCCAAAACCACCAAAAACACCAAAAATACGAATATTCTCAAATAAATAAATAAATTAAAATATTTCGATTAAATTCGGAGTGTTACAGTTTGCACTTTGAGTTTGACTTGAATGAGATGCCACTTTGAGAACCTTTTGTGCTTTCTTTTTGCATGATCCCTTTGATGCTCTTGGTTGAGATTTCTTCTTGTGTTGCTTGTTGTTCAAGCCTATTCTCCCATCCTCATCTTGATCATGATTTCATCTTTTGTTTTTGTTTACCTTTTGGTTTGGTGATTGATGCTTGAATGGTTGTAGGAGTTGTGACTTCTCCCGTTGCATCTCACTTTTGCTTGGACTTGTTTAAGTCTCTTTGCTTGCATTTCTCTTTTGTTTTGCATCTCTTTGTTTGCATTTAAGAGGTTGAGATGTGCTTGTGGTGGTTGTTGCCCCACACTTTTTCCTCCCTCTTTTCTTTGTGTTGCATTTCATGTTTACATTCCTTTCTTCCTTCTCACTTGTGATTGCTTTATCTTGTGTTTACTTAGTTCTCTTTGCCATGATCCCTTAGGATTCCTAGTCCCTTTGGAAGTAGGAGAGACATTAAGTGCTCAATCCAAGCATGATAACATTAGGATAGTCTTTTCCCCTTTTAATCTCAATCATAGGAGCACATTGCATGATAACATTAGGGTTGAGTTAGTTTCCCCTTAGTGGTGTCTTCTCTCTTCTCATCTCAAAACTTCTTCAAAACATGTAATAAAGGATAATGAGTGTTGTATGCTACGAGCCTTAAGCATTTGGGAAATTATGATTGGGGGTCCTCCTCTCAATTGTCTAGAGTGTTTAGCGTATGCCTTTTGGGCGATATGCGACACATTCGCTCCTAAGTCATAGTCTTTAGTGCAACATGAATTACAAACATAATTCAATTCACTTATTCTTCATAAAATATTAAAAAACAAACATGAAACTTTTTTATCCTTCGGGATAAATTGAAAACCATTTTCAAAGAAAGTACTCTTAACTCTTGGTTCTATCGCAAACAGGTAACACCTAAGTCTCCAATGGTCGAGCAGCAATACACCCTGCTCGGTTTAAAACACTTGAACCAAGATATGGTCGTGTCATCCCGAACTATGTTTGCTCTGATTTCTCGTACCAGACGAGGATACATAGGCACAAGACGATGATGTCTTGTCGAGCAACCTTCCCCACCTTCACCCGTAGTTTCCCGAACTACGTTGACTCTGACTTTCCCATTGCATGAGGGAATACGTAAGCATAGAGTGGAGATGCTCTATCGAGTCTCTTTTCTTTTCTTTTGTCCTGTGGCCTATAGTTTAGATAGTTTAATACCCTTTTAGACAGATAACAAGCGTGGATCCCGTCGAGTACGACAGACGTGAGGGGTGCTCATACCTTCCCCTTGCGTAACCGACTCCCGAGCCCAAGATTTGGTTGCGATGACCTGTCTTTTCCCTTTTTCGTAGGTTTCCTTTGATCGTTTACTTTCCCTCTCTTTGGGATAAATAACGAACGATGGTGACTCTTCTGTCCTTGTCGGCCCCTCTTCACAGTGGTGCGACAGCTGGCGACTCTTCTGGGGATATCACCCATCCCCTATGCGAGTCAATCCTAGCGCTTGTTTGTTTGTCTTAGGGTGTGTATATATGTGTTGTACTTTATCTGCATTTGCATTTTACTTTCTAGCATTGTTATATATCATTGTTGCTGTGCTGTTGGATGGGAATGTTCCACTGTGTGATAAGCCAAAACCCAGGCTTGAGTATAACCATAGCATTAGAAATGGAAATTAGTGGTGAACCTGTATGTTTGGCATGCCCTAGTTCCCATGAAATTCACGCTCAGACGAGATTCTCTTTGATGACTACCTTTCCGGTCTGTTTTGGACAGTTGAGAGGATGTTGGATCTGAGGATTGTCGACTCTGGGGACCGATCATTTGGGAGTCAGCTAAGTGAGGCCGCTTCGTGAGACTATGATGCCAAACCAAAAATGGTGAACGTATCATCATTTCTAGAACGTCTATGACGCTGATGACCGCATAGGATGCTAGACCTTATCAGTGATAGGTTCATACTTGTGAGTGGGGAGGGTTATGCAGGAAACTTTGACCTTCGACCTACCCGGTTTTCTCGTCAGGGTGAACTTTTGGTCCTTGATACAGTGGGTCCTTATATCAGTGTTGTGTTATTATCTCGCCAAAGCGAATCGCTGGTTCTTCTCAATCAACAACACAACAATCTTGATCCCCTATTGCATTTGCATTTTCATTTGCATTTAACATTGACATGTATTTATGTTGCAGGTGTATATTTTCCTCTCGATTCTAGTGAGCTTATTCCACTTCTGACATGGAGCCCAGTTTGAAGAAGACTGTTGTGTACAAGTTTCCTACTCCTAACATAGTACCACTGCTCAGTTTGATTTCTGTTGTTGATCGTAATGTAATGGAAGATTTCAAGAAAGAGTATGGGAAGCTTCTGAGATGTGTCTGCAAAGCCTTAGTGTTTGAGTTGGGAGGTCTCCATACTTTACTTCAGTTCTATGATCCATAGTTGAGATGCTTCACTTTCCCGAGTTATGTGTTAATGCCTACTTTGGAGGAGTTCTCTGTGCTGTTGGGAGTTCTTGTTCTTGATCAGATGCCTTTTTATCATACTGAAGCCGAACCTAATTTGACTAAGCTTGCTAACGCTCTTCATCTGGATGCTTCAAAGTTAGAAGGGAAGTTGGTTAGAAGAAATGGGACGCCTGGATTTCCATTATCTTTCCTGATTGGTAAAGCTCAACACTTTACGAAAGAGGGTTGTTGGATTGTCTTTAATGCCATATTAGCTCTGTGCATATATGGTGTAGTTTTGTTTCCGAATATTCTTGACTTTGTGGATCTGGATGCTTTCCACATTTCCATCTCAGGAAATCCTGTGCCTACACTTCTGGGAGATGTGTATCACTCTGTGCATTACAAGAATGAGAATCGGAAAGGGAAGAATGTGTCTTGTTGTGTACCTCTTTTATACATATGGTTTGTGAGTCACCTTCCCAAGACTGTTCCTTTTGTTGATACTGCAGGTACCTCAGAATGGTCAGGGAGACTGATGGGCTTGACTTCTGAGGACATTGTTTGGTTTGCCAGAAACCAGTTAGGTACAAAGATTATCTTTAGCTATGGTGGTTCTCCTAACGTCCTGTTGGTTGGAAGGAAACGAGGTATTAACTACAACCTAGCCCTTGCAGTGAGGCAGTTTGGATATGCTCTGAGGGAACCTCCGAAGGAAGAGGAAATACATGAATCTTTGTATTTCACTGGCTTGCTTGAGAATGAGACCTTGACCAAAGTAGAGAAGGCTTGGAACAAGATTCACCGTAGAGGGAATATTTCCTTGGGTAAGAGCAACAACAGAGCTTATGAGCCTTATGTGACTTGGATTCAGGAGAGAGCTAGGAGATTATTGATGTCATTTCCTGCTTGTGAGCCTTTATATCTTTTGTTGTTTGAGGAGCCGACTATTGTTGATATTCAAAAATATAATCAGCTATGGTTTGATATTCAAAAATATAATCAGCTATGGTTTGATGTCATTTCCTGCTTGTGAGCCTTTATATCCTTTTTGATTTCAGCTCCGAAGCGAGAGAAATCAAGCCACTTTTTCATCGAAGAAGAAAACTGAATTGGTGAATAAACTAGGTAGAGAGCTAACTGCAGAGATTCGTGCTCGGGAGCATGTGTACTTAGATCTGAAGAGTGTTAGTGATGTTCTTAGTTCCAAGAAGAAGGATTTGGATAAAGCATATTTAGAGATCTCCAAGTTTAATGACCAATGGAATGCCACTTTAACTAACAACAAAGAGCGAGAAGACGAGCTTAGGCAATAGATTGCTAAGTTGAAGGCTCAGATCCAAGTGAGAGATGAGAAGGCTATAGCTGAATCCTCGCGCCGACGCGAAAGCGACTGTAGACTGAATGAAGCTCTTGCAACCTTGGAGGACTATAAGGCAAGACCAGATGTGAAGAGATCTAAGCTTGAGTAAGTGTTTGGTGAGGATGCTTGAGAGGATTATGTTCAGAGCTTGCAGATCATCATCAACCAGAGAGATTTTCTCATCCAGGGGTTGGTAGACAGGCCAGATCATTTAGATACGAGAGAGTTGTTAAAGGATTTCCAGGCTCGCCATTGTATTTGATGTTGTTCTCTTTATAGTTTTTTGTTATGTTGACCATCACCAGATATGTTGGATGAGGTCATTTTGATTCCTTTGTATTCAGTGTTATGCTATACATTTACTCTTGGCTCTCATTTTATTTATGAGGAGTTTTTTGTGCTTACCTATTGGCTTTCCATTGTCTTGCTGTTCTTGCAGAACCAGAATCGAGGGGAAAATTTCCCTAACGCATATTTACATGTCTGCATATTGCATCTTTTTTTCATTTTGCATCGCAGGTGCTCCGGAACCGTTAACTTTATCTCTGTGGTTTGTTCAGTTTGTTTCAGGATTGACAACCAAGCGACTCATCGCTGCGCTACTCGGGGAAATCAACGCAGGATTGTGGATCAGATTCAGGATGAACTTCAGGAATTCCGTGACAGGATGGCCTAGTTCATGGATATGATGCAAGGGGTCGCCAGTGGCCAAGAGCAGCTGAGAACTTTGGTGCAACCGTTAATTGCTAGGGTTGATGAGAGTGGTGTGCTTCATGGAGGAACTGCTGCTATACCTCCTACTACTGACAATGTCACCCCACATGCTAATACTCGTCCTACAATTGTTATCCCTCCGGGCAGAGGAAATCAAACAGGAGTTCATATTCTCGGACCTACGTGTGCTTTGCATGGGAATACTACCCCTCAGTGGGAGGAGGATGATCAAGAGGATGTGTTCTCTATGAGGGATGTTGGTGCTAGTCTTCCAAATGAAGCAGACAGGAGGTTTAAGTTGCTCGAGGAAAAGATGAAGAGTTATGAGAATCAGAACTCCATGGGGTTGGATATGGAAAATTTGGGGCTGATTCTAGATTTGAAGGTTCCTCTGAAGTTCAAAGTCTCGGACTTTGATAAGTATAAGGGGATAACCTATCCGAGGGTTCATTTTCGTTCTTACTACCGCAAGATGTCCGCCTATTCTGACGATGAGAAGCTGCTTATGCACTTTTTCCAGGACAGACTTTCTGGTCCGTCCCTGGAATGGTACATGGGGCTAGAGCCAGTTAACATCCGAAGCTGGAGGGATTTGGCTGAGGAGTTTGTTAAGAATTACCAATATAACAGTGATCTAGCACCGTACAGGGTCCAGTTACATAATTGATCTTAGAGGAATAATGAATGTTTCAAAGAGTACGCCCAGAGATGACGTGAATTGGCTGCTAGAGTACAACCTCCCATGGTAGAGAGGGATTTGATAGACATGTTCGTTGCCACACTACCGGGGGTGTATTACGAGAAATTAATCGGTAACATGTCAGGAAGTTTTTCAGACCTAATCATTATAGGAGAAAGAGTTGAGAACAAAATCAAATTGGGTAAAATTCAGGCCGGTGAAGGATCCTCAGCTGGAGGAGTTAAGAAAAGTTTTGGCAATAAAAGAAGAGAGGGGGAAACCAATGCAGTCTCAGGTCCCCGAAACAGAAATAAGGGTAGAGGACAACAATATCGTCAACAACAACCTTAGGTTGCTAGCATTACAATTCCTGCAGTGCCACAACCACAACAACAACAACAAAATTACACTCCTCACAGATTTCAGGATCGGGGCAGAGCAGTAAACAGGCAGTTTGATGCGTTGCCGATGCCATACTCGCAGTTGCTTCAACACTTGTTGCAATTACAATTGATTCAGAAAAGGACTTTAAATCCTTTGACTGGTGCACCACCATCCAGATATGATGTTAATGCTAGGTGTGATTTTCATTCCGATGCTCCCGGCCACAACATCGACAATTGTAAAGCATTTAAGCATAAGGTGCAAGACATTATAGACAACAAAGCCATCAACTTTTCTCATGATGCGCCCAATGTCGTGCAGAATCCCATGCCTAATCATGGGGCAGCTGAGGTTAATGCCATTATTGAGGATGAGGGTTTGAACTTGGTAGCTGATGTTGAAGATTTGAACACTCCGTTGAGTTTTGTTAAAGACAAATTGCTGAGTGGAGGGGTATTTCAGGGTTGTGGCAGAGCTTGTGCAGAGTGTTTGATCCATCCTGAGGGATGCGAGAAGTTGAAGAGTCATGTTCAAAAGCTGATGAATGATGATATTCTACAATTTGATAGATTGTCAGAGAAGAAAGATGGGGAAATAGTTGATGAAGAAAAGAATGAAGTTGCGACAATTTTGATTCCTTACAAGACAATTACTATTTCTGCGCCTCCAAGGCCACCCACTATTATAATTACCAAAGCTGGACCCTGTAGAAGCATGCTTCATCTCAAGGTTTTGATGATGTCAACAACAAGACTCAAGATCATTTCATCTGTGCAAAAAGTCAAAAGCTTTCAAAAGACCAAGATCAAAATATTATGGAAGTGATCAACATTCAAGCTTCATGTACATTTGCTAGATCATCTTTTAAGACTTGGACACAAGCTATGGTATATCAAAATTCTCTAAATTTAATTGATATACAAGTGTTCAAATAACTTATCATTTGATCATAGTGCATGAACATGTTTTTGAAACAATTGGAATTGGTATAACATTGTTTTATTAAGTATTTTTCTCAAAAATAACAGTGTTAACCGATTAACCATATAGGTTAACCGGTTAACCATTTCAAAACTTTAATTTTCTGGCCTAACGTTCCAGTGTTAACCGATTAACCATATAGGTTAACCGATTAACGCTGAACGTTTTTGAAAAATTGCTTTGTTTTAAATTCAAATGTTGTGTAATTGTTATACCATTTCATCTTTTGAATTACACATAATTATACCTTTATGAATGGGTGTTTTTACCAATATAAATTCTGAAAATTTCTTTTTGAAAAAAACACCTCCAACAATTTTCAAAAACAATCATTAAATCATATTCACTACTTTTCAAATAATTTCAAATACATTCAAAAGTGTTCATACTTGCATAACCTTTCACATCCATTTGTTTGAACACTTGTATTGAGATTAAGTTGTGAATTCTGATTAAAGGAGAAGATCAATCTTTGTATTGATATTACTATTGTACTCTCAAATTATAAAAGGAATTACAGAATAGTCTGTTGTGACTTGTGATCCAGGATTGTTGGACACAAGGGTTAGTGTTTGCAAGAGGATTGTTCTTGCACACTAGTTTGTTTTGTTGTTAGATTGTAGGCCTCACCGGTTGATGGTGTGATAGGTTGTACTTTCTAAAACAATAGTGAAAACTCTCTTTCGTGTGGAAAGGGGAATGGAGTACCTTCGGATTGTGAAGGGAACCACTATAAATCACCGTGTCATCTTCTTACTTTCTGCCATTACTGCTTTCCTTTCTAAGATCATTAACCAGCAAAATTCAAGAAAGTATAAAAACCGGAAAAAGTTTAAAAGGCCTAATTCACCCCCCCCCTCTTAGGCATACTCTGTACCTACAATTGGCATCAGAGCAGGTTAAGGTAACCTGTTCCTACCAATCCTAATGGCTTCCGCTAGTACCAACCCGGTTTTTAAAGACGGAGGAAGTAGTAATAAACCACCTCTATTTTCTGGAGAATATTTCGATTTCTGGAAAATCAGAATGAAGGCACATCTTGAAGCCCAAGGAGAATGTATATGGGAAGCAATCGAAGAAGGACCACACAATCCAGTAAATATGGTCAATGGCGTTGGAACCGCAAAGTTGAAAAGCACGTATGATGAAAACGATAAGAAAAACATTCTTGATGAGAAGAAAGCAATCAACATACTCCAAAGTACTCTCAGTATGGACGAATTCTTCCGTGTATCACAGTGTAGATCGGCAAAAGAGATTTGGGACACCTTGGTAGAAACGCATGAAGGAACCACTGAAGTAAAAAGATCAAGACTCAACACTTAAAGTCAAGAATATGAGATGTTTCGTATGCAGCCCGGTGAATCTATTGTTGCCTTACAAAAGAGATTCGTTCATCTAACAAATCATTTGATTGCTCTTGGGAAGACCTTCACCAATGATGATCTCAACTTGAAATTCCTAAGATCTTTGACAAGAGAATGGCAACCAAAGGTGACCGCCATTTCGGAAAAGAAAAGTCTCTCAACAATGACATCTGCATCTTTATTTGGCAAACTTCAAGAGCATGAATTAGAACTTGGAAGGCTCGAGAAGCACGAAAGTCAAGATAAAAGGTCCAAAGGAATTGCCTTGAAGATTGACACAAAGGATGACAAAGACGACGAATCTTCCGAAGATGAGAATTCCATGCTTCTAGTAAAGAAGCTTGGTAAGTTTTTTTAATAATAATAAAAATTTCTCGTTTCCTAAAAAGAATAGACATTTCAGGAAAAAGGATGCATCCACATCAAATCAAGAAGTCACATGCTACGAATGTGGGAAGCAAGGTCATATAAAGCCGGATTGCCCGAAACTCGCTAATCAAGGAAAATTCAAAGGCAAAAAGGATTTCAAGAACAAAAAGGCTTATGTTGTGTGGGACGATAACGAGATAAGTTCATCATCAGAGTTGGAAAGCGATGAATGTGCTAATATGGCTCTTATGGCGTCACATCATTCTGATGAAGAAATTGATGAGGTTAGTAATGATTTTTCTATTTATGATAATGATGCACAAGAAGTCATAGATGAACTTCTAAAGGAATGCAAGACTTTGTATTAAAGCATTTCATCCCCAAAGAAAAGAATTTCATTTTTAGAAGAACAAAATACTGTTTTCATGAAAAATATTGAAAATAAAAAACAAAAATTGGTGGATGAAAAACAAAGTCTTGTATGCAAAAATTGTGAATCCTTATCTTTCCAAATTGTTCAACTTAAACGAATTTTAGAAAGATACAAAAAAGGTCAAATTGGTTTGGAGGAAATTCTTAGGCATCAAAGATATCCTAATGATAAAAGTGGACTACGATATTCTAAGTTTTCCAAACCAAGCACAAATGAAACCGTTTTTGTAAAAGCAAGTGAACAAGGTGTGAAAGAAAAGGCCAGCACTTCTAAAATTCAGCATCAAAGTCATAAAAAGAAAATAATTATTAAGAAAAAGAATTATGTTCCTAGATATAAAAGTCATTTTCAACCTACTTGTTTTTATTGTGGAATCAAAGGCCATACACCTAATGCTTGCTATGTGCGCAACATTGGTGTTGCTAAAGGGCATTATGTGTGGGTTGAAAAAGGTACTAACTATCAAGGACCCAAAGCAATTTGGGTACCTAACGCTACTTGATTTTGTGTTGTAGGTATGCTTGAAGACAACTTCTAATCAATGGTATCTTGATAGCGGTTGTTCTAAGCATATGACGGGAGACATAAACAAATTTTCAAGTCTATCATTAAAGGCCAAAGGATACGTTACTTACGGTGATGATAATAAAGGAAAAATTCTTGGAGTTGGAACCATTGGTGCACCTCCATGTACAATCATTGAAGACGTTCTTTATGTGGAAGGCCTTAAACACAACCTTCTTAGCATAAGTCAATTGTGTGGCAAAGGGTTCCGAATCAACTTCACAAAGGATGAATGTCTGATAGAACATGAAGTCACCTATGAAATCTTGCTAAAAGGTAAAAGATTTAATAATATTTTTATGATCTCTTTAGATGATTCTTCCTTGAAGGTAAAATGTCTCTTGGCGAACAACAACGAGGCGTGGCTTTGGCACAAAAGATTTGCTCACATTCACATGGAGCATTTAAACAAATTGATAAAGCATGATCTAGTTGTTGGTCTCCCAAAGATAAAATTCATCAAGGATAAATTATGCGATGCATGTCAAAAGGGAAAACAGACCAAGACAACTTTCAGATCCAAGCAAGTGGTTTCTACATCAAGGCCACTTCAATTGTTGCATATGGATCTTTTTGGTCCATCAAGAACAAAAAGCTTCGGAGGTAAATTTTATACTTTAGTTATTGTTGATGATTTCTCTCGATACACATGGACCTTGTTCTTAGTGCAAAAAAATGATGCTTTCAAAGCATTCAAGAAGTATACGAAGCAAATTCAGAATGAGAAATCACTCACCATAGCCTCTATAAGAAGCGATCACGGTGGAGAATTCCAAAATTCAGACTTTGAATATTTTTGCGAAGAGCATGGAATTTCTCATAATTTTTCAACAGCAAGGACGCCTCAACAAAACGGTGTCGTAGAACGGAAGAATAGATCATTGGTGGAGCTTGCAAGGACAATGCTTAGCAACGCAAATCTTCCTAAATACTTTTGGGCAGATGCAGTTAGTACAACATGCTTCGTAAGCAACCGTGTCAATATTCGACCACTTCTCAAAAAGACTCCATATGTGTTGTTCAAGGGTAGAAAACCAAATATAGCATTCTTCCACATATTCGGATGCAAATGCTTTGTTCTCAACAACAATAAGGATAACCTCGGTAAGTTTGATGAGAAATCAGACGAAGGTATATTTCTTGGTTATTCTCTTTATAGTAGATCATTTAGAATTTTTAATAAGAGAACTCTTACTATTGAAGAATCCATTCATGTTTCTTTTGATGAGACTAACCCCTCGAAAGAGGATAATATTATTGTTGATGATGATGATGACATAGTAGTTACTCAACAAGAGGAGATTTCAAAGAATCTAGAAATACCCCAAAAAGATATCACACAAATCATTGAAGAACATCAAGATCTTCCGAAAGAATGGAGAACACATAGAGATCACCCAATAGACAAAGTTATTGGTGATATTAGCCAAGGCGTTGCAACTCGACTTAATCTGAAGGATGCTTGTCTCAACATGGCTTTTGTGTCTCAAATTGAACCATCCAAGATTGATGAAGCTTTAGACGACGACCAATGGATTGTAGCAATGCAAGAAGAACTCAACCAATTCGAAAGGAATCAAGTTTGGAGTCTTGTACCAAGACCAGATCATAAACACATCATAGGAACAAGATGGGTGTTCAAGAACAAACTTGACGAGAATGGGATCATAGTTCGTAACAAAGCAAGATTGGTCGCTCAAGGCTACAACCAGGAGGAAGGAATTGATTTTGATGAAACATTCGCTCCGGTAGCAAGGTTAGAAGCGATTAGATTATTACTTGCTTACGCTTGTTCTATGAATTTTCAGTTGTTCCAGATGGATGTCAAAAGTGCTTTCCTGAATGGCTACATCAATGAAGAAGTCTACGTCAAACAACCTCCGGGTTTTGAAGACTTCAAGAATCCCTCGCATGTTTACAAACTGAAAAAGGCACTCTACGGACTAAAACAAGCACCAAGAGCATGGTATGACCGTCTTAGCAATTTCTTATGTGAGAAGGGATTTACAAAAGGAAAGGTTGACAAGACATTGTTCATAAAGAAGATCAAAGGAAACACCTTATTGGTTCAAGTCTATGTCGACGACATCATCTTCAGATCAACAAACAAAGAGCTTTGCGAAGAATTTTCACTTATGATGCAAGGAGAATTCGAGATGTCCATGATGGGAAAATTGAATTATTTTCTTGGACTACAAATCAAGCAAACAAAGGATGGCATCTTCCTCAACTAATCCAAGTATTGCAAGGAATTGTTGAAGAAATTCGATATGGATAGTTGCAAGGTGATGTCCACTCCTATGGGATCCGGAACGTACGTTGATCAATATGAATCCGATACTCCAATTGATATTACAAAATATCGAGGTATGATCGGTTTATTACTATATTTGACGGCAAGCCGTCCTGACATTATGTTTAGCGTTTGTTTGTGTGCACGCTTTCAAGCAAGTCCGAAGGAATCGCATCTCACAACCGTAAAGAGAATCATAAAGTATCTCAAAGGGACAATGAACGTCGGATTATGGTATCCTAAAGGTAGTACTAGTTCTTTAGTTGGTTACTCTGACACTGACTATGTAGGATGTAAGACCGATAGAAAAAGTACAAGTGGTACGTGTCACATTCTCGGGAATGCACTAGTGTCGTGGGTCTGCAAGAAGCAAGCATGTGTGGCTCTCAGTACAGCCGAAGCAGAATATATTGCAGCAGGAAGTTGCTGTGCTCAAATTCTATGGCTCAAGCAACAACTCCTTGATTACGGTGTAGATCTCGGTTGCATTCCTCTTCGATGTGATAATACAAGTGCCATCAACATCACGAAGAATCCGGTCATGCATTTAAGGAAAAAGCATATAGATATCCGACATCACTTCCTTCAAGATCACGTATTGAATGGAGATGTGGATGTTACTTTCGTTGACATGCACAATCAACTCGCCGACATCTTTACCAAACCATTGGCGAAAGAACCATTCTACAAAATTTGGCAAGAACTTGGGATTCTTGATGAAGGTGACATATGACCTTTTACTATTTTATGTATGCATGATATTATGTATGTTTTCAATATGTTTTCAATTATGTTTGCATTCTGTTTTTCACAATATTTCCAAAATTCTCATGTGTTAACCTATTAACCTATGTGGTTAACCGATTAACACTGTTAAATTTTCAATTTTGACTCAATTTTTTAATGTGTTAACCGATTAACCTATATGGTTAACCGATTAACACTGTTCAAATTTCTAAAAATCAAAAACGAAAATTAATTAGAATTTTTGAAACATTGTATGTGTTAAATGTATTTTTATGTGGTCAATATTCTCTTAAGTGTCCAAATTCATATCCTTGGAACTCTTCCTCTTCTTTGACTCATTATTGGATATTAGACTTCCAACCCTAAAACTTTAAAACCCCACTCTCATCTCTCTCATATATATTGCCACACCATTACCACTCTCTCCTCACAATTTCAAATCCTAAAAATTCAGCAAACCCTAATCTCTCAACACCTCTCAAACTTTCATCCATGGCATCCTCACACAAGGGCAAGGGAAAACTTCCTGAATATGCTTCTACCTCTGAAGACGACAACATTCCCATGGAGACTACCAAGAAGAGGCGAATGGATTTCAAGGTTCGTGTCCGACAACTTCTGCTGGTAAAGTATGTGAATCTTAAAGCATTTCCAGCATCTTCATTTGATTTCCCCGCACTGCTTGAGTATAAGCACATAGATAAGTTTGTTTCAGATTCTGGTATCATTTATCTAGACTTGGTTAAAGCTTTTATGAATAAATTGGCCGTATATCTGGATATTGATGAAAATCATATGATCAGTTCTGTGGTTAGAGAAAATGAGTTTACTGAGAAACTGTCCACCATTGCTAGACACCTCAAAATACCTTCAAGAGGCTGTTTCTTAAGGAAGGGTGTCAACCATGTTGATGGACTATGGGCAAACTATGACAAAATGGAGTATTATTATCAAATCTGCCGGTTCCCCAAAGAGACGGTCATAGCAAACTCTCGGACCGCCCGTATGCTGTGTTATGCGAAAAACCTGACGGTTTCCGATAGAATGCTGCACTATATGATCTGTTATGTTCTGATACCCAAGGATTCAAATCATTCCCAAATTAAGGACTTGGAGATGCAACTTATGTATGCAATCAAGAACAGAATTAGGGTGAGCTGGATTTTGACTATCATGTACCATCTTCAACAACAACTTCATTGCATAACAAGGCTGCCATATGCACGGTTGATTTCAAGGATTCTGGAATTGACATAATTGGACCTCAATAGAGAACCGTCCACTAAGATGAAACCTACCACAAATGAAATCAACGAGATCACCATTGTTAAGAATACGGGTATCATCAAGGAAGCTAACGGAACATACTGATATGCAGATGAGGGTCCTGCCAATCAAGCCTATCCTATTCCCGAAGGAGGTCTAACCAATGAGTTTCTCTATACTACCATTATGAACCAACATAGGGAATCCATGAATATGCACTGCGAAACCTCCCGAGCCATTGCCTCTCTCCGCAACCTCATCCTTAATCCTCAACATTCAACCACCAAGGTCGTGGAAGACGAGATTGAAGAAGCGGATGATAGTGAAGAAGAAGGAGAAGACGATGAGGATATGGCTGATGAGGATATTTAGAGAATATGTTGTTGCTGCTGTCTTTTATTGCCTTCTAGTCATTAAGTTCTAAGTTTATGTTCTTAACTTTATTTCATTTGCGTTGTACTCATACTCTATTTTGGTTGCACTTTGCTGCATGTTTAATTTTATTTCAGTTGGTTTTGCTTACCTACTTGATTATTCTTTTGATTGCTTTCATAATTGTCGGTATTTTCTAGTTTTGTTCGAAAGCTCCTTCCTTTTTGCTAATGACAAAGGGGGAGAAGAGCTTTGGCTTTCTAATGTCTATGTGTGTAGAATTTTTGCCTCTGTTTTAGCCTCTGTTTTAGATAGGGGGAGTTCATGGACATAGGGGGAGAAACAAGACCAAGACCAAACATCGTCAAAGTATTGCACAAGACTCAATTGGTTGTCATCATAAAAAAGGGGGAGATTGTAGAAGCATGGTTCATCTCGAGGTTTTGATGACGTCAACAACAAGACTCAAGCTCATTTCATCTGTGCAAAAAGTCAAAAGCTTTCAAAAGACCAAGATCAAAATATTATGGAAGTGATCAACATTCAAGCTTCATGTACATTTGCTCGACCATCTTTCAAGACTTGGACACAAGCTATGGTATATCAAAATTCTCTAAATTTAATTGATATACAAGTGTTCAAATAATTTATCATTTGATCATAGTGCATGAACATGTTTTTGAAACAATTGGAATTGGTATAACATTGTTTTATTAAGTATTTTTCTGAAAAATAACAGTGTTAACCGATTAACCATATAGGTTAACCGGTTAACCATTTCAAAACTTCAATTTTCTGGCCTAACGTTCCAGTGTTAACCGATTAACCATATAGGTTAACCGATTAACACTGAATGTTTTCTGAAAAATTGCTTTATTTTAAATTCAAATGTTGTGTAATTGTTATACCATTTCATCTTTTGAGTTACACATAATTATACCTTTATGAATGGGTGTTTTTACCAATATAAATTCTGAAAATTTATTTTTGAAAAAAACACCTTGTCGCTACCGCGAAAATAAGGTGCCGGCAAAACAAAAGAGTCGCCACCTTTCGTTATTTATCCCTCAGAGCGGGAAAGGAAACAATCGGAAAAACCTGACGAAAAAGGTATAAGACAAGGTCATCGCAACCATTGTCTGGGTTCGGGAGTCGGTTACGCAAGGGGAAGGTATTAGCACCCCTCACGTCTGTCGTACTCGACGGGATCCACGCTTGTTGTGTTTACTGGACGAGTTGGTTTATCTATCTACCTATCAAGGCTGGTCTAAAAAGAAAAGAAAATGACTTGGCAAAGCGTCGCACTTTATGCCTACGTATTCTCATCAGAGAATGAGAAATCAGAGTCAACGTAGTTCGGCCTACTACGGGTTACAGGGAAGGTGGCTCGCCAATGCATCGGTACTGTGCCTACGTACTCTCAACAGGTATGAGAGATCAGAGCTTACGTAGTTCGGGATAATACGGATTACGGGGATTCAGATTCATCTGTTTTGTCGAGTAGGGTTAAACAGCAATTCCAGCAGTTAGGGACAAAGCCTGTTTGCGGTAGAACTGAAGTTTAACGACACTCTTTTCTTCAGAACAACTTTCCTTTGACTTAGGGGCCCACGGGGCAAAAAGATTTGAAGTTTGTTTTCTGTCTTTTACGAAAGAAGTATTTTTTATTGTGTTTGCAATTTCAATCGCACTAAAGACTATGACCTGAGAGTGAATGCGTCGCATGTCACCCAAAGGGTGCCATACTAAACATCCAGACTGTTGAAAAGAAGCTCTCCAACAATCCTCTCTCAGATAGCTTAAGGCTCGTAACGTACGAAAGAAATCATTCATGATTACTGTATTTTAAGCTGTTTTGAGATGAGAAGAGAAGGGGCTCAACTAACGGGGAGACTATCAAGACCTAATGTTGTCATGCCAAGGATTCATCCTATGGTTAAGGTTTGAAACAGGGAACTCCTAGAAGTTATCATGCATAAGTTTCAACCTAAAGTTCTATCATCACTTCCTTATCAAAGGAAGTGAGAGTTCTAAGGGATCATGTCAAAGATAAACAGAAACAGATAAAGCATCAGCTTAAACAGTAAACAGATATACAGTAAAATGCATGCAATGCAAGTGAGGGAGGAAATGTGTGTGGGGCATCAGCCTCCACAAGCTCGTCTCGACCTCAAGCCAGATATGAATAACTGTAATCATACAGGAGAAATGACATGCTATCAAGCAAAATAGAAGTAACTGCAATCATACAGAAGAAATAAAATAAAATGCTATCAAGCAAACACAAACCACATGGGCAAGGGAGCAGGGCTCTATCGAATACCCGCAAGCAAAGCCATACAGTAAAAATACAAGCAGAGGGAGCAACTCAACCTCTAGTGCAATCATGCTCCTAGCTTACAGTCAGTCTAGATATAAACTTATTCTAATGCATCAAGCAAGTCAAACAAGTCACATCAATACAGAAAAAAAAAGACAAGGAAGAAAGCAGATCAACCCCTCTTCAACTTCAAGCTTCAGCTTTTCTGACAGCAACTCAGTCTTCAGACTTCAATCACCATGGAAGTATCAACTTCATTCTTCAAGGCTATCCTCCTCAGCAACAAGTATCAACTTGCTCCTCCAAGGTTCTAACACATCAACATAAGTGTCCACTTATTCTTTCTTACCCAAGCCTCAGCTTTACAGTCAATTCCACCTTCAGGCTTCACCCTTAACTACAAGTATCAACTTGATTCCTTCAGGCCCTCAGTGCATCAACGCAAGTGTCAACTTATCCTTTATTCCTCAAGCCTCAGCTCTACACTCAATCTCAATTGAATCCTCTTCATAAGTATCAACTTAGTCTTCAATCTCAACCCTCTTTGCTTTACCAGTATCAACTTGGTCTTCTTCTCCTACAAGCTTCAGCTTCTCCTACAATCACCTGGAAGTGTCAACTTCATCCTTCAATTCTTTTTCAAGCCTCATCTCTTCATTGGATCTTCTTCACAAGCATCAACTTGATCTTCTTGCTCTTCAAGCTTCAGCTGCAATGGCAATGCTCAAGGAATGATCCTCTTCCACACTCTTCAGTGAAGTCCTCATCTTCAAACTCAAGTCCAACATCTTTCAAGGTACCCAAACCAGAAGACAATTGATTTAACAGAATGAGTGGAAATGATAAACAACTTATTGACAACCAAAGGAAGCCTGTAAGGGTTCATCATTATGAGAGACTGGTTCCCTCAAAGTTCTACTTCCCAGATAAAACCACTCATCCCTCCAAAGGAGGGATGTGAATATCTTAGAAGGACTTTTAGTCATTGGGAGGAATGGAAGCGCGAGATGCTTTCCATATTTGTGAAAGAAGTCATTCTAGTTATAAGGCTCTCCCTATGGCTCCTACCTCCTAAATCTTCATCAGACACCTTCAGGCACAAGCAACTCCAAGCTCCAAGCCACTTCAAGCAACTTCAAGCATCCTCACCTTGTCTTCAACTTGTCTTCAATCTCAACCAAAGGTAAACAAAGCAAAACCCTAATCTAAGGGAACTAAAGAAGTTAGTCTAGTTGAGTTAGTGCCTTAGAATCATCTAAAACTAGCACCTAAACTAAAATCAATCAAAAATAGCAAGCTATCTTATAAATTCCTACAAAAATTCCTAAGGGATCCTAATTCAGTTAAGAATGCCTCATACAAAAACCAGGGACTAAATCATCTATTAAGCCCTAAAATTAAATCCTAAATCCAAAGGTATCAACCATAAACCCTAAAAATGGAGCCTCTAAAGGTTTCAACCTAAACTACCACCTATGGTCATCACAAAAATGTGAGAAAATTCTATAGGTAGCATGCATGTCTATGCTAACTACTCACAAAAAATCAGGATCAAAATCATCATCACATGATCAAAAAAAATTCCACAAAATCAGGTATCAAACATGACTATTTTAATATCAATTAAAATGTGAAAATTCCCATAAAATCAAAAAATGCATGAACTAAAAATATTTTTTTCTAAAAAATACTAGACTCAATCATGAATATAATGCAAAAATAATGGGATTAATTGGATCATTTTTCAATTTTATATGATTTTATCAAGAACCATGAATAAAATGAAAAAATAAAGAAAATCCAAGTAAAATAAACAAACGCACGGTGCAAGTAGTAAACAAAATCAGTTCATATAATGGATTGGGCCCTGAGGGGGGGGGGGTGCAAGTATCAACCGATTCACTAAGCCCAGCATCAGCACTCAAATGAAACGATGCGTTTCATTAACTCAGATCCTTCACAAATTGAAATTATAACGTGGCCGTTGGATGAGGGTCCTAGTCCAAGTCAAACCTTGATCTGATGGCTATCAAGTCATCTTCTCCAATTCAAACCTCTGAAACTCGCGCGCAGCTCCGGCCACCACCGGTGGTGCTCCGGTCACCATTCCACAACCCTAGTTCAACATAGAGTCCACCATAGGCCACGATCCCTTAATGAAACATGTCCTAAATTCCCTCACGAATTCATTCATGCCCTTAATTCTCTCTGAAACCTCAAGATTCACAAGAACCAATCCTCAACCGAAAATGGTAACACACCTATTTTGTCTCTAATTCTCAAATTAATGGTCTGAAATCATTCCTACACCGTTCTACAATGCATATAACACCCTAATTCATCTTAATTCTGCCTACTTCATGCTTGAGAAAGAAGTTACCAACCTGATAAATTCTTGATGAACAGATGCACTAAATCCTCAAATCAAGCTCTCCAACCTTCTAGACACGATCAATGGATCCTTTCCTTGCTTCTGTATGCAATAGAACTGGTTGAAAGCTCCTGAAACTTGAAACCCGATGGTGAGTTGCAGATGGAAAAATCTGAGCTCAAGAACACCAATCAGCCACGAATTCCCTTGGATTATGATCTGGAATCAATCCCTAGCATCCATGGAAGAAGTTGCAATCAAGAAAATGGATGGAAAGTAAAAAAATTGGTGAAACCGAATTCAGTTGCAAGCTATCCAATTTCAATCTCAATCTTTGCTCTCTCCTTCAATCAACACCAACCTTTGCTTTGGATCACCTCTACTCAATATATAGAACATGTATGAGTGATCTAGAACCCTCTAGATCCTTCTAATGAGAGTTTCAATCTCTCATGTCATGAGATTTTCAACCATATGCCATGATATGCATAATTCTGTTTGCAGCTTGAAATCCCTCCCATTCTCTTCAAATTTCTCCCCTAGTGACATTTTGAAAGTGTTTGGCTTGCAAGGGGCCTTGGTTATGCCTTGATTCTAGGTTTTGCAAATGTTACTTATGATGTAAGTAACTACTTTTCAAAGCAAGTCCACAAATTAGACCTCAAATAAAAAATGTGGCTAAACCAATGTTCTTAAAATGATTTTTAGAGTCAAAATGACCTATTACATGCCTTGGTTTGGATGGGTAATATCAATTTCCAACTTTGGTTTATTTAACTTATGCCCTTATTTTAGGTCATTTTTGCAACTTTGAGCTACAAGCACTTCCAACATCTCATGACCTCTTTACTAGCCTTAAACATCATTTTAAACAAGTTTGATGTTGAACATTTTCCCATTTGAGGCTTGGAAATAGGAGTTATGGCCTTATGGTTGAAATGACCTGTAATCTTCAAATGACCAAAATACCCTTGACTTGTCAAAGCCATAACTTGAGTTCTACAAATCCTATAAAGGACTTCTAGTACTCTCTAGAAAGATAAGAAGATAAGGAACAACATTCATGTTAACCAGAAGTTCATAGGAATCATCCTTGTTGGGCAAACGTTTGATGCAAGTTGAGTAACTTTCAAGCCCCCAAATTCACATATCTCAGATGACCTGTAACTTGTCAAAGTCATAACTTGAGTTCTACAAATCCTATAAAGGACTTCTAGTACTCAAATTAAAGCTAATATCAAGCTCTACAACATTCATGTTGGGGGCAAGATGAGATGACAATCACATCTTGAGCTAAATTGCCTTGAAGATAGGGGTCAAACTAGGGGATTTTACACTGTCAAGCCTTAGAAACCCTAGCTTGAAACTTCTCAAAATCTTCAATAATGATGAGTTAACCTTGGAATCATCCTTATAACATCTCAATGTATCAGTACATGATCACATGGATCTTGAATTAGGTCTCAACCTTGTTCAAATCATCAGTTGACCTAGGGTTGAGCCAGTCAAACCCTAATTACACCAATCATGGCTGAGGCTTCTTAATCTTGCATAATGACCTATCTAGGCCTCATGATGGCTTTCATGACATCTCATAAGCTCTCTAAAGGCTTCAAGTCCATATTCTTGGCTTCAGAATCATCTGAGGAGCTCCCACAACTCTCAAGTTAGGAGGCACACAACCTTGGTTTCAACCACCCTCTCTGAGGCTCTTTTAACTTCTCTGACAAGAATATCAACCCTTGAACACTTGAATAAGATTCTTAGTTATCTTCATAGTCTTGTGTAGCCCTTGATTGGTAATCATACCTCTTGATCTCCTGCACACATGTCAATGAAATGCAAATGATAATGCTAATGTGAATGAAATGAAACAAGCTAGGTAAAGAAATGTTAGTCAAATTTTGGGGTGCAACACACCTCCAACAATTTTCAAAAACAATCATTAAATCATATTCACTACTTTTCAAATAATTTCAAATACATTCAAAAGTGTTCATACTTGCATAACCTTTCACATCCATTTGTTTGAACACTTGTATTGAGACTAAGTTGTGAATTCTGATTAAAGGAGAAGATCAATCTTTGTATTGATATTACTATTGTACTCTCAAATTATAAAAGGAATTACAGAATAGTCTGTTGTGACTTGTGATCCAGGATTGTTGGACACAAGGGTTAGTGTTTGTAAGAGGATTGTTCTTGCACACTAGTTTGTTTTGTTGTTAGATTGTAGGCATCACCGGTTGATGGTGTGGTAGGTTGTACTTTCTAAAACAATAGTGAAAACTCTTTTTCGTGTGGAAAGGGGAGTGGAGTACCTTCGGATTGTGAAGGGAACCACTATAAATCACCGTGTCATCTTCTTACTTTCTGCCATTACTGCTTTCCTTTCTAAGATCATTAACCAGCAAAATTCAAGAAAGTATAAAAATCGGAAAAAGTTTAAAAGGCCTAATTCACCCCCCCTCTTAGGCATACTCTGTACCTACAGACCCATGCCCTACAAGAGTACTAAGGCTATTCCGTGGAATTACAGAGTTGAGGTCTATTGTAATGGTCAGAAGCAGGAACTGAAAGGTTCACCGTTGGATTCTGTTGACAATCTGGTAGGGACTGGGGGTATAACCCGAAGCGGAAGAGTATTTTCACCTCCCGAAGTGATACTGAGAAAACTGATAAGGGTAAAGGAAAAGTGGTGGTCTAAGAGAGTTCTTAGGCTGGTGAGAAGGAGTCCTTGTTGAAGGAGGTGGAAGAGTTCATGCGGTTGATCCGAAAGAGTGACTACAAGATCGTAGATCACTTACAGCAAACACTGTCAAAGATCTTTATTCTGTCGTTGCTGTTGTGTTCTGAAGCACACAAAAATGCTCTCTTAAGAATTTTGAATACAAAATACGTGCCACAGGAGATATCTGTACATTAGCTCGAAGGAGTAGTGGCACACGTTAATGCGGTTAATGGTCTAGGCTTTATTGATTCAGATTTAACGCCCAAAGGAAGGAATCATAATCTGGCGCTGCATATATCCATTGAATGTAGAGGGTCTGTGTTGTCACACGTGCTGGTAGACACTTAGTCATCACTGAATGTGTTACCCAAGAAGGCTTTAATGAAGCTAGATACCCGAGGGATAATGTGCACCCCAAGTGACTTGGTGGTTCGAGCTTTTGATGAGACCAGAAGGTCTGTGTTTGGGGAATTGACCCTTCTGATCCAGGTCAGTCCGGAAGTTTTTGATGTTGTGTTTTATGTCATTGATATTCAGACAGCGTATAGCTGTCTGTTGGGACGACCCTGGATCCATTCAGCAGGCGCTGTTACGCCAACTCTATACCAGAAGTTAAAATATATGGTGGGTGGCAGTGTTGTTACTGTTTGTGGGGAAGAAGATATTATGATAAGTCATTTGTCTTTGTTCAAATATGTCGAGGTTGACGGCGAGATCCATGAGACTTTATGTCAGGCTTTCGAGACTGTGCAGATTAAGGAGAAAGCGTCGGATGTGAGCAAAGTACCTGAGGTTGCCATGTCATCTTTTAAAGAAGCACACGCGGTGGTGAAATCCAGGGCATCTCAGGATTGGGGCTAAGTTCTGAGTATCCCCAACAAGCAAGACAAGTTCGGACTGAGGTACATCCCATCCTCCTATTCACAGAGAACGCCGTGCTACAAGGTACCCGTCCAATTCACCAGCGGTGGGGTGATTTTTGAGCAGATCAATGTTGTGTCTGATAAAGAAGGGGATAGCGACTGCGAAATGGATTCATGGATTCGGCCATGCATTCCGGGTCAGAACCTAAGCAACTGGACTGTCCAGGAAGTCATCCAAGTGACTAAAAAAGAGTAATGATTTGTTTTCCTGATTATCTGTAGCCATGTGCTCTACCCGGAGCGCAACGGTCTTTGTATGCAGGGCCTAATCTTTTATGTTGGACAATCATTTTATCAATTAATCAAAGGGCGTTTTTCTTGCATTCAAATATTGTGATCTCTGTTTTTCTTGTTTTATTTTTAACAATAAAATGGCAATGTGGTTTGTGCTTTTTTGCATATCATTTTAAGCATTAAATCATCATCATTGCAGGTTTCACATTGTAGATGACACCGCTCCAGAATTGTCTATGACTCGCTTTGACTTTGATAATCCGATCTTTTAAGCAGAAGAAGAGATTGTGGAAGACGAAGACCTACCTGAAGAGTTAGCCAGGCTACTAAAACAGGAAGAGAAAGTCATTCTGCCTCATCAGGAATAAATTTAGATCATCAACTTGGGTATTGAGGAAGCCAGAAGGGAAGTCAGGATAGGGGCTGCATTGCAGAGTGATGTCAAGCAAAGATTGGTTGAAATGCTCCGAGAGTATAGTGATATCTTTGCTTGGTCATACGAAGATATGCCCGGTCTTGACATAGATATTGTGGTTCATCGCTTGCCTTTGCATGAAGAGTGTCCACCTATCAAGCAAAAACTCAGGAGAACCAGATAAGACATGGCGGTAAAAATTAAAGAAGAAGTCCAGAAACAATTGGATGCAGGATTTCTCGTCGTGACAAATTACCCTTTGTGGGTCGCTAACAACCTACTTGTACCAAAGAAGGATGGTAAGGTAAGGATGTGTGTTGATTATAGAGACTTGAACAAAGCGAGCCCGAAGGATGATTTCCCGCTCCCTTACATTGACATACTTGTTGATAATACCGCGTAATATTCACTGTTTTCCTTCATGGACGTTTTTCCGGATATAATCAGATTAAGATGGCACCGGAGGATATGGAGAAAAAAACTTTTATAACACCGTGGGGGACTTTCTGTTATAAGGTAATACCTTTTGGGTTGAAGAACGCAGGGGCAACCTATCAGCGGGCAATGGTGACGCTCTTTCATGATATGATTCATCATGAGATCGAAGTCTATGTTGATGACATGATTGCAAAGTCACAGACGAAGGAGGAACATCTAGTAAACCTTTTGAAACTGTTTGAAAGGCTAAGGAAATTTGGACTGAGGTTGAATTCGAACAAGTGCACTTTTGGTGTACGGTCAGGAAAGTTGCTGGGGTTCATTATTAGTGAAAAAGGAATCAAGGCCGATCCTGCAAAGATAAAAGCAATTCAAGAAATGCCAGCGCCGAAAACGGAGAAAGAGGTTCGTGGTTTCTTGGGTAGATTGAACTATATTTCTAGGTTCATATCTCATCTCACAGCCACGTGTGAACCCATGTTCAAGTTATTGAAGAAAGATCAGGAGGTTGTCTGGAACGAAAATTGCCAAAGGGAATTTGACAAAATAAAAGAATATTTGCAGGAGCCTCCGATACTGATACCTCTAGTAGCTGGAAGACCATTAATAATGTATCTAATGGTTCTTGAGAACAACATGGGTTGTGTTCTTTGTCAACGCGATGAGACGGGAAGAAAAGAGCATGCCATTTACTACTTGAGTAAAAAGTTCACAGATTGTGAGTCGAGATACTAAATGCTGGAAAAAACATGTTGTGCATTTTCTTGGGCTGCCAAATGCCTGAGACAGTATATGCTAAATCATACAACCATGCTGATTTCGAAGATGGATCCGATTAAGTACGTCTTTGAAAATCAAGCACTTTCGGGGAGGATTGCAAGATGGCAGATGGTCTTGACAGAATACGACATTCAATACGTCTCCTAGAAGGCTATTAAGGGGAGTATTTTGTCAGGATATCTTGCTGAGCAACGGATCCATGACTATCAACTGATGAAGTTTGAATTTCCGGATAAAGACATCATGTTCTTAATGATGAAGGATTGTGAGGAGCCCTTACCTGAGGAAGGTCCCGACAAAAGCTCCCAGTGGCAAATGATCTTTGATGGTGCTGTTAACTCTTACGACAGCGGAATTGGGGCAATCATCATGACTCCCCATGGTTCTCATATCCCATTCACTGCCAGGTTAACATTTCCCTGCACCAACAACGAGGCCGAATACGAAGCGTGCATTATAGGGTTGGAAGAAGCCATTGATATGAGGATCAAGAATCTAGATGTGTATGGCGGTTCAGTGCTAGTTGTTAATTAGATCAAGGGAGAATGGGAGACTCGGCAGCCTAATCTGGTTCCTTATATGAACTACGCAAGGAGGTTGTTACCCTTCTTTGACAGAGTAGAATTCCACCATGTACCAAGAGCAGAGAATCAGATGGCAGGCGCTCTGGCGACGTTGTCCTCAATTTATAAGGTGAATTTTTGGAATGATGCTCCAAGAATAGTCATATCGCGCCTCGATAGGATGGTATTTGTATTCGCAATAAAAGAAGCTTCTGATGGCAAGCCATGGTATTATGATATCCAGAATTTTCTCAAGAATCAGGAGTATCTGCCTGGGGCTTGGGCCCGGGATAAGAAGACCTTGAGGAGGTTGGCTGGAAATTTTTACCTAAACCAAGGTGGTGTACTTTACAGGAGGAATTTTGACTTAGTACTGTTGAGATGCATGGACGAGAAAGAAGCATGTCTGCTTATGGAAGAGGTCCACGAAGGTGCCTTTGGCACGCACGCCGACGGGCATGCCATGTCTCAAAAGTTGTTACGAGCAGGGTATTATTGGTTGAATATGGAGTCTGATTGGTTCAAGTATGCAAAGAAATTCCATAAATGCCAGATTTATGTTGATAAGATTCATGTGCCGCTGAGTCCTTTGAATGTCATGGCGTCACCTTGGCCATTTTCCAAGTGGGGTATTGATATGATTGGCAAGATCGAGCCGACCGCATCCATTGGACATCGCTTCATCTTGGTAGCAATTGACTATTTTACCAAGTGGATTGAAGCAGCTTCTTATGCCAATGTCACTAAGCATGTGGTAGCCCAATTTATAAAGACGAACATCATCTGTCGTTACGGAGTGCTCGAAAGAATTAGTACTGATAATGGTTCGAACTTGAATAACAAGATGATGAAGGAATTGTGCCAGATCTTCAAAATTGAGCATCACAATTCTTATCCCTATCGTCCGAAGATGAAGGTGCTGTCGAAATGGCCAATAAGAATATAAAGAAGATAGTGCAGAAGATGGTTGTAACTTATAAGGATTGGCATGAGATGTTGCCCTTTGCTTTACATGGATATCGTACCTCGGTACATACTTCAACTGGGGAAACTCCTTTCTCGCTGGTGTATGGTATAGAAGTTGTCCTACCATTAGAAGTCGAGATTCCTTCTTTGAGAGTTCTGGTTGACGTCAAACTGGATGAGGTAGAATGGTTAAGGAGCAGATTGAATCAACTCAGCCTAATGGATGAGAAGAGGTTAGTGTCCATTGCGTATGGTTGTTTATACCAGAGCAAGATGAAGAAAGCTTTCGATAAGAAGGTGCGTCCTCGAAGCTTTCAAACAGGTGAGCTAGTGTTGAAGAGGATTCTCCCTCCACAAACAGATCACAGGGGCAAATGGACTCCCAATTATGAAGGTCCACATGTTGTGCGAAAGGTTTTCTCGGGAGGAGCCTTGTTGTTGTCAACTATGGATGGTGAATATTTCACATCCCCTGTGAATGCAGACGCAGTTAAAAAATACTTTACTTAAAGAGACCCGCTAGAATGAAAAAGAATATCCAGGCAAAAATGGGGCATCCCGGCGAACCATAAAAAGAATGGGTTTGGGAAAAAGTTAGGGATAAAAAGAAAAGATGTAAACCCGCAAAGTTGAAAACCTGGAAAGGTGACTTTGGCAAAAATGGGTATCCTGGTGAATTGAAAACCCGAAAGGGCGATTCAGGTAAAAGTTAGGGATTTTGAAAAGCAAATGATTATGGTCTGCGTATTGATCTTCAGAGTATAGTGGATTGAGGGAGGACCTGAGGGCCGATCATCCGAATCAATCTCTGCAGGTTTTGCCAATAATCATTAAAACTTGCAGGTTTTGCCAATAATCATTAAAACTTTGATTTATTTTAACAATGTCACGAATGATGACCGATAGTTTCCATTGTGTAGGATATCTTGTTGTTTGTTCATTGTGCGGGGTCGTTACCCTTGGGGTAATTTTCTCAAAGGTGTATCCCTGGTAGGATCACCATTCCCCATAAAAAGAAGGTGTGTAGTTGAGACTCATTCATCTCCAGCAGCAGTCCTGATGCACCTTGTCCCTAGAAAGAGTTTGTTTCCACATGAAAGGATATGCAAGTGTGAGGTTAAGTGGATACACTTCTCCTCAGCAGTTTGTCTGTATGCACTTATTCCTCAGCAGTTCAGGTTTGATTTGTTTGGTAGAATGAAGTCATCCTTAGAGGGCCGAGATTGATATCCCCCATGCAGGTCAAGTGTGTGTGCTTATCCCCAACAGATTATAGGTATGCACTTACTCCCCAGAGAGTTAAGACTGGCTTTCTTTCCACCAGGCAGGGGTGGAACTTTTTCCCAAGCAACAAAGCAAAGTCAGAATTTTGTTTCCCCACAGAGTCCAAATATGTTTGACTTTATATCCCCTCAGAGTTTGATTGCTGACTCAATCCCCAAGCAGAGGTTGATGTTGTTTCCCTTAGTGCTTATTCCCCAGCGAATTCGGCAGAGTACACCCTTTCTCAGCAGAGCAGATCATTCCCCGCAGGTTGGAATCGTTTTTGAGAGAGTTTATTGGTGCATCCCTAGCAGTTGGGATGTATCTTGATGTTAATTTCCCACTGAGTAATCCCCATCAGGGTGGGTTTGTATCTCTAGTGGAGTGGATTTATCTCCATATGTTTGCTATATACCCTAGAAGGTTTCAGTGTTCTAGGAGGCCATTCAGGGCTGCTTTCCCCGGTAAAGTGCAGGCTAATCTCAATGATTGTTCGTGGTTCCCCCATAGGGTCGTTGATTTCCCCAGTAGGTTGGTTTTGATTCTAACGGTTGGTTGTATGTCCCCAGCCGGGTCGTTTGTTCCCCAGAAGAGTGATATTCTGGAAGGTCATCCAGGGCGTTTCCCTCAGCAATAGTTGGTTTGATCCCCAGCCGAGTGGATTTTGTTCTCGTCAGAACAGTGTTACTCAGGAAAGTTCTTTTTTCTGGAGGCCATTCAGGGCTTGTTTTTCCCAGCTTAAGTCCAATCGTAATTGGCATATCCCATCTCTCCCCGGCGGAGTTGGTGTTGTTTCTCCAGCATTTATTTTGCTGATTGGGTTCCGTTGCATTTTGCATTTATGCATAGTACCCTCAGAAACGCGTAGCATTTCCATTTTGCATGGAGCATTACGCCATATTCAAACATATGCATTTGAAACATAAGCCAGGTGGTTACCTCTTTGTTTTCAGGTGTATCTTCAGCAAACGGTTGATTTTACTTTGCTCACGTGGTATTCAGACCCCGACAGATGTTGTTATATCCCTTTAGCATGTGGTATCCAGACCCGACATACTATCAGTTAATTCCTGAGCATGTGTGGTATTCATACCACGACAAAATCTATTGACAGATGTGTTCATCTTACCATTTGTTTCCCAATAGAGTTTCTTGTTTAAGTTTCTCTTTCCCCATCGAAGTTTTCTTGTGAATTATTGTCAAATTCATTTATCAACTGTGTGTTGATCCGGCCTTCGGGTTTGATGCTCGCTTTTATTTAGCGAATGTTTGATGGTTAGCAGATGTTATCAGCTTCGTGTTGATCCGCTTTGGGTTCGATGCTCGCTTTTATTTAGCGAATGCCTGCTGGTTAGCAGATGTTATCAACTTCGTGTTGATCCGGCCTTCGGGTTCGATGCTCACTTTTATTTAGCGAATGCCTGCTGGTTAGCAGAAGATTCTCAACTTCGTGTTGATACGGCCTTCGGGTTCGATGCCTATTTTTATTTAACAGAGGCCTGACGGCGATGTTAAATGTTCTTCTCAACTTCGTGTTGAGCCGGCCTTCGGGTTCGATGCTTGGTTTGTTTTAAACAGATGCCTTGTAACACCCCACTCTAAACTATCGTGGAAAAATAAGACAAACAATAGAAACAATTCAGAATGCAGCAAATAAAGTTTCATGACGACCGTCATAGATGTCACGACCGTCACGGCCATGACGAGCGTCAGGGAGTGGTGACGACCGTCACACTCCCAAAATCTGGGACGCATCAGAGGTGTCACATTTCAACACTTAACCAAAACACATACACCTGCAAAAGATCATTTACTAACAAACGTAGCACAAAATTCGGATGAACAAACAACGATAATTTGTTTAACATTTTAATCATAAGACGACATGTTATAATACACTTCCAACGATTCATAATAATTAAATTCCATTAAAATTTAGCAAGAAATCATCTTGCATCAATTCACTAAAACGACTATGCATCCAAGCAACATTTGGCATTATCAGGAACAACCAATCTATTTGCCATAGTACTTAATAAAATTCAGCAACAAGGAATTCAATTAAAACAATAACATTAATCGTTCATCCCCCCCCCCCACAGAGTGCTACGTATCAGAGCGACCAACGACCTTAAGCATAAAGCAACACTTTCTTCCGAGTTACCTGAAAACTACCACCAACGGAGGTAACATACAATGTAAAGGGTGAGATATCAACAATATAACATAAGGCATGATAAAAGTCATGTCAGAATATTATCACAGCATTATAATTCCGGCAGTTCGCATAAATATTAGTAATAATAAACTACAACAACTCTTTATTCATAACCACAACAATTATCATCATATCTCAGCAACTCATCAAAACAACTCAACAACGCAACTCAACGATGCGACTCAACTGTGCATATGCATGTGGTACCAGATTTAGGAGACAACACTCCACAATAATTCGGGAGGCAACTCTCCACAATAATTCGGGAGACAACTCTCCATAATAATTCGGGAGACAACTCTCCACAATAATTCGGGAGACAACACTCCACAATAATTCGAGAGACAACACTCCATAATAATTCGGGAGACAACTCTCCACAATCATCCGGGAGACAACACTCCACAATAATTCGGGAGACAACTCTCCACAATCATCCAGGAGACTCACTCCACAATTATTTTATTTTGTCATTAAAGACACAACCGTCGCCAATCTAGGCCAAATGATATGCTATGAGATGCAACTATTATGGACTATAACACAATGACAACAACTGTGCAACAACCGTGCAACAAGGCATCAAGCCTACAACCAATTATCCATAACAGAACATCACATTTCGCATGTATTATGGACTCACCATTTCAACCTGTTCATATCAGAGAACTACCAACAGTATCGTTCCTACGAACAAGACTCTAACACATTTTCACAGAGAACAATTAAAAACAACCTCGTCTCTACAATTGAGAACTCAACAGCATTTTCATGTCAGAGAACAACTGACAACATCATTACTACAAATAAGGACTCAACACATTTTCATATACTTTCATACGGGTAATATAATACAACTTCTAATTTAATTAAATAGGGACATAATAACAACACCTTCTTAATAAATGGGAAAATAGCGCGTGTCGGCACCGTTTCCCAATTCCCCAAAACTAATGGCATAACACACTCATTCATACACAGACATGCATTAACCCTTATAAATGCACAGGTAAACATTAACCCTTAATATTTCTTCAACTTACGTGAACATTTCTTCAACTTACGCGAACATTACTACGGTAACGTTACTACGGGAACGTTACCACGGGAACATTACTACGGTAACGTTACTACGGGAACGTTACCACGGGAACATTACTACGAGAACGTCACTACGGGAACATTAACCCTTAATATTTACCGATCTACAGGAACATTAATCTTTAATATTTATTGATCTACAGGAACATTAATCCTTAATATTTCTTCAACTTACGGGAACATTACTATGGTAACGTTACTACGGGGACATCACTACGGGAACATTACTACGGTAACGTTACTACGGGGACATTACTACGTATTTGCCCCATTAGGGAAACCTTAGAGCATTGTATATAACACATTCATTTCTACATGTTTTCCCCATTAGGGAAACCTTAGAGCATCGTACTACTAACGATATAACACATTCATTTTTACATAGAAAAACCTCGTCCCTAACATTTATCGATTAACGGAAATTATACCTATGAATCGATTCCCTACATGAAATCGATCATACCCACGGTTATAGAATTGAACCCCACCCTTACCTTGGAATTGAGGCCAACTCTAAACTTCCGGTTCCGGTTTATTCTTCCGGTGACTCTTTTGCAACAACCTTCAATTCTCTCTGGCAGTTAATTCTTTTGTTCTTCCTTTCTCCACAACCACGTCCTTTTTCCTCTTTTCTCAGCCTTTCTCCTCCAATTTGGTTTTCTGAGCAGTTTATCGTTCTTTTGCTCTTTCTCACACAACTTCTCTAATAACTCCCTAATTCCCTTTATTCCATCCACTAATAATAATAGTAATAATAATAATAATAATAATAATAATAATAATAATAATAATATATTACTACTAGTTATTAAATTATCATCATTATTAATTATATTATATTATTATCAAACTCAATGATTTATTAAATGGTTTCCTATACTTTAAGGACACCCACCAACGCTCTCAGACACACTTCCACATAAAGGCGCACCAATAATTCATAAATAATTTAATTAAAATGAACGGGTGTTACAACTCTCCCCTACTTAAAAGAATTTCGTCCTCGAAATTACCTCAATCAAACAGCTCCCAACCAAACCACTTTCACCAAAGCAATCTCTTCACCTCGAAGTTGCTTCTCGTTCATCCACCTGAACTAGCAACGCCTCAACAGTCAAATTACCTTTCACTCGTACACCATCCATCTGAATCAATGTACTTATTCAACTTAGGCACATGCCACATCATGTAAATTCCCACGAGTGACAGCGGTAAAACAGTCTAACCTGTTATTTTTCCCACGCTTCCGCTGCGCCACTCTGATACAGATCACAAAACACAGTGTGCTCCCGAGACCTCAAGCTCGACCAACACCAGTTACTATCGTAACTCTCAAAACACGTCTTTCTTGGATCCTTTGGATCTTTTCAGTCGTCTCTTGCACAATCTCAGCTAGCTTCAACATAGAATGATTAATCTCACTTGTTAGGAAAAGAGCCAAATTAGTCATTCTATCCAAAATCACCCAAGTAAAATCATATCCCTCAAATTCTCCGGAAAACCCAACACAAAATCCATGGGAATACTATCCAATCTCCACTCTGGAATATTCAACGGTTGCATCGGACCCAACGGTCTCTGGCGTTTATTCTTCGACTTCCAACAAGTCTAATCAGCACATACAAACTCAACCACTTATCTCTTCAACTATGGCCCTCAAAATAATTTCCTCAAATCCGGTTACATCCTCATAGCACCAGGATGGATACTCCATCTACCTCAATACTCTTATTCCACTTGATAATATCTGGGACACAACTCTATCACGACATCTCGTGATACTATTTCCATTAATCTGAAAATCATCCCTTCGACTTTAATTCCTCAGATTCAACCAATCTACCAACTCAAACCAGAGTTCTGACCTTATCGAATCTCGTCAAGAATACCACTAGTAAGGTCCAACATACTAAGCTTAACTCCATAAGAAGTCTCTTCACAAACCAACTCATACCACAAAATTGCTCAATCAGTTCTAACTCTTTTCACCATCATCATCGGTATATGCAAAGATTTCCAAATCAATGCATAAGCTACCACGTTCGCTTCACCCGAATGGTGATTCAACACAAAACCATAACCCTTCAGGAGTTCCAATTATTCTCTACCTCGTATTCAACTCTTCCAACTCAAGTAAATACCTTAGGCTCTTGAGATCACCAAACATTCCAAGTCTCACACTAACTAATTGAAGCCTCCAACTCCGGTACAACCACAACAACAACCAAGTCTAAATCACTTGTCAGGTGATTCCTTTTATGTATTTCAAGTTGCCTTAAAGCATAACCAAAACTCGTTGAAGTTTCACTTAACATATCTCCCAATCATATCAACAAAGCATCACAAAACACAACAAATGGTCCTGTCGGGTTCGGCAAAAATCAGCACACGATATGTTTTCAATTTTCTGCTATAATTGAACTAGGTACAGACCTCAAAACAATTTTTCCTAGAAAGAGCATCTTGTTAGCTTTCCAACGCTTCAAACGGGGACTAAAACCGACTTACGGATCAAGAGATATGAATTTTTGAAGTTTCTCCAACAGAATTTTTCTGCATAAAGGCTGCTACGGGTTTGAGCATTTTCGCCTGAAAATCCGACCGATTCAATTATTTTCTTCGAAACAACCACATACTCATTCATACGAAACATATATTAGTGATTTAGAACCATCAAACGTGAAATCTACGACTTTCGATTTCAACCCGAATCTTAAATCCTCAAATCTCCAAAAATGTAAAAACTTACAAAAATCCATCAAATTCGATAAAACAAGCATACTCGATCAAGGCCTAACATTACCCGACACAACGGCGTAATCTATTCTAACTTTCGTCCATAAAAACATTGATTCCGTAAAAAGCTGCGATCTCGGAATTCGACGTACGACAACAATTTCACACTCTGTGGCCTTAGCACACACACCAGACACAAGTCTCAAAGCTAATCAATCAATTTAGTCTCAAAACTTCCTTGACCATACGTGTATGAGCAAGTGATTTTCAGCACCTGCAACTCACCATCGGGTTTCAAGATTCAAGCACTTTCCATTGATTCTTTTGCATACAGAAGCAAGAGGAAGGTTCATTGATCGTGTCTGCAAGATTGTAGAGCTTGAAGTGGAGGATTAGTGCATCTGTTCAACCAAGATTTTCAGGTTGGTACCTTTCTTCCTATAGCATGATTTAGGTAGAATTAGGTTGAATTAAGGTGTTAGAGTGATTGTAGAATGGTGTAGGATGGATTCCAGATAATTAATTGATGAATTAGCGACAAATTAGGTGAATCACCATTTTCGGTTGAGATTGAAATATGATGAATCTTGAGGTTTCAGAGGAAGTTAATGGTATGGTTGAACTCGTGGCAAGATTTGGGATGAGTTTCATGTTCTGACCATTTGCATTAGAGGCTCCTAGAGAGAACTAGGGTTGAAGGGGGTGACCGGAGCTCCACTGGTGGTGGCCGGAGCTGGGCGCGAAGCTCAGAGGTTTGAAAGGTTGAAGATGATGGGGGATACCGTTGGATGATGGTTTGACTTGGACTTTGAGGTTGATCCAATGGCCACGTTTCAATTTGAATTTGTGAAGGATCAGAATAAATGAAACGCTGCGTTTCATTTAGCAGCTGGTTTTGGGCTTAGTGAAGTCAGTGTTATTCACACCCCCCTGATGGCCCAACCCATTGTTTTAACTGAGTTTGGTTGCTATTTACACCGCGCGTGTATTCTTTTAATTTGGATTTTCTTTATTTTTCATTTTTATTCATGATTCTTGTAAAGTTCATATAAAATTGAAAATTAATCCAATCCACCCCATTCTTTTTGCATATTACTCATGATTGAGTCTATTATTTTTTAGAGAAAAAATATTTTCATTTCATGTATTTTCTGATTTAATTGGAATTTTGTATTTTAATTGATATTAAAATGTTCATGTTTGATACATATTTTTGTGGATTTTTTTGTGACCATGTGGTGATGATTCTTGGCCTAATTTTTTGTGTGTGATTAGGATAGACATGTATGATCCCATAGAATTTTTCTCACATTTTTGTGATGAAAATAGGTGTGCTTTCTAGATTGATATTTAGATGCTTCCTTTTTAGGGTTTAGGTTTGATACCTTAGAATGTAGGATTTAGTTCTAGGTCCAATTTGATGATTTGATCTTTGAAACTAATGTGGTAGAGTCATGATTGACCTAGGTTCCCATAGATATTTTTGTAGGATTTTACAATTGATTTTAGTATTTTAGTTAGGACTAACTTTAGTACTAGGTTTTAGGTGATCCTAACTTACTAATTCAACTAGTTTAACTGCTCTAGTTCCCTTAGATTAGGGTTTGTGCTTGGTTTGCCTTTGGTTGAAGTTGAAGACAAGTTGAAGACAAGGTGAGGATGCTTGAAGTTGCTTGAAGTTTCTTGGAGCTTTGGATTTGTCTGTGCCTGCAGATGTCTGATGAAGATTAGGAGATAGGACATAGGGAGAGCCTTGTAGTTAGAATGATTTATTTCTCAAATATGGAAAGCCTCTTGTGCTTCCATTCCTCCCAATGACTAAAAGCCCTTCTCAGATATTCACATCCCTCCTTTGGAAGGATGAGTGGCTTTATCTGGGAAGTAGAACTTTGAGGGAACCAGTCTCTCATAATGATGAACCCTTACAGGCTTCCTTTGGTTGTCAGTAAGCTGTTTATCATTTCCACTCATCATGTTCAATCATTTGTCTTCTGGTTTGAGTATCTTGAGAGATGTTGGGATTGAGTTTGAAGATGAAGACTTCATTGAAGGGTGTGGTAGAGGATGATTCCTTGAGCATTGCCATTGCAGCTGAAGCTTGAAGAGCAAGAAGAACAAGTTGATACTTGAAGATCCAATGGAGATTGAATGAAGAGAGCTGAGGCTTAGAAGATTGAAGGATGGGGTTGACACTTCCATGTGATTGAAGACTGCACTGAGAAGCTGAAGCTTGTAAGAGGAGAAGATCAAGTTGATACTGGTGAAGCAAAGAGAGCTGAAGCTTGAAGACTGAGTTGATACTTATGAAGAGGATTCAATTGAGAGTGAGTGTAAAGCTGAGGCTTGAGGAATGAAGGACAAGTTGATACTTGTACATTGATGCTTTGAGAGCCTGAAGGAGTCAAGTTGATACTTGTAGTTAAGAGTGAAGCCTGAAGGTGGAATTGAATAAGGAGCTGAAGCTTGGAGAAGGAGGATAAGTTGAAACTTATGTTGAGGGGTTGAAACCTGGAGAAGCAAGTTGATACTTGCCAATGAAGCTGATATCCTTGAAGGGTGGTTGAAGTCTGAAGACTGGATTGATGTTAGAAGAGCTGAAGCTTGAGTTGAAAGCAGGAAGAGTTGTTGATCTGTTTCTTTCTTGTCTGTTTTCTTTTATGTATTGCTGATGTGCCTTGTTTGACTTTCTTGATGCATTAGAATAACTCCATGATTAGACTGACTTTAATCTAGGAGCATGATTGCACTAGAGGTGGAGTTGCTCCCTCTGCTTGTATTGTTACTGTATGGCTTTGCTTGCGGGTATTCGGTAGAGCCCTGCTCCCTTGCCCATGTGGTTCATTTTGCTTGATAGCATGTTGTTATTTCTTCTGTATGATTACAGTCTCTTATATTCTGCTTGATAGCATGTTGTTATTTCTTCAGTATGATTACTGTTATTCATATCTGGCTTGAGGTTGAGATGAGCTTGTGGAGGCTGACACCCCACACACATTTCCTCCCTCACTTGCATTGCATGCATTTTACAATCGTTCACTGTTTACTGTTTACTGTTTAAGCTGATGCTTTATCTATTTCTGTGCCATTGACATGATCCCCTAGGAGTCTCACTTCCTTTGATAAGGAAGTGATGATAGAACTTTAGGTTGAAACCTATGCATAATAACTTCTAGGAGTTCCCTGTTTCAAACCTCAACTATAGGATGAATCCTTGGCATGACAACATTAGGACTTGATAGTCTCCCAGTAGTTGAGCCTGTTCTCTTCTCATCTCAAAACAGCTTAAGATACAGTAATCATGAATGATTTCTTTCGTACGTCACGAGCCTTAAGTTATCTGAGAAAGGATTGTTGGAGAGCTTCTTTTCAACAGTCTGGATGTCTAGTATGGCACCCTTTGGGTGACATGCGACGCATTCACTCTCAGGTCATAGTCTTTAGTGCGATTGAAATTGCAAACACAATAAAAAAACCCTTCTTCCGTAAAAGACAGAAAACAAACTTCAAACCTTTTTGCCCCGTGGGCCCATAGTTCAAAGGAAAGCTTTTCTGAAGAAAAGAGTGTCGTTAAACTTCAGCGCCAATGCAAACAGGCTTTGTCCCTAACTCCTGGAACTGCTGTTTAACCCTACTCGATAAAACAGATGAATCTGAACCCCCGTAATCCGTATTATCCCGAACTACGTAAGCTCTGATCTCTCATGCCTGTTGAGAGTACGTAGGCACAATACTGATGTATTGGCGAGCCACCTTCCCCGTAACCCGTCATAGGCCGAACTACGTTGACTCTGATTTCTCATTCTCTGATGAGAATACGTAGGCATAAAGTGCGACGCTTTGCCGAGTCATTTTCTTTTCTTTTTTAGACCAGCCTTGATAGGTAGATAGATAAACCAACTCGTCCAGTAAACACAACAAGCGTGGATCCCGTCGAGTACGACGGACGTGAGGGGTGCTAATACCTTCCCCTTGCGTAACCGACTCCCGAACCCAGACAATGGTTGCGATGACCTTGTCTTATACCTATTCGTCAGGTTTTTCCGATCATTTCTTAGCAGCCAGGGGACGTTGGATCCCCAGCAGAGTCGCCAGTTGTCGCTACTGCGAAAATCGGCGCCGGCTGAACAGAAGAGTCGCCACCGTGCGTTATTTATCCCAACGGAGGGAAAGGAAACGCTCGAGGTAAACCTACCGCAAAACGGGGAAAGGAATGGTCATCGCAACCAAATCCTGGATTCGGGAGTCGGTTACGGAAGGGGAAGGTATTAGCACCTCTCACGTCCGTCGTACTCGACGGGATCCATGCTTGTTTTCGGGTATGGATTGTTATTCTATCTAAACTAAAGGTCAGGGTTAAAAAGAAAATAAAATGACTCGGCAAAGTATCGCACTTTATGCCTACGTATTCCCGTCTGGAACGAGAAATCAGAGTCAACGTAGTTCGCCTACCTACGGGAAAGGAGGGGAAGGTTGCTCGCTAGGATATCGCATCCTATGCCTACGTACTTTCATACGACATGAAAGATCAGAGCAAACGTAGTTCGGGCCACGTACGACACCGGTCTGTCTTGATTATTTTTATTCCTTCTGAAAAAGGTTTTTCTGATTAACAGTCCAAGCGGACAAAAATGACGTTTTGATGAGTTCACACTCTTTTACGGAAGAAGTGACTTTTATTGTGTTTGAAATCTTATTGTGTTTTTCTGTTCGTTTTTGAGAAAGGAGAGACAGAACTCTAACCTACGATGGCGAAGGGAATCAAACTATCCTAATGTTATCATGCATGGGTTAAGACCTAGTGTCTATCATGCTCCTCTCTTGCGCAGAGAGAAACAGAGATCCTAAGGGAATAGACGGAAACAGAAACAATAATAGGAATAATAAAGCAGTAAAATGCATGGATGCAGCAATACAAGCGAGGCAAGGGAGTCCCACTCAACCTCGAACCTAGAAAACAATAGGCAAAAGTGAACAGCATTCACTTTCAACCCAACAGGTAAACAGCAAACAATACAGTCAGAGAAATGGCATCAATATCTGTCTGGCTCTCTCCTGGATCCAAACTCTGTAGGGTGCATAAGCCTGACAATCGTTCTTCCCTAACAGTGGCTTCCCTTTTCTGTTAATGCGCGTCCAGGCATGCTGCAGCTTGGCTAGCAACTCTCCCTTCAAATCACCGGTGAAGTACAGAGATTCATGTACTTCTTCTTCCTTTGGTGGGTTCTTCAAAGCATATCCGAACTGACGAACGAACAGAGAAGGGTTGTAATTGATACACCCTTTTCTTCCTATCAACGGAACATTAGGGTACCCAGAACAGCTGTAAATGAGCTCAGACCCCAGCAAGTCTCGATCGAACCACTCAATGTCTTCGAAAGATAGCCTCATCATGCGCTCTGGCCAGTCAGATGTAGTCGCCCTATCCACAAAAGGCCCCTTCAAGGGAAGATGACTATTAAACCACATGTACAGCAAAGGCACGCAACAAGAGACGTTCTTGCCTCTCCTGTTCTCATTTCTATAGTGCATCGAATGGTAGAAGTCTCCGATCAGTGTTGGCACCGGGTTACCAGCAGCAAATAGATGAAATGCATCCATGTCCACGAAGTTTGGGAAGTTGGGAAACAACACTATCCCGTAAACACATAGAGCCAAAATAGCATTAAAGACCACCCAACACCCATTCTTGGCGTACTCTTGAGCCTTACCAACCAGAAACTGGAGAGAGAAACCCGGAACCCCTCGCCAAGAAGTCATCAACAGCTCGGAAGCATTCATGTGCAAGGCCTTAGCTAGATCCTCCAACTTGGGCTCAGCGGCAGAGTGAATGAAAGGAACTGCATTTTGTACCGGCAGCTCAGTAAACTCTACATACTCCTCCATGGTCGGCCCCAAAATGAAGTCAGCAAATGTGAAACACCTCAAAGCCGGGTCATAGAATTGCATCAGCGTATACAGCCCATTCAATTCATCATCAGTGGATTTACGAACCAAGCTCAACAGCCGTCCGTAACTCTGTCTGAAGCTTCTACGGACATCCTCATCAGCAAGAGAAATCAGACCCAGGAGTGGAGTAATATCAGGAATAGGTAGCTTGTACGCAACTGTCATCCTCAAACCAGCCATGATCGAAACTCAGAAGTCCCAGACACTAGAACCGGGGGATATGCAAATGCACCTGCAGCACAGACACACGTTAATGGGATGCAATGATAATGATTATGCAAATAATGCAATGCAAGCAACATGCAACAGGGACCAAGTGCCATGGCTGAGAAGCCTGAACCATATCAAGAAGTCTCAGATAGACTCTCCAGAATTCCTCGATCTCTGGTCTCAAATAGACCTGATACAAAGCTCCAACACTGGTCTCTGATAGACCTCATAACATAACCCCAACTGGTCTCTGACAAACCCCACATCATATCTCCAACTGGTCTCTGACAGACCTTAGAACATATCCCCAACTGGTCTCTGACAGACCTCAGAACTCTCCATAAATACCCAGGATCTCTGATCAAGAAATAACCGGTATCTGGAGGTCTAGTTACCTGCATAACCCCAAACCCTCTCACAGGTAGGTGTCCTAGTAACTGACAAAGGTATGGCATCCTATGCGGTCGTCGGCGTCACAGACTTTCAGGGTTGATGATACGATTCCCAGAAGGAGTGGCATCATCAAATCCTGAAGAGGCCTCACTTAACCAACTTCCAAATGATCGGTCCCCAGAGTCGACAATCCAACTAACCAGCAACCCGAGCCACCCAAAGGGCAGGACAGGAGGCCAACCAGAAGAACCTCGTCTGAGTGTAGATTTCGCGGGACACTAGGACATGCAAAGCACGTGCGCGCCCACTAATCTCTACTCTAAATCTAGGTGCACTCAAGCCCAGGTCCGGCTTATCTCTCAATCATGGAACACCCATCACACCCCAATACAGCAATAATAATCAATAATATAATGCTGAAAATAAAGGTCAGAAAGATAAATCCATACAAAATCCTCGACGGGAAAACAAGCGTTAGGATTGACTCTCTTAAGGGACGTTGGATCCCAAATGCATAAGGAACTATCGCAGTCCTTAGCAGCCAGGGGACGTTGGATCCCCAGCAGAGTCGCCAGCTGTCGCTACTGCGAAAATCGGCGCCGGCTGAATAGAAGAGTCGCCACCGTGCGTTATTTATCCCAACGGAGGGAAAGGAAACGCTCGAGGTAAACCTACCGCAAAACGGGGAAAGGAATGGTCATCGCAACCAAATCCTGGATTCGGGAGTCGGTTACGCAAGGGGAAGGTATTAGCACCCCTCACGTCCGTCGTACTCGACGGGATCCACGCTTGTTTTCGGGTATGGATTGTTATTCTATCTAAACTAAAGGTCAGGGTTAAAAAGAAAATAAAATGACTCGGCAAAGTATCGCACTTTATGCCTACGTATTCCCGTCTGGAACGAGAAATCAGAGTCAACGTAGTTCGCCTACCTACGGGAAAGGAGGGGAAGGTTGCTCGCTAGGATATCGCATCCTATGCCTACGTACTTTCATACGGCATGAAAGATCAGAGCAAACGTAGTTCGGGCCACGTACGACTCCGGTCTGTCTTGATTATTTTTATTCCTTCTGAAAAAGGTTTTTCTGATTAACAGTCCAAGCGGACAAAAATGACGTTTTGATGAGTTCACACTCTTTTACGGAAGAAGTGACTTTTATTGTGTTTGAAATCTTATTGTGTTTTTCTGTTCGTTTTTGAGAAAGGAGAGACAGAACTCTAACCTACGATGGCGAAGGGAATCAAACTATCCTAATGTTATCATGCATGGGTTAAGACCTAGTGTCTATCATGCTCCTCTCTTGCGCAGAGAGAAACAGAGATCCTAAGGGAATAGACGGAAACAGAAACAATAACAGGAATAATAAAGCAGTAAAATGCATGGATGCAGCAATACAAGCGAGGCAAGGGAGTCCCACTCAACCTCGAACCTAGAAAACAATAGGCAAAAGTGAACAGCATTCACTTTCAACCCAACAGGTAAACAGCAAACAATACAGTCAGAGAAAACCAATCAATACATCAGAAATGAATAACAGCTCAAATAAACAGCCATAGCAGCTCTGCATCAACATCTGCCTTCAAGTCATCATCAATCAGCTACAAGCTTTAGCAAGCATCAACTCTCCATCTCCACAGCCTTCAAGCAAGGTCTTTGTCATCAGTCTTCAATCTGCATTGGCTTTTCTTCAAGTCTCAATCTCCAAGCTGAGGAATCAATCACAAGAGTGAATTGGGTGTTAAGCAATTAGTTGACCACCAAAGGTGACAAACAGACTGCTAACACCACCCAGAATATTTTCTCTCAAGAGTTCTATCTCTTAGACACTATCACCAAGCCTTCCAAAGGAAGGGGGTGAGTGTCTTAGAGAGACTCTGCATCACAGAGAGGGATGGAGGCAATCAAGACCTTCCATGTTTGAGAATCAATCTTACTACTCTAGAGCTCTGCATAACTCCTAAACCCTATAGCCTTCAACAGCTGCTAGCAAGGGAATCCCTTCATCAACTCTGGAAGTTGGTCTTCATGCTCTGGATCTCCAAAGGCTTCATCATCACAAGTCTTCAGCTCTCCCAATCCCCAAAGCAAACCCAATACCCCACACAGACAAAAGAAATAACCCTAGAGAGGGCACACCACTCAGTCAAACAAATACAGACAATACTGATAGCAGTAGGGGAATCCTAATATTTTCTAAGGGATCTATTAACTACCCATAATCCCTATAGTCACATACCCCAAAGATTCAATCTCTAGCTCCTAAGGGAAATGAACTAATTCTCCTATGTTATCTCCTAAACCCTAGTTTTGATCATGTTATTCACACCTAAACAAATCACCTCAAATTAAGTCCTAAAAATATGAACTAAATTTTATATACAAGCTAACATTCTATACTAATCAACCTAAAAAGAATGGATTAAAAATGTTAAAGCACCTATTCAAACTAAAATTAACAAAATCATGCATCAACTTAAGTATCTTAAAAAGCTATTTAAAAGAAAAATATGCCAAAAATATTAAAATAAAATGAAGTATTAATTTTTTTATGTGATATTTTTCTTAACAAAATTATGAATAATGTGCAAAAAGAATCAATTAAAATCATGCATTTTTCTATTTTTTATGAATTTTGAAAGAATTAACATAAAATGAAAAAATTAAAATGGAATTAATATGAGATGAGGGGTGCCATGAGTAATTGAAATCAGTTAAAAGAATAAAATGGGCCCAGACTGGGGGGCGCGCATAGCAAGCGCGTCTGAGCCCAGCAAGTCAGAAAATATAACAAAAGATTAAAAAAAAGCAGAAACGGTGCAAATAGCGAATTATTTAGGCATAATCACATTGGGCCTGCATTTGGGGGTGTCATTAGCATGAGAATTCAAAGCCCATCAGAAATTTTTAAGTGAAACGGTGCGTAGCACCCTCAGGGTTTCCCTCCGTTTTTTATCTTTAAACCAAAGTCGTTGGATCCAGAACCCAGTCAAGGTCAAACAAGCGATCGTGTGGCCATGGGGTTGTCTTCAACCTCCAGCAAACCCTAGGTTCTGAAACTCTTCACCATGCGTGCATTTTCAAGTTCTCTGTTCTCCCTCGTCTCTCCATGGATTCACTCGATGCCAAGAGCAAAGTTGCTCTAAATTCTTCCCTCTACACAGCCATGTCCACATATTCCTCTAAAACTCAACCAATAACCAAACCCGATGAGTGTAACAGCTTGGTTCCACCATGATCACCTGATATCAACTGCTTCAATTCTTGCTCAATTTTATCCTAACATAATCTACATCTCATACTGATCATTCCAAGCTATTAACCTAAGATTATCTTGCAATATTCTATGAGTTACAAGCTCCAACAGTTTTAGTGCACCATGATCAACCTCCAGGAAACTTCTTCAAACTCACCAAAATCAATCCTCTAACCTATCCTAACAGTTTTATACTAACAAACCTCTATGATCCTAACTAAATCATGCAATTCGAAGAGAAACTAACCTGGTGCAAAATGGTGAAAACAGATGCTAAAATCCTTGGATCTGATGCTTGTGATGAGTGGAAATTGATCAGGGAGCTTGTTCTTGAATACTGTATGCAACAAATCTTGTGCAAACTCCTTGGATCTTGCAATTGCCAAAATCTTGCTTCTTGGATGATGGAAGTGGTTAGCACGAGTTCTTCTCCAATTCTACCAAATTTTGATGAAAATATGATCTATGAATGATGGTGATGATGATCCAATCAAGAAATGTGGAAATTGAGAGAGATTTGATGGAGTTTGAAGAGCTTTTGCAAAAATGGAAGAATTGTGTACAACTTGTATTTTGAACAAAGTGATTCACCAACCATGGCATGAAGTTCTTCAATTCAATATATAGATGAGATTAGAAACTCCTAGAACTTTGGAGAAGCTTCCCATGCACACTTTCCCTTGGATTTGGATTATGTAACTTCATTTGTAAGCAACCATGCATAACTTCTAATTCTTGAACCAAAATCAAAATTCTACTTTTGCCAATGTTCTCAAAATGATTTTTCCAATCAAAATGACCTATAATTTCACCTCATTTGGCCAAACTATGAAAAATCTCAAATTTAGGTCATTTTTTATTCATTAAATCCACCAATTTTGAAACCTTGAGCTATGAGCCTTTCCAATCTTTCATGGTCACTTTTATAGACTCAAAATGTCATTTGGAGCAAGTTTGATGTTGTGAAGTTTTTCATTTGAAGCTTCCTTGTATGAGTTTTGGGCATAGGCTTGAAATGACCTGTAATTCTCAGATGACCAAAATACCCTTTGCTTGCCAAGACCATAAGTAGAGTTCCACAAATCATATTAAGGCATGCCATACCATTATAGAAAGATAAGACAATGAGGAACAACTCTTATGTTGACCAGAAATTCTTTGAAATATCCTTGAGGGGTAAAAGTTGCTTGGAAGACAAGTAACTTTCACAGACAAAATTTCAGATACCTCAGATGACCTGTAACTTGCAAGGACCATAACTTGAGTTCTATAAATCTCCTTGATGTCTTCCACCACTCAAATTAAAGGTATTTAGATCCTCTACAAGTTTAATGTTGGCCAAGGATCCATTTGAAGCTTGCATTTTGACTTATCTTGCTTGGAAATTTGACCTAAATTAGGGGATTTTACACAGAAACCCTAATTTAGAAACCCCTCTTCTCCTTGATTTCTCTTGATTTCTTCTTGGAACAACACCATATCCTTCCCTATATGTTAAATGATTAACCCCACATCTCTCCAATAGACCTTAATGCCTTTCAATCAATCCTTTGACCTAGAGTTGACCCAGGGTTGACCCAGATGAAACCCTAGTTGACTGTCTTCAACTGCAACTCTTGTGACCCCATCAATGACTTGCCTCCTTCTTCAAATGACTTTCTAAGTCCTCCACAATGTCTCCATACTCTCCATGCTCAATTCACAGCTCACAACTCCTTTGATGATACCCAGATACCCTCAGATAGGAGATAAATGCACTGCTTGATCCAATGACTTCTTAGCTTCAATTTCTTCTCTGATGACTTGAATGAGATTGGATTAGAATAATAACCTCTTGATAGGCTCATAGAGATGGGAATAGTGCTTGATCCCGGTTGGATGATTTGCTATGCTATGCTATGCAGATGATTAGGCTATGTACATGACTCTATATGCAAATGCTAATGTAATTGAAACATAAACCAAGTGAAAAAGGTTGAGCAAACTTTAGGGTGCAACAGCTGCCCCTATTCAAGCGACTTGGACCCGATTGGGTGAAGAGCGAACGGCCTTCAAACATTCGAGGTGCGAGACGGTTGAATACTAAGAACCCGGAAATTTGCCAACCGCAGAAATAAACTGCGCCACTGCTTGGGGAACGATATTCATCAACTGAATCTAACTGTTTACAGCAACCCACTGATCTCGTGCGACGTGCTGGGGATTATTTTCATCGTCCTGAAAAAAAAGATTCTATCATAACAAGGATAGAACTTTGCTTGTCCACGTTATGACTCTGTCTGCCGTCAACATGAAGAAATCTCAACTAACTGGTCCACGTCAGGACTCCATCTGCTGTCAACATGAAGAAATCTCAACTAACTGGTCCACGTCAGGACTCCATCTGCTGTCAACCCGGAAAAATCTCGGTGACTTCGCTGGGGATACCTCGTCTGCATTTCATCAGAAATAAATCGTCCACGTTAGGACTAAACTCTTCCACGTTAGGAATAACACCGTCCACGTTAGGAATAACACTTCGTCTGGATCTGTCCACGTCAGGACTAAACTTTCTAGGCTATGAATACATCGTCCACGTTAGGACTCACCCTTCCACGTTAGGAATAAACTTTTTTGTACCTGTCCACGTCAGGACTAAATTCTTCCACGTCAGGAATAAAATCTTTACACGTTAGGAATACCTCTTCTTTTCCACGTAAGGAATCACCTCTTTCCACGTAAGGAAACCAACTTCTCTTCTAAATCTGTCCACGCCAGGACTAAACTTTCCACGTAAGGAACATATCGTTTTTCCACGTAAGGAATCACATTTTTCCACGTAAGGAATGCATCCTTCCACGTTAGGAATAACGCTCTTCTGGACTTGTCCACGTCAGGACTCCAATCTTTCCACGTAAGGAATAAACTCATCTTTCCACGTAAGGAATCAATCTTTCCACGTAAGGAATGCAACTCATCTTGATCTGTCCACGTAAGGACCCCACTCTTTCCACGTAAGGAATCACCTTATCTTGATTTGTCCACGTAAGGAATACAATCTTTCCACGTAAGGAATAACTTCTTTTTCCACGTAAGGAATAAATGTTCCCACGTAAGGAAACCAACTTCTTTCCTGAGTCTGTCCACGTCAGGACTGAACTTGCTTTTCCACGTAAGGAACTGAAACTTCTCTTTCCACGTAAGGAATAACCTTGTCCACGTCAGGACTCACATTTCGTCTTGATTTGTCCACGTCAGGACTCACCTCTTGACTCGCTGAAGAAATAAAATTTTGTCCACGTCAGGACTCATGTTGCGTCAACCCGAAGGGAGATAAACCTGTCCACGTCAGGACTTGCGCACCTTCGACTCGCTGAAGAAAAACTGGTCCACGTCAGGACTCACATATCAACCTACTGAAGTAATAAAGCTTGTCCACGTCAGGACTCGCACGTCTTCAACTTGCTGGGGAAATAAGACTTGCCCACGTCAGGACTCACACTTTGCCAACAACATGAAGAAGGATAAATTTGTCCACGTCAGGACTCTCGCATCTTGTCATCACGAAGAACTATAAACTTGTCCACGTCAGGACGCACATTTCACCATTACGAATAGAGATATCTGCTGGAAATAAATGGTCCACGTCAGGACACCAACACGAAGAGTAACCAACTTTGTCCACGTCAGGACTTCACCTTCGATCGATACCAAGAAATCAAATCTGTCCACGTTAGGACTGGCACATATCGTCAACTTGAGAAAATCAATTTGTCCATGTCAGGACTTCACTTCTCTAACACGAGGAAAACTTGTCAATAAAATTCGTCCACGTCAGGACTCATTTCTCCACTGGTCCCAACCCACAAACTTCTTAGCACTGACGTTACAGCAATTTTGAGGCGGACTCTTCTGGGGATATTTGGAAACCAAACTATTGGATGCCTGTTCTGATAACCGGCGACAGCCTCTGAAATTCTGATTCCTGAAACCCGTTGATGACAGATAACTCTGCTTGGGAATGAGGAGAAATTTTGCCTACTAACTCTGGCGGGGAAAACACGAGAAATTCACAAATAACTCTGTTCGGAGACAAAGAAAACTTCATCATGATAACTCTGTGGGGAATAATGCCAAAGCTGACACTTTCGTTAAATGTCTCACGTCTAGACCTCGAATGTTTAGTGATTTATTGGAGCAAGAGCTCCTCCCACCTGCAAGAGAGCAACACTTGAACACAAACGGTTAGCCACCCTGGTTTATGTTTCAAACATGCACATGTTCGACACTGGCATAATGCTCCACTCGACATGGAAATGCTATGCGGTTTTATTCGGGTGGATGCAAACACGACACTATATGCAGATGCAAATGCAGACTCGAACTGCTGGGATACAGGAAACCGCTTCAGCAAAATAAATGTTGAAGACAATGCCAACTCCGCTGGGGATAGCCAGGCGCTACAGAATTATTTCAGCAAAATAAATGCTGGAAGAGTGAAGTCGACCCAGCTGGGAAATTGGGAACTTAAACCAAACACCTCATTGAAGTAACACCCTGCTGGGGAATATAACTCTGCTGGAGAATAGCAGATGCGCCTGGTATGATTAGACTTCTGCTGGAAAGTGAACGGATATCACACGGGATTCTGGCAAAATAAATGCCAAGGCACACAACCAACTCTGTCGGGGAGAGTCTTAATCTTCAAATTCCACTGGGAGGAATGAAAACGCTTGCTGAAACGAGAACTCCATCGGGGATGGAACGATCCTCTTGGGGAAAATCAACTGACTCCGCTGGGGGAGAGTAAATGACCCTGCGGGGAAAGGTAAACTGTCTGAATACAGCTCACAAATTGGAAATATTAATCTTCGGAGGCTAAACCACTCTGCTTGAGATGCACTGTCTGAATACAGCCTTTGGTCTTGGAATCGCCAATTCTGCTGAGGATAAACGACTTGGCTGGAGAAATGTCCTTTGGATAAGCTACGCTAGCTGGAGAATTTGATCCTTCTTCAGGAAGAACATTGTGATCTTGGAAGCACGACCTGTGTGGGGGTCGAGTCTTTTGTTACTGCAATCTTTTGATCGTCCTCTTCATACGGCTATGAACCCTGCAACAACACAAACAAGACAAGACAAGTCTACGCAACCAAATCTATTCAGGTTAGCGTTAGTGACATTATTTTCAGTTAGTTCAAACTTTTAGCAATTGTTGGCAAGGGCCAGTGACGTTATGCACATGCTATTCTCATCAAACCTAGGCGTTTTATCATGCACAAAACATTAAAGAAACAGCATCAGAACTGAATAACATATTTTATTGATTGGGCCCCTGAATGGGCGGAGTTTTTGTACACGGGATGTAACTCCTGAAAAGAGGAAGCTACGCACAACAAATACACAAGTATGCACAAGAAGCATAAATATATTGACAAATTAAATTTGTACACATGTCGGCAACGGTACGTGGACAAACACCACGAACTGATCCTCCTATGACTCGCCTGACTCTAATGCTTTCCCGGTATCCACACTTCCGAAGAGATTGTATCCGATAATCGACCCCTAAGGTATATTCTCCCGCACCAAAGCTCATTGCAGTATCAAATTCGGACCGCAGTCATTTGCTTTTTAAATCCCTAACTTTTGCGTGAACCGCCCTTTACGGGTTTTCAGTTCACCGGGATACCCTTTTTTGCCGAAGTCGCCCAGTGTAGGTTTTCAACTTCGCGGGTGTACATTTTTTTCAATTTTATCCCTAATTTTTGCCCGAACCTTTCATTATGTTTTTGGTTCGCCAGGATGCCCCATTCTTGCCTGGACTCTCTTTTTTTCTTGTCCAGCGGGTCAATTTTAAGCAAAGTATTTTTTAACTGCGTCCGAATTCACAGGCGACGTAAAGTCTTCACCGTCCATGGTGGACAACAACAAAGCTCCTCCCGAAAAGACTTTTCTGACAACGTATGGCCCTTCATAGTTGGGGGCCCACTTGCCCCTGTGATCTGCCTGCGGTGGGAGAATCCTTTTCAGCACAAGGTCGCCCGTCTGAAAGCTCCGCGGATGTATCTTCTTATCATATGCTTTCTTCATTCGGCTCTGGTACAAACGACCGTATGCTAGAGAAGCTAGCCTCTTCTCATCCATTAAACTCAGTTGGTTCAACCTGTTTTTCACCCATTCTGCCTCATCTAGTTGGACGTCTCGCAATACTCTCAGCGAAGGAATCTCAACTTCCAATGGTAGTACTGCCTCCATTCCGTATACTAACGAGAACGGGGTTGCCCCGGTTGATGTGCGTACCATCGTACGATAACCGTGCAAAGCAAAAGGTAGCATCTCGTGCCAATCCTTATAGGTCACCACCATCTTTTGAACGATCTTCTTTATATTCTTATTGGCCGCTTCAACAGCGCCATTCATCTTCGGTCGGTAAGGGGAGGAGTTGTGATGTTCGATCTTAAAATTCTGACAGAGCTCCTTCATCATTTTGTTGTTCAGGTTTGAACCGTTGTCAGTGATTATCCGCTCGGGGATCCCATATCTGCAAATGATATCTCTCTTGATGAATCTGGCCACCACCTGCTTAGTTACATTCGCATAAGACGCCGCTTCCACCCATTTGGTGAAATAATCGATTGCTACTAGAATGAACCGGTGCCCATTAGAAGCTGTCGGCTCGATCTTTCCAATCATATCGATTCCCCACATCGAGAATGGCCATGGCGATGACATCACATTTAGAGGACTCGGAGGCACATGGATTTTATCAGCATAGATTTGGCACTTGTGGCATTTCCTCGCGAACTTGAAACAATCAGTTTCCATAGTCAGCCAAAAATAACCTGCCCGCAGCAGCTTCCTCGCCATAGCATGCCCACCAGCATGCGTACCAAAGGTACCTTCATGTACTTCCTCCATGAGCAGCTTTGCCTCTTTCTCATCTACACAACGCAGCAGCACCAAATCGTGATTTCTTCTGTATAAGACACCGTCCGGATTCAAGTAGAAATTACCCGCTAATCTCCTAAGAGTCTTCTGGTCTTGACTGGATGCCCCAGCCGGATACTCTTTATTCTTCAGGAAATTAAGGATATCAAAATACCACGGTTTGTCGTCAGATGCTTCGTCAATAGCAAATACGAAGGCCGGTCTGTCAAGCCGAGAGATAATGATTCTGGGAGCCTCGTTCCAGAAGTTGACTTTGTACATGGAAGACAAAGTGGCCAGGGCGTCAGCCATTTGATTCTCTGCCTGCGGTACATGATGCAATTCAACCTTGTCAAAGAAAGGCAACAATCTCCTCGCATAATTCATGTAATGTATCAAGTTGGGCTGACGTGTCTCCCATTCCCCTTTGATTTGATTCACCACCAGAGCTGAGTCTCCGTATATGTCCAGTTTCTTGATTCGCAAATCAATGGCTTCTTCAAGCCCCATTATACAAGCTTCGTATTCGGCTTCATTATTGGTAACTACAAAGGTCAATCGAGCAGTAAACGGGATGTGCGACCCGTGTGGAGTAGTGATGATTGCCCCTATTCCGCTACCGTAAGCGTTCACAGCTCCGTCAAAGATCAACTTCCATTTGGAACCCAATTCTGGTCCTTCGTCTGGAAACGGCTCTTCACAATCTTTCACCTTTAGGTACATGATATCCTCGTCAGGAAAATCAAACCTCATCGATTGGTAATCCTCAATAGGCTGCTCCGCCAAGTACTCAAACAGTACACTCCCCTTTATAGCCTTTTGCGAGACATACTGGATGTCATATTCAGTCAAGACCATCTGCCACCGGGCAATTCTCCCTGATAATGCCTGCTTTTCGAATACATATTTGATAGGATCCATCTTCGAGATGAGCATGGTTGTATGATTCAGCATGTATTGCCTCAAACGCTTGGCGGCCCAGGCTAGCGCGCAACAAGTTTTCTCAAGCATCGAATATCGAGATTCACAATCAGTAAATTTCTTACTCAAGTAATAGATCGCATGCTCTTTTCTCCCTGTCTCGTCGTGTTGACCAAGAACACAACCCATGCTTCCCTCAAGAACTGTCAAATACATAATCAAGGGTCTCCCTGCCACTGGGGGTATCAAAATAGGAGGCTCCTGCAAATACTGCTTTATTTTGTCGAACGCCTTTTGACAATTTTCGTTCCACGCTACAGCTTGATCTTTCTTCAACAGCTTGAATAATGGTTCACACGTAGCCGTTAGGTGAGATATGAACCGAGCGATGTAGTTCAACCTCCCTAAAAACCCGCGCACCTCTTTTTCTGTTTTAGGCGTCGGCATCTCTTGAATTGCTTTTATTTTTGCAGGATCGACCTCTATTCCCTTTTCACTCACAATAAACCCCAGCAGCTTACCCGATCTCACCCCGAAGGTGAACTTGTTAGGGTTCAGTCTCAGCCTGAACTTCCTAAGCCTTTTGAATAACTTCAGCAGATTCACCAGATGCTCTTCCTCCGTCTGGGATTTGGCAATCATATCGTCAACATAAACTTCGATCTCTTTATGCATCATATCATGAAAAAGAGTCGTCATTGCACGCGGATACGTTGCCCCAGCATTCTTCAATCCGAAGGGCATCACTTTGTAACAAAATGTTCCCCAAGGCGTTATGAAAGTAGTCTTCTCCATGTCCTCTGGCGCCATTTTAATCTGATTATAGCCTGAGAAGCCATCCATGAAGGAGAATACGGAGTATTGAGCAGTATTGTCAACTAGCACGTCGATATGAGGAAGCGGAAAATCATCTTTAGGGCTCGCTTTGTTTAAGTCACGGTAATCTACGCACATTCTCACTTTGCCGTCTTTCTTTGGCACCGGTACGATGTTAGCGACCCATGAGGGATATTTTGTCACAGCCAGGAAACCAGCATCCCACTGTTTTTGAACCTCTTCCTTAATCTTCACTGCCATATCGGGTCTAGTTCTGTGAAGCTTCTGCTTAACCGGCGGGCACTCTTCTTTCAACGGCAGACGGTGCACAACCATATCTGTATCGAGCCCTGGCATATCTTCATACGACCAAGCGAACACATCATTATACTCTCTGAGCATTTCCACCAGTCTTCGCTTGACGTCGCTCTGCAGCGCGGCTCCTATACGAATATTCTTCTCAACCCCTTCCGACCCCAAGTTAATAATTTCGATGACCTCTTCGTGAGGCAGAATGACTCTTTCTTCTTGCTTCACCAACCAAGACAGTTCTTCGGGAACGTCACCATCTTCAACAACTTCTTCTTCGGCCTGAAATACCGGGTGTTCGAAGTCGGGACGAGTCATAGGTGGTTCAAGGATGTCATCTGAAAATGTTATCCTGCAAAAGGAATGGTTAAATGCTTCAAAAAAGCGTATAAAGCGAATAACCACGTTGCCATTTTATTGAAAAATACAAAATAAGAAAAACAGGGATCGCAATATTTGCACATGAAAAACGCCTTTTATTTAATGATAAACACACAATGTTCATAACAGCACAGCCCTAAGCAAATCATGATGCCTCGGGCAAGACACCAGATTGTTCAACAATTAAAAAAACAAAGCATTACTGTTTAAGAGTCACAGGAACAAGCTCCTGAATAGACCAGTTGCACAATCCTTGTCCTGGCATGCTTGGCTGAATCCAGGCATCCATATCACAATCGCTGTCCCCTTCGTCGGACTCTGAAGCAGCGTTGACGGTCTCATGACATACTCCACTGGCAGAGATGGTTATTGGTCCTCGGAAACGGGGTGCCCCCACAGCAGGTGTTGATGACGACGGTTGATATCCCAGCCCGAACCGGTCCATCTTTACAGGAATATCCAGCACTTTGCCCCAACCCTTGGTTTCTCCTGTCTCTACTAGAGCTTGAGCTTCTTTATATGACGAGACAGCTATCTCCGACACTTTGCTCGGCCCGGGACCTTTGTCCTTGATACGCAACCCTTCAAACGCCTGGCAAGGTGTTTCGTGAATCTCTCCATCGACCTCCACATATTTAAACGACGACAGATGGCTGACCAGGATGTCTTCTTCTCCGCATACAGTGACCACGCTGTCTCCCACCATATATTTCAACTTTTGATGCAAGGTAGACGTGACTGCCCCAGCCCCATGAATCCAGGGTCTTCCGAGCAGGCAGCTATATGCAAGATGGATGTCCATGATATAAAATTCAGTCGCGAAAACCTCTGGCCCTACCTGTAGAGGCAATGTTATCGATCCAAAGACTGTTCTCCGCGTGCCATCGAATGCCCTGACTACCAAGTCACTGGGCGTGCACAGGATCCCTCTGACATCTAGCTTCATCATCGCTTTCTTGGGCAGCACATTCAAAGACGATCCGGTGTCGACCAATACATGCGACATGACTGATCCTCTACATTCCACAGAGACGTGCAGCGCCATATTATGATCTCTCCCCTTCGGGGTCAAATCGAAATCGGTAAAGCCCAAGCTATGGCCTGCATTTACATGTGCTAACACCCCCTCCAGCTGGTTCACGGAAACATCTTGGGGTACGAAGGAAGTATCTAGGACTTTCAACAAAGCATTTTTGTGAGCTTCAGAACACAATAGCAACGACAGTATAGAGATCTTTGACGGCGTCTGTTGCAGATGCTCCACAACCTTATAATCACTTTTTCGAATCAAGCGCATGAACTCTTCTACATCTTTCGATGCCGCTTCTTTCTCATTCCCCTGTACTGGGGAATTCTCAACCATCTTTCCCTTCCCCTTTGCCAGTCTTTCGGCCTCTACCTCAGGCGAGATGAAAATTCTTCCACTCCTTGTCATACCTCCGGTACCAACAACGTTGTTTACAGTCTCAGCGGGCTGCTTGTTAACATCAATCTTTATTCCGTCACAATACACTTCCAACCCATATGACCATGGGACTGCCTTTGTGCTCTCGTACGGGATTGGTCCGGCCTTAGTGATAGTGATCGGTGGTCGCTGGGTCGGTGTCGTTATAGTGATTGTCTTTCGAGGAATCGTTACAGTGGCCACATCACTTTGATTGTCTGCTAATGCCCCTGAAGGTTCTTCAATTGTTGCTCGGTCAAACTGTAATGTGCCTCCATCAATTAAAGCCTGAATACCCTTCTTTAAATCCTCACACCCCCCAGCTAGGGTCCAGCACTCTAAACAATACTCGTCACACCCTGGATAGACCCCCCCTTGCAATAGTCTGCTCTTTATCTCGCTCAACGGCGTCTTTAGATCGTCGACATTCATAATCAGATTCAAACCCTCCTCAGTTAGAATGGCGTTCGCCCCATGGTTAGGCATGGGCTTCTGTACTATATTCGGACCTGCTGTTCCAAAATTGATAGCCTTATTATCTAATAGATCCTGCACAACATGCTTAAATGCATGGCAACCCTCTACATCGTGGCCCGGGGCCCCAGAATGAAACTCACAGTGCCTGCTTGCATCATAGCCATACGGAGGAGTTCCCGTTATAGGCGTCAGAGTTCTCTTCTCTACCAAGTTCAAACCCAACAGTGTTTGTAACAAATCGGCATACGTTGACGGAGGCTTCTCAAACACTCTCCTTGGCTTACCTCCCTGGAATCTTCGCTGGGCAGGCTGTGCCCCCTGCTGTGGCTGCTGCTGTTGTTGCTGTTGTTGTTGTTGTTGAAAAGGTAGTTGCTGAAACGGAATAGTAACACTCGCCACCTGCTGCGGCTGATTATACTGGTTTCGACCTCTGCCTCGGCCTCCAAACACTGCGCTTGCATCGCCCTGACGGCGCCCACCAAAAGCCTTCCTGTTACTGCCAGATGCAGTTGATTCCTCAGCCTGGAATCTGCCCTATTTAATGTTACTCTCAATCTTCTCTCCCATCAGAATTAAGTCTGAGAAACTGGCCAAAGATGTATGAAACAATTTGTCATAAAACATACCTGTGAATGTTCCAATGAACATGTCATTCATTTCCTTGTCTTCTAAAGGAGGACGGACCCTGGCAGCCATGTCGCGCCATCTTTGCGCATACTCTTTAAAGCTCTCACCCTTCTTCTGAGACAGCCCTTGCAATTGGACCCGGTTGGGTGCCAAGTCGCTGTTATACTTATAGTGAGCTACAAATGCCTCTTCCAGCTGCTTCCATGTCTTTATATTAGTTGGCTCCAATCCCATATACCACTCTAGGGAAGGACCTGACAAACTATCTTGGAAGAAATGCATTAGCATCCTCTCATCAGTTGAATACGCAGACATTCTTCGGTAATAAGATCGCACGTGCATGATCACACTAAAATTCACCGTATTTCTGACTCCGATTTCGCATGCATTCTTAGCTTTTATTGTTGTTTTGCTTTGTTATTGCTTTGTTTTCTTATGTTTTCAGGTTTTTATAATAATCGGAGCTTGAATCGGGAAAAGGAGCGAAAAAGGAGTGAAAACGGACGAAAACCTAGAAATTCAGCATTTTGCACTTGCGGCACCCACTGTGGCGGGCGCCATGGGGTTAGCCATGACGTGGCCACGTCTCAAGACCACTCCTCAACCTCCAAGACCCACGATCCCCACTCCATCATCCCCTGTAGGGACCATGGCGGGCGCCATGACCTTGTGGCGGGCGCCACAAGGCAAAATTTCATAACCTCCACTTTTTAGTGGAGGGGCGTCCCGGTCATTTCATGCTTTCAGTTTTTACTATAAATAGGACCTTAGATTTTCGTTTTTCTTCATCCAGAATTAGAATTCTCTAGGCATATATCAGTTATAAAGCAGTTGCCATTCCACATCGGGGTGCCTCTGCAATCGAGTGATCGAGTCTGTAATCTGTCTGTGGTTCGAGTTTTGGAGCACTCTGGAGGAAGTTAATCCTGCCGCCATTTTAATTCCAGTTAGTATTTTATTTTTCCGCATTGCTTTACTTTTATTTATTTTCTCGCACTTTACTTTGTTTATTTCCCGCACTCGCACATTTACTTTGTTTATTTCCCGCACTCGCACATTTACTTTGTTTATTTCCCGCACTCGCACATTTACTTTGTTTATTTCCCGCACTCGCACATTTACTTTGTTTATTTCCCGCACTCGCACATTTACTTTGTTTATTTCCCGCACTCGCACATTTATTTTGTTTACTTCCCGCACTCGCTTTAAATTACTCATATGAAAAACTATAAAAAGAATATTTACTTTATCATGTCTAACTAATCCCATAAAGGTTAGAATGTAAGGATCGTAATTAAACCAGTAATCAGTATAATTGTTCGTGGAAACACCTAAGGGCTATTTTATCTTTCAATTCAAGTAATTGTTTTTAACTATTTCAAAAACAGCCAAAAGCGCTTTGTATAGTTCATTAGGAGTTTTTAGATTAAAAAGAAAAGAGATTTTAAAACGATTTTCGGACGCGTTATGAGATTTAGAGTCTGGTTCATAAGAACCTCTTTTTGCTAAGAAGTCCAGGTTAAAATACTTTTCAACTTTGTTAAGAAACTATATTTCTTAAAAATAGGTTTACTACTCTAACGCAGTACGCACCTTTTTATCCGTGACAATAGGAGGGGTTGATTAGAGAGTACAACTCGGTTCTGAATACGCGAAAGCGACAGTTCCTGTTAAATTAGTTCTTTTCAAAGGAGAAAACATTGCCCATAAGTAGTTCCATTAACAAGTACTGGATTATCATTGATTACGTGAATTACATTCGAGCCTGTCTTTTATTTATTATTTAAAATTATAATTTTATTTACCATTGCACCCTTACTAAAACCCTTAAAAATAGTTGCCTTAGATAAACACCATAACAACAGGTACGATAGATTGACACTTGGTCTCTGTGGATTCGATAATCTTTTATATTACTTTGACGTGATTCGTACACTTGCGAAAAACACGCATCAAGTTTTTGGCGCCGTTGCCGGGGACCAATATCGTCAAATTTCATTACCCTGTAGTTATACCATTTAGACTAAGGTTGTTACCCACCGGTCAATGCGAAAGACTCGCAGTGCCGGAAGTTTAGTAGACCCTCTAGCTGAACCTGAACGTTACGCTCGCGCACGTTTATTTTTCCATAGGAATAGGAGAGCTATGGCCGAAGATCAAAATCGAAGACCTCTTAAGGACTTCGCCCAACCATCAAACGAGGAACCTAGTTCCAGTATAGTAAACCCCGCTATCCCAGCCAATAATTTTGAACTTAAGCCATCCCTGCTGCAATTAGTGCAACAGAGACAATTCGCAGGTCTCGCTACTGATAACCCAAACCAACATTTAAAAAACTTTCTTCAATTAGCAGACACCTTTAAAACCAATGGAGCTTCTCCTGAGGCAATACGCTTAAGATTATTTCCCTTTTCCCTCAGAGATAAAGCTCTATCATGGTTAGATTCCCTTCCACCCAATTCAATAACAACTTGGGATGACCTTAGAAAAGTTTTCCTTGCTAGATATTTTCCCCCAAGTAAGACCGCTCTTCTTCGAAACCTAATAACTAGATTTACCCAACACCAAGGAGAGTCGTTGTTCGAAGCCTGGGAGAGATATAAAGAACTATTAAGAGCATGCCCACACCATGGCTTAGAGAATTGGCTAATCATCCAAACCTTCTATAATGGACTTCTTTATAACACTAAAATGACCATCGACGCTGCCGCTGGTGGCGCACTGATGAACAAACCTTACCCTGAAGCTAGTGCCCTTATCGAGGATATGGCCCAAAACCATCAATCATGGGGAGTAGAACGAGCGACAGTGGAAAAGAAGGAAGCCCAAGGAGGAATACATGAGCTAAGCTCTATAGACATAATGCAGGCTAAAATGGACGCGTTGGCCCTTAGAGTCGAACATATGTGTACAACTCCGAATACTGTTGCCGCAGTTTCGCCGAATTGTGAGATATGTGGAACGCAAGGACACCAATCCGCCGAATGCAATCTGTTGAATGAAACCAACACTGAGCAAGTGAACTATACCCAAGGGAACCCATTTTCAAACACATATAACCCTGGATGGAGGAATCACCCAAACTTCTCCTACAAAAATAATAACCCTATCCAAAATACCGCACCTCCGAGACAACAAGGTTACCAAGCCCCTAGAACAAATCAACCTATGCAACCTGTACCACCTAGCCCGAGCTTTGAGGAAGTTGTAAAAGATTTTATCGTTGCTCAAAAACAACAAAACAAAGAGTTCATGAACCATAACGTCCATGTTAACGAACTAATTACCAAGTTAGGAACCAAGGTTGATCAAATTATTACTCATAATAAGATGCTTGAAACCCAGATCTCTCAGGTAGCGTTAAACCAAGCCCCACAGACTACACCTGGAGGACAGTTCCCTGGACAACCTCAACAAAACCCGAAAGGGCAAGCTAATGACATTACTCTACGAAGTGGAACCGCTTATAAGGAACCTTTAAACCCTAGATTAAGTGAGCCCGAAACTTCTGAGAGGAATGAAGAAAAGGAACCAGAGAAGCCTGAAACCCCGGAAAGTCAAGAAAAAGGAGAAGAACCTAAAAATAAAACCTATGTACCGCCACCGCCATACAAACCACCAATACCTTACCCTCAAAGATTAAAGAAAACCCAAATCGATAATCAATATCAAAAATTCGTTAAGGTTATAGAAAAACTTCACGTAGAAATCCCCTTTACAGAAGCCATCACCCAAATACCTTCTTATGCTAAGTTTCTCAAAGACATACTTACAAATAAACGTAGACTCGAAGATCCGAAACCCGTGGAATGTAATTCTATTTCCGAAAATAGGTTAGCAAAGAAAGATAAAGATCCCGGAAATTTTTCCATTCCTTGTGTTTTGGGGAATCATGTCATCGAAAAAGCTTTTCTAGACTTAGGAGCTAGTGTGAGCTTAATGCCTTTAGCAGTTTGTGAGAGATTAAACTTAGGAGAATTACAACCTACTAAGATGTCACTTCAATTAGCCGATAGATCTGTTAAATACCCTATAGGCATACTTGAAGACGTCCCTGTTAGGATAGGTCAGCTGTTTATACCTACTGATTTTGTTGTCATGGACATTAAAGAAGATGACGACATACCAATCCTCCTATGTAGACCGTTCTTATCGACTGCTGGAGCCGTAATAGATGTTAAAAAGGGAAAACTAACTTTTGAGGTAGGTGGCCAGAAGATAGAATTTATATTGTCAAAATTTCTTATGGCACCTGTGATAGGAGATTCTTGTTATGCCTTAGATATCATCGAAGAATGTATTAGGGAATTAGAACAAGAAGAAGAAACTGAATCTATAAAATTGCCATCAACCCTTATTTTGGAAGATGACAATTATAAAACACCCTACATTGATGATAACCTTCACGAATGTTTATCTCTTACCCCAGATCCTATGCCTTGCCCTATAAAACCGACCGTAAAACTTAAGGAACTGCCTAAAAACCTGAGATATGAATTTCTTGATGAAGATATGAACCGTCCAGTTATAGTCAGTGCTACCTTAAACCAAGAAGAAACCGATCAATTATTAGAAGTTTTACGTAGGTACCCCTCAGCCTTAGGATATAAGATCTCTGATCTAAAAGGAATAAGCCCATCCGTATGCATGCATCGGATTTTGCTTGAAGAAGATTCAAAACCTTCTAGAGAACACCAACGTAGAATAAATCCTATAATGAGTATTGTAGTTAAGACTGAAGTTCTTAAGTTACTAGAGGCAGGTATAATATATCAGATCTCGGACAGTAAATGGGTGAGTCCTGTGCATGTAGTACCTAAAAAGGGAGGCATCACAGTCGTGCAAAACGAGAAGGGCGAACCTGTAGCAAAAAGAACTGATGGAGGTTGGCGTATGTGCATAGATTATAGAAAATTAAATAAAGCAACTAGGAAGGACCATTTCCCATTACCATTCATAGACCAAATGTTGGAGCGCCTAGCCAGACACTCTTACTTTTGTTATTTAGATGGATATTCAGGATTCTTCCAAATACCTATTCACCCCGAAGATCAAGAAAAAACTACCTTTACATGCCCAGTTGGAACCTTTGCCTATAGAAGAATGCCTTTTGGACTTTGTAATGCTCCTGCAACTTTCCAACGCTGCATGATGTCTATCTTTGCTGATTATTTGGATGGAATCATGGAAGTATTTATGGACGATTTCTCAGTTTGTGGGTCAGATTTCAAAAATTGTCTTGTCAACCTTGAGAAAATCCTGGAGAGATGTGTGGAGGTAAACCTTGTGCTAAATTGGGAAAAATGTCATTTCATGGTCACCGAAGGGATTGTTTTAGGACATATAGTTTCCGAAAAAGGTATAGAGGTAGATAAAGCAAAAATAGAAGTCATAGAGAATCTAAAACCGCCGAAGACTATCAGGGAGATAAGAAGTTTTCTTGGACATGCCGGATTTTACCGACGTTTTATCAAGGATTTCTCCAAAATAACAAAGCCCTTAACTGGTCTTTTAATGAAGATGCTGAGTTCATCTTCGATGAAAAATGTACTGAAGCATTTAATCTTCTGAAGCAAGCTCTGATTTCAGCACCTATAATGAAACCCCCTGATTGGTCGGAACCGTTTGAGATAATGTGTGACGCCAGTGATTATGCTGTTGGAGCCGTTCTAGGTCAGAGAAAAGATAAGAAGTTACATGTGATTTATTATGCCAGTAGAACCCTAGACGCTGCACAGCTCAACTACGCAACAACCGAAAAAGAGCTCCTAGCTGTAGTTTTTGCAATAGACAAATTTAGATCTTATCTAGTAGGAGCCAAGATTATAGTTTACACCGACCATGCTGCCATTCGTTACTTACTAAGCAAAAAGGATGCCAAGCCTAGGTTACTTCGATGGATTCTATTATTACAAGAGTTTGATTTGGATATCCGTGACAAGAAAGGCACTGATAATGTGGTAGCTGATCACCTATCTAGGCTAGAATACCTGAAACCTGATCCAGTACCCATAAATGACGATTTTGCCTACGATAGACTGATAGCCCAACTAGAAACCATTGAAGATGATAACCCAGACCCTCATGAGCAATTTCATAAATCCTTAGCTATAAGCAATGTACCTTGGTATGCAGATTTTGTTAATTACCTAGCCGCTGACATCATACCCCCTGATCTAAACTACCACCAGAAGAAGAAGTTCTATAGTGATGTGAGAAACTTCTATTGGGACGATCCATTTCTTTTCAAGAGAGGTAAAGATGGCATTTTCCGCCGTTGTGTTCCAGAAGAAGAGGTAAATAATATAATTGAGCATTGTCACTCTGCACCCTATGGTGGACATGCAAGCACATCTAAGACCTACGCCAAGATTCTTCAAGCTGGCCTATTCTGGCCTACTATGTGGCGTGATGTCCATGCTTTCATTGTCAAGTGTGACAGATGCCAACGCACAGGAAATATTTCAAGACGTAATGAAATGCCGTTAAGAAATATCCAAGAAGTAGAACTCTTCGACGTATGGGGTATAGACTTTATGGGACCGTTCCCACCATCTTTTGGAAATCAGTACATATTAGTAGCTGTTGACTACGTGTCTAAATGGATTGAAGCTATCGCCGCACCCACAAACGACACCAGAGTAGTCATCAAATTATTCAAGAATTATATATTTCCCAGGTTTGGAACACCCCGTTTAGTCATAAGTGATGGAGGATCACACTTCATATCGAGAATATTTGATAAACTTTTAAGCAAGTATGGAGTTAAGCATAGAGTAGCAACACCATACCACCCACAGACCAATGGACAAGTGGAAGTATCTAATAGGGAGATAAAACAAATCCTCGAGAAGACTGTCTCTATATCTAGAAAAGATTGGTCGCAGAAACTTCAAGAAGCATTATGGGCCTATAGAACCGCTTTCAAAACTCCTATAGGAACAACCCCTTATCAACTGGTCTATGGAAAATCATGTCACTTACCATTTGAGTTGGAGCATAAGGCCTATTGGGCCATCAAAACTTTGAATTTGGATTACTTGACAGCTGGTGAGAAACGTATCCTTGATATCCACAAATTAGAAGAGCTCAGACAATCTGCCTACGAAAATGCCATCATATACAAAGAAAGAACAAAAGCTTGGCATGACAAAAGAATCATAAGAAGAGACTTCAAAATAGGCGATCCTGTTCTCCTGTTCGATTCTAGGTTACGACTATTTCCAGGTAAACTCCGTTCGAGATGACTGGCCCTTTCGAAGTATCTAAGATCCTGAGATCCGGTGCTATTGAAATCAAGAACCAAACATGTAAACCGTTCATAGTCAATGGACAGAGGTTGAAGCCCTACGAAGGAGGTGACATTCCAACAACATACACCTGTCATACTCTGAGTGATCCACCATATCCTTCCAATGATGTTTAAATATCGGTCGTCGAGCTAATGACGTTAAACAAGCGCTGCCTGGGAGGCAACCCATGGTTTTTCTTATTTTTGTACTTTTTATTTTTATTTTTACTTTATTTTAATTTGTTTATTTTATTATTATGTCAGGACTCACGATTGAATGTTTTATGTGCTTTCAGGACTTGTTTGCTAACCTTGTACAGAATGCAGAACCCTGATGACATGCACGTGGCCTTTAGAGATGATGCACAGAGAGAGCGTTACTATGTTCACATGAGACGCCCTATGGCTCCTACCAGGTACCCTGACCATGACTGCATGGATGCCTTGGGGATAGAGCCAAGCGTCAGATTTTTATGCCATCAACTCCAGTGGGACCAGTTTGACGACAGGAACAACACTTATAGGAACTTGACTCTTGAGTTCCTCAGCTCGTTTCATCATGACCCTTGGGCTGGACCCGATGGACTCGTTGTTTTCAGGTTGTTCGGGATTGACTACTCATTCTCTCACAAAGAGTTTGGTGATTTACTAGGTTTCCAGACTACTCCTGATGCTATTCCAGAGACTCCGATGGGGTATTTTATGAGCAGGGAAGTGGAAAAGTTTTGGACTAAAATATCAGGCGGAGGGAGCCAAGATCCTTCTACCCAGTTTTCTCAGGTAATCCACAACCCTGCATTGAGGTACTTCCAGATGATTCTAGCACATTTTTTCCTAGGTTTTCCAGATACAGAGACACTGCTAAGTGAAGAGGAGATTTTCCTACTGTTTTGTGCGACTCAGTCTCGCCCTGTTGCTTGTGGCAACTTTCTACTGAAGGGCCTTGCTAGTGTTTCCAGATCATCAGTAGGAATCATCCATGTCGTTGGGATTGTTACACAGATTGCTACTGCATTGGGTTTGTCTCGCAAGCTATTGCACCTCAGGACCTTCTGCTGCTACACCACCCTGGATATTGATTTTTGTCTTGATAGAGGACTGATGAGGAGGGCTTCTTTTGAGCCCAACATGTTTAGATTGCTGATCGACGGTGAAGCGATACACTACTTTACATTACCAGATCCGCTGATGACCAGTGTCCATGATCCTGCCAATTGGAGTTATGCTCTAGAGGGTTATGGAGAGACTGTCGAAGAGCCGAAATCGCCTCCCGCCGCTGAGTACACTCCTACACCTCTTACTCCCCGAATCACTGTTATGTCTAACAATATGTCTCTGCAGCCACCTGACCTACAAACACAGATTTATGAGCTCCGCAAGGAGACTGCCCTGCTCAAGCAGGAAGTGGCAGACTTAGAGTTACAGATGCAGGTTTCTGATCTCACTCATGCCTCGGAGACCGATGCTCTACATCAGGCGATCGACGAGCTTCGGAGGGAGATAGCTGAGATTCGTGGATCAAGCCAGGATAAGAAACCTACCACATGACTCATTCCACCCTGACAGCACTACCCTAGTATTTAACTTCCTTTTATTTATCGCATTTCCACTTTTATATTTTCATGCACTTTGAATTCCTTATATATATACATATTATGCACTAATTTTTATTTTTCTTTTTCTTTTTTGATTTTTAATTATTTTATTTTTGTCGTGCGAAAAAAAAATATATAAGACAAAAATATGCAAGCCAATGCCTTGAAAAGAAGAAGAAAACGCTATTCAGACCCCCCGGAAGACAAAGGTGCAAGGAAGGCCCAAAGGAGGATCCAAAACCACAAGGCCCAGGAATTGGCCTTGTGGCGGGCGCCATAGGCCCTGTGGCGGGCGCCACACCGTACCATCAACAAATACGGGATTCAATCCCCATTTCCACCATTTTCATCCCTTTCTTCACCAAAAACCCATTTTCCAACCTTCCAAATCCTCCTTGAACCCCATTAAAGCTCCCCCATTTCCAAAATACCCTCCATCCATAAAACATATTCAACATCCATTTCCATTTTCATCCATCAAAAACCAAAAAAATCAAAACTTTATCATTCCCCTCATAAACCACTTTTCTACTATTTTCACTACCTAAGGAGCTTTTCAACAATGGAGTTCAACGGATTTATTCTTCGTGATGGAAGACCGGGCGAAAGGCAACGGAAAATTATTCAGAGGCTTCAAAGTCGAGAAATCCTCTCGACTAGGTACGTCGACGATAACTGTCTGTATGCTTTGGGTATTTATCATAGTGTTTTTAATTTATTAGAATTTCTAGGCTTGCATAATATTTTCATTAATCAGGAACCTACCTATGAGAGGCTGACAACTGAGTTTTTGAGTTCTTTGATATACACTGTCAGTCCTGACACTGCTAGCACTGTCGGTACTGTTATTTTTAGACTGTTTGGAATTGAATATGAATTCAGTACCAATAAGCTAGCAGATTTGTTAGGAATCCCTCATAGGGAAGGTTCGATTTGTGAGGCACCTTTGGATGCTGAATGGTCGGCCGAGGTATTTACCTTCTGGCTAAGGCTTTCAAGTACTTCAATTAATTCTTTTGAAGGGATACTTGCGTCGACCATTCACAACCCGGCCATAAGAGTTTTTAGACTTCTTTTGGCATGTACTATTTTTGGCCGGGAAAGTCCAAACAAGGTTAATGCTCGTGAACTCCTATTTTTGCAAGGATGCCTCACTAGAACCCACATCAATCCGGTCCCGTTTATGCTTGCCCACATGACTTTATTTACTAATAAAACAGGACCGATTGTTTTTGGAGGGCTTGTTACGTCTATTGCTCGGGCTCTTGGCCTGAATGATGAGATAGCTACACTTGAACCACTACCTCCTCGCACAATTAATTTAAAATTTCTGAAAGACATGAAATTGTGCCGAACAAGGAGAGAAGGTGGTTATGAGTTGATGGTTCATGGGGTAGCTATCCCATCCGTTGCTTTACCATGCAGTAGACGTACTGATGTACGTGATGAAAGGAACTGGACCTATGATCTTAATGTTCCACGTGTTTTGGGTCCACTTCCTCCTAATATTCCCGATGGGGAGGCACATGACACTGATGATGAGTATGATCGGAGAGAGCAGTCTCCCATCCCTCACATGTCCCCCCATCGTCCTTCACAGTCACACACTGCACCATCTTCCTCTAACCCTGTTGCAGGTACTGCTCCTGGATTCTTTGTCACCGAGGAGATGTGGCGTGATATGACAGCTAGAGAAGAAAGGCGTGATGGCCTTCTCTCTACTATTTCACAGCAGCTGACGGACAATATGAGCTTCATGCAACAATCGCGATTGGTTTCGGATCGTGCTTATAGCAACGTTTGCCGTACCTTGAACGATATTTCATTAGAGCAGAACCGTCAGAGAGAGTTCAACAGCCGACACTACCAGCTTGTAGAGGCTACTCAGGGTTCCATCTTGGGTAACCTTCGAGAGGTCCGGAGTGCTCAGGCTGCTCTATCAGCACGACTCGACCGGAGGGACCAGCATCGTAGTAGATCCCGTCGTTCCAGACCATCACATCAGGACGGCGAAGGCACCAGTGCCCCTCCTCAGTAGTCTTTTTCCAGGTTACCCCCCTTATCTTATTTCGAAACATTGGGGACAATGTTCGATTTAAGTGTGGGAGGGGATTTTATTGCTTTCTGTTATTTCCCTTTTTAGTTAATTTCCTTTCAGTTATTTCCCTTTTCAGTAATTTATTTTTCTTAGATAATGCATGAGTCTGACGAGTCACCAGTATAGTGTCTTTTTAGTTCATCTTCATTTTTTCCCATTTCCTTAGCCTTACCAGAAAATTTTTAAAAAGAAAACAATGTTGTTTCACATGTTTTTTTGGGCTTTGAGACAGGTTTAGATTAGGATGTGGTGACTTAGGTCAACTTTTTGAAACATCAGAACCATTTTAGCACCATAGACCTCTTGAATATAGGAATCACTCCTAAACCCCACCACCATGGCCTTTACTATCATTCAAAAAATTGTCCTAAGTAGTTTATTTTAGCAGTCAGCTCCGGCCTAAGCATACTCTACGTAGGGGGCCGATGAATATAAGTGAATGATCCAGTGCTAATAAAAAAAAAAAGAAAAAAAAAGGCAAACTCTGGTATAGGTGACCCTCACAAAGTCATTTAAACCGAAAAAAGAGAAGAAAAAAAAAAAAAAAATTTTGCCACAAAAAGAAAAAAAATTGCAAGTCACCTATTGTTAGTTGGTTCAGAGGTATCTGGCACTGAACTTGGTAGGGCGGATTACGATCCGATCCCCCGCAGCTACATTTAGGCGAAATAAAAACAGGTTTACACATGCTTATGTGCCAGAAACCTTATGTTATGGATCAGAATCACTAACCGGTCACTCTACTATGAAGCATGTACGGATAACGGGCTTAATGTGATTGCGCCTGAATGAAAAGGACACAAAAAGATGAGAAGATAGGCCTAGGTATCGTGGGATGACATGGAGTGGTTAATATAGGATTGAAGTTTGTGTTTGTGTTACTATGGTACCCTTGGTTCACTTAGTTAGTATCTGTCACTGCATCCTGACTTGAACTTAGAATCCCTTTAGCCCAAAGACAAGTGTTGACACCATATTTTCTTAAGCTTTAATGTTTGCTTGAGGACAAGCAAAGGTTTAAGTGTGGGAGAATTTGATCACACTAAAATTCACCGTATTTCTGACTCCGATTTCGCATGCATTCTTAGCTTTTATTGTTGTTTTGCTTTGTTATTGCTTTGTTTTCTTATGTTTTCAGGTTTTTATAATAATCGGAGCTTGAATCGGGAAAAGGAGCGAAAAAGGAGTGAAAACGGACGAAAACCTAGAAATTCAGCATTTTGCACTTGCGGCACCCACTGTGGCGGGCGCCATGGGGTTAGCCATGACGTGGCCACGTCTCAAGACCACTCCTCAACCTCCAAGACCCACAATCCCCACTCCATCATCCCCTGTAGGGACCATGGCGGGCGCCATGACCTTGTGGCGGGCGCCATGACCTTGTGGCGGGCGCCACAAGGCAAAATTTCATAACCTCCACTTTTTAGTGGAGGGGCGTCCCGGTCATTTCATGCTTTCAGTTTTTACTATAAATAGGACCTTAGATTTTCGTTTTTCTTCATCCAGAATTAGAATTCTCTAGGCATATATCAGTTATAAAGCAGTTGCCATTCCACATCGGGGTGCCTCTGCAATCGAGTGATCGAGTCTGTAATCTGTCTGTGGTTCGAGTTTTGGAGCACTCTGGAGGAAGTTAATCCTGCCGCCATTTTAATTCCAGTTAGTATTTTATTTTTCCGCATTGCTTTACTTTTATTTATTTTCTCGCACTTTACTTTGTTTATTTCCCGCACTCGCACATTTACTTTGTTTATTTCCCGCACTCGCACATTTACTTTGTTTATTTCCCGCACTCGCACATTTACTTTGTTTATTTCCCGCACTCGCACATTTACTTTGTTTATTTCCCGCACTCGCACATTTACTTTGTTTATTTCCCGCACTCGCACATTTACTTTGTTTACTTCCCGCACTCGCTTTAAATTACTCATATGAAAAACTATAAAAAGAATATTTACTTTATCATGTCTAACTAATCCCATAAAGGTTAGAATGTAAGGATCGTAATTAAACCAGTAATCAGTATAATTGTTCGTGGAAACACCTAAGGGCTATTTTATCTTTCAATTCAAGTAATTGTTTTTAACTATTTCAAAAACAGCCAAAAGCGCTTTGTATAGTTCATTAGGAGTTTTTAGATTAAAAAGAAAAGAGATTTTAAAACGATTTTCGGACGCGTTATGAGATTTAGAGTCTGGTTCATAAGAACCTCTTTTTGCTAAGAAGTCCAGGTTAAAATACTTTTCAACTTTGTTAAGAAACTATATTTCTTAAAAATAGGTTTACTACTCTAACGCAGTACGCACCTTTTTATCCGTGACAATAGGAGGGGTTGATTAGAGAGTACAACTCGGTTCTGAATACGCGAAAGCGACAATTCCTGTTAAATTAGTTCTTTTCAAAGGAGAAAACATTGCCCATAAGTAGTTCCATTAACAAGTACTGGATTATCATTGATTACGTGAATTACATTCGAGCCTGTCTTTTATTTATTATTTAAAATTATAATTTTATTTACCATTGCACCCTTACTAAAACCCTTAAAAATAGTTGCCTTAGATAAACACCATAACAACAGGTACGATAGATTGACACTTGGTCTCTGTGGATTCGATAATCTTTTATATTACTTTGACGTGATTCGTACACTTGCGAAAAACACGCATCAGTGCACTTTCGGACATGTGTCCCCTTTATACTTATCAAATGTAGGAGCTTTGAATTTGATTGGCACCCTCAAGCCAGGTACTAGACCCATTGTTGACATGTCTAAGCCCACAGCACTTTGATTTACGACCCCCCTCATCTGCTCTTCCAGCATTCTGATCCTCTGGGAGTCATCCATCGGCCCTTCGAAACCTCCACCGGAGAACGCGTCCTCTTGCTGATCTTCCTGCCACATACCATTCCCAGCTCCATACCCATCGTATCCATTATTACGGCCAGCTTTGATCTGATTCATCATCGGGCCTCGCCCTCTGTTTCCGTATCCCGGAGCAACTCCAGCAGGTCCAAAAGCCGTTAACCCAACGCCATTTCCATTTCCGAAACCTCCGTAACCCTGATTGGTCATACCATATCCGTCTTGCCCAAAGCCTTGAGCATTGAAACCATATTTCCCAGCATTATCGAAACCCTAATCATTGAATCCGAATCCAACATTACCGAAGCCGTTGCCTCCCATATTATCACCCAAGTTGACATCACCAAGCCCAACGTTATGGACAACAGTCTCATTCCCAACTCCAACGTTACCGTTCCCAGCAGCAGTAGCGTTGTTGACATTAACAGCAGGTATATTGACTACAGGTGGAGCCACTGGCGTGGGAGTACCATCCCCATGAACAGTGTCGACTCGCACAGACTGATGATCCTCATTTCTATGCCCAGAATTCCTTGCCAACAGAGGCTGCACCATAGCTTGCAAATTCTCCTGACCCTTTGCAATAGTCTCCATGGTCTGCATGAAGAGTGCTAGCTTCTCGCGCATATCTTGCATCTCGTTCTGCATTTGATCCATGATTCTTCGGCAATTGGTGCGAGTGGAGTAGCGGTGCGGGCGCTGATCTGCAATCCTGAAAAAAGACCTGGTACAGAGCAGGAAATAAGATACCATCCAATGATTACCTGTAATGCAATATGAATATGAATGCAATGCAATGTGTGTTTGTGCATTAGGGAAATTCATTCCCCGATTCTAGTGTGAAGGTGCCAGTGCAGTGATAGTGCTAACAATAAGAAGATCGGAGCTGAATCATAGAAAGCCTCATATATTGCAGAGAAAACCAATAAGCCAAGAATACAATATCACTGAGTACAATAAGAAGGCATGACCTCAACCAACAATCCTGGTGATGGTCCGCATTATGCAAATAAAGCATACAAGTTAATACATGACATGATCAAGTACTCCCATAAGCCCGGTACTCTTCTATCAACTTCTTGGTCTCTGGATGACCTGGTCGGGTAAGCAGCCCTTCAACAAGTTGGTTTCTTCTCTTGAGAACACGTCGCACGTCTCCGGCAGTTTCCTCTCATGCCCCTTCTCCGAAGCGATCCTCTAGCTTCCGCTTCTGAGATACAGCTTCGTTTCTGCCTTCGATGGCCTTGTTCAATGCATTCTGGAGACTATACCTGGACATCACCTCTTCTTCACACTTCTCAATGCTAGCCTTCAACTGCTCTTCGAGGTCAGAGATTTGCTGCTTCAACTTATCTTCCCTCTTTTTATTGTTGGTGAGCGTAGCATTCTAAGTCTTGTTACAAGAAGAGATCTCTCGGTGTGCTGCGTCGAGCGCTTTCTTTTTGGATTCCAGCATGTCATGGGAGCTTCTGAACTCTTGCCCCAGACGTTCACGCTTCTTTTTCTCCTCAGTCAATTCAGCCCCTAGTCTGTTTACTAGCTCGATCTGCTGTTGGAAAGCATGCACGACCTTGTTTTTCTCACTGCGTATCTGGGCTAGCTCTTGCTCTAACCCTTCATTGATCTTCATCAAGGCTTCTTTTTCTTTCACAACTTGCTCGTAGGCCTCCCTAGTAACAGTAGTTGGCTTTTCCACCGGAATATGAACAGGGACCGGAGCAGCTGGAAATGGCATCAATATCTGTCTGGCTCTCTCCTGGATCCAAACTCTGTAGGGTGCATAAGCCTGACAATCGTTCTTCCCTAACAGTGGCTTCCCTTTTCTGTTAATGCGCGTCCAGGCATGCTGCAGCTTGGCTAGCAACTCTCCCTTCAAATCACCGGTGAAGTACAGAGATTCATGTACTTCTTCTTCCTTTGGTGGGTTCTTCAAAGCATATCCGAACTGACGAACGAACAGAGAAGGGTTGTAATTGATACACCCTTTTCTTCCTATCAACGGAACATTAGGGTACCCAGAACAGCTGTAAATGAACTCAGACCCCAGCATGTCTCGATCGAACCACTCAATGTCTTCGGAAGATAGCCTCATCATGCGCTCTGGCCAGTCAGATGTAGTCGCCCTATCCACAAAAGGCCCCTTCAAGGGAAGATGACTATTAAACCACATGTACAGCAAAGGCACGCAACAAGAGACGTTCTTGCCTCTCCTGTTCTCATTTCTATAGTGCATCGAATGGTAGAAGTCTCCGATCAGTGTTGGCACCGGGTTACCAGCAGCAAATAGATGAAATGCATCCATGTCCACGAAGTTTGGGAAGTTGGGAAACAACACTATCCCGTAAACGCATAGAGCCAAAATAGCGTTAAAGACCACCCAACACCCATTCATGGCGTACTCTTGAGCCTTACCAACCAGAAACTGGAGAGAGAAACCCGGAACCCCTCGCCAAGAAGTCATCAACAGCTCGGAAGCATTCATGTGCAAGGCCTTAGCTAGATCCTCCAACTTGGGCTCAGCGGCAGAGTGAATGAAAGGAACTGCATTCTGTACCGGCAGCTCAGTAAACTCTACATACTCCTCCATGGTCGGCCCCAAAATGAAGTCAGCAAATGTGAAACACCTCAAAGCCGGGTCATAGAATTGCATCAGCGTATACAGCCCATTCAATTCATCATCAGTGGATTTACGAACCAAGCTCAACAGCCGTCCGTAACTCTGTCTGAAGCTTCTACGGACATCCTCATCAGCAAGAGAAATCAGACCCAGGAGTGGAGTAATATCAGGAATAGGTAGCTTGTACGCAACTGTCATCCTCAAACCAGCCATGATCGAAACTCAGAAGTCCCAGACACTAGAACCGGGGGATATGCAAATGCACCTGCAGCACAGACACACGTTAATGGGATGCAATGATAATGATTATGCAAATAATGCAATGCAAGCAACATGCAACAGGGACCAAGTGCCATGGCTGAGAAGCCTGAACCATATCAAGAAGTCTCAGATAGACTCTCCAGAATTCCTCGATCTCTGGTCTCAAATAGACCTGATACAAAGCTCCAACACTGGTCTCTGATAGACCTCATAACATAACCCCAACTGGTCTCTGACAGACCCCACATCATATCTCCAACTGGTCTCTGACAGACCTTAGAACATATCCCCAACTGGTCTCTGACAGACCTCAGAACTCTCCATAAATACCCAGGATCTCTGATCAAGAAATAACCGGTATCTGGAGGTCTAGTTACCTGCATAACCCCAAACCCTCTCACAGGTAGGTGTCCTAGTAACTGACAAAGGTATGGCATCCTATGCGGTCGTCGGCGTCACAGACTTTCAGGGTTGATGATACGATTCCCAGAAGGAGTGGCATCATCAAATCCTGAAGAGGCCTCACTTAACCAACTTCCAAATGATCGGTCCCCAGAGTCGACAATCCAACTAACCAGCAACCCGAGCCACCCAAAGGGCAGGACAGGAGGCCAACCAGAAGAACCTCGTCTGAGTGTAGATTTCGCGGGACACTAGGACATGCAAAGCACGTGCGCGCCCACTAATCTCTACTCTAAATCTAGGTGCACTCAAGCCCAGGTCCGGCTTATCTCTCAATCATGGAACACCCATCACACCCCAATACAGCAATAATAATCAATAATACAATGCTGAAAATAAAGGTCAGAAAGATAAATCCATACAAAATCCTCGACGGGAAAACAAGCGTTAGGATTGACTCTCTTAAGGGACGTTGGATCCCAAATGCATAAGGAACTATCGCAGTCCTTAGCAGCCAGGGGACGTTGGATCCCCAGCAGAGTCGCCAGCTGTCGCTACTGCGAAAATCGGCGCCGGCTGAACAGAAGAGTCGCCACCGTGCGTTATTTATCCCAACGGAGGGAAAGGAAACGCTCGAGGTAAACCTACCGCAAAACGGGGAAAGGAATGGTCATCGCAACCAAATCCTGGATTCGGGAGTCGGTTACGCAAGGGGAAGGTATTAGCACCCCTCACGTCCGTCGTACTCGACGGGATCCACGCTTGTTTTCGGGTATGGATTGTTATTCTATCTAAACTAAAGGTCAGGGTTAAAAAGAAAATAAAATGACTCGGCAAAGTATCGCACTTTATGCCTACGTATTCCCGTCTGGAACGAGAAATCAGAGTCAACGTAGTTCGCCTACCTACGGGAAAGGAGGGGAAGGTTGCTCGCTAGGATATTGCATCCTATGCCTACGTACTTTCATACGGCATGAAAGATCAGAGCAAACGTAGTTCGGGCCACGTACGACTCCGGTCTGTCTTGATTATTTTTATTCCTTCTGAAAAAGGTTTTTCTGATTAACAGTCCAAGCGGAAAAAAATGACGTTTTGATGAGTTCACACTCATTTACGGAAGAAGTGACTTTTATTGTGTTTGAAATCTTATTGTGTTTTTCTGTTTGTTTTTGAGAAAGGAGAGACAGAACTCTAACCTACGGTTGCAAAGGGAATCAAACTATCCTAATGTTATCATGCATGGGTTAAGACCTAGTGTCTATCATGCTCCTCTCTTGCGCAGAGAGAAACAGAGATCCTAAGGGAATAGACGGAAACAGAAACAATAACAGGAATAATAAAGCAGTAAAATGCATGGATGCAGCAATACAAGCGAGGCAAGGGAGTCCCACTCAACCTCGAACCTAGAAAACAATAGGCAAAAGTGAACAGCATTCACTTTCAACCCAACAGGTAAACAGCAAACAATACAGTCAGAGAAAACCAATCAATACATCAGAAATGAATAACAGCTCAAATAAACAGCCATAGCAGCTCTGCATCAACATCTGCCTTCAAGTCATCATCAATCAGCTACAAGCTTTAGCAAGCATCAACTCTCCATCTCCACAGCCTTCAAGCAAGGTCTTTGTCATCAGTCTTCAATCTGCATTGGCTTTTCTTCAAGTCTCAATCTCCAAGCTGAGGAATCAATCACAAGAGTGAATTGGGTGTTAAGCAATTAGTTGACCACCAAAGGTGACAAACAGACTGCTAACACCACCCAGAATATTTTCTCTCAAGAGTTCTATCTCTTAGACACTATCACCAAGCCTTCCAAAGGAAGGGGGTGAGTGTCTTAGAGATACTCTGCATCACAGAGAGGGATGGAGGCAATCAAGACCTTCCATGTTTGAGAATCAATCTTACTACTCTAGAGCTCTGCATAACTCCTAAACCCTATAGCCTTCAACAGCTGCTAGCAAGGGAATCCCTTCATCAACTCTGGAAGTTGGTCTTCATGCTCTGGATCTCCAAAGGCTTCATCATCACAAGTCTTCAGCTCTCCCAATCCCCAAAGCAAACCCAATACCCCACACAGACAAAAGAAATAACCCTAGAGAGGGCACACCACTCAGTCAAACAAATACAGACAATACTGATAGCAGTAGGGGAATCCTAATATTTTCTAAGGGATCTATTAACTACCCATAATCCCTATAGTCTCATACCCCAAAGATTCAATCTCTAGCTCCTAAGGGAAATGAACTAATTCTCCTATGTTATCTCCTAAACCCTAGTTTTGATCATGTTATTCACACCTAAACAAATCACCTCAAATTAAGTCCTAAAAATATGAACTAAATTTTATATACAAGCTAACATTCTATACTAATCAACCTAAAAAGAATGGATTAAAAATGTTAAAGCACCTATTCAAACTAAAATTAACAAAATCATGCATCAACTTAAGTATCTTAAAAAGCTATTTAAAAGAAAAATATGCCAAAAATATTAAAATAAAATGAAGTATTAATTTTTTTATGTGATATTTTTCTTAACAAAATTATGAATAATGTGCAAAAAGAATCAATTAAAATCATGCATTTTTCTATTTTTTATGAATTTTGAAAGAATTAACATAAAATGAAAAAATTAAAATGGAATTAATATGAGATGAGGGGTGCCATGAGTAATTGAAATCAGTTAAAAGAATAAAATGGGCCCAGACTGGGGGGCGCGCATAGCAAGCGCGTCTGGGCCCAGCAAGTCAGAAAATATAACAAAAAATTAAAAAAAGCAGAAACGGTGCAAATAGCGAATTATTTAGGCATAATCACATTGGGCCTGCATTTGGGGGTGTCATTAGCATGAGAATTCAAAGCCCATCAGAAATTTTTAAGTGAAACGGTGCGTAGCACCCTCAGGGTTTCCCTCCGTTTTTTATCTTTAAACCAAAGCCGTTGGATCCAGAACCCAGTCAAGGTCAAACAAGCGATCGTGTGGCCATGGGGTTGTCTTCAACCTCCAGCAAACCCTAGGTTCTGAAACTCTTCACCATGCGTGCATTTTCAAGTTCTCTGTTCTCCCTCGTCTCTCCATGGATTCACTCGATGCCAAGAGCAAAGTTGCTCTAAATTCTTCCCTCTACACAGCCATGTCCACATATTCCTCTAAAACTCAACCAATAACCAAACCCGATGAGTGTAACAGCTTGGTTCCACCATGATCACCTGATATCAACTGCTTCAATTCTTGCTCAATTTTATCCTAACATAATCTACATCTCATACTGATCATTCCAAGCTATTAACCTAATATTATCTTGCAATATTCTATGAGTTACAAGCTCCAACAGTTTTAGTGCACCATGATCAACCTCCAGGAAACTTCTTCAAACTCACCAAAATCAATCCTCTAACCTATCCTAACAGTTTTATACTAACAAACCTCTATGATCCTAACTAAATCATGCAATTCGAAGAGAAACTAACCTGGTGCAAAATGGTGAAAACAGATGCTAAAATCCTTGGATCTGATGCTTGTGATGAGTGGAAATTGATCAGGGAGCTTGTTCTTGAATACTGTATGCAACAAATCTTGTGCAAACTCCTTGGATCTTGCAATTGCCAAAATCTTGCTTCTTGGATGATGGAAGTGGTTAGCACGAGTTCTTCTCCAATTCTACCAAATTCTGATGAAAATATGATCTATGAATGATGGTGATGATGATCCAATCAAGAAATGTGGAAATTGAGAGAGATTTAATGGAGTTTGAAGAGCTTTTGCAAAAATGGAAGAATTGTGTACAACTTGTATTTTGAACAAAGTGATTCACCAACCATGGCATGAAGTTCTTCAATTCAATATATAGATGAGATTAGAAACTCCTAGAACTTTGGAGAAGCTTCCCATGCACACTTTCCCTTGGATTTGGATTATGTAACTTCATTTGTAAGCAACCATGCATAACTTCTAATTCTTGAACCAAACTCAAAATTATACTTTTGCCAATGTTCTCAAAATGATTTTTCCAATCAAAATGACCTATAATTTCACCTCATTTGGCCAAACTATGAAAAATCTCAAATTTAGGTCATTTTTTATTCATTAAATCCACCAATTTTGAAACCTTGAGCTATGAGCCTTTCCAATCTTTCATGGTCACTTTTATAGACTCAAAATTTCATTTGGAGCAAGTTTGATGTTGTGAAGTTTTTCATTTGAAGCTTCCTTGTATGAGTTTTGGGCATAGGCTTGAAATGACCTGTAATTCTCAGATGACCAAAATACCCTTTGCTTTCCAAGACCATAAGTAGAGTTCCACAAATCATATTAAGGCATTCCATACCATTCTAGAAAGCTACGACAATGAGGAACAACTCTTATGTTGACCAGAAATTCATTTGAAATCTCCTTGAGGGGTAAAAGTTGCGTGGAAGACAAGTAACTTTCATAGACAAAATTTCAGATACCTCAGATGACCTGTAACTTGCAAGGACCATAACTTGAGTTCTATAAATCTCCTTGATGTCTTCCACCACTCAAATTAAAGGTATTGAGATCCTCTAAAATTTTCATTTTGGCCAAGGATCCATTTGAAGCTTGCATTTTGACTTATCTTGCTTGGAAATTTGACCTAAATTAGGGGATTTTACACAGAAACCCTAATTTAGAAACCCCTCTTCTCCTTGATTTCTCTTGATTTCTTCTTGGCACAACACCATATCCTTCCCTATATGTTAAATGATGAACCCCACATCTCTCCAATAGACCTTAATGCCTTTTGTTGCACCCTAAAATTTGACCAACCGGGTCTCGTATTCGGCTCGATGTTTCGACGCATAATCGCATTCGCATTTGCATATTGCATACAGTGCATTTTTCATTTGTATTGATTTTATCAGGGATCACAGCTCCCGTCTCGTGTTTCAGGTGTTTTTGATCAGTAGAATCGATTTTTGGGATATTTCGGTGCCCGTTTATTTTTTACCGATTATTTTTGTGTCGTTCGGTACTCATTTTGTCCCTCTGGGAATTATTGTAATTTTTCTGGATTTTATTAGCATTTTTTTTTAGGGTTTAAATAGCTTTTAAATCATTTTTTAGGATTTAATAGAATTTTTGATATTTTTAAATCATTTTTTAGCATTTTAGAGAATATTAATAGATTTAATTCATTTTTAGAATATATCAGATTTTAAATAGATTTTTAGGATTTAATGGATTTTTTTAAGATAATATAGAGTTTTCTAGGATATTAATTGAGTTTTGAATATATTAGATATTAAATGACTTTGATAGAAATATATGGGTTTTCTTTTAATATAGAAATGGATAGATTTTCTTTAATAGATTTTTCTTTTATAGATGTTAATCATTTTAGGATTTAGTAGATATTATAGAATAATATAAATTTTCTTTTATAGAATAATAGTATTTTTCAGAATTTAATATAGATTTTAGAATATTATTAATTAGGAGGTAATTGGAATTTTTAGGGTTTAATTGAGTTTAGTTTCTATTTCTCATTAATCATAATTCAGTTTTTTGTGCAGTTTTTTAATTCATTTTCGTTGGGCCTTAGTTCATTTTCGCAAGGCCCATTGGTGTTTTTGTCCAGTCTCAGTCCAAAAGGTCCAGCAATAATCCAGATTCTTCCAGCCAATTCCAGCTTTCCCCAGATGCGTCCAGAAGCTTCTGGAATGCGCCAGAACTTCTCAGCTTTAAATAGCCAGACACGTGTTGAAAAGAGGGGGCCCCACGCTGCATGTTCAGGCCACGCCACGTATCCCTCATTCAGTCTCTCTCAGCCACGCTATCCCACACGTGGAGGGCATGCAGAGACCCACTCCACTAACTGCCACCACGCGTCCTCATCACGCTACCTCACCGTGAAACCACTTCGGCCGGCCTGCATGGCCGGCGGCCACCGTGCCGTCGCCGGAGCCCCCTACACGCCCAGAATCCGGTCACCTTTGTTAGACTAAGGCACGGATCTAGAAGGGGGGGTTGAATAGATCCCTTTTAAAAATTTGAGTGGCGCTACCAATAAAATTGGTTTTCAAAATTGTTTTCAAATGCGGAAGCGGCCTTGGAAAATATAGTCTAAAACGAACAACTATTGGAGAGCCGGATATGCGTCAAGCAGATGAATTTAAGACGATAACGGATAGTAAATCACTACACACTTTTATGCAAAACTCAGATGTGATTCACTCGTACTATTTCCTTATTCCAATGATCAAAAATTACACCAGAACTAGCAGCAAAATTAAGGCAATTTTAGTTCAGCACTTTTGTCGAACAGTTGGTGTGCACAAATACCTTAAATGATATTTGTGTTGAATGAGTGATTGAAAAAGCCTTAGTACAGTATTTCTATTGTACTTAGTAGTTAAAAAACAGTGTTTCACCAACTCACTCAATCAATACTACAATTTGACAAAATCACTTATTCTAGAATCACTTAATTTTTAAGCTGTAATTGAAAATGCAGAAAATAAAGGAACACAAGATTTGATGAGGCAGTTCCCCCAGTCGTCCTCGCGTTGGGGTACGTCTGCCCTCAATTCTACAATGAGAATTGAGATATGTATTGAATAGATATCACCTGTTTGGTAGAACAGTTATACACAAGAATCGATAGACAATTGATACAAACAATCTTAATGTTGCTGATAATTTCTACCACTTCTTGCCCCTTGATTCAAGATGAATCAAGTCCTCCAATTTGATGTGAATGACCTCCGATTGCAGCCACCTTATTGACAACTCTTCCGTTGATCAAACCTTCGGCACGGCTGATCTTAGACACACCCAAATTGAACCCGGAACGTCTTCAACCTTTCAACGCCCTAGCTACTAGATTGATCAACCTTCCGCTAATCAATCACCTTCGCACTCGCTTGATTGTTGAACCGACGATTCCGTAACAAAAGCCTTCAAAACCTGTAGTCTTGATAGGTAAAACCTCAAAGGTTTTCTCCCAAGAAACACCTGCACCAGCTTCCACTCGAACCGGATCTTCAATCACGCGTTCGAACCTTATCACCGTCGAGCAAACCACAAACCGCAGCAAAGAAATTGATTATCTGTAATTTGAGGATTTGTGAGTTGATTGAACGATGAAGATGAAGAACACTGATGCACCTCTTTCACGTTTCTTGACCTGAACACTTTCTCACAATGCTTTCAAAAAAATGTTAGTTGTTAAAATTGAAAAGACAGCTATTTATAGTAATATACAAAACAGACAGTTGACAGATCAATGAAACATAGCAGAATTTCTGTTTCTGCGCGCGAACGGTCGACCATAGGGTCGGCGTGCGCTGAGCCGTGTGACACTCAAACTGTCATGCGCCGAGTCAGCGGTCGACGCATGATCTTCATGCGCTGAGCCGTCTGATTCTTAAACCTGCATGCGCCAAGTTAGCGGTCGACGCATGGTTCCATGCGCTGACCCGTGTGAACTGAATGAAACTGTGTGCTGACGGTATGGTCGGCTCATGGTTCAAAAATCTGCAAAAACATAAATTTCTACAGCTTTTTGTGCATTACGACATTGTAAAAATTGAATCATAAGTAGCGTGAATGATTTAAACGAAAGAAGGATATCTCTTAGCAAGTTGTCATCATCAAAAACCAGAGGCACGCTTGTGTTGGTAGATACTTTGCCTTCACATTCTCCCCCTTTTTGATGATGGCAACCTACTGTTACGCAACACGTGATAGGTATAGGTATGCTCCCCCTTTCTTTTACAATTATAGCGGTCGTAATCATCGTCTATCTACTGCTCGGTTCTCCCCCTTTGACAACATCAAAAAGAGGTAAACTCGTGACACAATAACAACACATTGAATCATGCATAAATGAGATACCAACAGATGAGAAGTAAACAACAGTTATACATATGATGGAGATAACAGTTAATAGATTACAGAACCACAAAAATGTCATGATAGCAACATAGAAGTAAGCAACAATCATAGTGAGTTTGGGCAGAAAAGCAAAACACAACAAACAAAATGAATGCAAGCCAAAACAGGAAACAACAAATGACATATGAGCGCATGCTAATAGCCCCGTCCACGTCCGCGACCACGACCACGCCTGTCATAGTAATGAGGATGGCGTTGGGGATGAGCTAGATCAGTAAATTCTTCTGTGATGTTATTCAAAAAGTCAAGACTGTCGACAATGGCGCGCTCTTCAGCTTGATGACAGTGAGTTAGAGTCTCGAATCGAGCGTCCAGCTGAGTCGACATTCCACTGATCCGTTCATTTTGGTTATGCAGTTCAGAACGAATTTGTGCCATTCTTTCATTTTGATCCCTCATGAATTTTTGCTGTTGTTCCTGCATATTGGTCATAAAATTTCGCTGTTCCAACTGCATCGACTGCATCATTTCTAAAATCTCCGAATTGTTTGACGGTTGTTGAGGAGAAGGTGGGTCTGCAGTGCTTGGTTGATACGGCTGATAGAATTTGCCAAGGGTGGTCCACCCGGTGTATTGCCATTCACCCCAGCCTTGGTTATTCTCCTCATCCTCATTTTCCTGTTGGTTTGAGTAGGCAGACCAGTTATTGTGTTGATTGTCATCTTGATATGTTTGTTGATAGTTTTCAGAAGGCACGTATGGTTGATGACCTTCATTAATATCGTGGTCCAGCTGAGTCTCATCAGCGGTTTCTTGTGCCTCTCCTGCATTGTCACCTTGATTGTCTTCATCTTCACTTGAGCTTCCTTCTGCTTCTTCATCTTCTCCACCCTCTGACTCATCAGCACTTTCTTCACTCGAGGAGGCAGCTGCAGCCATGGTTGAGCGCCGATAAAATCTGTACTTTTTGAGCGACTGATCCCACACATATCCCATCATAGCAAAGACCTTTGAACTGATGTCATGTTATGTGACCGCTGCCCTGTTATGGTCGACTCAATATGCAACAAACAGCAGATTTTTGTATTTTACCATATTCAGAGGTACATGCTATGCAAAAATGATGTCATGACATATAAGAAAAAAAATATCTATATACATATGCAGTAGATGTCATACAAATTTAGCGTAGTATAAGCGATATGATTTGAGATCAACAGGATTATCAAACAAAGAGAGAGAGAAAGAACAATATCACCTTGATGCCTGATTTGCTTGATACACAACATACTTATACTTACACGAATATCAAATTGTTAGAAGTACAACAGCATGATTATTTGAATGAAATAAGATAACATCAGCAAATATTATTCCCGTTCCGAAATGTCGAGGATGCCAAGTTCTCGGCGGATATGAAAGAAAGGTTCCGTTGCTAGCGGCTTTGTGAAAATGTCCGCTAGTTGGTTTTTAGTGTCAACGTGTTCAAATACAACATCACCTTTCTCAACATGGTCCCTAAGAAAATGGTGTCGAATTTCTATATGTTTAGTGCGAGAGTGTAATACGGGATTTTTGGTAAGGTTAATAGCGCTAGTGTTGTCACATAGGATAGGAATACGTTCAAGTTTAAGATTGAAATCTAGTAGTTGTTGCTTAATCCACAGAATTTGAGCACAACAACTACCAGCGGCAACGTATTCCGCCTCGGCCGTTGATAAAACAACTGAAACTTGTTTCTTGCTATGCCAACTAACCAAGGAGTTTGAAAACAAATGACATGTACCACTAGTGCTTTTCCTATCCGATTTGCACCCGGCAAAGTCGGAATCGGAGTAACCTACCAACGAGCAATCACTACCCTTAGAATACCACAATCCATACTTCGGGGTACCTGACAGGTATCGAAGAATTCGTTTAACAGCTTTTAGGTGGGATTCTTTGGGACATGATTGGTATCGTGCACACATGCACACACTAAACATAATATCAGGACGTGACGCAGTAAGATAGAGAAGTGAACCAATCATACCTCTATATCGTTTTACCTCTACGTCCTTGCCATTTTCATCTTTATCCAAATTTACGCATGTAGGCATTGGGGTGTCTATGGCCTTGGATTTTGCCATGTCAAATCTCTTGATCAAGTCCAAACAATATTTTGTTTGGCTCACGAATGTCCCTTCTTGGAGTTGTTTAATTTGCAGGCCGAGGAAGTATGTGAGCTCCCCCATCATACTCATCTCGAATTCGCCCTGCATGAGGTCAGAAAACTCTCTCACGAGATTCATGTTAGTGGATCCAAATATAATATCGTCAACATAGATTTGCACCAAAATCAAGTGCTTTCCTTGACGTTTAATGAAGAGTGTAGTGTCAACCTTTCCTCGTGAGTACCCCTGATTAAGTAAAAACTTACTTAGTCGCTCATACCAAGCTCTAGGAGCTTGTTTGAGACCATATAAAGCTCTTTTTAACTTGTAAACATGTTCAGGGTATTCATGAGATTCAAAACCGGGAGGTTGAGACACATATACTTCTTCATTTATGTGACCGTTAAGGAACGCACTTTTAACATCCATTTGAAATAACTTAAAATCCTTTGCACATGCAAAGGCGAGTAAAAGGCGTATAGCCTCGAGTCGGGCAACCGGCGCATAAGTTTCCTCATAGTCGATGCCTTCCTCTTGGTTATACCCTTGAGCGACCAATCTCGCTTTATTACGGGTTATTACCCCGTTTTCGTCCAACTTGTTCCTAAACACCCATCGGGTGCCGATTACTCGATGGCCTCGCGGAGGAGGGACAAGGTCCCATACCTCGTTTCTTTTAAACTGATTTAGTTCCTCTTGCATCGATAAAAACCAGTGCTCATCGAGTAGGGCCTCTTTGGGGTTTTTAGGCTCTATTTGTGAAACGAAAGCGAAGTGATAACAAAAGTTACTTAGCTTAGATCGAGTGGTGACTCCCTTTGTGATGTCTCCGAGAATATTGTCAATTGGATGATCTTTACACGACTTCCAAGCTTGAGGGAGATCATCGTTTGTAGGCGGATGAGCTTCCTCAGTTACCTCATGGTGTGCATCCTTATCCTCCTCAATTTTGACTCTATCGGGTTGATCAATCCCCGTTTCGCCACCTTTGAGTATGTCTTCTGTGGATGTACCTGCACCATGAACAACACTATCCTTTCCGACATTTCTCGGATAGGACTCATCAAACGTAACGTGCACAGACTCTTCAACAGCTAGTAATCTTTTATTATAAATCCTATATGCTTTACTTGATTGCGAGTACCCTAGAAAAATGCCTTCATCGGCTTTTGAATCAAACTTGCCCAAGTTTTCCTTTCCATTGTTTAATACAAAGCACTTGCATCCAAAAACATGAAGGTGAGAAACATTAGGCTTTCGCCCTTTTAAAAGTTCATACGGAGTTTTGTTTAGAATGGGGCGGATGAGTACCCTATTCAAAACATAACATGCCGTACTAATGGCGTCGGCCCAAAAGTATTTTGGTAAACCACTATCATTAATCATTGTTCTTCCCAATTCTTCTAAAATTCTGTTTTTACGCTCCACAACCCCATTTTGTTGAGGAGTTCGTGGAGCCGAGAAGTTATGATCGATGCCATGGTTACCGCAATATTCTTCAAATAAATGATTTTCAAATTCACCTCCGTGGTCACTTCTTATTGACACAATGTTTGTATTTAACTTATTTTGGGAGAGCTTGGCAAATCTCTCAAAAGCGGCAAACGTGTCACTTTTACTCACTAAGAAGATGGTCCAACAGAACCTAGAAAAGTCGTCCACTATTACGAATCCGTAATAGTTTCCTCCTAGACTTTTGATCCTAGACGGCCCAAACAAGTCCATATGAAGTAGTTCAAGAGGTCTCGTTGTTGAAATAATCTTTTTGGATTTAAAGGAGATCCTCGTTTGTTTTCCTTTTTGACAAGCATCACAAAGGTGATCCTTGGTGAACTTAATTTTGGGAAGTCCTAGTACTAGATCTTTTGAGACAATCTTATTGAGTAAGTCAAAGTTGACATGCGCTAAGCGCCTATGCCATAGCCATGAGTCTTCACTCATAGATATGAGACATTGATCGCTTGTTGGGGATACCACATTCAAGTCAAGCATATACACATTGTTTACTCTAAAACCAATAAACACATTCTTCTTATCACTTTCATGCACAATTTTGCAGCAATCTTTTGAAAAGGAAACATTGTAACCTTTGTCGCATAATTGGCTAATGCTAAGGAGATTATGTTTAAGGTTTTCGACAAGCAACACATCGGAAATTGTAGTAGAGGAGGGATTACCTATACTACCTTTACCTAGTATCGCTCCGCGGTTGTTATCACCGTATGTTACATACCCTTTCTTCTTAGCCATGAAGTCTATGAATAAGGATATGTCTCCAGACATGTGCCTTGAGCACCCACTATCAAGAACCCATCTTCTCTCGGTGGACTCGACACATTTCACCTGTCAAAATATAACTTAGAAAAGGGAGGTACCCAATGGCATATTGGGTCCTAATAGGTTAGCGACAAGACGGTTGCGTTTGGGCAACCATTGGTAGATGCCTTTAGGAACAAGAAATCTCCTAAATCGACATTTACCAATGGAGTGGCCTTTCTTGCAACAGTAAAAGCATACAAAGTCGACATTAGAATCACTTTCACTTGCTTGATCCCTAATTACATATGCATATTTTTGATATGGGTTTATCATACTTTTTCTAAAATCCTTTTTATCGATTGCAAATGTAATTTTAGGTTCAAGTGCCTTGTCTAATTTGGCCTTAAGGTTTCTAACCTCACCTTGCCAAATATGACAAGTATCACAACCAAAGTTGAAAGGATTATTATTGTCCTTACAATCCGATTCATTATCTTTCACAATGGAAGCCTTAAGGTCCTCTAATTTCTTTTCGGACTCTAAGACTTTGTGCTCTAAATATGTAAAAATTCTTCTATTAGAAGCAAGTTTCTTAAAGGCTTCCGTTGCTTCCTTGTGTAAAACATCGAATGCGGTTTGTAATTCGGAATGAGACATATTAGATGACATATTATATCTAGAGTGACGTACCTGTTTCTTTTTCTTTTTCTGATTTGCGGAGAGACATAGATTCACGGACTCTTCTTCATCACTAGAGCTTTCATTAGAGGAGGAAGAATCACTGTCGCTTTCCCACGCGATGTACGCCCTCCTAGGCTTTGATGCTCTCTTATGTGACTTCGATTGTTCCTTTTCTTTTCCCTTGTTGTTCATTGGACAGTCCGGTTTGTAGTGACCGGGCTTTCCACATTTATAGCACGTTCCTCTAGTCTTTTTGCCTTTTTGATTGTCATCTTTGGAGAACCTTGATTGCCTTCGGAAATTTACCAGGTTCTTCTCCGAATGTTGGATGCCGTTCTTTCTCACGTACCGGTTATACCGTTTAACGAACAGCCCCATGTCCTCATTTATGTCTTCTTCTTCGTCGTCGCTTGAAGAATAATCACTTTGCTCTTTTGCTTTAGACTTCGAGGAAGAAGCCTTAAGAGCTATGGACTTCTTTTCACTCATCTTTACTTTGTCCTTCTTTTCTTTCCTTTCATGTTGGTCAAGACTCAAGAGTACCTGTTCATGCTCTTGTAGTTTGCCAAACAATGTAGTCAGGTCTAATACCGTAAGATCATTTGCCTCTTTGATGGCGGTCACTTTCGGCTGCCATTCCCTGCTAAGACATCTCAAAACTTTATTAGTAGCAAGATCATTGGAAATAGGTCTTCCTAGTGAATGTAATCTGTTTATGAGATGAGTAAATCTCTTTTGCATGTCAGCAATGGTTTCCCCTTGCTCCATGAAAAAAAGATCAAACTCTTGTATAAGAGTGTTGATTCGAGCCAACTTAACATCGTTTGTCCCCTCATGGGCAATTTGTAGTGCATCCCACATAGTCTTAGCCGTAGGGCAATGGGATACACGGTAGTATTCATCTACACCTAATGAGGAGATTAGAATGTTCTTAGCTTTCCAATCGTAATTATACTTTCGCTCATCGTCGTCGGTCCATTGTGCTTCGGGCTTTGGCACAACTTCGTTATTCTCATTTGTCATGGTTATTTCAATCGGACCATTGAGAATAACGTTCCATATCTTTCTATCTATGGAATTAATGTGCACCCGCATACAGTCTTTCCAATAGCTATAATTTTCACCGTTAAAAACGGGAGCTCTATTGTACGCCCCTTTTGGTTCGTTAGCCATTATTCTATCAATGTTGTATTTGAAGCACCGGAGAACCGGAGCTCGTGATACCACTTGTTAGACTAAGGCACGGATCTAGAAGGGGGGGTTGAATAGATCCCTTTTAAAAATTTGAGTGGCGCTACCAATAAAATTGGTTTTCAAAATTGTTTTCAAATGCGGAAGCGGCCTTGGAAAATATAGTCTAAAACGAACAACTATTGGAGAGCCGGATATGCGTCAAGCAGATGAATTTAAGACGATAACGGATAGTAAATCACTACACACTTTTATGCAAAACTCAGATGTGATTCACTCGTACTATTTCCTTATTCCAATGATCAAAAATTACACCAGAACTAGCAGCAAAATTAAGGCAATTTTAGTTCAGCACTTTTGTCGAACAGTTGGTGTGCACAAATACCTTAAATGATATTTGTGTTGAATGAGTGATTGAAAAAGCCTTAGTACAGTATTTCTATTGTACTTAGTAGTTAAAAAACAGTGTTTCACCAACTCACTCAATCAATACTACAATTTGACAAAATCACTTATTCTAGAATCACTTAATTTTTAAGCTGTAATTGAAAATGCAGAAAATAAAGGAACACAAGATTTGATGAGGCAGTTCCCCCAGTCGTCCTCGCGTTGGGGTACGTCTGCCCTCAATTCTACAATGAGAATTGAGATATGTATTGAATAGATATCACCTGTTTGGTAGAACAGTTATACACAAGAATCGATAGACAATTGATACAAACAATCTTAATGTTGCTGATAATTTCTACCACTTCTTGCCCCTTGATTCAAGATGAATCAAGTCCTCCAATTTGATGTGAATGACCTCCGATTGCAGCCACCTTATTGACAACTCTTCCGTTGATCAAACCTTCGGCACGGCTGATCTTAGACACACCCAAATTGAACCCGGAACGTCTTCAACCTTTCAACGCCCTAGCTACTAGATTGATCAACCTTCCGCTAATCAATCACCTTCGCACTCGCTTGATTGTTGAACCGACGATTCCGTAACAAAAGCCTTCAAAACCTGTAGTCTTGATAGGTAAAACCTCAAAGGTTTTCTCCCAAGAAACACCTGCACCAGCTTCCACTCGAACCGGATCTTCAATCACGCGTTCGAACCTTATCACCGTCGAGCAAACCACAAACCGCAGCAAAGAAATTGATTATCTGTAATTTGAGGATTTGTGAGTTGATTGAACGATGAAGATGAAGAACACTGATGCACCTCTTTCACGTTTCTTGACCTGAACACTTTCTCACAATGCTTTCAAAAAAATGTTAGTTGTTAAAATTGAAAAGACAGCTATTTATAGTAATATACAAAACAGACAGTTGACAGATCAATGAAACATAGCAGAATTTCTGTTTCTGCGCGCGAACGGTCGACCATAGGGTCGGCGTGCGCTGAGCCGTGTGACACTCAAACTGTCATGCGCCGAGTCAGCGGTCGACGCATGATCTTCATGCGCTGAGCCGTCTGATTCTTAAACCTGCATGCGCCAAGTTAGCGGTCGACGCATGGTTCCATGCGCTGACCCGTGTGAACTGAATGAAACTGTGTGCTGACGGTATGGTCGGCTCATGGTTCAAAAATCTGCAAAAACATAAATTTCTACAGCTTTTTGTGCATTACGACATTGTAAAAATTGAATCATAAGTAGCGTGAATGATTTAAACGAAAGAAGGATATCTCTTAGCAAGTTGTCATCATCAAAAACCAGAGGCACGCTTGTGTTGGTAGATACTTTGCCTTCACAACCTTCGTCCCCACCTCCTATCTTCATCTTCTTCCTCTCACCCAACCGCCGCGCCTGAATCACTCCGGCCACCACCAAACCCAGAAAATCCCCTGAATCAACAATCCCCTTCGTCCTCTATCATCAACATCCACGAACGTTCATCATCAAGATCTGATTCCCAGATTCATTCATCGAAACTCTCAAGAACACCATCATTGTTCTTCACAAGACCGTCCAGAAATTCATGACCTTCGTCTCCTTTCTATGATCCTCATCAGTGTTCATCTTCGTCTTTCCAGAATCTATCAACAATCATCAGTTTCCATACATTTGTTCTCAGATCCATGCGAATCATCAGCAAGAACCTTCTCATCAAGTTCTTCAACTGATTATCAAACGTCAGTATCAAGATTATTCCAGAAATCTCTCTCCTCTGGTTAATCATCCACGAGGCTTCAACGAATCTCCAGAAGAAACTTCGAGAGCAGATGATTCTCCATCGTCTCCAGATTTCAACCGTGTTCAACACAAACTCTCAGAATCCACAAAAGCCTTCATCAGAGCACTCATCAACAGATCTTCAAAGATTTTTTAGCCATCTTCAAGATATCATCCACATGCAATCTACTCCAGATCTTCAAGTTCGTGTTTGAACGAAAGAAAAGATTGATAGAGAGAATGAGTTTGGGAGAAAGCTTGAGAATGAGACTAAGGAACGATGTTTGGACGGAGGAGAGGGAGAGGCTGAGAGTGAACAGTGAGAAGTTGACGGCGGCGCGCTGGGAATAGGGAGAAAGGATCTAGGGTTTCTGAAACTTGGAAGGGAGAAAGGAGAAGGAGAGGATGGGTCGTGGGCCTCAGGCCCAGTCATTTTTTTGACACACACTCCTTTCCGTTTTTTTTGCTTGTGTTCTGGGCTGGGCCCTATTCCTCCATACACCCCAGATTACACAACACCCCTTCTGCGTTCCCTGAAGAGACTTGGGCTGGGCCCAACCTCAATTTACAGCTTTGTTTATTTTTTCTGCTTGGACACCCCCCTGTAATCCAGTTACACCCCCCAGCCCTTTTACTTTCTTTCTTCTTTTTATTTTTTTACTTGTTACACAAAAAAAAAGAGAAAAAAGAAGTGAAAAGAAAAATATCAATAGAAAAAAAACAAATAAAGAAAATATATTTGAAAATATAGAAAAAAAATATGAAAGAAAAAGAATAAAGAGAAATGAGAAAAGAAAAGGAGAAATATTCATAAGAAAATATTGTGAAAAAAATAGAGAAAATATTTGGAGAAATATGAAAAAATATGTTAAAGAGAAAAGGAGAAAAAAGAGAAAAAATATTAAAAGTAGGTTTAATATTTTTAAAGCATTTTCTTTTAGGTATTTTCATAGACTTTATTTTACGACTTTTAGGAGAGTTTAGAAGCCCATTTGTTAGGGGGCTATTTTCATTCGATTTTTTCAAGATAGAATAGGATAGCGTTTCCTAGGAGATTTATTTCAATATGCACCCATTGTAATCATTTTTCAGAGATTAATAAAACGAGATTTGAGCTGTGGTCCGATAGTAGCCGAACTACAGCTGCTCTGATTCTTCGTACCAGACGAAGATATGTAGGCATAGGATGCGATATCCTAGCGAGCACACTAACGACTAACCTGTTGTTCTCTCGCGGCTGTGCGATCGAGACTTTCCCGCTGACGACTAATCGATACCCTTTTTCTCTCTTGCCCAAGTGCATTTGAGACTCAGCCATAGTTGTGACCATAGGTTCCCGACCCTGTGAAGCCAGTTGTTTTTCTCACTGCTGTGTGAGAATGTTTGTTTAGCAGTAGTTAGTCTGAACTACGTAAAGCTCTGATCTTCCATCCAGTGGAAGTACGTAGGCACAAGACGCGAGGTCTTGGCGAGCCAATTTTCCCCGTAGTCCCGAACTACGTTGACTCTGACTTTCTCTCTTGAGAATACGTAGGCATAGAGTGCGACGCTCTATCGAGTCAATTCCCTTCCGTTTAGATTTAGCAGCCGTAGATAAGATTGCTTTGCATCCAGTAGACAACCAAGCAAGCGTGGATCCCGTCGAGTACGACGGACGTGAGGGGTGCTAATACCTTCCCCTTGCGTAACCGACTCCCGAACCCAGGCTATGGTTGCGATGACCATACCTTTTCCCCGTTTTTCGCGAGGTTTACTTCGAGCGTTTCCTTTCCCGCTCTGAGGGATAAATAACGCACGGTGGCGACTCTTCTGTCAGCCGGCGCCGATTTTCGCAGTAGCGACAGCTGGCGACTCTGCTGGGGATCCAACGTCCCCTGGCTGCTAAGGACTGCGATAGTTCTTATGCATGTGGGATCCAACGTCCCCTAAGAGAGAGTCAATCCTAGCGCTTGTTTGGGGCTTATTTATTATCTGTTGCTGTTGGGGTGTTACGGGTGTTCTATGATATTGAGAGATAAGCCAGACCTGGGCTTGGAGTGCACCTTAGACTTAGAGTAGAGATTAGTGGGTGCGTACCGGCTTTGCTTGTACTAGTGTCCCGCGAAATCTACACTCGGACGAGGTTCTTCTGGTTGGCTTCTTTTTCTACCCTTTGGGTCGAAGGGGTTGTTGGTCAGCTGAATTGTCGACTCCGGGAACCGATCATTTGGAAGTTAGCTAAGTGAGGCCTCTTCAGGACTCGATGATGCCACTCCTTCTGGGAATCGTATCGTCAGTTCTGAAAGTCTGTGACGCTGACGACCGCATAGGATGCCGTACCTTGTCAGATATAGGTCCATACCTGTGAGTGGGGGGGGGGGGGGGGTTTATTTGCAGGAAACTTGACTTCCAACCTACCCGTTATTCTGGTCTTCTTTTCAGAGAACGTCTCCGTCAGCAGTGCAGCAGTATTCAGATTTTGTGTGGGGGCTGTGGTCCCATTGTTTGCTGCATTTTGCATATCATATGCATATCAGTGTTGCATTGCATATCATCCTCCAGCTAGCCAGAGTTCTGATCCAGCCTTTGTTTCCTGAAGGTGATTACCCGGAGTTTGGATTGAGCAGCTGTTGATTGTCAGAAGACCTACCTAGGGGTTGAGTAGATTTGAGCAGAATCAAGTGTCGAAGTCAGCTGAAAATTATTGGTAGCCATGTCTGAAGGCAATTTCCAGTCTCCTAACACCTTGACAGGGTTCACTATGGCGTCCAACCCTCTGTATGATTCCATGGAAGATTCCCCGCAAGTGAACAACGTTGCTGCAGACCAAGTTGTACAGCCTTCTGTTGAGAACCGAGATCGACATGAGCAGTTTGTTGCCCAGAATGAGCGTCCTCCTCATGTCAACAATCAAGGTGTTGCTTTCCCTGTGACGAATTACCGAAGAGATATTCCAGCAGCTGGGATGGTAGATCCAAGAGCCCTCGACGATGGTAGAAGACTCCGAGTGTTGGAAGAGCAAATGAAAGCTTTGAAAGCCAAAGATGCTGTTAACCTAGATGCTGTAGGCATGTGTTTGGTTCCTGACCTAGTGTTGCCTTACAAGTTCAAAGTGCCGAAATTTGAGAAGTACACGGGAGATAGCTGTCCAAAGCTGCATTTGATGATGTTCTGTCGAAGAATGACTGCGTTTGCGCGAGATGATAAGTTGATGATCCATTGCTTTCAAGATAGTCTGACTGGGGCATCTTTGAGGTGGTATATGCAGTTAGAGAGGAATCAGATTCAGTCATGGATGGATTTAGCCAGAGCTTTTCTGAAGCAGTACGATTACAATTTAGACATTGCTCCTTATCGCATGCATTTGCAAGAGTTGTCTCAAGAGATCAATGAACCGATCAGGAAGTATGCTCAGAGATGGAGAGAATTTGCTGCTAGAGTGCGTCCCCCGCTGTTAGACCAAGAGCTGGCAAGCATGTTTGTGGATTCCCTACAATATCCGTACTTCAAAAGATTGCTCGGGATTCCGGCAAGTTTCTCTGACGTGGTAGCATTAGGAGAACGCCTTGAGTACTCCATAAGAATGGGGAAAATTCAGATTACTTCATATGGTCAAGCTGGTGAAACTGAATACCCTTGTGACTATCAGAGTGAAGAAGAAGTTGTGATCAACTCAGTCATGCCAAAGGTTGAATATCCTCGAAGCGAATCAGTGAATTTTGTTGGTTCATCATCTTATCAGAGGTCAGTATCTCCTGTGTCTCATTATTCTGGACAGACAGCCGTGCCTGGGGCACCATATCAGGAATCTTATGTCGCTTCCATTGCAAATCAGCAAACTCGTGGCCGAGGTTACCAGAATCAGCGTCAGAATCAGAACAGACCTCGCAACAACTTGGAACGAAGGAAAGCTCCTTTTCACCCAGTGCCTATACCGTACAGCCAGTTGCTACCATCTTTGATCCAGAAGTCTTTGGTGGAGCCGAAAACTCTTAAGCCAGTTCCAGAACCTTACCCCCCTGGGTACAGTCCCCACGTTCAGTGTGGTTATCATGGTGGCTCTCCGGGGCATTCAACCGAAGATTGTAAAGCATTTCAGGCGAAGGTACAGCAGTTGATGGATCAGGATCGCATTTCCTTTCGAGAAGGGTTTCTGTTTGTTCATCCCTAACCGCTCAGCTGTCTAAGCTCGTAGACTCAGAAGGGTGTTCCCCAGCAAAAGCCAGTGGTTCAGACAGGCAGGCGCCTCAGCAGTGGCAGTTCTCAAGCCTTTATAGCATTTGCATTCGTAGTTTCTTTTCTGTTAGTTACTACCTGCTTTAAACATTGTATGTTTTGAATGGTGATAATAATAAAGTGATTATGCATTTTTCTGAATTAATCATGTCGCTGTCGCTCATTTACTGCATTGCACTGACACTTGCATTTATTTCACTCCACTTTTTCGCTGTGACTAGCAAAGTTAGGAGGGAGGATGACGAAACTGAAACTCATAACCGATGATCGTATACTTTCAGATAAGACCGTACCGATGACGTACAAGGCATTGTTTCAAATTTCCCAAACACTGGAGATATAAGGAGTTAGTCCCTTGTTAACCACTTCGAGCCAGGAAGTAGAAGTTTTTTCGGACTTATAAACCCTCACATATTAACCCGGGGCAGGGTAGTTGTCAGTCAGCTTGACCGAGCATTCAAATCTTACAGAAGGATGTTGTCTTTCAAGGACCAATCAGTTTATACCCTTCAAAAGGTCAAATCTCACCAATCAGGAGTGAGACAGTTACAATCCTTTCGGAGCAATCAAGACAACCAGTGTCACACGACTTTGTTCCAAAAGAAAGAAAGAAAGAAAGCCCGCTAAGTAAAAAGATGAGAAAGCTAACACTTAGGCAAAAATTAGGGCATCCCGCTGGACTTCAAAAGAAATCGAAAAAAATCGAAAAGAACTCAAAATGAGTCAGTCCAGGCAAAAATTAGGGAATCAAAAGAACGAAAAAGAGAAAAAAAAATTTCCCAGCAAATCACAAAGTCGTGTACACAGACACCGAAAGCGAAGAAGGAGTAACTGTCACTCTAGAAGAAAAGCTTGTGAATTCCTTAACTGTGGTTCTTACCATTCAACATACTTCTCGAAGAGGCGAGTGCTTGTGCCAGGTTAACTGAACCTTAGGATCGGAGATCATCACGTAGAAGGGGTGGGTACAAATCAAAATTTGAGCCAAATATCCTTTGTTTCACGAACCGTGAACCCGACCACGATACAACCCTTAAAAGACCTAATTGAGGTAGGGTTAGTCTGAAGCGCATTACGATAAGGTTGAGTAACCTGACTCCTTCTTGACTTGCTGGTCACATCCTTGTTGTATTTTTCACTGACCATGTAAGCACTGCGTTTGAACTTTGGTTCATTCGTCACTCTCAATCATATGCATGTAAATGAGTGACAGCTCAAAATTTTTTCAAAATCTGCATGAGCACTGCATTAAGATTACCATTCGTGAACAGACGATTCTAATTGCAGGTTAGTAGTTGGCATGAAAGAAATTCCACCAGGGAGTAATCAAGCAGGACTGAGTAATCCAGCAAGTCTGAACCAGAATGGTGTATGTTGTGAAGCCCAATGAATCAGGGGCATTGACTTCCAGTAAGTTCGGAATCAGTCAGTCTGAGGACAAGTCCCGAAGTTCCAGTTGAGCAGGGGCAGTTTATTGGAGAAGTAGTTGATCAGAAGGAGTCTTCTCAAGACCCAATCAGGGGCAATTAGGCAGAGCGCTGAGATTTGAAAGCAGATGCTTCCAATGGATAATCAGATCGGGTTGAGTCGCTAGAACGCTCATTCAGGGGCAAGTCATCGCAAAGAATGTTGAAATCAACTGGGTTGTTAGGTGTTTAAGTGGAGATTGAATTCTTTTGTCGTGCAGATGTCGGGGCAAGTATTCTCGAAGTCTTCTCGTAGTAAGTTGTTCGGAGCAGGTATTCCCAAGAGTTAGATTGGGGCAAGGTGCATTGTACTGGGACAAGTTGTGCAAGCCAGTCTGTTATCCCCCAGCTGAGTGTACCAGGGGCAAGTCATTCAAACCAGCTTGTTTATCCCCAGCCAGAGTTGAGTATCGGGGAATCATGTCAATACCCTTATCGAAAACCTTTCAAATAAGAAGATCTTGTTGTCGTTGGATCATTATCCCGCAGTTTAAACCTGTTGCGTGTCAGTAACCAGTTGTTTCCAAAGTCCAGTTCTCGCCTGGCAAACCGGTAACCAGTTCTCGTCTGGCCCACCTTCCGTAAGCAGCAGTTCCCGTCCTGGTGCAGTTTATTGTAAGCATCAGTTCCCGTCCTGGTGCAGTTTATTGTAAGCAGCAGTTCCCGTCCTGGTGCAGTTTATTGGTAACCAATTCTCGTTTGGTCACCGTTTCTTCAAGTGTTATACCAGTTCTCGCCTGGTGTACGTCAGCTTTCAGCCAGTTCTCGCCTGGTTGTCTATGCCTCAGTCTGTTATCCAGTCAGCCTCGTCTGATGTTCAAAAACACAAAAAAAACAAAAATCAATTTTCCTAACCTATTTTCCTATCAGTTCTCGCCTGGTAGTCTACCTTTGAATGCTAGTTCTCGTCTAGTATTTTCCACATCTTTCACTGTGTACATAATCCATGTTTATCCTAAACCAGAAAAGCAAAAAACCTAAAGGTATCTGACACAGTATTTCCCAATGACTCGCATGTCGTCATGTTCCCCGATATGAAGCTCGACGGATGCCAGCGCTTCGATTAATGTTTGAATTCCTTGTGGATATTGTCAAATCAGAATTGTTACTCTTCAGCAGATGAAAGTTGCTTATTATACCCGGAAGAGTCGAGATTGTCTTTTACCCCGTATCGGAGTAGGATCAGGAGTATCTTCAGCAGATTAAGATTGATATCCTTGATAGTAGGAGCATTTCCAGCAGTGTGCTGCGCGTAATCAACCTCAGTTTGGGTCAATCCCCGCAGAGCGCAATCAGTTGCCAATGGTTTGAAGAAAGCATCCCCGAGCAGAGTTCTCTTTCTTTCCCCAGTGAAGTCATCAAGCAGGGTTGCCTTTCCATTTCTCCAGCAGGGCAGTTATCCTCAGCGGATTTGATTTCCCGTTTCCAGCATTTATTTTGCTGAGATGGTTCTGTGACTTCAGGTCATCCCCAGCAGAGTTGACGTTTCCTTCGGCATTTATTTTGCCAAGTGGTTTTCAGACCTGGTGTTCTCTGGCAGCTCGAGCCTGCATTAGCATTTGCATATATAGCCATTGCATCTAACAAGCATATGGCATATCCATGCCGTCTGGGCCTTGCATTTTCAAACAAAACGCATAGCATTTACATCTCATATAGGGCATTGCATCATTATCAAGCATACGCATGTCGAAACATGGACCAGGTGGGTTACCTATTGGATTTCGAATTTGTTCACCTGCAGAGTTGTGTGGTTCAGCTTCTTGTCTTCCCCAGCGGAGTGATTCTTCATATTTGGGTGTTACGTCAGCATCGGAAAAAAAACGACAACAACAACAACAATAACAGCAAAGATTGACATATATCAGACTTCTGAAGCTGCCCCCTTCGTCAAAATAGGTGCCAGGCAGTTCCATTCAGAGTTCCCCAGGAGAATTGTCCTCAAGTTCGCAGTGAACTGTGAGTTGACCAGATTTGATCCCATGAGAGAGATGGGAATCAAGGTGTTTGCTTTATGAAGCATTATTTCAATACTTGTGGCGTCACACAGGTGTTGGAAAGGAGAAGAAAATGTTATCAGAAAATTGACCAGATGTTGCCGTTACAACCAAACTTCAGTTATTGGAAGCTATTCCTCAAGCAGTTTTGCAGTATATTCTCGCGGTTGGCAAATTTCAGGGTTCCATTTGTATTCAACCGTCATCTACCTTGAATGTTTGAAGGCTGAGCGCTCTTCACCCACTCAGGTCGAAGCCGCTTGAATAGGGGCAGCTGTTGCACCCTAAAATTTGACCAACCGGGTCTCGTATTCGGCTCGATGTTTCGACGCATAATCGCATTCGCATTTGCATATTGCATACAGTGCATTTTTCATTTGTATTGATTTTATCAGGGATCACAGCTCCCGTCTCGTGTTTCAGGTGTTTTTGATCAGTAGAATCGATTTTTGGGATATTTCGGTGCCCGTTTATTTTTTACCGATTATTTTTGTGTCGTTCGGTACTCATTTTGTCCCTCTGGGAATTATTGTAATTTTTCTGGATTTTATTAGCATTTTTTTTTTAGGGTTTAAATAGCTTTTAAATCATTTTTTAGGATTTAATAGAATTTTTGATATTTTTAATTCTTTTTAAATCATTTTTTAGCATTTTAGAGAATATTAATAGATTTAATTCATTTTTAGAATATATCAGATTTTAAATAGATTTTTAGGATTTAATGGATTTTTTTAAGATAATATAGAGTTTTCTAGGATATTAATTGAGTTTTGAATATATTAGATATTAAATGACTTTGATAGAAATATATGGGTTTTCTTTTAATATAGAAATGGATAGATTTTCTTTAATAGATTTTTCTTTTATAGATGTTAATCATTTTAGGATTTAGTAGATATTATAGAATAATATAAATTTTCTTTTATAGAATAATAGTATTTTTCAGAATTTAATATAGATTTTAGAATATTATTAATTAGGAGGTAATTGGAATTTTTAGGGTTTAATTGAGTTTAGTTTCTATTTCTCATTAATCATAATTCAGTTTTTTGTGCAGTTTTTTAATTCATTTTCGTTGGGCCTTAGTTCATTTTCGCAAGGCTCATTGGTGTTTTTGTCCAGTCTCAGTCCAAAAGGTCCAGCAATAATCCAGATTCTTCCAGCCAATTCCAGCTTTCCCCAGATGCGTCCAGAAGCTTCTGGAATGCGCCAGAACTTCTCAGCTTTAAATAGCCAGACACGTGTTGAAAAGAGGGGGCCCCACGCTGCATGTTCAGGCCACGCCACGTATCCCTCATTCAGTCTCTCTCAGCCACGCTATCCCACACGTGGAGGGCATGCAGAGACCCACTCCACTAACTGCCACCACGCGTCCTCATCACGCTACCTCACCGTGAAACCACTCCGGCCGGCCTGCATGGCCGGCGGCCACCGTGCCGTCGCCGGAGCCCCCTACACGCCCAGAATCCGGTCACCTTCGTCCCCACCTCCTATCTTCATCTTCTTCCTCTCACCCAACCGCCGCGCCTGAATCACTCCGGCCACTACCAAACCCAGAAAATCCCCTGAATCAACAATCCCCTTCGTCCTCTATCATCAACATCCACGAACGTTCATCATCAAGATCTGATTCCCAGATTCATTCATCGAAACTCTCAAGAACACCATCATTGTTCTTCACAAGACCGTCCAGAAATTCATGACCTTCGTCTCCTTTCTATGATCCTCATCAGTGTTCATCTTCGTCTTTCCAGAATCTATCAACAATCATCAGTTTCCATACATTTGTTCTCAGATCCATGCGAATCATCAGCAAGAACCTTCTCATCAAGTTCTTCAACTGATTATCAAACGTCAGTATCAAGATTATTCCAGAAATCTCTCTCCTCTGGTTAATCATCCACGAGGCTTCAACGAATCTCCAGAAGAAACTTCGAGAGCAGATGATTCTCCATCGTCTCCAGATTTCAACCGTGTTCAACACAAACTCTCAGAATCCACAAAAGCCTTCATCAGAGCACTCATCAACAGATCTTCAAAGATTTTTTAGCCATCTTCAAGATATCATCCACATGCAATCTACTCCAGATCTTCAAGTTCGTGTTTGAACGAAAGAAAAGATTGATAGAGAGAATGAGTTTGGGAGAAAGCTTGAGAATGAGACTAAGGAACGATGTTTGGACGGAGGAGAGGGAGAGGCTGAGAGTGAACAGTGAGAAGTTGACGGCGGCGCGCTGGGAATAGGGAGAAAGGATCTAGGGTTTCTGAAACTTGGAAGGGAGAAAGGAGAAGGAGAGGATGGGTCGTGGGCCTCAGGCCCAGTCATTTTTTTGACACACACTCCTTTCCGTTTTTTTTGCTTGTGTTCTGGGCTGGGCCCTATTCCTCCATACACCCCAGATTACACAACACCCCTTCTGCGTTCCCTGAAGAGACTTGGGCTGGGCCCAACCTCAATTTACAGCTTTGTTTATTTTTTCTGCTTGGACACCCCCCTGTAATCCAGTTACACCCCCCAGCCCTTTTACTTTCTTTCTTCTTTTTATTTTTTTACTTGTTACACAAAAAAAAAGAGAAAAAAGAAGTGAAAAGAAAAATATCAATAGAAAAAAAACAAATAAAGAAAATATATTTGAAAATATAGAAAAAAAATATGAAAGAAAAAGAATAAAGAGAAATGAGAAAAGAAAAGGAGAAAATATTCATAAGAAAATATTGTGAAAAAAATAGAGAAAATATTTGGAGAAATATGAAAAAATATGTTAAAGAGAAAAGGAGAAAAAAGAGAAAAAATATTAAAAGTAGGTTTAATATTTTTAAAGCATTTTCTTTTAGGTATTTTCATAGACTTTATTTTACGACTTTTAGGAGAGTTTAGAAGCCCATTTGTTAGGGGGCTATTTTCATTCGATTTTTTCAAGATAGAATAGGATAGCGTTTCCTAGGAGATTTATTTCAATATGCACCCATTGTAATCATTTTTCAGAGATTAATAAAACGAGATTTGAGCTGTGGTCCGATAGTAGCCGAACTACAGCTGCTCTGATTCTTCGTACCAGACGAAGATATGTAGGCATAGGATGCGATATCCTAGCGAGCACACTAACGACTAACCTGTTGTTCTCTCGCGGCTGTGCGATCGAGACTTTCCCGCTGACGACTAATCGATACCCTTTTTCTCTCTTGCCCAAGTGCATTTGAGACTCAGCCATAGTTGTGACCATAGGTTCCCGACCCTGTGAAGCCAGTTGTTTTTCTCACTGCTGTGTGAGAATGTTTGTTTAGCAGTAGTTAGTCTGAACTACGTAAAGCTCTGATCTTCCATCCAGTGGAAGTACGTAGGCACAAGACGCGAGGTCTTGGCGAGCCAATTTTCCCCATAGTCCCGAACTACGTTGACTCTGACTTTCTCTCTTGAGAATACGTAGGCATAGAGTGCGACGCTCTATCGAGTCAATTCCCTTCCGTTTAGATTTAGCAGCCGTAGATAAGATTGTTTTGCATCCAGTAGACAACCAAGCAAGCGTGGATCCCGTCGAGTACGACGGACGTGAGGGGTGCTAATACCTTCCCCTTGCGTAACCGACTCCCGAACCCAGGCTATGGTTGCGATGACCATACCTTTTCCCCGTTTTTCGCGAGGTTTACTTCGAGCGTTTCCTTTCCCGCTCTGAGGGATAAATAACGCACGGTGGCGACTCTTCTGTCAGCCGGCGCCGATTTTCGCAGTAGCGACACCTTTCAATCAATCCTTTGACCTAGAGTTGACCCAGGGTTGACCCAGATGAAACCCTAGTTGACTGTCTTCAACTGCAACTCTTGTGACCCCATCAATGACTTGCCTCCTTCTTAAAATGACTTTCTAAGTCCTCCACAATGTCTCCATACTCTCCATGCTCAATTCACGGCTCACAACTCCTTTGATGATACCCAGATACCCTCAGATAGGAGAGAAATGCACTGCTTGATCCAATGACTTCTTAGCTTCAATTTCTTCTCTGATGACTTGAATGAGATTGGATTAGAATAATAACCTCTTGATAGGCTCATAGAGATGGGAATAGTGCTTGATCCCTGTTGGATGATTTGCTATGCTATGCTATGCAGATGATTAGGCTATGTACATGACTCTATATGCAAATGCTAATGTAATTGAAACATAAACCAAGTGAAAAAGGTTGAGCAAATTTTAGGGTGCAACACCTATTCTTGATCAGATGTCATTCTATCTCACCGAAGTTGAGCCTGATCTGGATAAGCTTGTTGTTGCTTTGCATTTGGATGTTTCTGAGCTGAAGGGGCATTTGGCCAAGAGGAGTGGAATGCCTGGTTTCCCTTAATCTTTTCTAATTGAGAAAGCTCAACAGTTTGCCAAAGATGGTTGTTGGGTGGTGTTTAATGCTATCTTAGTGTTATGTATCTACGGTATCATGCTATTTCCTAACATTCTGGATTTTGTAGATTTGGATGCGTTCCATATCTTTGCCTCAGGGAATCCTATACCTACGCTGCTAGGTGAAGTCTATCATTTTGTGCACTACAAGAATGAAAACAGAAGAGGGAAGAACGTATCTCGTTGTGTGCCTTTGTTGTATATGTGGTTTGTGAGCCATCTTCCCAAATCTGGTCCCTTCATTACTATTGCAGGTACTTCAGAATGGTCTAAGAGGTTGATGGGGTTGTCTGCTGAGAACATTATCTGGTTTGACAGAGATATGTTGGGTACTGAGATCATTTATAGTTGCGGTGGATTTCCTAATGTCCCGTTGGTCGGAAGGAAGGGGTGCATCAATTATAACCCATCCTTGTTGGTTAGGCAGTATGGGTACGCCTTGAGAGATCCTCCTAAGGAAGAGGAGATACATGAATCTATGTATCTCACTGGCTTGTTGGAGGGTGATACTTTGCTTAGAGTTGAGGCTGCTTGGAGCAGAATCCACAAGAAAGGGAAAGTTTCTCTGGGGAAGAGTAACAGTCGAGCTTATGACCCTTATTTGACTTGGATCCAGGATAGAGCAAAGAGGTTACTGATGCCTTTCCCGGCTGTAGAGCCATTGTATCCTCTCATGATTGAGGAACCTACCACTGTGGATATCCAGAAGTACAACCAGTTGTGGTCTGAGAAAGAGGAGCTTCGGAAGACTAATGAAGAGTTAGAGAAAGATCCTCCTTTCTCCAACACACAAGCTCTCAAAAGGTAAGTAGTTATCCCAAGCTCCTCCTTTCTCCAACACAAAAGCTCTCAAAAGATCCTCAAGTGATTGAATCGTCCTCTCTGTCTGACCATCGGTCTGCAGATGATAAGCTGAACTCAAACGCAACTTCGTACCCAAAGCACTTTGCAAACTCACCCAAAATCTCGAAGTAAACCTTAGATCTCTATCTGACACAATGCTAGACGGAATACCATGCAAACTGACAATCCTCTCAATGTACAGCTTTGCCAACCTCTCCAACGGGTAATCCATTCGCATAGGAATAAAGTGAGCAGATTTGGTCAATCTATCACAATAACCCAAATAGATTCAAAGTTACTCGGCGTCCTCGGTAAACCAGATACAAAATCCATAAAAATGCTATCCCATTTCCACTCAGGAATAAATAATGGTTTCATCAAATCCGACGGTTTCTGATGCTCAATCTTCGACTTCTGACAAGTCAAACAAGAATACACAAACTCGGCAATATCTTTCTTCATACGAGGCCACCAAAATACTTTCCTCAAATCTTGATACATCTTAGCAGCACCCAGATGAATACTCAATCCACTACGATGCCCTTCTTCAAGAATACTCTTCTTCAGCTCAACAACATCAGGAATACAAACTCGATCATGACACCTCATGATACCATTCTTATCAATCCAAAAATCACCACCTCGACCTTGATTGATCAAAGTCAACCGATCAACTAAACTCAAGTCAGATTTTTGTCCTTCTCGAATCTCGTCCAGAATACCACTAGTAAGATTTAACATACCCAGCTTAACTCCATAAGAAGTCTTCTCACACACCAAACTCAAATCACGAAATTGCTCAATCAATTCCAACTCTTTTACCATCATCATCGACATATGCAACAATTTCCTACTCAATGCATCAGCTACCACATTTGCTTTACCCGGATGGTAATTCAAACCAAAATCAAAATGCTTCAGAAGTTCTAACCATCTCCTTTGCCTTGCATTCAATTCTTTTTGATCAAAAAGATACTTCAAACTCTTATGATCACTAAACACCTCAAATCTCGAACCAAACAAATAATGCCTCCAAAGCTTCAGCACAAATACAACAGCGGCCAACTCTAGGTCATGCGTCGGATAATTCTTCTCATGCACTTTGAGTTGCCTCGAAGCATAAGCTACAACTTGTTTATCTTACATCAACACACCTCCTAAACCCATCAAAGAAGCATCACAATACACAACAAACGGTTCTGTCGGATTCGGCAAAATCAAAACAGGAGTTGTCGTCAATCTTCTCTTAAGCTCTTGGAAACTCCCTTCACACTTTGCATTCCAAACAAAAGCTTGACTTTTCCTATTCAAATGCGTCAACGGCAATGATAACTTGGCAAATCCCTCAATGAATTTGCGATAATATCCCGCCAAACCAAGAAAACTTCTAATCTCAAAAACTGATATCGGAGTCTCCCATTGCGATACCGCTTCAACCTTTGACAGATCAACTGCAATACCTCTACTCGAAATCACATGACCAAGGAAACTCACTTCCTTCAACCAAAATTCACACTTAGAAAGTTTAGCATACAACCGCTTCTCTCTCAATACAGATAACACAATCCTTAGATGCTCGACATGTTCTTCTTCACTCTTCGAATAAATCAAAATATCATCAATGAACACGACCACAAACTTGTCCAAATAAGGATGGAAAATCTTATTCATGTACTCCATAAATACACCTGGTGCATTAGTCACACCAAATGGCATCACAAAATACTCATAGTGTCCATACCTCGTTCTGAAAGCAGTCTTCTGAATATCCTCAGCCTTCACGCAAATCTGATGATACCCAGATCTCAAATCTATCTTACTGAACACACTCGCACCAACCAACTGATCCATCAAATCATCAATCCTCGGAAGTGGATACTTATTCTTGATAGTCACCTTGTTCAATTGCCTATAATCCACACAAAGTCTCATAGAACCTTCTTTCTTCTTAACCAACAACACCGGTGCACCCCACGGTGACACACTCGGATGAATAAACCTCTTCTCAAGTAGATCTTTAAGTTGACTCTTCAACTCTTTCAATTCATATGCGGACATACGATATGGAGCCATCGATATCGGACTAGTTCTAGGAATTAAGTCGATCACAAACTCCATTTCTTGTTCCGACGGTAAATCTATTATCTCCTCAAGAAAAACTTCCAGAAAGTCACGGAAAATTGGTAAAGCATCAATTGTAACACTTTCACCAATGCTCACCGTTGCGATTAACAAAAATACCTTAGCACCATCTTGCAGTGATTCCTTCACTTGCTTAGTAGTCATAAACAAATCTTCATTGTCCTCAGGTTCAGGAAAAATAACCGTTTTGTCAAAACAGTTAATATAAACACGATGGAATTCCAACCAATTCATCCCAAGAATAACATCAAGTTGATCTAAGTGAAGACACACTAAATCAACTCCAAAGTCTTTAGCAAAAATACTCAACGGACAATTCAAACACACATACGGGGTAGTTACCGAACCCATAGCAGGAGTATCAATAACCATACCTCCATTCATAACAGACAACTCAAGACTTAATCTCTTAACACAATCAAAGGAAATAAAAGAATGTGTAGCTCCAGTATCAATTATAGTGATCAAAGGTATACCATTAATGAAGCACGTACCTCGGATCAATCGATCTTCACTAGCAGTCTCCGATCCTTATAGAGAAAACACTTTCCCATTCCCTTGGGTCTTCTTTGGCTTGTCACACTTGGTACTAATGTGTCCTTGCTCACCACAGTTGTAGCAAGTCACATTCGCACCGCTTCTGCACTCAAGAGCTTTGTGGCCTAGCTTCCCACACTTAAAACATTTCTGCTCAACACTTTTGCACTCGGGAGCACGATGTCCCTCTTCACCGCATCTAAAACATCTCACCGGAGTGGAAGCTCCTCCCCCACTCGGCTTCTTTCCGTAACCAGCTTTCTGTTTCCCCTTCTCTGCAGGAGTCACATACGGCTTTCCTCTAAATTGACCTTTTACTTTCTTGTCACTTAAACTCTTGTAGTGGCTAGACCGAGCCCTACTATCTTCATTATAAATTCTACTCTTGTTCACCAACTCAGAAAATCGCCTAATTTCCTGATAACCAACAGCTTGCTTGATTTCTGGCCTCAAACCATTCACAAACTTAAGACACTTGGATCTCTCCGCATTAGCAGTGTAATAATGAGGACAAAACTTAATCAATTCTTCAAACCTTGCGGCATACTCGGCCACAGTTGAGTTACCCTGCTTCAGCTCAAGGAATTCAATCTCCTTCTTACCACGCACATCTTCTAGAAAATACTTCTCTAGAAATGCCTCTCAAAAAATATCCCAAGTAACCACAATCTCATCTTCTTCAAACCTTTGGCAAGTATTACCCCAACCAGTCCTCAACTTCCTCTTCAAGCATATGAGTGCCAAACTGCACCCTCTGCGCATCCTAACAGTTCATGACTCGAAAGATCTTCTCAATCGCTTTCAGCCAAACTTGTGCTTTGTCAGGTTCATGAGTTCCCTTGAAAATCGGTGGATTGTTCCTTTGGAACCTTCCCAAAGCACGAAACTCATCATCAGCATTATTTCCAACATTCACATTGGCTTGAGGATTCTGCCCAATCGCTCCAGCCAACCTCGTCAACGCCTCAGCAATCGCTTCATCATTCCTGCCTGCAACCATTGTTCTTGATTCCCACAACAAATCCTCGTTAGAACAACCATATGGATAGTGCTACACACATATACCAAATGCATAAGGGAATGAACAAGTTAACAACTTGGTCAACAGACCGACCTGCTCTGATACCACTTAATGTAACACCCCCTTCTATACCCCCAAATAAACAAATAAATCACATAATAAAATTTCATCAGAGTAAATTGGTAACATGGTATAAAAGAAGTATGCCACATCATTCACCAAAATAACATACAACACCTGTTCTATAAAAGACATGCAACAGTGGGGTAGTTCAACAGAGGAACTTAGTCCTTACACCCACATCTCAACATTTAGAATCAAAGCGGAAAATCTAAACATTGAATCACTTAAACATGTAATCATATAAATACATATCATTCAGTTTGTTTCATCACATCATTCATGTTTACATAAACATTTACCATCAGATACATATACAAAATGTATCCCAAAAGAATACTATACAATCCTAACTACCCGGTGCTACATATCAGAGCATAACCGACCAAAAGAATGAAGCTATACTTCACAAAATACCTCCAGCAACCTAATCTGCAATGCCTCATAGAGCATCATAAAACAAAAGAAGGGTGAGAAATATTATCATAATAATCAATGCATTCAATTATATATATACATACACAAACATAGAATACACATATTCCGCATTTCTCACCACAATTCATTCCAATCATCATATATATCACAACATATGTGTAAACAAACATGGATAATCACCAAGCACATTTCATCATGCACACATCCATAATTCTCAATTCAATACTTCACATACGAGTATACTTTCATACAACAATACACATTAATCATGTGACTCAATGCAATTCAATGCGACTCATGCCATGTGGTACCAACACTTGTTATCATTTTTCAGTTTTTACATTTAAACCGGGTCTACCCTTCTAGATCGATAACAACAAAAGCCCGTTCCCTAAGCTTTCAAACCCACCCTTCTAGGCTTGGGACAAGTCACTAGTCTCCACGAAACTAGCAAACATTGCCTCTTGACTAAATGATGCATATGCAATCAACCACCAAATACACTTAAGACCGTTCTCGCATCTTAATCTCATGCATTCCAATAATTCATCACTCAAGAATTATAATAATGATTGCACACACAACATATTCATATTCAATATCATCAATACATTTACCAAGCAATGCACACATATCCACAATATGTTCTCATGCATTATTAAACACAACATCACATATAAACAATATGCATTCACAACATCGTGCTCACGGCAACGAATTCAATAACATTCATCATGTATTTTAATCAATTAAAACAATGCATTATATTGTCAAAAGACCACATTTCACAATGAATTTCACAATCTAGGATTCATGCCTTACGGCTACCCACAACATATATTTCACAGTATACAATTACTTATTCCAACAAGGATCGAACACAATCGAACCAATAAATCAACATGGAATGGAATCTCAAGAAAACCAAATGTTGTCATGCTCGCTAGCATGCTCGCCTAGCGAGTCTCTAGCGAGTACTCGCTATTTGTTCGCCTAGCGAACAAGCTCGCAAAGGCAAACAGAAGCTACTGACTTCGCTCACTACCTACTCGCTGCAGCGAGGCCCTAGCGAATCCTGCGCCACCTCACTCGCTACCAGCAAACCAGATCAAATGTATTATGTCCAAGTATGGGACCGCTCGCTAACTTGCTTGCCTAGCGAGTTGCTAGCGAACGCTCGCGACCTGTTCGCCTAGCGAAGGTGCTAGCGAACGTCTGAGAACTCAGAAATCCTCACTGTCCAACTTTCATAACTCTCCACAAAACTAACCGATTCTCACCAAACAAGTTCCATAGCCTTAGTCTAACCTCCCTTGACTAAATTATACCATTTATTCTCATTTTTTACCATTAAAACTCGGTTTCTATCGATTAAATCCATTTTTGCCCTAAAATGGAAGTTGTAGAAAAACATCCAACAATCTAACCCAAGCATACATAATCATAGACATTGACAAGATAATGATATTTCACACCTTTACCTTGGTTAAATCGATGCTTGAGAGTTGTTCTTGAGCTTTTCCAACTTTTCCTTCTTCTCCTTCTCTTTTCTCCTCTTCCTCTTTCTTTCTCTTCTTTTCTCTTATGTTTCTATCTTATCCCTTTTCTTTCCACGTTTCCTTTATAAGTCTTTCCATTCTATTTCCTTCCATAAATTCTCCACTCAAATATCTACCAATAATTCCAATAATTAAAATCATCCAAATAAATTAATTAATTAACATGAATAATTAATTACTGAAAAATTAGGTTGTTACATGTATTCTGCTAAGAGGCAGACTGAGCTTGTGAACAGGTTGGGTATAGATTTGACTAAGGAGACTCGTTCCCGTGAACGTTTGGGTTTAGATCTGAAAACTGTCAGTGATGTTCTCGCTTCTAAGAAGAAGGACTTGGATAGGGCTTATCTGGAGATTTCCAAGTTTAATGATCAGTGGAATGCTACTCTTTCCAACAACAAGGAGCGTGAGGATAAGTTGAAGCAGCATATCGCTAGACTGAAGACTCAGCTCAGGGGGAAGGATGAGATGATTGCAGATGAAGCTTCACTCAGATGTGACAGTGATTGCAGATTGAACGAAGATTTGGCAACCTTGGAGGATTGCAAGCTGAGGGCTGATTCAAAGAGGTGTAAGCTAGAGAAAGTCTTCGGTGAGGGAGCCTGGGAAGACTATGCTGAGGGTTTACAGACCACTATCAGACAGAGGGAGGCGCTCATTCAGGGGTTACTCGTCAGACCAGACCATCCTGAGACCCAGGAGCTGTTGGAGGAGTTTCGTGGTCGTTGTCGTACCTGATGTCTTTCATTTCCTTTGTAGCTTGTTGCTTATGTTTGTATTGACCATCACCAGACCTGTTGGCTGAGGTCCTTCTTTGATTCTTTATACTCAGTTGTATGCTTATACCTTGCCTGTTGGGCTTTTTCTTGTATGTATGAGGTGTTTGGCTCTATGCTTGGCTATGGGTTTCCCTATGTCTCGTTGTTCGTGCAGGAACTAGAATCAAGGGGAAACGTCCCTAATGCATATATACATGTCTGCATTTTGCATAGCAAGTGCAGCGGAACCATTGACCTTATTCTCCTGTGGTTTGTTAGCTTGTTTCAGGATAGACAATCAAACAGTTCACTGTTACGCCACAAGAGGGAATCAGCACAGAGTTATGGAACAAGTGCAAGCTGAGATGCAAGAGATGAGGGACAGGATGGCTCAGTTTATGAAGCTGATGCAGGGTGTGGCAAATGGCCAGGAGCAACTAAGGACTCTGGTCCAGCCATTAATTGCTCGTGTTGACAATAATGGTGTGCTTCATGGAGGTGCTGCTGCTAACCCTCCTCGCAGTGAGATTAGTACACCACATGCCAACATTGTTCCCACAACAGTGGTACCTACGGGCGGACAAAATCAAGCTGCAATTCCTATTCCTATTCTTTGTGTTGTTCACGGGAATGTTCCTCAATGGGATTAAGATCAATAGGAGGATGCTTTTTCAATGAGGGATATTGGTGCTGAGCTGCCAGTTGAGACTGATAGGAGGTTCAAATTGCTGGAGGATAAAATGAGGAGCTATGAGAACCAAAATTCCATGGGTTTGGACATGGCTAATCTGGGGATGATCCCAGATCTGAAAGTTCCATTGAAGTTCAAAGTCCCTGACTTTGAAAAGTATAAGAGAACTACTTGCCCAAGGGTCCATTTGTGTTCTTATTACCGTAAAATGTCTGCCTACTCAGATGACGAAAAATTGCTCATGCATTTCTTTCAGGACAGCTTGTCTGGACCCTCACTTGAGTGGTATATGGGACTGGAGCTTATTAATATCCGCAGTTGGAGAGACTTAGTTGAAGCCTTCGTGAGACACTATCAGTATAATATAGACCTTGCTTCTAACAGGGTCCAACTCCAGAATTTGTCTCAAAAGACCAGTATATGCTTTAAGGAATACGCCCAGAGGTGGCGCGAACTAGCAGCAAGAGTGCAGCCTCCGATGGTGGAGCGGGAACTGATTGATATTTTCGTAACTACTTTGTCGGGCGTCTATTATGAGAAGCTTATTAGTAGCATGTCTGGTAGCTTTTCCGATTTGATTATCACCAGGGAGAGGGTAGAAAACGGTATAAAGCTGGGAAAGATCCAAGCTGGCGAGGTGCCCTCAGCTGGAGGAGGAGGTAAAAAGGTGTTCGGAAATAAAAAGCGTGAAGGCGAGACCAATTCAGTGTCTAGTTCCCCAAGGAATAGATATCAACGACCAGTGCAAAATCGTCAGCAGCAGCAGCAGCAGGTTGCTAGTATCGCAATTCCAACCGTTCCTCAACATCAACAACAACAACAACAGCAACAGCAGAATCAACATGGTTATAGAAGATTTCAGGATCGAGGTCGGGTGGTGAATAGACAATTTGACACGCCTCCGATGTCGTATTCTCAACTGCTTCAGACTTTGTTGCAACTACAGTTAATCTAGAAGAGGACTATGGCTCCTCTGACAGGACCACCCCCACTCGGTTATGATGCAAATGCTCGTTGTGAGTTCCATTATGGGGCACCTGGGCACAACATTGATAACTGCAAGGCCTTTAAACACAAAGTTCAGGATTTGGTAGGTAGCAAGGCAATAAACTTTTCTTACGACGCTCCCAATGTCGTGCAGAACCCCATGCCCAACCATGGGGTAGCCGGAGTCAGTGCAATCATTGAAGACGAGATTTTAGATCTGATAACTGATGTGAATGATTTGAAGACACCGTTGGGTTTTGTAAAGGGAAAGTTATTGAAGGAGGGGATATTCTTGGGCTGTAATGAATCGTGTGCTGAATGTTTGAGTCATCCCGAGGGATGTGCAAAGCTGAAGAGCTGTATTCAAGGTATAATGAATGATGGAATGTTGCAATTTGACCGGATGGTTAAGAAGAAGTCTGAAGAGGTAATGGTTGAAGAAAGGAATGAGGTTGCAACGATCTCGATTCCATACAAAACTATAACTATTTTTGCGCCTAGGCCGCCAACTATTATCATCACCAAAGTTGGTCCTGGGCCATATGAGAGTACCAAAGCAATTTCGTGGAACTACGAAGTAGAGGTATATTGTAATGGGCAGAAACAGGAATTGAAGAGCTTGCCGGTTGATTCAGTGGATGATATGGTTGGAGCTAGGGGAATCACTCGAAGCGGAAGAGTATTCTCGTCACCTGAAGTGGTCGCTGACAGAGCTGATAAGGGGAAGAAAGTAGTGGTTGAAGAAACTTCTCAGGCGGGAGAGAAGAATTCTTTGGAGAAGGAAGCAGAGGAGTTCATGAGATTGATAAGAAAAAGTGATTACAAGATAGTGGATCACTTGCAACAGACTCCCTCCAAAATCTCTATTTTGTCTCTGTTATTGTGTTTAGAAGCTCACCGGAATGCTTTGTTGAGGATATTGAAAACTGCTTACGTGCCGCAAGAGATATTGGTTAACCAACTCGAAGGGGTTATAGCGCACATCAACGTAGGAAATGGTCTACGTTTCACAGGCTTGGATCTGACACCAAAGGGCAGGAATCATAATTGTGCATTACACATTTCAATTGAATGTCGTAGAGCCGTCCTATCTCATGTGTTGGTAGATACAGGATCGCCTTTGAATGTGCTTCCGAAGAAGGCGTTGATGAAACTAGATACTCGGGGCATTATGTGTACACCAAGTGATCTTGTGGTGAGGGCTTTTGATGGTACCAGAAGATCTGTATTTGGAGAGTTGAGGTTGCCTATTCAGGTGGGTCCCGAAGTGTTTGATGTGGTATTCTATATTATGGACATTCAGTCTGCCTATAGCTATTTGTTGGGCCGTCCATGGATTCACTCAGCCGGAGCTGTAACTTTCACGCTGCACCAAAAGCTCAAGTACATGGTGGGTGGCAGCGTTGTCACTGTATGCGGAGAGGAAGATATAATGATCAGTCATTTGTCTTAATTCAAATACGTTGAGGTGGATGGTGAAATCCACGAGACTCTTTGTCAAGCCTTTGAGACAGTACAAATTAAAGACAAAGTGTCTGATGTGAGCAAAGCGCCCGAAGTGGCCATGTCATCCTTCAAGGAAGCCCAAGCAGCAGTGCAAGTTGGGGCAGCGCAGGGTTGGGGTCAAGTGCTGGATATACCCTATAAGCAGGATAAGTTTGGTGTGGGATACCGCCCATCTTCTTCGTCATCCTCACAGAGCGCGCCGGGCTACAAAGGGCTGGTACAGTTTACCAAAGGCGGGGTTATCTTCGAGCAGATCAACATTGTTTCAGATGAAGATGGGGATAGCGGCTGCGATATGGACTCGTGGATTCGGCCATGCATTCCAGGACAAAGCCTCAACAACTGGTCTATCGAGGAATTCATTCAAGTGACAACGAAAGAGTAATACTTTGTTTTTCTAATTATTGTACAACCCTATGTTCTACCCGAAGCATTGTGGTTTTTGTCTTCAGGGTCTTACTGTTTATGCTTGCACAATCTTTTTCAATTAATCAAAGGGAGTTTTTCTACATTCAAATATTGTGATCTTTGTTTTTCATGTTTTATGTTTAACAATAAAATGGCAATGTGGCTTTGTGCTTGTTTTGCATAACATTTTAAGCATTTAACCATTATCATTGCAGGATTCACATTGCAGATGACACCGCTCCAGAGCCGCCTATGACTCGCTTTGACTTTGATAATCCGATATTTCAAACCGAAGAAGAGATTGATGAAGATGAAGACTTACCAGAAGAGCTAGCTAGACTCTTGAAACAGGAAGAAAGGGCTATTTTGCCTCATCAGGAGGAAATCGAGGTTGTTAACTTGGGTTCTGAGGAAGTTGTGAGGAATGTTCGGATAGGGGCTGCGTTGCAGAGTAACATCAAGCAAAGATTGATTGAGATGCTTTGTGAGTATAGTGATATCTTTGCTTGGTCATACGAAGACATGCCCGGGCTTGACACAGACATTGTGGTTCATCGCTTGTCGTTGCGTGAAGAGTGTCTGCCAGTCAAGCAAAAGCTCAGGCGTACGAGACCAGATATTGCTGTGAAAATCAAGGAAGAAGTCCAGAAGCAGTTGGACGCAGGATTTTTAGCCGTTACAACTTACCCTCCGTGGGTCGCCAACATCGTGCTTGTGCCAAAGAAGGATGGCAAGGTACAGATGTGTGTTGATTACAGAGATTTGAATAAAGCGAGCCCGAAGGATGATTTCCCGCTCCCCCACATTGACGTATTGGTTGATAATACTGCTCAATATTCCGTGTTTTCCTTCATGGACGGTTTTTCCGGTTATAATCAGATCAAAATGGCACCGGAGGATATGGAGAAAACGACGTTTATCATGCCATGGGGGACTTTCTGTTATAAGGTAATGCCTTTTGGGTTGAAAAACGCAGGGGAAACCTATCAGCGGGCTATGGTCACTTTGTTTCATGATATGATTCATCATGAGATTGAGGTCTATGCTGATGACATGATAGCAAAGTCACAAACAGAGGAAGAACATCTGGTCAATTTGTTGAAGCTATTTGAGAGGCTCAGGAAATTCAGATTGAGGTTGAACCCTAACAAGTGTACTTTCGGGGTCAGGTCAGGAAAGCTGCTGGGGTTCATTGTTAGTGAAAAAGGAGTCGAGGTCGATCCTGCAAAGATAAAAGTTATTCAAGATATGCCAGCGCCGAAAATAGAAAAAGAGGTTCGTGGTTTCTTGGGGAGATTGAATTACATTGCTCGGTTCATATCTCATCTCACAGCCACGTGTGAACCCATGTTCAAATTGCTAAAGAAAGATTAGGCGGTCGTCTAGAACGAAAATTGCCAAAGGGCGTTTGATAAGATAAAAGAATATTTGCAGGAACCTCCAATACTGATACCCCTAGTCGTTGGAATGCCTTTAATCATGTATCTAACGGTTCTTGAGAGCAGTATGGGTTGTGTTCTCGGTCAACAGGATGAGACTGGAAGAAAAGAGCATGCAATATACTATCTGAGTAAAAAGTTCACAGATTGTGAGTCTCGGTACTCGATGTTGGAGAAAACGTGTTGTGCACTCGCGTGGGCTGCCAAACGTTTGAGACAATATATGCTTAATCATACAACCATGCTGATTTCGAAGATGGATCTGATTAAATACGTCCTCAAAAAGCAAGCACTTTCCGGGAGAATTTCCAGGTGGCAGATGGTTTTGACAGAGTATGATATTCAATATGTTTCCTAGAAGGCTATCAAAGTGAGTGTTCTGTCATAGTATCTCGCTGAACAGCCGATCAACGACTATCAGTCGATGAAATTTGATTTTCCTGATGAAGACATCATGTATCTGAAGATGAAAGATTGTGATGAACCGTTGCCTGACGAAGGTCCTGAGCTTGGCTCCCAATGGAAAATGATATTTGATGGTGCTGTTAACTCGTGCGATAGTGGAATTGGGGCAATCATTACGACTCCCCATGGGTCTCATATCCCATTCACTGCCAGGTTGACATTTCCTTGCACCAACAACGAAGCAGAATATAAAGCGTGCATCATGGGGATGGAAGAAGCTATTGATCTGAGGATCAATAACCTAGATGTGTACGAAGATTCAGTGCTAGTTGTAAATCAAATCAAAGGAGAATGGGAGACCAGACAACCCAATCTGATTCCTTACATGAACTATGCAAGGAGGCTGTTGCCATTCTTTGATCGTGTAGAATTACATCATGTGTCGAGAGTAGAGAACCAGATGGCAGATGCTCTGGAGACGTTATCCTCAATATACAAGGTGAACTATTGGAATTATGCTCCAAGAATAGTCATCTCGCGCCTTGATAGGCCGGCGTTTGTATTTGCCATTGAGGAAGCCTCTGATGGCAAGCCATGGTTTTATGACATCCATAACTTTCTTAAGAAGCATATATCTGCCAGGGGCGTCGACCCGGGATAAGAAGACTCTGAGAAGGTTGTTTGGCAACTTTTATCTGAACCAAGATGGTGTACTCTACAGGAGGAATTATGACTTGGTGTTGTTAAGGTGCGTGGACAAGAAAGAAGCAAGCTTGCTTATGGAAGAGGTCCACGAAGGAGCCTTTGGTACGCATGCCAGCGGGCACGCCATGTCTCGAAAGTTGTTACGAGCAGGGTATTATTGGCTGATGATGGAATCTGATTACTTCAAATATGCGAAGAAATGCCATAAATTCCAGATTTATGCAGACAAGATTCATGTTTTGCCATGTCCTCTGAACGTCATGGCATCTCCTTGGCCCTTTTCCATGTGTGGCATTGACATGATTGGCAAGATCGAGCCAACCGCATCCAATGGACATCGTTTCATCTTGGTCGCCATTGATTACTTTACCAAGTGGGATGAAGCAGCCTCCTATGCGAATGTCACGAAGCAAGTCGTAGTCAGATTTATCAAAAAGGACATCATATGTAGATACGGAGTGCCCGAACGAATCATTACTGACAATGGTTCGAACTTGAATAACAAGATGATGAAGGAACTGTGCCAGAGTTTCAAAATCGAGCACCACAACTCATCACCCTATCGTCTGAAGATGAACGGCGTTGTTGAAGCGGCCAACAAGAATATCAAGAAGATAGTGCAAAAGATGGTTGTGACCTATAAAGATTGGCATGAGATGTTGCCCTTTGCTTTGCACGAATATCATACTACGGTACGAACTTCAACTGGGGCAACTCCTTTCTCGCTGGTATATGGTATGGAAGTTGTCCTACCATTAGAGGTCGAGATTCCTTCTTTGAGAGTTTTGGTCGACGTCAAGCTCGATGAGGCAGAATGGGTAAAGAATAGATTGAATCAGCTCAGCCTGAAATACGAGAAAAGGCTAGCGTCTATTACATATGGTCGGTTGTATCAGAGTCGGATGAAGAAAGCTTTCAACAAGAAGGTGCGCCCTCAAAGCTTTCAGACGGGCGATTTTGCGCTGAAAAAGATTCTCCCTCCACAAACAAATCACAGGGGCAAATGGACTCCCAACTATGAAGGCCCATACGTCGTGCGAAAGGTTTTCTCCGGAGGAGCCTTGTTGTTATCAACCATGGATGGTGAAGATTTGACATCGCCTATGAATGCAGACACAGTTAAAAAATACTTTGCTTAAAGAGACCCGTTGGAAAGAAAAAGAATATCCAGGAAAAAATGGGGCATCCCGGTGAACCAATAAAAGAATGGGTTCGGGAAAAAGTTAGGGATAAAAGAAAAAAGGTGTAAACCCGCAAAGTTGAAAACCTGAAAAGGCGACTGTGGCAAAAATGGGTATCCCGGTGAATTGAAATCCCGAAAGGGAAATTTAGGCAAAAGTTAGGGATTTGAAAAGCAAATGACTGCGGTCTGCGTGTGATCTTCAGAGCTTAGTGGATTGAGGGAGGACCTGAGGGCCGTTTATCTGAACTAATCTCTTCTGAAGACGAAGCGTCGGTGAAGCATCAGAGTCATGCGAGTCATAGATGGACCAACTTATGGTGTTCTTCTGTGCCACATTGCCAACATTCTGTATATTTGTGTGCATTTCTGTATATTTTTATGCAACTTCCTCTTTTCAGGGGTTGCATCTGTTGTGAAACCTTGCCTATTTGCAGGCCATCTGTCAATAAAATATATACTATTCAGTAATTGTTTGTTTTACTTTAGCCTTACTGTGTTGTAAAACGCCCGATGTTTTTGATAAACTGTGCATACATAAATTTGCAGGCTTTGCCAATAATCGTAAAAACTTTGAGTTATTTGAACAACGTCACGGATGATGACTGAGATAGTTCCTTTGTACAGGATATCTTATCTGTTTGTTCATTTTTGCAGGGTCGCTACTCTTGGGGAAATTCGTCAGAGGTGTATCTCCAGTATGATCACCATTTCCCCCAACTATTGAAGTTCGAACATCTCCATCCCCGGTAGAGTTGGGTGCAGGTGGACCAAGCAGTTAAGTGTGTACGCTTATCCCCAACAGTTAGTCGGTAATTCGAGACCGAAGTCTCCAGCAGAGTAAGGCTATCCCCTAGAGGGCCGAGATTGATATTCCCAGCAGATTAAGTGTGCACGCTTATCCCCAGCAGTTGGCCAGTACACGTTTAATCCTTGCAGGTTGCAGGTATGCCTTTACTCCTCAGTGAGTCGAGACTGGATTTCTTTCTACCGTGCAGGTGTGGAACTTTTCCCAACAGCGGGGCTATGTCAGGTGTTGTCTCCCTACAGAGTTCGAACGTATAACTTTGTATCCCCTTAGAGTTCGAGTTATTGACCCATCCCCAAGCAGAGGTCGATGTTATTTCCTTCCTTCGGCGATCCCCAGTAGAGTTGGCTTTTCCCCTTGCAGGTTAGCAGAGGTGTCTCTCTACCCTCAGCAAAGTCAGCATGAAGTAGTTCTATTTCCCCACAGAGGTAGACTATTTCTCAGCGAATTCGGTAAGTTTGTGATTCCCTAGCATAGTGGATCTATAGTAGAGATAGATTATTCCTCAGGTGAGTAATTCTCGACATGTTGGATTTTGACTTTTTCCCCCAGTAAGTCATCACTTTTAGGTGAGTATTGGTGAGCCATTCAGGGCTATTTTCTTCAGCAGGGCTTGTTGTGAATCTCGGTGGTTGATTCTGGATTCCCTGCAGAGTTGTTGATTCCCCAGTAGGGTGAATTTGTTTTCAATGTCTGGTTGTCTATCTCTGGCAGAGGCGTCTTTTCCCCATAAGAGTTGTATTTTGGAGGGCCGTTCAGGGCATTTTCCTCAGCAGGTTTTGATGTGAATCCCTAGCTGAGTTTGAACTTCTTTTTCTCGTAAGAACTTTGTTCCCCAGTAAAGAAGCCGTCCGAGGCTCGTTTCCCAGTTTAAGTCTAGTTGCGATTGGCATGGGTTAACCGTTTCCCCAACAGGGTGGATTTTGGTTTTCTCTTCAGCATTTATTTTGCTGGTTTGGTTCTGTTGCATTTTGCATGTTGTGCATAGCATTCTCAGAAACCTGTAGCATTTCCATTTTGTATGGAGCACTACGCCATTTTCAAACATATACATGTGAAACATAAGCCAGGTGGTTACCTCTTTGTTTGCAGGTGTATTTCCGACAGATGACCGATATCTTTGCTCGAATGGTATCCAGACCATGGCAATTTCCGTTAGCCCGCGTGGTATCTAGACCCCGACTTACGTTTTTTTTTTCAACGGCGTCGCCAGACTTCAGCTGTTGTTATAAACTCATGTGGTATCCAGACCCTGATGAGTATATTTGTGGTGTATCCCTTTGTCCATCGAGAATCCAGACTCCGGTTATTACGTTGAGTGTTCCGACTCCGACAAATTTTGTTGATTCATTTTGTTCGTTGAGTATTCAGAGTCCGACAATTTTAAATGTTACCCTTCAGCTCATATGGTATTCAGACCATGGTGAAATCTTTGAAGGACGTGTTCATCTTATTATGTGTTACCCAACAAAGTTACTTGGTTAAGTTTCTCTTTGTTCCTCAGTAGAGTTACTTGGTTAAGTTTCGTCGCGCTCCCAAAGCAGAGTTATTTGGTTAAATTTCTCTTTTTCTCCCTGCCAGAGTTGCTTGGTTAAGTTAATCTCTTCCCCAGCGGAGAATTCTCAAGATGTTTATCAGCTTCCGTTGATCTGCCCTTTGGGTTCGATGCTCGCTTTTATTTAGCGGATGCCTGACGACGATGCCAGATGTCCTTACATTTGGGTTCAATGCTCGCTTTTATTTAGAGAATGCCTGACGGAGATTTCAGATACCCTTACCTTCGGGTTCGTTGCCTATTGGTTGTAATAGATGCCTGACGGCGATGTTGGATGTTTCTCAACTGCGTGGATACTTGACAACGAGGTCAGATGTTTTATCCCCTGCAGATGCCTGGTGGCGATGTCAGATGTGTATCAACTTCGTGGATTCCTGACAACGATGTCAGATGTTTTTATTAACTTAATAGAGGCCTGGCGGCGATGTCAGATGCTATGTGTTGACTCGATTTTCAATTTTGTTACGCGCTTTTATTTAGCGAATGCCTGGCGGTGATGTCAGAGGTCCACGTCTTTGGATTCAATGTATGTTTTTATTTTACAGTTGCATGACGGCGATGTCAGATGTTTCTTCTCAGCTGCGGGTTGAGCCAGCCTTCGAGTTCAATGCTTATTGTGTTCATTGGTTCTGACAGCGATGTCAGATGATTTACCAACTTGATGTCGATGCCTAACAGCGAGGTCAGATGCCTGACGGTGATATCATTTGATTTACCGACTTGATGTCGATGCCTGACGATGATGTCAGATGATTTACCGACTTGATGTTGATGCCTAACGGCGAGGTCAGATGCCTGACGGTGATGTCGGATGTTTTCCCAAATTGATGCAGAGGCCTGACAGCAAAGTCAGAAGTTCAGTATCCGCTACGTGTTAGCAGATGATCTTTCCAACTTAGTGTCGACGATTTAAAATTGGTAATCAATTCGCTTGTTACCATTGCAACTATCAGTTCAGTTATTTCCAGAGATTGTTATCCATAATTAGAGTTTGCAGTTTATTTCTGAGGTCGGAAAATTTCAGGGTTCTTTGGTATTCAACCGTCTTTTGCCTTGATTTTTTGAAAGTCGTTCGCTTTTCACTCATTCAGGTCCAAGTCGCTTGAATAGGGGCAGCTGTTGTACCCCAAAATTTGCTCAACCATTTTCTTTACTTGGCTTATGTTTTCACTGCATTATTCTAGCATTTGCATATCATTGTTCATTTGCAGGGGATCAATAGGTGTGCATAGCAAGATAAGGTTTTTCAAGGGTCCCAAGCAAGCAGGAGTGCTCATAAAGCCATTAGAAGCTGGTTAGAGCTCTTTGAGAAAGTGAATGGATGTATATTGCTTATCTCCTATCTTGGAGGCCAATTGAGGATCATCTGAGGATCAAAAGTGCATGGATGTGGGTGTGAGGTGTTATGAAGCTCATTGAGTGCTTTGAGAGCCACTGTGGAGCTTATGCAAGTTGTTATATCATGTGCAAGAAGTTGCAGTCAAAGGATTGCACACCTAGGGTTTCATCTGCCTAGTGCAAGATCCACTGTGGATTTGAAGGAGATTAAGACTTAGTTCTAAGTCTTTAGAGTCATGGAAAGTTGTGTTGAGGCATCTAAAATGTTATTTCAAGATCAATTCAAGAATAATCAAGAGCGTGAGAAGTTATTAAATTAGGGTTTCAGAGGTTTGTCAGTGTAAAATCCCCTGTTTAGTTCCTAACTTCAAGACCACATATCTCAAGATACAAGTTTCATCTCACTTTGATGCAAACATGAGACTTGTATAGCATGTTCCTATATTTCTTTTGAGTACTAGACCTCATCCATTGGGTTTCTAGAACTCAAGTTATGATGTTGGCAAGTTAGAGGTCTCAAATGAATCATATCTTCAATCAACAAAAGTCAACCAACTTCCAAGGCACTTTTGACCTAGAATCATGTTTCTCCTCAACTTTTTATGAACATGAAATTTGTTCCTCATGATCTTAGCTTTCCAAAAAGTCCTAGAAGTCCTTCATCACATTTGTGGAACTCAAGTTATGAAGCTTGCAAGGCAGGGGTATTTTGGGAAAGTGAGATTATAGGTCATTTTCATTATAGGTCCTTTTCATGATCTTAAGTAGTTCAAATGAAACTTTCTCCAACATGAAAGTTGCTTCAAATGATGTCAATTTCATCCTAGAACACAAGTTTGTCATGAATTTGGCAAGGTTAGGGAGACAGGTGAAGAAATTCAATGGAAAAATGAACTTGAGGTAATGAATTAAATTGAAGTGGTTTTAATTCATTTACATGCCATATTTGTGCTCATTTTAATTCACATTGTCATAACAAGCAAGACGCACAAATCAATTTTGGTTCATAATGTGAAATACACGTGCAATTCAAGATTACTTCAAGAAGAAGTTTCAAATCAAATATCCACCATTGGATCAAATTAAGGCTCAATTTTCATCCACATGATCAATTCACCTTGCCAGCAACTGATTCAAATCAAATTCAAGGGGAATTAGAGGGAAATTCACGTGTGCATGAAGCTTGCATTTAAACTTTGGGCATTTTGAAATTACACTCCAATAAGGCCATGTCGGGCCTCCATTTGATTCTAGATCCATCATATAAAAGCTTCAGATGAATTTTGAGCATTCATTCAGGCAATTTCATGGAGGGAGAGCACAATTACAGTTTGAAATTTCAAGAGCAAATCCAAAATCGTGAATTGAGATTGAAGCAGATTCAAGCCAAATCAAAGTGATCATTACCTTCCTCAAGATCATTGGAGTGTTTCTGCACGTTTTTGCTCAAGCTCAACACCATTTGAAGCTCCAACGGAGAGGCTCTGTTAGGTATTCTTCAAATCAAAATATCTCTCATGATATGCATTAGATCCATGCCATTTTTGTTGCAATCTGAAGACCTACTCTTGTAGGCAAAATCTGGATGATTTTTTGTGATGTTTGTTGACATTTCAGTTTGATGCTTGAATTTTCCATCGTGCGAATCTCTCTGTTTATGCTTGATAAATGAATTTGGACAGTGGATTTGTGATCTACATAAGTTCCTCTTCAATTTGGGATATAATTTTGTGCAATTTGGTTGAGTTTAGAACTTGCAACTCCGGCTGCCTTGCCGGAGAAGATGACCGGAGAACTGTTGCTCCATCGTCTGGTTCATTGGTCAGGCGAGCTGATGTGTTTGCCATGTGGATCAATTGACTTGTTGACTGAGTTTGATCAACGGCTTGGATTTGTTTGACTGCGCCTGCGTGTACGTTGACATGCCACCTCAATTAGTGAAACGATGCGTTTCACTTCTTGAGTTTAGTTAGGCTCAGAGCGCTATCTGCACCCCCTCCAAGTCTGGCCTAATGCTTTGAACTATGGATCTTGCTATTCACACCGTGTGTCCATTTTATTTTATTTTACTTTTCATTTTAATTCTATTTTGATTTAATTCATTTTAAAATACCTCCAATGATGATAAAATTCCATAAAAACATTTTTGAGACACTTTATTGTGTTAATTAATTTTTGGAATTTTTTATTTTCATTTTTGTTTTATTTTTAAATTAAAAAGGAATTTATTATTTGGAGGTGTTTTTAATTGAATTTTTTCTCTTTCTTGCTTGTTTTTTGAGCAATCTTTTTCTCCAAGGATTGAGACTCTTTTCTCATGTGAATGATGGATTGACGAGTCTCATAGGAAGATTTTTCCCCTGGTTTAGTTCATTTTGGTTTGACTTTTGAGTCTTTTCTTTTGACCCTCGACAACCCTCCTTCAAAGTGGTGCATCCTTGTGAATCAAATTCTTTGATGATGCTTTGAAGTGACTTTGGTTGTGATCTTTTGGCGTCTGGTGGCCAACTCTTTGATGAGCATTTGAGATTTTATTTGGTTATTTTTTATCCTTTTTCCTATTTTTGAGGTGACTTACAAGTTAAGTTACTTCTAAGGGTTGATCATACAAGTGCTTGACCTAGTTTGATTTTGAAATGACACTTGTCGATCCCTTAAGCTCTCAACTCTTCTTGATTCATTTAGTTAACATGTTGAGCTTGCTAGTTATCAATTTATAGGTCATATACATGCTTGCTTCTTGTGCTTGAGTTGCATTCTTCTAGGCTTTCCATTTGAACTTCAAATGTTGAAGGTGTTTAAGACTTAGGTCTTTCTCCTTGCCTATTCTTGCAATTCCTTTTGGTGTGTTTGATTCTTTGGTTTATGTACCTTCTCCTGTCATCCCCACTTATGTCCAATGACTTTAGAGTCCCATTTGAGATGGTTTAGTCCCTCCTTTGGAGGTACCTTGAACATGTCATGAATGGTGATTCTTTGAGGACTTCTCTTGTGTTTTCTTGCATGATTATGGTGTTGCTTATGGTTGAGTTGCCCATTTGAGTTCCTTGTTGTCCTCACATTGCCTCTCATTCTCCCATTTAATCATTGCTTCCTCCTTTTCTTTTGGTTTATGTAACACCCCAATCTAACCCGGCGGATAATTAAGGAAAACAGAATTAGAGTGCAACAAGTTTTGTAAACATGACAGTCGTAAGGGGTTGTCACGACCGTGACGGTCATGACGATCGTAATGAAGGTGTGACGACCGTCACATCAGCAAATTCTGGGCGTTATAATTTCAACTCACAGAAACATACATTTCGCAACTCGATTAGACAACATGCCTTTAGTAATGATACATAGCACAGAAGCTTGGATGAACCTACAATAATAACTTGATTAACATTTTGATTACAAGGCATCTTATTAATTTGCAGCGGAATATAAAACATTTCCAATATTTAGCATGATTAAAGCAAGACCATGAAACTTGCAACAAAACTCCATTAAAATTCAGCAAGTAACTATCTTGCATCAATTCAACATAAACAACGAGTTTCAACCATAAAGATCAGCACTACTAATTCATCGGTATAGTGCATCCAACCAACATTTGGCACTTAACAGCAGCCATCAATTTAATGAAAAATGCTTGATAAAATTCAGCAACAAGGAAATTAAATACAAGCAATAACATCAATCGTTCATCCCCCCCAAGAGTGCTACGTATCAGAGCGACCAACAACCTTAAACGAAAAGCTACACTTATTCCGGATTACCTGCAAATTACCACCAACGGAGGTAACATACAACGTAAAGGGTGAGATATCAACAATATAACATAAGGCATGATAAAAGTCATGTCAGAATATTATCACAGCATTATAATTCCAGCAGTTCGCATAAATATTAGTAATAATTAAACTGCAACCACCATTTATTCATAACCACAACAATTATCATCATATCTCAGCAACTCATCAAAACAACTCAACAACGCAACTCAACAATGCAACTCAACTATGCATATGCATGTGGTGCCATTTTGGGAGACAACTCTCCACAATAATTCGGGAGACAACTCTCCACAATAATTCGGGAGACAACTCTCCACAATCATTTTATTTTGTCATTAAAGACACAACCGTCGCCAATCCAGGCCAAATGATATGCTATGAGATGCAACTATTATGGACTATAACACAACAACAACAACTGTGCAACAACCGTGCAACAAGGCATCAGGCCTACAACCAATTATCCATAACAGAAACATCACATTTCGCATACATCATGTACCCACCACTTCAATATGTTCATATTAGAGAACTACCAACAGTATTGTTCCTACGAATAAGACTCTAACACATTTTCGCAGAGAACAATTAAAAATAACCTCGTCTCTACAACTGAGAACTCAACAGCATTTTCATGTCAGAGAACAACTGACAACATCATTACTACAAATAAGAACTCAACACATTTTCATATACCTTCCTACGGGTAATATAACTACAACTTCTAATTTAATTAAATAGGGACATAATAACAACACTTTCGTAATAAATGGGAAAATAGCGCGTGTCGGCACCGTTTCCCAATTTCCCCCAAAACTAATGGCATAACACACTCATTCATACACAGACTGCATTAACCCTTTGAAATGCACATGTAAATATTAACCCTTAATATTTCTTCAACTTACGGGAACATTACTACGGGAACTTTAGCACGGGACATTTCCACGGGAATATCACTACGGGGACATTACTACGGGGGCATTTCCACGGGAATATTACTACAGAAACATTTCCACGGGAATATTACTACGGGAACATTACTACAGGAATGTTACTACGGACACATTAACCCTTAATATTTCTTCAACTTACGGGAACATTACTACGGTAACATTACTACGGGAATATTACTACGAGAATGTTACTACGGGAACATTAACCCTTAATATTTCTTCGTTACTATGGGAGCATTAATCCTTAATATTTATCGATCTACAGGAACATCAACTCTATGATTCAACTCCCTACATGAAATCAATCATACCCACAGTTATAGAATTGAACCCCACCCTTACCTTTGGATTAAGGACAACTCTAAACTTCCGGTTCCGGTTTGCTCTCCCGATGACTCTTCTGCAACAACCTTCAATTTTCTCTGGTGGTTAATTCTTTTGTTCTTCCTTTCTCCACAGCCACGTCCTTTTTCCTCTTTTCTCATCCTTTTTCCTCCAATTTTAGTTTTCTGAGCAATTTATCGTTCTTTTTACTCTTTCTCCCACAACTTCTCTAATAACTCCTTAATTCCCATTATTCCATCCAATAATAATAATAATAATAATAATAATAATAATAATAATAATAATAATAATAATAATAATAATAATAATAATATACTATTACTACTAGTTATTAAATTATTATCATTATTAATTATATTATATTATTATCAAACTCAATGATTTAATAAATGGTTTCCTATACTTTAAGGACACCCACCAACGCTCTCAGACACACTCCCCCATAAAGGCACACCAACAATTCATAAATAATTTAATTAAAATGAACGGGCGTTAGAGTTTGCCTTTGGGCATGGTGATTGATGACAAATGGTTGTAGGAAGTCCATTTCTCCCATTTCATCTCACTCTTGTTTGTGTTCTTGTTTGTGTGTATGCATTCTTTCCTTTGCTTGCATCTTCTTACATATCTCATATGCATGCTTGAGGTTGAGATGTGCTTGTGGAGGCTACTGCCCCACACTTTGTTCCTCCCTCACTTTCATTCTAATTGTGCATTACATGTTTTCATATTGCATTTTTCTTATTCTTTCTTGTTCTTCTTCTTTTGTATTTCTTTGCCATGTTCCCTTAGGACCTCTAATCTCTCTTGTTCAAGAGAGATTATGATAGACCTTAGTTCTGAATCCATGCATGATAACATTAGGTAGCATTCTGTTTCATCCCAACCATAGGTACACTTTGCACGAGAACATTAGGTTGAGTCTTAGTCTCCCTTTAGAGTGTCTCTCTTCTCATCTTCAAACATTCTCAACCCTCCCTTTAGTGTATGTCCTTTGGACGATATGCGACGCATTCGCTCCTAGGTCATAGTCTTTAGTGCAACATGAATTACAAACAATAATCAATGCACTTCTTCTCTAAAAAACACAAAAATAAACATCAAATATTTTTATCCTTTGGGATTTAATTTGGAAAACCTTTTTCATAAGGAAAGTTTTGTTAACTTTAGTTCTACCGCAAACGGGTAACACCTAAGTCTCCAATGGTCGAGCTGCATACACCTAACTGCTAGAATTAAGTTTTAACCCTACTCGGGTAAAACATTTGAACCAGTCGGTGTTCTTGTTAGCCCGAACTACGTTTGCTCTGATTTCTCGTACCAAATGAGAATACGTAGGCACAAGACTGCGATGTCTTGGCAAGCAACCTTCCCCCACTTTCACCCGCAGTTAGCCGAACTACATTAACTCTGACTTTCCCATTGCACGAGGGAATACGTAGGCATAGAGCGGTGATGCTCTATCGAGTCTCTTTTCTTTTCTTTTGTCCCTGAGCCATAGCTTAGATAGTAAACACCCTTTTAGATAGACAACAAAGCGTGGATCCCGTCGAGTATGACAGACGTGAGGGGTGCTCACACCCTCCCCTTGCGTAACCGACTCCCAAATCCGAGATATGGTTGCAATGCCCAGTCTTCTCCCTTTTTCGTAGGTTTTCTCTGATCGTTTCCTTTCCCTGTTTTGAGATAAATAACGAATGATGGTGACTCTTATGTCCTTGCCGGCCTCTCTTCGCAGCGATGAGACACAAGGTACCCATGAAGATGTCAATCAGTTCACGATCAACCAAAGGTGGATGCACCCTTGCAGCTAGCTCTCTCCATCATTGTGCGTACTCTTTGAAGGATTCACTGTCCTTCAGAGTCATACACTAAAGTTGAGTTTGATTCAGAGCAAGGTCTGTGTTGTACTTGTATTGCTTGACAAATGCATCAACTAGCTCAACCCAAGTGCACAGACTGTTACGCTCCAGCTGCATATACCATTCGAGGGATGCCCCAGACAAGCTGTCTTGGAAGCAATGAATCATTAGATTTTCGTCTCTGGCATGAGCAGTCATCTTGCGATAATACATCTTCAGATGAATATTCGGGCAGCTGAGGCCTTTGTACTTTGAGAATTCAGGCACTTTGAGCTTGGGAGGAATGACAACATCAAGTACCAAGCATAATTCCAGAGCACTGAAAGAATTTGAGTTGTGCCCCTCCATGACTCGGAGTTTCTCAGCTAGATCGTGGCACATCTTCATAGCTTTGGAATCTTGAGCAGCAATAGAACTGGAAATAGGGATAGTAGCATGATAGTTTTGAATATCATCATACTGGTCCATCAGATTACCTTTGGTATGAGGAACGAGGATATGAACAACAGTAGGCTGCGCTTGCAAGATAGCTCCGATAGTAACTCCAGGCGCTGGGATTGGCTGAGAAGTGGTTCCTTCAGCTGCGGTAGCAAAGTTCATTGGCACTTCATAGGGGTTGGTAATAGGAACTAAGAGTCTTGAGGTAGCCCCTTGTCCCTTACCATTGTTGTTGACGACAGTAGTTTCACGCAACTCCTCTTCCTTTCGAGCTGCAATGATGGCTTCAAGGATCTGGTCAATCTTTCCTTTGAGCGGATCCAACTCTTCCCTGAAGGAAGCTTGTTCTTGCTAAATAAGCTCCATCATTCATCTTGTATTGGCTCTGGTTGCATACTGGTGTCGAGGAATCAACTTGATTTACTGGATAGGAAGGAAGGAAAAGTGAGAAACCGCTGAAGGAAAGAAAACGCAAGATGCACAACAGATGAAATGCAATGCAAATGATATGAAATGCGATATGCAAGATCCAGGATCACAGGGATCACAAATTCAAACAGTTCTAAGGTTAGCCAGGTGAACAGATCAAGGACCACAATCACTGCTCAAGGAAACCCCACGGGTAGGATTCTAAAACGGGTAAGTTCCTAGAGTCATGGATATCTTTCAAAAATATCACAACCATGACAAAGCCTCATCACGACAATAATATCCTCAAAGGAATCTCCTCTAGGTGAGGTTTTCGTATCTTCCACACGAGAAAGACTTCTCGAAGGCATCAACTACATAACCATCGATACACGGGTTCTAGAATAGGTTCTCAGAGTCATAGACCGAGGTTGAAAATATTACTGTCATGAAGTAATACGTTCAAGGGATATCATATGATTGGGGCATTCGTATTAATTCGAAAGGAATCAATGCTACCAACCACCATGGATAAAACGGGTTAATGGTCCTTGGGATCAACAATTCAAGATCGAAAAATACTATTGTTATGGCAAAGACTTACCACAACAACAACATCTCCAAGGGAATCTAATCCAAGTGGGGTTTTCGCTTCAACTTCACGTGGAAGAACCCACGCAAGTCTCCACTACACAACCACCATCCTAATCATATGCTTTACTTGGACTCGGGTGTAGATCCATCTCATAAAGTACCCATAATCAGAACAACCCAACAATATCACAAGCACGAGGAATAAAGATAAGGATACAAATAATAAACGAACAAACGAGAAGAGAGAACTTTAAGCAAAGCTAAACAAGCTCATAATCAGAACTAAGATAGAGTCGACTCTCTCTGGCATGGAGAAATTTTCCCCAACAAAGTCGCCAGCTGTCGCACCTCGAAAAATCGCAAAGATAATTCGGAGAAATGACCCTCGCGCTAAACGCGTGGAAATACGGTTCGACAGAGTCACCACCGAACTTTATTTATCCCGAATAAACGGGAGAGGAAAATATCAAGAAAACCTCTTAAAATGAAAGGAACACGACCGTCGCAACCTGATGTTCCTGGGTTTGGGAGTCGGTTACGCAAAGGGAAGGTATTAGCACCCCTTACGTCTGTTGTACTCAACGGGAACCTCTTAATTCGGATTGTGATGAATGTTAGTTAAGCTTAGTTTTTCTCTTCTCAATACTAAATACGGAATGATACGTTCAAAGGATAAAGACAATAATGGGAGATGGGTGGTTATAGGATAGGGTGCTCGCCAAGGCTTGGGGCCCTTATGCCTACGTATGCTCATTCGAACGAGAATGAGAAATTAGAGCATCGTAGTTCGACTAAGAGAGAGGATGGGGGAAGCGGAAGAAGATGGAAGTGTAGACGGGATAACGAAGAAAGATAGAAGTGTGCTCGCCAAGATCATCGCAATCTTGTGGCTACGTATCTTACATCCAAGAATGAATGAAGAATCAGAGCGTCTGTAGTTCGTGGTAACGACCACGAAAAGAAACGGGGTTGAATTGGTTTGGAGTTTGGACCAGATGATGATCACTTGAAGCGTAAGAAAGGCTCATCAGGCCTAAGTAATCGAGAGAGCGAGTCAAAGGCTTGATTATCTCTCTTTTTCATCATGAAAAGAAATTGAATTTGGATGAGGTTGGGATCGGATGACGATTACTCGAAGTGTAAGAAAGGCTCATCGGGCCCAAGTAATCGGGAGAGTGAGTCAAAGACTTGACTATCTCTCTTTTTCATCTTGGAAGAAATTGTGTTTGAGTAGTGTTTGAAATGATGAGTGGTTGGACGATGGTTGAAAGTTGTTGAGTTGTTAATGTTATTTAGAGGCGTCAATTTCTCACACATGAGCAAGATAACTCGCATCCAAACAACTGAAGGGAGATCAAAGGCTCAATCCCCCTCTTTTCATCTTGAAAAGAATTAAATAGTTGTTAATTGATTGATAGTTTGTTATGAAAATCTGCTTGACGTTGGATCAAGGGTTTGACTTATATTCGCGTTCAAAATGTGTTGGGATAGAAATGGTTTGAGAAAAGGCTCGACAACGAGTCAAGGGTTTGGATTGAAAATGAAACCGGCTTGACGACGAATCAAGGGTTAGGTTGTGAAAAATGATAATAGTCTCTGAGGGTGCTCCCAATATCGAAACCATTATGAAGTGTGTGCAATAGGTCGATGGCGAATGCAGACGAGCACTCGACTTACGAGGGATGTTTAAAAATGGCTCGATGACGAATCAAGAATTAGTTTGAAAATATTTTGATCTACACTAGTCCCTATGGGTGCTCCTAGAAGATAAACCACAATCAAAGAAATACGAAATATACATCGGAATGGGATAGGGGTACATGTAAGTTACATGGGATTGCACGAAATAAAAGGTCTCATTATCAGGTAGCCCAAGAGGAAGTCGTGTGTGTGCAATGTGTCCTAAACTAAGCCTTGAGCAAAATTCGGGCATAACTCCATGCTAGGGTTCCTGAAAATGTCCAATGATCCAACAATCCGCCAATTTAGGCTTTTAGCATTTCGACCATTTATTAGGTGTTTTTGAATATGGGTGAATAAGAGAAGATAAATATGATATGAGTATGAGCAAGACATATAATATAACAATATGATCAAGATAATATCCACAATAATATGAACAAGATATAATGACTGAATTTAAAGCAATTGATATTTGACAGAAAGTAAAACAATTGTATATTTGATTGAAAGTAAAAGTTAGTGATTAGTCGATTATTGAATTGTATCGGGACAAAATGTAACGCTAAACCGTCGTAGCTCGACTTATGACAAAATTCGAACTATAGGAGGTCGCGTGAATTGATATCCGTGCTAAAAACAAGATAGAGAAATGATATTGAGAACCATTCTCCAATTTAATCGTGTCACACGGGTCAAAGAAAAGTGGGATCTCGTCTTAATCATAAACATCATGTCGATTAATCAAAGGTAGTCTATCACGATCCCAAAGTAAAGAAAATGACCCAAATGGTCATTTTCTATAGATTTGAAATTGTGAAGGTTATCGACTTCAATAAATCGACGCTTACGAATTGAAAGACTTCATAGATCTAAAAGAATTAAATAAAATCGAAAATGAAGAAGAAATTGAAAGAGAAAAGAAGGTGGTCTTGGATAAATTGTTATCTATCAATAATTTGACTGATAACAATTCTTGGAATTTCGTCATTGACCGAAAACGATAAAAATGAATAAAATTAGAAGGAAAAAAAAGGTGAAAAGAATTTTGGTCTCGAACTTATCATTATTCATCAATAATTTGACGAATAACAACTTTGAGGTCTCTTCATCAACCCTAAAATGGAATTAAAAATGAGAAGGTAATGATAAGTACAATCAAGGCCTACTAAATAATTTCACAAAAATGAATTGAGACTATTAACTAATTAGTTAAAAAAAACAAATGAAATTGTTTGATATAGTGATTAGAAATAATCACCATAAATAATTAAAAAAAAAACAGAATTCTAATCAAGATATTTAACCAAAGAAGTTTGAGGTTTAAAAAAAAAAGAAGAGAAATATGGGTATTTAGAAGATGGGGTCACGTGGGCTTTTAGGCCCATCTCCCTTCTCCATAATCAAATCACGAGTGAAGGACAAAGAAAAAAAAAGTGGTGTGATTTGAAACCAAGACGGGCCTTCGAAGAAGAGCCCACTTCGTGTGAGAGTCCTTGACCTCATAATGATTCCTTCATCTCATGACACGGTTCAGCATAGTCCCCACACTCATCACTTAAAACAAAAACAAATGGAAGATCCAAGAACAGTGTTCTTCAATATCAAAAGGAAAAAGGGAAAACAGGACCAACAACAGTATAAGACCCGACACGCAAGAAGAAGAGGAACCCGTGAAAACCAACAGCAACTCGTGAAGCAAAGGGTACCAATAAGCTCAGGAGAACGCTCCTTCATCGCGGCGGCCACGACTTAAGAGGTAGTTATCGGTGATGGAATGAGTCAACAAATCTATGTCATCACCTTCAACCTTCTTCGTGATACAAGTTTGTTTCGGATTTGACTTCGCGGCCTTTGATTCTAATCTTTCTTCATCTCAAAATCTTCTCATCTTTTGTTCTAGTTGTGAATCTGTTCTAATTTCGAGTTATGGGTTTGGAGAGAAAGAAAGATTTATGGAAGGAGGATTGAATGAAAATGGAGGTTTGAGTGGTTGGGCAAATGGAGATTCAATAAAGATTTGATGGAGAGATTTAAGGGTTGAGATGTGAAGAAAGTTTGAGGAAGGACGCGAGGTTTTTTTGGATGCCGTCTAGTTCGTATTTGAAGAAACGTTTTTTTGGAAGTTCAAGTTGAAGAGGAAACGCGTGATAAGGTGATGGTGGGCTCCCTATTTTTGCTGCAATTTTTAATTATGAGAAAGTGCGTTGCGAACTTGGTCTTGTGAAATGTTGAGGTCGTGGCACAAGTAATTGTTATGTTGTGCGGTTTGGTAGCTGGAATGGTTTGGTATTTGTTTTTTGCTGAAAGTTTATCTTTTGTCGTTTTCCAGATTTTTGTGAAGGTAACGGTGGTGTGTGATGTTATGCTGGTTCTGCATTTGCGTCGTACAATACGGAGCTTGGTGGGATCTTCTGTAGGAATAGAAGCTCAGTGATGTGTGTATGTTTGGCTCATGTTTTAGGGGTGGGTCTTGTGCAATACTGTATATGGCCATTGAGGTGGTGGTTCGAAGTACCACAGGTGGCTAAAGAATTGTGTGGGGTCAGGGCAATCGTGATGTGTGGATCAACTTGGAATGTAGGTTTGTAACTTGCAGTGGGCTTGGTGATTCTTTTGTGGAGGCAACTCGAGGCTGTATTGGTTTTTGTAGCAGCTGAAGCTTGTAGTAGCAACCGATATTATTACTTGTTCTTGTTGTATATATATATTTTTTTTCAAAATGGACTCTTTGTGAAATGGGCCATGGGCCTTAATTGCAATAATATAAATTTTGATAGATGGAAAATGTGCTTTGCAACTTGAATTAAATTGTGAATTTATTTTGAGCTCCAATAATGCCATTTTCACCTTGAAACAATTTTGAACAATACTTTGATGCTCGATCTTAAGTTGGTAATTGTTTGGATTAATAGTCTTCATGATGATGAACAAAATACCAATTGAATCTGAATCGCACACAATGTGTCTTGTAATCAATGAAACTAAATGAACCAATATTGAACCCCTGATTTAAATTGAATGACACAATGCTTGCAAAACTCAAATGAATTTCCCCAGTTAATCCACAAATCTCATAAATAAAATGCTTCCCTTGTCTGAATCTTTATCTCGAATTGATCTTGAAAAGCAAAACTGACCATGAACCCATCTTGGAATTGGAATGAACTGGATTTAGCCATGAAGCATTACAACTTAACATAACCTGAAAACTTGATCTTTATGCAGTCAATTTGAATTGACACAGAACCCTAACTGAAAACTCAGGCACATACAACCTGATTTACACACCATAACCTTGACAAATCTCGAAATAGAACTTTGCCTAGCAGGCAAATCAGGTCAAAACTATTGAACCACAATTCATACCACACACACACCTATGTTAGCTGCTTGTTTGAAATTCGATTCAGCCTAGTAACTGAAGGAAAATTGCGATCTAAACGCAGCGGAAAACAAAAATTTCCTTTAGTGATCCTTACGAATGAGCATGGTCAGTGATAGAATCGTTACCTCTTTGTGGCGATTCAGATCTTTGATGCAGCGATCACAAGCGTTGATGAAGTGCAACGCCTCTACTCAGTCCACACGAACAGCTTCCGGTCACAGTGCTAGCTGCTTACGAACGGAATTATTTGAGTGAGAAAAGAGAATCAAAAACGAAATTGCATCAAGTGAAAGCTTCATCACAAGGGTTCCTTTTATAGACTCTCTTGTGGGCTGCGGGCTAAAACCCAATTCACATGATCCATAATAATATTATATATTATTATAATAACTATTATTATAATAAATATATTTATTTTATTATTATTTTATAACCATTATAAAATAACAATAATTTATATTATCCGAATTTCTATTTTTTTACTTAAGTGCACCGTACCTTACGGTGTTCCTTTGATTTCTCTATCTCTCATCAAACTGTCCTTATGTGTGTGACCCTGTAGGATTTCGTAACGTTGGTAATTATATTAAATTATATATTTAACATAATAAACAGTAAGCGGTATCTAGCAACACATCACTGCTACCCAAGTCACGAAAATGTCATGTGATCTGACAAAACCTTTTTCGTGATAATATATGTTTGTACAATTACCCTTTTGCCCCTATGTCTATATTGAACACAAGGCATACACTGTGTCATCCTTGTCCAGTTCAATATTGGGCCCTTAGACATTTCTCCTGTTATGCAGGATTGGCAAATTCCATCTAGGACACTCATGTCCCTCAGCATGCTTCGTGGAGTGCCCATCAACTGTCTTTATGATCATCCAGTTACGGATAATGTTTGATCAGCAATAAAGCACCCGACTCTACATCTAGGGTCCATAGTGGTTTCAGGTCGAAGGGTGGTAATACACCATTATCACCATGAGAATAACTTATGACACTTTGCATAACATACTATGTAGTATTCTCATAGCGGGTCAATCCGGTATAAATATTACTCCTAATATTTATACCTATGTCAAGACTTGATAACTCTTTATCCATGATGCATGAGATGTGATCATCAGTCTATCTTCATAATAGTCTCAATGCTTTTAATGTTATCCCACTTTGCAATAAAGCTTGACTACGGATATTTTAAGAATAATGTCTTTATGTTTAATGGGATCTCATGATTAAGTCACACTTAACATTTCATTAAACAGACTAACTATTCTAGGGACTTTATTATTCTGAAAGACAAACATAATAAAGAAATGCCTTTTATTATTAAACGAATAATCCGATACAAGTACCAAAAAAGTATTGGCCTCTAGGGCTTACACCAACAATCTCCCACTAGCACTAGAGCCAATTAGGCATACCCTTAATACCCATAGATCTAGTATGACCATCATGCTTCTGTTGCGCAAGAGGCTTTGTTAATGGGTCAGCGATATTGTCAAGTGTAGGTACTCTGCATATCTTCACATCTCCCCGATCGATTATCTCTCGAATGAGGTGATAACGCCTAAGTATGTGTTTGGATCGTTGGTGAGATCTAGGCTTCTTAGCTTGTGCGATAGCACCATTGTTATCACAATATAAACCAATGGGATCCACAATGCTAGGGACTATGCCAAGTTCACTAATGAACTTCTTGATCCAAACAGCTTCCTTTGCTGCATTTGAGGCAGCAATATACTCGGCCTCAGTTGTAGAATCAGCAACTGTTTCTTGCTTTGAACTTTTCCAGCTCACAGCGCCACCATTGAGACAGAACACATAACCAGATTGTGATCTAAAATCATCCTTATCTATCTGGAAGCTAGCATCAGTGTAACCAATTACATCAAGCTCTTCTTGACCTCCATATATCAAGAATGAATCCTTAGTCCTTCTCAAGTACTTAAGAATATTCTTGACAGCTACCCAGTGAGCATCACCGGGATCAGATTGGTACCTACTCGTTGCACTTAATGCATACGAGACATCTGGTCGAGTACATAACATGGCATACATGATAGATCCTATTGCAGATGCATATGGAATCTTATTCATGCGATCCCTTTCTTCCTTAGTTGAAGGGGATTGTGTTTTTGATAAACACAGACCATGTTGCATAGGTATGAATCCTTTCTTGGAATCATGCATATTAAAGCGTCTCAACACTTTATCTATGTATGTACTCTGACTTAGGCCAAGCAGTTTTTGTGATCTATCTCTATAGATCCTAATTCCTAATATATAGGCTGCTTCACCTAGGTCTTTCATAGAAAAACAATTCCCTAACCAAGTCTTCACTTGTTGCAAGGTAGGGACATCGTTTCCAATGAGTAATATGTCATCTACATATAATACCAGAAACACGATCATGCTCCCACTAACCTTCTTGTAGACACAAGGTTCATCTTCATTTTTGATGAATCCATATTGTTTTACGGTTTCATCAAAACGAAGATTCCAGCTTCTGGAAGCTTGCTTCAATCCATAGATTGATCGCTGTAACTTGCATATCTTTTGGGCATCTTGTGGTATGTCAAATCCTTCAGGTTGTGTCATGTACACATCCTCAAGAAGATTCCCATTAAGGAAAGCAGTTTTGACATCCATCTGCCATATTTCATAATCATGATATGCAGCGATGGCAAGTAAAATCCGAACAGATTTAAGCATCGCAACTGGTGAAAAGGTTTCATCATAGTCAACCCCATGAATTTGTTTATAGCCTTTTGCAACCAGTCTTGCTTTATAGGTATGTACCTTACCATCCATGTCAGTCTTCTTCTTGAAGACCCACTTGCATCCTATAGGGTTAACTCCTATAGGAGGTTCTACCAAGGTCCAAACCTGGTTTGTGTACATGGAATCCATTTCAGATTTCATGGCTTCTAGCCACTTCTCAGACTCAGGACCAGTTATGGCCTCTTTGTAGGTCACAGGCTCATCTTGATCCATGAGTAATACATCACCCTGATCACTTATGAGATATCCATATCTCTCAGGTTGGTGACGTATCCTGCTTGACCTACGCTGGTCTTGTTCTTCTTGAGCAGGTTGCTCTTCCACAACTACTTGTGTTTCCCGCTCTAGTTCCTCCATAGGTGTTTCAATGTTTTGTGATTCTTGAATTTCTTCAAGCTCTATTTTCCTCCCACTGTTTCCTTTGGAAATAAAATCCCTTTCCAGAAAGACTCCAGTTCGAGCGACAAACACTTTGCCCTCAGAAGGATTGTAGAAGTAATATCCTCTTGTTTCTTTAGGATACCCCACAAATAAGCATTTGTCAGATTTGGGCTCAAGCTTGGTTGAAATTTGTCGTTTGACGTAAACTTCGCAACCCCAAATCTTCATGTAAGACATATGTGGTTTCTTACCACTCCATATCTCATATGGTGTCTTATCAACCTTTTTGGATGGAACACGGTTAAGTGTGTAAGCTGCTGTTAATAATGCATGTCCCCAAAAGGAGTTTGGAAGATCGACGTGACTCATCATGGATCGGACCATGTCTAACAAGGTTCGATTTCTTCTCTCAGATACACCATTCCATTGTGGTGTTCCAGGAGGAGTAAGTTGGGATAGAATCCCATACTCTTTTAGATGGTCATCAAATTCTAGGCTTAAATATTCACCGCCTCGATCTGATCGAAGAACTTTAATATTCTTACCTAGTTGGTTTTGTACTTCATTCTTGAATTCCTTGAACTTTTCAAAGGACTCAGATTTGTGTTTCATTAAATACACATATCCGTATCTACTGAAGTCATCAGTAAAAGTGATGAAGTACTGAAAACCTCCTCTGGCTGGTATGTTCAGTGGTCCACATACATCAGTATGTATGAGTGCCAAAAGATCATTAGCCCTTTCACCTTTTCCTGTGAATGGGGACTTTGTCATCTTTCCAATTAAACAAGATCTGCATGTCTCATATGATTCATAATCAAAAGAGTCCAAGAGTCCATCTTTATGGAGTTTGGAAATGCGTTTCTCATTTATGTGGCCTAATCGACAGTGCCAAAGGTAAGTTGGATTCAACTCATTAGGTTTCAACCTTTTAGTATTAATGTTATAAATTGGCATTTCAAGATCAAGGACATATAGTCCATTATTCATTTTTGCAGTAGCATAGAATATATCATTCAAATAAATGGAGCAACAATTGTTCCTTATTATGAATGAAAAACCAAACTTGTCCAAACAAGAAACGGAAATAATATTCCTGCTAATTGCAGGTACATAATAACAGTTCTCTAACTGAATTATTAAACCACTAGGTAAAGTTAAAACATAAGTTCCTACAGCTAAAGCAGCAACCTTTGCTCCATTGCCAACTCGTAGGTCAACTTCACCTTTTGCCAAATCTCTACTCTTTTTTAGCCCCTGCACATTAGTACAAATGTGAGAACCGCATCCAGTATCTAATACCCATGATGCAGAAGTAGATAAATTAATTTCAATAACAAAAATACCTGAATTTGAAGTCTCTACTCCATTTTTCTTATCTTCTAGGTACTTTGGGCAATTTCTCTTCCAATGTCCGGTCTTACCGCAATGGAAGCAAGTGCCCTCCTTTGCTATTCCTCCACTAGGCTTCAAAACAGGAGGAGTGGGTTTGGGTTTGGCAACTTCCTTGCCTTTCCCTCTACCACCCTGTTTGATGGGCCTCTTGTTCTGTTTCTTTCCATTACTGACCATCAGAATGGATTTCCCTTTTGTCTTCATATTCTGCTTAGCAGTTCTCAACATGCTTAGCAGTTCTGGAAGACTTTTGTCCAAGTCATTCATATTGAAATTCAGGACAAACTGACTGAAGCTCTCTGGCAACGATTGCAAGATCAGATCAATCGCAAGTTCTTTTCCAAGGGGAAACCCTAATCTGTCAAGGTTCTCCACATACCCAATCATCTTGAGTACATGGGGACTTACAGGGGCTCCCTCAGCTAACTTGTTGTTAAAAAGGGACTTTGAAACCTGAAACCTCTCATTTCTTGCTTGCTCTTGATAAAGCGTTTTCAGATGTCCGATCATATCGAACGCAGACATGTTCTCGTGTTGCTTTTGCAACTCAGAGTTCATGGTAGCAAGCATGAGGCAAGCAGTTTCATTGGCATCATCGAAATGCTTCTTATAAGCATCTCTTTCTGCCTTTGGTGCAGAACTAGGAGGTTCCTCCTCAGGAACTGGTGTCTCCAAGACATACAGCTTCTTATCGTGCTTGAGGACAATCCTCAGATTACGGTGCCAATCCAGGAAATTTGTCCCAGACAATTTTTCCTTATATAGGATGGATCGCAAAATATTGTTCGATGTGTTTGTTGTCATAGTAATCTACAAGAGAAATATGAAAATATAAGTATCATTAAAACAACATATTTAATTAGGCCTTTAATCAAATATGCTCCCACTATTTTATTCAAAACAAATGACCCTCATCATTTGATTCGGAAAATCCCGTTGGAAGACTTTCTAGTGGGTCGAGATCCATGTTTCACTTTGTTTTAAGTCAGCGTTAGGCTGATTACACAAAATTAAGTTATTTAGGTAGGAACTCCTTCCAATTGTATCTCATACAACTCTCGAATATTTTCAATTGGGTGAATAACTCCTTATTCTGATCCATCACATGAATCATTCCCAATTCTTACTTCTAAACATATATAATCTTATTATAATTTGTTTAGTTAAGTTTGACCCATTGTTTTAGCAATTGGATATTACAATTATCCCATCACACCTTACTAATATAGAACATGCACCTCGCGTAGGCGAAACCTACAATGCTCGATACTAGTCTTGATGAGTGCTAAAAATTGGAAAGCATAAACTTAATATTTAATTTTGAGGGAATTTGTTATTAGTTTGATCTCACCGGCTTAACATGCAAAACGTCTCTCACATGCATCAACATACAATTACATGCATCAACATACATATAAAAAAGATACAATTATGGCCCCTAACGCAATTGTTCTCTCAAGCCAATGAGAGAACCTAAGCTAACCTAATAACGATCTAAGCTTCTCCAAGCATGATCTCCAAGGTTATCCTCCTTTAATATTGAATACTTCCTCCTTTTTTTTTTTTCATAACATAATATTACATTACATATAGGAAAACTCGTTTTACATACGAGGGAGTGAGATGAGAAAAGAAGTTACATAAAGAGATTGAGAGAGAGGCACGACACGCAGGCCGTATTCAAAAATCCCAAAACAATAATAAAGGAAAAACTAAGGTCATAACTGATCACCACAAATAAATAATAATAAACACACTTTTATTATTAGTTTAAAATTCCGATAATTAAATAAACTAAATTAAATTTCGGCTGATTGATCACACTTTGCAGACTTAGCCGGGGGTTCCGCTGCCCGGTCAGCGGACGGTGGTTCCTGCACAACTTTTGTGCATTTACAACCCCAACCGGAAAAGTCTGCGGCAATACAACACTTGTACTGCCATTAATCCTAATGCAACAATTTCATGCCGTCAAACACAACTCGATTGATAACTCACTATGATAGATCAACATGTCATTGCTTCACCATACTAACGTCGGATTCCGAAGCGAATGAAAATGATGATCTTTCAAAAAGAATTACAATCCTTATGTGATTGAATGGATGAAATCAAAACAGTATATCCCATATACCATCTTTGCATCAGAATTTCTTATATCTTATATAAAAGTGATCGATCTAATTGTGTAACCTATGGATGATCAATGTATCGCACAACTTCACCATACTAATGTCGGTTTCTGAAGCATAATCAACATCAATCATCCAAATCGTACACAACAGATGCCAAATTTAATTAATTGTTTATTGTTAAATTCATTCTGTGTTTTAATCGAATCAAATACAGAAAAGACGGAAATTTAACAGCTATCAGATCCATGGTTTCGTAAGTGGCTCTGATACCACTGAAGGAAAATTGCGATCTAAACACAGCGGAAAACAAAAATTTCCTTTAGTGATCCTTACGAATGAGCATGGTCAGTGATAGAATCGTTACCTCTTTGTGGCGATTCAGATCTTTGATGCAGCGATCACAAGCGTTGATGAAGTGCAACGCCTCTACTCAGTCCACACGAACAGCTTCCGGTCACAGTGCTAGCTGCTTACGAACGGAATTATTTGAGTGAGAAAAGAGAATCAAAAACGAAATTGCATCAAGTGAAAGCTTCATCACAAGGGTTCCTTTTATAGACTCTATTGTGGGCTGCGGGCTAAAACCCAATTCACATGATCCATAATAATATTATATATTATTATAATAACTATTATTATAATAAATATATTTATTTTATTATTATTTTATAACCATTATAAAATAACAATAATTTATATTATCCGAATTTCTATTTTTTTACTTAAGTGCACCGTACCTTACGGTGTTCCTTTGATTTCTCTATCTCTCATCAAACTGTCCTTATGTGTGTGACCCTGTAGGATTTCGTAACGTTGGTAATTATATTAAATTATATATTTAACATAATAAACAGTAAGCGGTATCTAGCAACACATCACTGCTACCCAAGTCACGAAAATGTCATGTGATCTGACAAAACCTTTTTCGTGATAATATATGTTTGTACAATTACCCTTTTGCCCCTATGTCTATATTGAACACAAGGCATACACTGTGTCATCCTTGTCCAGTTCAATATTGGGCCCTTAGACATTTCTCCTGTTATGCAGGATTGGCAAATTCCATCTAGGACACTCATGTCCCTCAGCATGCTTCGTGGAGTGCCCATCAACTGTCTTTATGATCATCCAGTTACGGATAATGTTTGATCAGCAATAAAGCACCCGACTCTACATCTAGGGTCCATAGTGGTTTCAGGTCGAAGGGTGGTAATACACCATTATCACCATGAGAATAACTTATGACACTTTGCATAACATACTATGTAGTATTCTCATAGCGGGTCAATCCGGTATAAATATTACTCCTAATATTTATACCTATGTCAAGACTTGATAACTCTTTATCCATGATGCATGAGATGTGATCATCAGTCTATCTTCATAATAGTCTCAATGCTTTTAATGTTATCCCACTTTGCAATAAAGCTTGACTACGGATATTTTAAGAATAATGTCTTTATGTTTAATGGGATCTCATGATTAAGTCACACTTAACATTTCATTAAACAGACTAACTATTCTAGGGACTTTATTATTCTGAAAGACAAACATAATAAAGAAATGCCTTTTATTATTAAACGAATAATCCGATACAAGTACCAAAAAAGTATTGGCCTCTAGGGCTTACACCAACAGTAACACCCTGAGAAGGAGCAACATATCTTTTTGAATCGTGATAAAGAAAATGAAGATGTCGATTGTATGAATGCAAGATAACTTGGATTCGAGTTTAAAGTCTTTATTCAAGCATACTTTGAATTCGATGATTGCAAAGCGGAAAATAGTATGATTTGGCTTATAGTTTCATTGGCATCAAAGTTTTTTTTTCATAGTGTTTTGAGTTTAAATGTTTAGATGGATCAAAAACTATGTCAAGAAGATTCATGGAAGATTAAGTACAAAACCCAAATTGCAAATTCAAAGTTGGCTCTCAAACTTTTCCGAATACAAGAGTGACAGATTTCTTTGACTGAATCCAGAGGGTTATAAGTAATTCATAACTACATTTTCAAAGTGGGAAAGGATTAATTAGTCGATTGAAGAATCCCTGACAGTGTCCTTGATAAAGTAGGGCATGGCTTTTATGCTAATTCTATCAGCAAGGTTGATTAATTTCTTACAAAGCTTGAAGCATGTTTCTAGGACCTTTAATACCAAGGTTGTTCAACAATTTGGAAAAATAAAACATAAAAGACCAGCTTAATATTTTTGAACACGTAATGATCGAAAGCTAAGGAAATATAAAATTAAGTTTGTTTTAAAATCCAACGCCACTAAGGTATTACAGTCTGAAGTGGATACTAATAAATAACTATATGCTTCTTTACTCAAAAATCCGTCACATGATAAAGCTTTAGAGTTGTACATCAGCATGATGAATAAGAAAGTCACTCCAAATCTTAGCACCTATCCACCTCAGCAAGGCCTTGTCAAAAGTTGCTAAGTCATAAGTACTACAACTACCAAACAATATGCCAAAGGAGTAGCCGCTGGCTTCACGATGATGCAACCTTATAAATAGGTTCTTGTTGCTTGAAATTGAAAGTACTCCATAGCCGTCATCCCAACTCAACTCCACGTCCGGTGCTAAAGTCGCCACCCTGAAATTAATAAACGAAACTTCGATAGCATCATTGCAAAAGGTGAAAGCATCATATTGCCGAATTTGATTAGAAGAAAATGAACTCTAGAGAGGCTTTGCATTCATGAACAGAATGAAGATAATACAATTACGTGTATTTGGCAGTTGCGTAGCCACTGTGCCTCAAATGCAGACCGTTGTGCCAATTCTTACATCAAGAGACGGACTCCCTCGAAACATGTCAGAAGCACACGTACACCGACCGAGTATAAAATTACATCCACATGATAAAAAATATAACATAGCATTAGAATCTTGACAATATTATTGAACTGTTTTGGAAGTTCTTCAATGATGTAAAGGTATGTTTCGTACGGTATGTGAATTAGCTCTAAACCTTAAATGTGGATGTATCTAAGAGTCAATAAAACATATAATTCGTTGCCTCATCCACTTACCAAGTAATACCATGGGATAGAGAAGACGGACTATGGTCAATCCGGCACCAATATTACAACGACCTGGTACGGTTTGTCATTGTCTCGCGAATGCATTACAACTAAGTGTAATTCATCTCCAAACAGCGGTAAGATTTGGTTTCCAAACCCTGCAAGAACGCAAGTAAACAAATGAAGAACTGCTGGTCGCTACCAAAAATGAGGGTCCGGCTCTCCTTCATCAAGGTGTTCTTGACAAAAGTTAAGCTTATAAACCCCTACGATGAGGATATGCTCTTTTGAAGCCTGATATCAACCAGCAACAGTGAACAAAATATAGACATATTGAGTTGGGGAACATACATTCATCTTTGGCATGAGCATTGCAAGGCACTTGGCTAAATCGCTTTCAGTAGCGGTATAGCAAGGACGAAGGTAAAAATCCAGAATTAGAAGAATTGTCCGGTGATTCATTAAAATATAGAGAAGGCTCGCCTTGTAACCTAAAAGAATATTGAACAAATCGTGAGTCTCACGTCAGTATTAACAAAAGCCACTTAAGTTGTCGATTATGAGGACAAAACCAGCCAGTTCTCTGGTTCTATGAGAAAATCAGATATTTTTTTACAAGTTTCAAAAAAAGCATTACCATGATGGTGTATCCTGTCCATAAGCACACCGCTTCAAAAGGAACAACACCTATCAATCCGTGGAACATCTTGCATCAAGTTCTCCATGTTGCTGATAGCCTTGCGTACATCGACTACATAGTAGTTTGAAGTTGTGGGAACGGTTTTTCCGTCATAAACTTTAGGCTTAAGTAAATTAAACATAAACATTAAAGTGGTTGAATGCAAAATTCAAAAGCAGTATCTTAGAACTATATAAAACCAGTTTTAATTTTGGCATAAATCAAGAGTTACCAACCAATTTCACAATGCAATAAACATGTTCCCGACATAATTAATGGTATTCAAGAGGCAAGGAATCAATAGCTAGTCAAATTTCAAAACATCTTCAAACATAATCAAGCCAAAAATGGAAACTAATCCCAGCTGTGACTTTCTTTCCAAAGCAAGAACCGACAAAGTCATAATATGCATTTCAAATTCATCAATCGGTTTGCAAAGTGTTGAAGCCTATATAAAGGATCAGAACCGCATACAAAGAGAAGGGACTTCACAAGCATACAACATCTTAAGCATACAGATACACACAGAACAAAAATCACAATTTTTTTTCACGCACAAGAGGTTCACACGCACGGAGGAAAAAGACAGAACGAAGTTAACAACCGAAATTAGATAACATCAAGATTCACAACTTCGTACACATAGAGGGAAGAAGGTAAAGGCAAACTTATCTTTGTCGTCGGATTCGCTCCCCCCACAGGTAACGACTCTCGTTCCTTCCTTCTATTTTCATCGATTCGTGATTGCCATGTTTGATTTAACCTCTAATTCCCTTAAATCGTTGATTTTCGTCGCTTGATTTTGGGCTTGGAGAGTTAGGTTTTTTTTTTTTTGATTTGGGGATTAAAGTGGTGGTATACGGCGAAGGAGGACGAAGCCAACATGCACGGAGAGGATTCAGGCTGTGGGTGGTTTTGTTTTGAGGGCTTGAGACGATTTATCATGGATTCCACTGTTGGAAAAGGTGGATCAAGGAGAAGAACCAGAAAGGGTGAATGGAGGGAGAGAGAAGAGGAATGATGTTTTGTTCTTCGTTTGTTTTGTTTTTTTAATATTTTATTTTTGTAACTTTGATCCCGTGCGCGCGTGACCATCCAACCTTGCCATGTACCCTCGCAATTGAATTGTGGATCAAAATCATCATCCTATTCATTCCAATCGAACAGCCACGATGAAGGTTGGTCATGGACCCATCTTGGACCTGCAGCACCCATCATCCGTCGGTTTTTTTCCCTCTTTTAGTTTTTATTTCTTTTTTTATTTATTATAAAGGATTTGTAAATATAAATACCTTTTTGAAATGCTTTTTTTAAAAAGTAATTTTTTATAATTTATCTAAATTACTTCATAATCAAATGTTTTGGTCTTTTATAAAAAAATAATATATATATATATATATATATATATATATATATATATATATATATATATATATATATATATATATATATATATAATATTTATGCTGGTTAAATTTTAATTATATTTAGATTTTCTTTTAAAATTATTCTATAAAATTATTTAATCACTAATTATCAATTCCTCCCCCTTTTGTGATTATATCTATTTATTCAACCAAATACTTTTACTGGTTAAGATTGATGGTTGCTTGTACCCTTTTAACTAGAGAGCCTCGTTCTTGATTTTTACTCTTCCTTGTCTTTATGTGCTTGGGTACTTTTGGCTCTTATATGTGATTGACTTGATATCATATAATATCTCGTTGTATAAGCTGGTTATATTGCATATGTTGTATGTTGATTATTCAAATCTTTTTTTAACTGTAATGTTTGATGCTTCTATCTATATTCTGTTTGGGAAGAACCTGTGTGTGACTTTAGAGTCATACACATTGTATTTTCATCTGTATCATTCATCCTTGCTTGGTCCCTGACTCCTTTCAAGTTGATCAGCTTAGGATACGTCCTTATATACTTAGGGTAGGTTCCCATAGGATGTCAACATTAGATAACTTATCAAATAAATCCCTATTCTCCAACAAGAGAATTAGACATTAGTCATCTATGTAGTTGAGATATAATTCTCCTGCCCAATAACGTGATCGAGAAAGATGTAGGATCTTTTTCGCTCGAGAGAGGTATGTGGCATACTGTCGCTACCGCGAAAATAAGGTGCCGACAAAACAGAAGAGTCGCTACCTTTCGTTATTTATCCCTCAGAGCGGGAAAGGAAACGATCGGAAAAACCTGACGAAAAGGTATAAGACAAGGTAATTGCAACCATTGTCTGGGTTCGGGAGTCGGTTACGCAAGGGGAAGGTATTAGCACCCCTCACGTCCATCGTACTTGATGGGATCCACGCTTGTTGTGTTTATCTGACGGGTTGGTTTTACTATCTACCTATCAAGGATGGTCTAAAAAGAAGAGAAAATGACTCGGCAAAGCGTCACGCTTTATGCCTACGTATTCTCATCAGAGAATGAGAAATCAGAGTCAACGTAGTTCGACTAACTACGGGTTACGGGGAAGTTGGCTCGTCAATACGTCAGTATTGTGCCTACGTACTCTCAACAGGTATGAGAGATCAGAGCTTACGTAGTTCGGGATAATACGGATTACGGGGATTCAGATTCATTTGTTTTTTCGAGTAGGGTTAACAAACAGTTCCAGCAGTTTGGCGTACGCAGCTCGACCCTTGGAGACTTAGGCGTTACCGTTTGCGGTAGAACTGGGAGTTAACGACACTCTTTTCTTCAGAAAAGCTTCCTTTGAATTATGGGCCCACGGGGCAAAAAAGGTTTTAAGTTTGTTTTCTGTCTTTTACGGAAGAACTGTTTTTTATGTTTGTCTGTAGTTTGTACAGCACTAGAGACTATGACTTAGGAACTAATGCATCGCATATCGGTCAAAGGACGTATACTAAACATTCTAGACGATTAAGAGGAGGCCGCTCAATTATCATTACCCAAGTAGCTTAAGGCTCGTATCGCGCTTGTACTAACTTTCCTTCATTATGTTTTTTACTGTTGTTTCAAGATGAGAAGAGAGAGGGACGACTACGGGGAGACTATCAAGTCCTAATGTTGTCATGCCAAGGATTCATTCTATGGTTGAGGTTTGAAACAGGGAACTCCTAGAAGTTATCATGCATAGGTTTCAACCTAGAGTCTAATCATCACTTCCTCATCAAAGGAAGTGAGATTCCTAGGGGATCATGTCAATGATAAACAGAAACAGATAAAACATCAGCTTAAACAATAAACAGTAAATGACGGTAAAATGCATGCAATGCATTTGAGGGAGGAAATGTGTGTGGGGCATCAGCCTCCACAAGCTCGTCTTGACCTCAAGCCAGATATGAATAACTACAATCATAAAGGAAAATAAAATGCCATCAAGCAAATCACAAACCACACAGGCAAGGGAGCAGAGCTCTACCGAATACCCACAAGTCACATCAATACTTTTGCACAGAAGGAAAACAGACAGTCAAGAAAGCATATCAACAGCTTCCACAACTTCACAACAAAGCAATCCTCTGACAGCAGCTCAGTCCACAGTCTGTAACTGTTCTTCAAGTCTATCCTCTTCAAGAGAATGAAAGGTACTCCATCTTCAAGCTTCAATATTCTATAGGCTCCACCAAGAATGAAGAGAATAATCATCAGGAAAATAGGTTGATAATGGGAAGCAGACAGTAAACCAAAGGAATCCTGTCTGACACTCAACTAGTCATCAGAGAAAGGCATCCTCAAAAGTTCTACTCATTGTAAATGACACACATCCCTCCAAAGGAGAGATGAGACTTAAACACGAGGACTTTGAATCATAGGATGAGAATGGAATGGGAACAAAACCAACCATTATTTGAAGAAATATCTATTTCTAAAGCTCTCTCCTAAAGCCCTAATTTCCTAAGCTATTCAAAGCTAACAAAAAGGAAGGAAATCTTCAATCCAAGCTCCACTAGCTACTTCACACAAGCTCCATCAATTCCATGATGTTCTCCAATGAGATCCAGAAGCCCATTATGCAAGGAAGTCAAATTTTGAGTCCACCCTACATCAATCATCAACATTGAAGTACCAAATGAACACACAAGAAGAATATTCTATCAAAAATACTAAAACACATTCTAAAAATTTGGTTGTTTTTCTAGGGGAACATGCATTCACTAATAACCTATAGTCAAAAAATCAGGACCTAAATCATCCTCTAAGTCCTCCAAATAAAATCCTAAACTTCAAGGTATCACACCTAAACCCTAAAAGGGAACTCCTAAAGTTCTAGTCCTAAAACAACACCTAACTTCATCACAAAAATGTGAGAAAAATCTAAGGGGAGCATACATATCTAGCCTAATCACAAGCCAAAAATCAAGCACAAACTCAATACCAAATGCTCAAACAAAATTCACCAAACAGATGGATCAACCATTGTGATTTTATTATCAAATAAAATGTAAAAAATGCAAGTAAAAGAAAAATGCATGATTTTCCTAATGTTTTTATTCCATAAAATTCTAGATTCAATCATGAATCAGGGGGAAAAAACTAGGAATTAATTCACTAATTCTCCTATTTTGGGTGAATTAATTCTAAACTAATATGAAATGATGAAAATAAAAGAAAACAATAGAAATTAATAAAACCAGTGTGGCAAATAGTAATCCAGATAAGTTCATTTCAAAGGATGGGCCAAAGTGGGGGTACGGGTAGCAGTCTGAGTCTTAAGCCCAATGCTTCAACTTAAATGAAACGGTGCGTATAAGCTGCAAGTCAATCTTCAGACTTTTCAAGCAATCGTGGTCGTGGATTCATGGACTTGGTCAAGGGTCAAAACACCATCCAACGCCTCATGTGCTTCGTCCCCAATTTGAATTCAGATGGAGGGAGAGTTCAGACGATGGCCTGAGCAGTGGCGCCACCGTCTTCTCCGGTGAGGTCCTTCACGCAGGTCAGCCAAAATCACAAAACCATACATCAATCTCCTCAGTTTCTCACACTGATCATAAATCTCCATTCAAAATTGCCTAACTCTCTCTCTAATCCAAAACACGATAACAATTTCAGAATATGGCCAAATCTTGATCATCACCATTCTTCAAACTAATGGTACCAATTCAATCTACACCTCACAGTGATCAATCTATGTTATCTAATCTTGATTATCTCTCCAAGAATCTCTAGAATTCAGCCTCAACAGAAAATGATCAACACCTTAATTTGTCTCTATTCCATGATTTCTTGGTCTAGAATCCAACTACACCTTGCAGGATCCTAACCACCTATTGATTTCTATCTATCTCCTCCTAAATTATGCACAAGGATGAAAGTTGCCAACCTGAGTTCAGAGGTGTAACAGAAGCACTTCTTGCTCGATTCAACCTTCAAGATGATGCAGATTCAATCTAAATCACCTTCTGAAGCTAATGCCACCTTCAATTTGCCTTGATTCCTCCTTGAACTCAGAACACGATCTTCACTTGCAAATCTGAATTTTCAATTGCTCTTTCTGCTACCAGCTTCAAACTCCTCCAAAAAAAATGGCTGAACACACTCAGTGGTTTATATAGAACTTGATGGAATCATCCAGAAGTTTCTCAAAGCTTCAGAATGAGATTTTGGAATTTCAAATTCTCACCAAAATCTCATTCATGGCAGTCACGGTTTCCTCTCTGTTTTGGCCTCAGCTAGCTTGCATTCAACTTCTCATGAGATATTGAACATGACTGGTGGTGATTCTCCCCTTGTTTCAATCCAATGGCTCATGTATGTTATGTTACTTCATCATGAAGCAATGAGATAAAAGTCCATGAAATTGAACTCAAATAAAAAATATAATATTGCCAATGTTTCTAAAATGCATTTTCCATTCAAAAAATGCTATTATTTTGCCTCATTTGCACACATATCATTTATTTTGAATTTTTGGTCTTTAATTCTCTTTAATTCTTCCTTTTTCACAATTTATTGAATCAAGTCTCTCCTTGAGCCATTTCAATGCCTCCTTGATATATGGTCCAAGTTAAAACCCCATTTTGAGCAACTTTCAAGTTGAACAAAATTTCATTTGAGATGTCTAAGTTGGTGAAAATGACCCATAACCAAAAATGACCCATAATCACAACTTCCCAAAATACCCTTGACTTGTCAAAGCCATAACTTGAGTTCTACAAATCCTATCAAGGACTTCTAGTACTCTCTAGAAATATAAGAGGATAAGGAACAACATTCATGTTGACCAAAAGTTCATAGGAATCATCCTTCTTGGGAAAAAGTGTCATGCAAGTTGGGTAACTTTCAAGCTCCAAATTCACATGCCTCAGATGACTTGTAACTTGTCTGGCTCATAACTTGAGTTCTATAAACCCTATCAATGACTTCTAGTACTCAAATTAAATCTAAGATCATGCCCTAAAACAATCATGTTAGGGTCAAGGTGAGATGAAAATCACATCTTGAGTTAAATTTCCTTGAAGACAGGGGTCAAACTAGGGGATTTTACACTGTCAAGTCTTAGAAACCCTAGCTTGAAACTTCTTAAACTCTTCAATCATGATGAGTTAACCTTAGAATCATCCTTAGAACATCTTAATGCATCAATCCATGATCACATGGCTCTTGGATTAGGTCTCAACCTTCTTCAAATCATCAGTTGACTTAGGGTTGACCCAGTCAAACCCTAGTTGCACCACTCATGGCTAAGGCTTTTTAATCTTGCACAATGACCTGTCTAGGCCTCAAAGTGATCCTCAACACTTCTCATGAGCTCTCTCAAGACCTCCAGTCACTCTTCATGGCTTCAGAATCATCTGATGACTTTCCACAACTCTCAAGTTAGGAGACACACACTCTTGGTTTCAACCACTCTCTCTGAGGATCTTTTAACTTCTCTGACAAGGATATCAACCCTTGAACACTTGAATAAACTTCTTAGATAGCTTCAAAGTCTTGTGTAGCTCTTAATTGGTAATCATACCTCTTGATCTCCTGCATACATGTCAATGAAATGCAAATGATAATGTTAATGTGAATGAAATGAAACATAAGCTAGGTAAAGAAATGTTGGGCAAATTTTAGGGTGCAACAGCTGCCCCTATTCAAACGACTTGGACCTGACTGGGTGAGAAGCGAACGACTCTCAAACAATCAAGGTAAAAGACGGTTGAATACCAACAAACTCGGAAATTTTCCCACTGCGCAAGTACACGGTACTCTGATGGGACAAATCTTTGGAAACTGAAACAATAGCTGCACGGCAACTAGCTGGAGAAATACTGATCTGAATCTCCGTCAGGATGATTCTTTGATTTATCTGATATCATTGCACCCTTAAATCATCAAGGGATCACCTCTTACACGGTAACTGGCGGTTTGCCAACCGCACAGATAAAGGATACTCTGATTGGTAGGAACATCTTCAAAAACTGAGCATGACAGTTGCACAACAACTCTGCTGGGGAATTGGTCACACAGGAAGTGGTGAAGGGTCTAATATCAAATCTTCGTCAGGATGATCATCTGATTTTACCGTAGATCTTCGTCCTCAAGTCATCACGAGATCACTAGTTACACAGTAACTGGTAATGGATGTTCGATTATGCCGTGAGGCATTCTGCGTCATAGCAGAAAAATTCCTTATCGTCACCTATGGACTCATCATGTCGCTAGGAACGTCGACAACATCTTTGTCGGACTTCATCAGTAAGTCGGGAATGGAATTCTTGGTCAATCATGAACCAAATAGGGATATCCAAACTTCTGCCATCAAGCACTCCACATCAGCTGAGAGAACTGCTTCGACATTACAATCAGACTTTGTCAGTAAGTCAGGTCTTCAAGGGAAATTTCAACTTCTCTGTTGAAAACATGTTGGGGATGACACATCTCCACTGGGGATTCTGGAGAACTATCAAGTAACTCTGCTTCGGGGATCCAAAAATCATTCCGGGTGAATCAACTCTGTTGAGGACTTCAAGAATCATCTCGGGCAAACAACTCCATCGGGGACTTCAAGAATCATCTTGAACCAATAACTCTGTTGGAGACTTCAGGAATCATCCTGAGCAAACACTCTGTTGGGGACTCTAAGCATCAACTTGAGCAACCAACTCTTGTGGCTTCCCTGGGGATTTTAAGAATCATCTTAAGCAAACAACTTCGCTGGAGACTTCAAGAATCATCTTGGGCAAGCAACTTTGCTGGAGACTTCAAGAATCATCTTGGGCAAACCATTCTACGGAGGAACACCTGCAAAACAAGAACGGTAACGACCTAGCTCATGTTTCATATGCATATGTCAGACAATGGCGCAATGCTCCACACGGTGGAAATGTTACGCGTTTTTAGGGTAAATGCTATGCAATCATGCAAAATGCTATGACCCCATCAGCAAAATAAATGCTGAAGGGAAAAGCCTCCTGTAAGGAGAAAGAACCACTCTAGTAGGGATGAGGAATCATCCAGCCGAGGAGAAGAAGTCACACCAATCTCAATTGGATTCCGCCTGGGGAAACAAACTTCAATCGTCTGCTGTAGGGGAACAAAGTTCTACAAGAACTTAGCCTCGCTCAACTGGATATACGAACCACAACTGCTGAGGAACGCGATGTCAATCGCAGAAATAAATTGCACGACCTTCGCGGCAAAACTTTCCTGGAGATAACGACTCCGATGGGGAAATACAGCATCAGTTATTCAACACTCTATTGGGGAGCACCAATCATGGCTTCAACAGCTTCCAAAGGCTCGGCTCTCTTGGGGATTTGTTGGCCCGGCTGGGGAAGAGGGAATCATCCTGCTTGCTGGGGAGAATACAACTCTGTGGGGAGATGCTGCTGAACTCGCTGAGGTAGAAGGGATCATCCTGCTTGGAAACGCATACGGCGTACTGCCTGGAATATGCCATACCTGCAACAACACAAACAAACAGACAAGATACCCTTCTCAAAGGGACCTATCAAGGTTATCATCTTGTGACAATGTTCAAGTAATTCATTGTTTCAACAATCAGTGGCCTAGGCCAGTAAGTTTATGTATGCGCATTTTATCAAAAACATTGGCGTTCTCTTTCGCAGACAAAACAGATAGATGTTAAACAAACAAACAGAATTGCTGAATAGTATATTTTTTATTGATAACGAACCCCTAAATGGGTAAAAATGTTTTACAACAGATGCAAGCTCCTGGAATGAGGAAGCTGCGCAAATATAAAACATAAATATACATCAGTATATACACAAATGTCGACAATATGGCGTAGACGAACACCATAAGTTGATCCCTCTATGACCCACTCGACTTCGATACTTCTTCGACGCTTCAGCTTTAGAAGAGATTGATTCAGATAAACGGCCCTCAGGTCTTCCAAACCACTAAAAAATGAAAGTCCATACGCGGAACGCAGTCATTTGCTTTTTCAAATCCCTAACTTTTGCCTGAATCCCCCTTTCGGGTTTTCGATTCACTGGGATACCCTTTTTTTGCCAAAGTCGCCTTTCCAGGTTTTCGACTTTGCGGGTGTACATTCTTTTCATTTATATCCCTAACTTTTTCCCGAACCTTTTTCCTTTTTTATGGTTCGCCGGGATGCCCCATTTTTGCCTGGATATTCTTTTTCTTTCCAGCGGGTCATTTTTTAAGCAAAGTATTTTTTAACTGCGTCCGCGTTCACCAGGGATGCAAAATCTTCGCCATCCATTGTGGATAACAACAAGGCTCCTCCCGAGAAGACCTTGCTGACGACGTACGGACCTTCGTAATTGGGAGTCCACTTGCCCCGGTGATCGGGGTGTGGAGGAAGAATCTTCTTCAGGACGAGATCACCCGTCTGAAAGCTTCTAGGACGTACCTTCTTATCATAAGCTTTCTTCATTCGGCTTTGGTACAGACGACCATATGCAATGGATGCTAACCTCTTCTCGTCCATCAGGCTGAGTTGGTTTAGTCGGTTCTTAATCCATTCTGCCTCATCGAGTTTCACGTCAACCAAAACTCGTAAAGAAGGAATCTCAACTTCTAACGGTAGGACATCTTCCATACCGTACACCAGTGAGAAAGGAGTTTCCCCGGTTGATGTACGCACAGTCGTACGATAACCGTGCAATGCAAATGGCAACATCTCGTGCCAATCCTTATAGGTCACGACCATCTTCTGTACAATCTTCTTAATGTTTTCATTGGCCGCTTCAACGGCGCCATTCATCTTTGGCCGGTAAGGAGATGAGTTGTGGTGTTAAATCTTAAAACTTTAGTACAACTCCTTCATCATCTTGTTATTCAGATTCGAACCATTATCAGTAATGATCCGCTCGGGAATTCCGTAACGACAGATGATGTCCCTCTTTATGAATTTAGCCACCACCTGCTTGGTCACGTTAGCATACGAGGCTGTCTCCACCCACTTGGTGAAGTAGTCAATGGCTACTAAAATGAAGCGATGACCGTTAGATGCAGTGGGCTCGATCTTGCCTATCATGTCGATGCCCCACATGGAGAACGGCCACGGGGAGGACATGACATTCAACGGGCACGGCGGCACATGAATTTTATCAGCATAAATCTGGCATTTATGACATCTCTTCGCGAATTTAAAGCAATCTGACTCCATCGTCAGCCAGTAATATCCTGCTCTCAGGATCTTTCTCATCATAGCATGTCCGCCGGCGTGCGTACCAAATGTGCCTTCATGGACTTCTTCCATGAGCATACTCGCTTCTTTCTCATCTACACATCTGAGCAGCACGAGATCGTGGTTTCTTTTATACAGAACTTCATCAGGATTGAGATATAAATTTCCAGACAGCCTCCTCAGAGTCTTCTTATCCTGGGCTGACGCTCCCGCAGGATACTCCTTAGTCATAAGGAAGGTCTGGATATCATGGAACCATGGCTTGCCGTCGGAGGCCTCCTCGATCGCAAAGACGAATGCAGGTCTATGAAGACGAGAAAGGACAATTCTTGGAGCTTCGTTCCAAAAATTGACTTTATACATCGAAGCCAACGTGGCTAAGGCATCAGCCATCTGATTTTCAGCTCTGGGCACATGATGGAGTTCCACTCGATCAAAGAACGAAAGCAGCCTTCTGGCGTAATTCATGTACGACACTAAATTCAATTGACGAGTCTCCCACTCCCCTTTAATCTGGTTGATCATAAGTGCCGAGTCACCATATACATCTAGGTTCTTGATTCTCAAATCAATTGCTTCTTCTAGACTCATGATGCATGCTTCGTACTCTGCTTTGTTATTGGTGACCAGAAACGTCAGTCTAGCAATGAACGGGATGTGGGATCCATGGGGAGTCGTGATGATTGCCCCAATGCCACTTCCGTAAGAATTAACCGCCCCATCAAATATCAATTTCCACTGGGATTTCCTATCTGGCCCCTCGTCGGGCAACGGTCCATCGCAATCTTTCACCTTGAGAAACATGATATCCTCATCAGGGAATTCAAATTTCATCGGCTGATAATCCTCGATTGGCTGTTCGGCAAGGTATTCAGACAATACGCTTCCCTTGATGGCCTTCTGGGAAATGTACTGAATGTCATATTCCATCAACACCATTTGCCATCTGGCAATCCTGCCCGAAAGCGCTTGTTTCTCGAAGACGTACTTGATCGGATCCATCTTCGAAATTAGCATGGTTGTGTGGTTGAACATGTACTGTCGTAAAGGTTTGGCAGCCCAGGCGAGTGCACAACACGTCTTCTCCAGCATCGAGTAACGAGATTCACAATCTGTGAACTTTTTACTCAAATAATAAATGGCATGCTCCTTTCTGCCCGTCTCGTCGTGCTGACCGAGGATACATCCCATACTATTCTCAAGAACTGTCAAGTACATGATTAGGGGTCTTCTTGCCACTGGGGGTATCAAGATCGGAGGTTGCTGTAGATATTATTTTATCTTATCAAATGCCTTTTGGCAATCCTCGTTCCAGATAATCGCCTGATCTTTTTTCAGTAGTTTGAACATCGGTTCACACGTGGCCGTGAGCTGAGAAATAAACCTTGTAATGTAGTTTATTCTGCCCAAGAAACCACAAACTTCTTTTTCAGTTTTTGGCGCTGACATTTCTTGTATTGCTTTTATCTTCGCAGGATCAACCTCAATGCCTCTTTCACTCACGATAAACCCCAGTAGTTTTCCCGACCGTACTCTGAAAGTATACTTGTTAGGATTCAGCCTCAACCTGAACTTCCTAAGCCTCTCAAAAAGCTTCAGCAAATTGACCAGATGTCCCTCCTCCGTTTGGGACTTCGCAATCATGTCATCAACATAGACCTCAATCTCATGATGAATCATATCATGAAACAAAGTAACCATTGCTCGTTGGTAAGTGGCCCCTGCGTTCTTCAGACCGAAGGGCATTACCTTGTAGCAAAACGTTCCCCAAGGTGTAATAAACGTAGTTTTCTCCATGTCCTCCTGCGCCATCTTGATCTGATTGTAGCCGGAGAAGCCATCCATGAACGAAAACACGGAGAACTGAGCTGTATTGTCGACCAACACATCAATATGGGGGAGCGGGAAATCATCTTTAGGGCTCGCCCTATTCAAATCCCGATAATCGACGCACATTCGCACCTTACCGTCATTCTTCGGTACAAGCATTATGTTGGCGACCCACGGAGGGTAAGTAGTGACCGCTAAGAAGTCAACATTAAGCTGCTTTTGCACTTATTCTTTGATCTTAACGGCCATATCTGGTCGTGTCCTCCTAAGCTTCTGCTTAACGGGAGGACAATCTTCTCGCAGCGGCAAGTGATGGACCACGATGTCAGTATCAAGTCCGGGCATATCTTCGTATGACCAAGCGAAGATGTCACTATACTCTTGAAGCATTTTGACCAATCTCTGCTTGACATCAATCTGCAATGCAGCCCCTATCCTGACGTTCCTGACCAGTTCCTCAGAACCCAGATTCGCAATCTCAATCTCCTCCTCGTGAGGCAGAATAACTTTCTCTTCTTGTTTCAACAAGCGGGACAACTCTTTGGGAAGGTATTCGTCTTTATCAATCTCTTCTTCGGCTTGATAGATTGTGCAATCGAAGTCGAAGTGAGTCGTAGAAGGTCCAGAGTCGATGTCATCTGCTATGTGGATCCTACAATAATAAGGGTTAAGCTTAAAACAAGGATATGCAGGTTAGCACAAACCCTATTGCCATTTTATTGTTTTTCAAAACAAATATAAAACAGGAATAACAGAGATCACAACATTTGAATGCAAAGAAAAACGCCTTTTGATTTATTGGTAAAATGCATGTACATAATCAAACAAGGCCCTGACAATAAAACCACTATGCCCCGGGTAGGACATAGGGTTGTACAATAATTGGAGAAAGTAAATCATTACTCTTTTCCTGTCACTTGGATAGTATCCCTGATGGACCAGTTGGTGAGGTTCTGGCCTGGTTTGCTTGGCTGGATCCAAGAATCCAGGTCGCAATCGCTGTCTTCGCCATCTTCAGACACTGCGTTGACACTTTCAAATATCCCCCCGCCACTGGTAAACTGGATCGGCCCTTTATCTCGCGACGCACTGTGAGAAGAGGAGGCTTCAGCCGTAGGAGAGTATCCTAACCCAAACTTGTCCTGTTTGTTAGGTATTTCTAGGACTTGCCCCCAACCTGGGGTAGATCCAACTTGAACAACAGCCTGGGCTTCCTTGAAGGAAGAGAGAGTCATCTCTGGTTTCTCAGTCATTACTGGAGTCACATCTTTGACCTTAACAGCTTCGAACTCCTGACATAGGGTTTCGTGGATCTCCCCATCCATCTCAACGTATTTGAAGGACGACAAATGGCTCACCATTATGTCTTCCTCGCCACAGACAGTTACAATGCTGTCCCCGATAACATACTTGAGCTTTTGGTGCAGCGTGGAGGTCTTGGCACCAGCAGAATGGATCCATGGCTGGCCTAAGAGACAGCTGTAGGCTGGCATGATGTCCATGATGTAGAAGACGGCGTCGAAAGTTTCCGGCCCAACTTGGATTGGTAGAGTTACCTCTCCAAAGACATGACGCTTGGTTCCATCGAAAGCCTTCACAACCAGGTCACTGGGTGTGCAAATCAATCCTCTAGTGTCTAACTTCATTAATGCCTTCTTCGGGAGAACATTGAGCGATGACCCAGTGTCCACTAATACGTGAGCCATAACTGTTCCTCTACACTCTATCGAGACGTGCAGGGCGCTGTTGTGGTTTCTTCCCTTCGGCGTCAGCTCCAGGTCGGTGAATCCTAACCCGTTTCCAGCATTCACGTGGGCTACTACCCCTTCCAACTGGTTGACCGAGATCTCTTGCAGTACATACGTGGCATTCAAAACCTTTAGCAGCGCATTGCGATGTGCCTCAGAACACAGCAACAAATTCAAAATGGAGATTTTCGAAGGTGTTTGATGAAGATGGTCAACGATCTTGTAATCACTCTTCTTGATCAACCTCATGAACTCTTCAGGGTCCTTTACAAGTAAGGCCTTCTCTGCCCCACGAGGGGTCTCCTCAACGACTTTACTCTTTCCCTTATCAGTTTCCTCAGCTTTGTATGTTTTGTCCACCATAATCTCAGGTGGAGCAAATACTCTTCCGCTGTGCGTGATTCCACCAATTCTCACTAGGTTATCCACAGACTGCCCAGATGGTTCCAGTTCCAACTTTTGTCCATTACAGTAGACGTCTGCCCCATAATGCCACGGGACAGCGTTGGTGCTCTCAAAAGGTATCGGCCTAGCCTTTGTGATGGTAATTGTGGGCGGCCTGGGTGTAGAAATGGTTATCGTCTGGCGAGGGATGGTGATGGTGGCAACCTCATCATCCTGCTTCAGCATTACCTGTCCAGATCCACATTCGGCCCTTCGGCTAAACTGCAAGATTCCTTCGGTCATCAGACCCTGAATCCCTTCTATCAACTGTTCACATCCATCAGGACGAGCCGCACAGCCCATACACAGTTCTCCACAGCCCGGAAAGAAGCCTCTCTTCATTAGCTTGGCTTTAACGAAGCTAAGCGGTGTCTTCAGATCCTTGACATCAGTCAACAAATCTAAGTTCTCTTCTTCAATAATGGCATTCACCCTACCTCCCCTATGGTTCGGCATAGGATTCCTTGTGACATTCGGCATATTATCTGAGAAATTGATGATCTTAGCATCCACCATATCTTGTACCTTGTGCTTGAAGGCTTTGCAGTTTTCTATCGTGTGGCCGGGTGCCCCTGAGTGAAAATCACATGTTGCATTCACATCATAACCCTGCGGAGGTGCCCCTGTCAAGGGAGCCAGGGTTCTCTTCTGGACTAACTGTAACTGAAGCAAAGTTTGTAACAGCTGAGCGTAAGACATGGGTGGTGTCTCGAGGTGACGATTTGCCAGAGGTGTTTTGTTCTGATACCTCTTGTACCCTTGCTGATTTGGCGGCTGCTGCTGCTGCTGGGGTTGTTGGACAACAGGGATGGTTATGCTAGCCACCTGCTGGCGCTGCCCCTTACCTTTCCTTCGAGCGTTGGACACGGCGCTCGTCTCTCCTTCACGCCCTTTGTTACTGTATGGTTTCTTTCCTCCTCCAGCTGAGGATAGATCAACACCTTGAATTTTCCCCAATTTGATCCCATTTTCAACGTGCTCGCCAGTAATGATGAGATCGGAGAAACTCCCTGACATACCACTGACCAGTTTCTCGTAATAAACCCCCGGGAAAGTGGCTACAAACATCTCAACAAGCTCTCGTTCAACCATCGGCGACTGAACTCTAGCTGCTAATTCATGCCATCGCTGGGCGTATTCTTTGAACCCCTCATTGTTCTTCTGTGACAAGTTCTGCAGTTGAACCCGGTTCGGAGCTAAGTCACTGTTATACTGATAATGGTGCACAAAGGCCTCAGCAAGTTCTTTCCATGTGCGTACACTAGTGGGTTCCAAACCCATGTACCATTCCAAGGATGGCCCAAACAAGTTATCCTGAAAGAAGTGCATCAGCAGCTTCTCGTCTTCAGAGTGAGCAGACATCTTTCGGTAGTATGACCTTAAGTGGACACGAGGGCAAGTGGTGCCCTTGTATTTCTCAAAGTCGGGTACCTTGAATTTAAGAGGCACCTTGAAATCAGAAATCAATCCCAGTTTAGTCATGTCGACACCCATAGTGTTCTGGTTCTCGAAATTCCTCATTTTGTCCTCGAGTGCCTTAAACCTCAGACGTGCTTCAACAGTCATTTCTCCTTCAGCACTCCTCTGTGAGAACAAATCTTCTTGACGATCTTCTAGCCATGGCTGAGGCCCATACAGATTTCCAACACCTGTGTTTCCATTGCCTAGTCCAGTGTTGCCATTGGCTTCAAAGTTTCCATTACCGACGCCAGTCGTATTACCGTTGAGCCCGATGTTAGTGATTACATTGCCGTTACCACTCCCATTCCCCCTGGTCACGGGGGTGCCACCCTGAGGAGTTTCAACAGGAGGAGGGACTGGAACGCTCCCTCCATGCAGCACACCATTGTTGTCAACCCTTGAGACCAGAGGTTGGACCAGCGTTCTGAGCTGGTCTTGGCCGTTGGCAACCACTTGCATGAGCTCCATGAAGCGGTCCATCCTCTCTCGGAGTTCCTGGACGTCAGTTTGCACTTGTTCCATTGCTCTAGCTTGATTCGCTCTGGTCGGATAGCGGTGGATCGGTCTTCGGTCAATCCTGGAACAACCTGCATACACAAAAGGTTAGAAAAACGACAATGTGCTCGTCATGCAAATGCTTCATGCAAATGCAAACGTGTGTCTGTGCCTTAGGGAGATTCCCCCCCCCCCCCCCCCCCCCCCCGATCCTAGTTTCCGAGACAAATAAAGTCTGTCATCGAATCATGGAAAAGAAATCCTCATATATTCATCTGAAAAGCCCACTCGGGTAGCGTACAATTGTAATCACATACAACTGAAGCAACAAGGCATGACCCCAACCAACATACCTGGAGGTGATCAGCATATCAATGCATAAAATGTACAAAAAATACAAAAAGATCAGGTGCGACCACGGGCACGAAGATCTTCTAACAACTTATTTGTAGCGGGATGATCTGACTGAGTAAGCAAACCCTGGGCCAGCAGGCCCCTCTGCCTGATGGACTCTGGGAGGTTCTCGGCAACGCTCCTAGAAACACCTTCTTCAGAATGGTTCTCGACTCTACTCCTCTTAGCATCAACCTGGAGTTGAAAATCTTGCAAATTCGCCTCGGCCTCAGCCAATCTATACTGGACGTCTCGTCGCAGTGAGGCTTCAGCCTCTATCTTCTTGTCTTTCACCGTAATCTGAGCTTCTAGCTCGGCTACTTGCTGCTTCAGCTTTTCTTCCCGCTCTTTGTACTTGGCTAGGGTGCTGCTCCAGACCCTCTCGTATTGGGTTAACTTCCGGTACACTCTGTCCAGATCCTGTTTCTTGGTGGTCAACACGTCATGTGCTGACTTCAGGTCCAACCCCAGACGTTCCCTAGCATCAGTTTCTTTGGTCAGGTTGGAGCCTAGATGGTTGATCATCTCAGTCTGCTTCTTGCAGGTATAAACGGCTTCACTTTTCTCTTTCCGAAGTTGAGCGATCTCTTTCTCCAACTCTTCGTTGGCCTTTCGTAGCTCTTCCTTCTCTTGGATTACCTGGTTGAATTTCTGAATATCAACTGTAGTAGGCTCTTTGTGCACAGGAGGATACAATGGTTCCACAGCAGGAAACGACATTAGAAACTTGGCGGCTCTTTCTCGAACCCAAGTCACATACCGATCAAAGGCCTTATTGTTGCTTTTTCCTAGCAAGACTTTCCCTTTTTGGTGAATTTTGCTTCAAGCATTCTGTACCTTGACCAAAGTGTCACCTTCAAGCAACCCTGTGAGATACAGAGATTCCCGTATCTCTTCCTCTTTAGGAGGATCTCGTAGTGCATACCCAAATTGTCGTACCAGCAGAGATGGATTGTAGTTGATACATCCATTCCTTCCGACCAAGGGGACGTTAGGAAAGCCACAACAGCTATGTACAATATCTTTGCCCAGTAGATCTCTATCAAACCAGATAATATTGTCAGCGGTCAAACCCATCAAACGCGCAGACCACGGTGAAGACTCAGCAGAATCAATGAACGGCCCCGACTTAGGAAGATGGCTAGCAAACCACTTATACAGTAAAGGAGCATAACATGCCACGTTTGTTGCACCCTAATTTTTGACCTTAAAATTCCACTTGCTTGTGTGTTCTTTTACGTTTTTACCGTTATGTGTGACTAGCGAGTGCGTGCAGGTTCATTTTTCTTTAAAGACGTCTCAAGTTGATTCTTATATCTATACCCCCTCTAATCAAGCTTTCTAGTGCAAGATGGCATGGACTCGAGAATTGAGGACCGCTCATATTGTGCTTCAAATCCAACATTTGCAATATAGTCAAAAGAGGACCAAGTTTGAGTTCAGTCGTCGAAGCATTCAAGCCCCATTTTAAATCCGAAAGCTGCAAGTTCAAACTCGAATTCAAGAGTTGTTCGAGTGGTGGGAGTGCATGTCATTGCACTTTACCAATTTGGTGTTGGTTTGCCATATAATCTTAATAAGGAATTGAATCCTAGAATGGTTCATAGTTTGAGTATCTAGACCAAATGGCTACATCTTTTTTTAAGTGGCTTTGACGTTGCTAGAAGCTTTCATCGCTACATCATTTATTAATTTGGTGTTGCCACGTTCGTTGATGTATTATGGCAAAAAAGGGATGCCTTATTTACGGTAATCTGTTAATAAACACCACATTCAAAATGATGAATTAGAGGCCGCCACTAGTCACCAACCAACCGGTCACAACCTGAACAAATTCAAGTTAATTAACTGGTAACACATCTTGACACTGAAGTTTAATTAAGATTGTTGCATTAGTACAAGCATTGGGCAAGTGATGCATTGCTAAGTGGTTTATTCAGCATATTTGTTCTTACGCAATAACAAATCACTTAAGGACTAAAGAAAATACTTTATGATTACAAGAAGCACTCGGTAATTATACAATAAGAATTATTAAGGTCATAATCTCAGGTTTCTACAACTCGGACTCCGCTATTTCCAACGTTTTTTCAAAGGTCCTAAAAAAGGTTAAGCTTTCCTTGAGCAATCGTTTTTCCGAATCCAAAGAGCATCCTATTAACAACAGCTTCCAAATGCGCCTGCGCAGCGGTTCTTCCTCAACAATTCAAGTGGGATTCGCGGGCTTCAATCCACCCTATTCCTGCAGTATGAATGATTACATTACGTTAAGCAGCTCCATTTCTACACAGATTCAAAAGGGTATGAGGCCCAAGATAATGTTTTCAACACTCCGACATTGCTAAAACTAAAGAGCATCAGAACCGTATTCAGATAGGTATTGAGAATATCAATATTACTTACTACCATGGGTAACATCGTTCGGATAAGAAAAGGATGTAAGTTTTTATTACCTTGTGAGAGGAGCATCGAGAATTCTGTGGCCACCGATATGCTGCTTGAACTCTAATTTTGAAGAAAACTATTATGGTTACGGCAGCCTAGTTAATCTGTAAGAGAAAATAAAGCCAAAATAGATGCAGTTTCATTGCCACAAGAGCGTGTTAACAACAAACAGAAGATACTAGAAATCATACCCTTCATGGCATATTACACGTGCAAAGTTGTTTTAGGGGGTACCAAGTTCGTCATTGCTCAAGAAGGCAAAGCAAATCTTTCCCTTGATTCCTTCCCAAAGCTTTCTCCGGTATACAAATTGTCACACCCCCGTTATCATGCCAAAGGTATTTCTGCCAAAACAGAACGGTAAATGGAAGATGACTATGGCCCAGGCGTTGGATCATTCAACACCAATATCACTCTCTTCATGAAGATTACAAACAAGTCGTCGAGCCTCCAAACCTGTACAGACAATCATATTATTAAGACATTTGACTTCGGTCATTATACTTTGCTTCATGATATAAACAATAAAATTCCATACGATGAACAACAAGAGCAGTCGCTTAACCAGCACCAAGAAGCTCCAGTGCAATGTCATAAACTCTCCACATATACAACAGAGTCTGAACCTATCACAATCAATTTGAGGTCTGAGTCTAGAAGAAATCAACTGCAAAACCAACAAGCGGTTGTAAGTGGCTACATACAGGGACAACAACAATTAAGTGGCCGCCAAAAAAGAATGCTTCAGTCCTTACCTCGACAGCATTCAGGAATGAATGAAATGCATCTATCACAGCAGCGGGCGTCACTTAACCAGATGCAAAAGCTTCCGGGCAACAGCACCTCCGCAACAACACTTCCGTGAAGCACCACTACCAGTCACTATCTCTTCGCATAACCAGCTGGAAGTGCAGGGTAAAAACTAATTCCAATCGACCCTAACCCTTTACTCTGTGTCTCCTCTTCCTTCCTGCATGAAATTGGATTTAAGTCAGAACAGAAGCAATGCATATAAAGGGATTGGAAGAGTTAATGATCGCTATCTCAGATTATATACGCATAATTATCGTCGGACATACCATGGCTGAAACTCATGTTAACTTGGTTCCCGCTTATAAAGATAGTAGATATGTAGAGGAGGTTGAAGAGAGCTATAGACAGACATCGATTCTCCGCAAAGACTTTTCTGAAGCAGCTCGCAATGTGCTACGCGACGGGACCGACCGTGAAAGTTTGAACCTGCATTTGACATTAACAGAGTCAGTATTCTTGTGAAGTGAAATTAAGGGAACTCAAAACACCATTCATTGACCAGATAGAACCAAAAGCTAAACTGGATGAAAATAAACAACCTGATCAAACTTGGGATTCTTTGGTAGTTGATCCAACTGTTAAAAGCCAAACACGTGATTCTTCAATGAAAACCAGTGAAATTGAGTCTCAGGTTTCAGCATTTTCAGAGCCAAAAGCCTATGAAACAATTTCTTTTAATCTTGATCCTTCCGCTTATGAGCCTTTGCCTCACTTAAAGCTTTCAATCTGAGAACCACCTGCGTTAATGGTCGAACCTGTTGATGGCATCCAAAATTAGTTTGGTCCTAAATATATTGCTGATTATACAATACTATCAAGATGACGATTTAGAAAAATACTGTGATATTCATGATTGTGCTGTCAAGTTTGATAAAAAGCCTCCATCGGCCAAATTGCCTTCAGATTTAAGTTTTGAAAGCACTCGTGAAAGTTTCTTTAGCTGTTATGACTTGACTTCAAGAAAATTAGTTGTTGATGAAAATGTTTCTGATGTTAGAAAAGAAGAGGGAGAAATAATTCAAAATGAGCTTCTTCATTTTTAACAAAGAAATGTCTTTGGATTTGGAAAATAAAGTCGACTTGATTTTAAATAAAGAAAAAGACGACATCAACCAAATCAGGTTCCCATAGGAGTTCAAGAAGATGATTCAAAATTTTGGATTAATGACAAGAAATCTCAGTTTAAACCAGAAGTGAAGAAGAGGATCAAGAGCAATTAAACAGGTTATTGGCAATCAGACGAAAACAAAAATTATCTTAACATAATTATAAGCGTTAACATTACCTTCCAAAGTGGTCCAAGCATGCTCCACCGGATTTGGAAACCTCTTCATTCCTCTTCAATCCGCATTGCTCCCTACAACCCTATATAAGAAATCGAGTCAGGGAACAGACAAAAAAACTCAGAGCAAAACCCCAACATTCATAGAAAAACCCACAAATCATTTCATAAATCACAAAATCAAACCCTATTTGCGTAAATCGAAAGTAATAAAACCTTATCTTCGCAAGCTCCACCGTGAATCCACAGCCGCCGTGATAAGCCCCCGTTCGGTTCAAGACCTCAACTGTGCCGTCGAAGATTCCAAACCCATCCGCCTTCGCCATGGAGAACTTGCGAAGGAAACCATCTTGAAACGTGAGTATGTTTCGTTAACCCCTTAACCTTGCTGTTGTTTGATTTATGTAGGGAAGAAGAAACGGAGAAGAGGAAATAGACGAAAAGAAGTCGCAGAGGGAAAGAAGATGAAGACGGGTTGAGAGATGGAGAAGACGAGCAAGGAGAATCGACGATAACTCAAATTGGGATTAGGGTTTATTTGTGGTTTCGTATTTATTGTAATCATATGTAACTGCGCACACGCACACACGGTACACCCTCATATGTAACTGCACGCGAGCCATTGGATCTCCAACGGATCCTATGTTGCACTCCAGATCGCAGCCCCATGGTAGTACGCTGCACCCGCACACACCCGATCTACCCGTCTCCATTAATCAGCCAATTATCCACTAAACCACCCACTAATCCATAATTAACCTTTTTTTTCAATCAGTTTTTTATATAAAATGAATTAACAAATCCTTTTATTAATTAACCTGTAATCAAACCTTAAATCAACCTTTTTTTTTAAAAAATTAAACTAATTATTAGACCCTTTTATCATCCTTTTAATTAAAATAAATTTGGTAATCCCTTTTTAAAATAAACAATGATATATCAATTGGGTTATCCTTATTTAATTTTCAAGACATATAATAATAAACAATCTTTTTTAAATTAACTCTTATCTTTTTAATAACTAAAAAAATTCATCCTAAGACTTGCTTTCTCAAAATTTATATTAATTAAAATCTTTTCTATTAAAAAAATCTTATCATCATTTTAAAACCTAAAATAAAACTTTTGCTAAAACGAATCCAATATAACCTTTTATTAAAATTAATATAATTAATACAACCTTTTTTTATATAAAAACAATCTCACTAAAAAATAAAAATAACTGTTCTCAAATTAATTTATTATCTAAAACTTTTATTAAAACTAATAAAATCAATTCACATAAATTAATACAACATTTTCGTAAAATCAAATCAACTCACGCAAATCAACATCTTAATCCAAACTAAAATCAACTTCGCCTAAAAAACAATCAACAACGTAAATAAAACCTAATCGTGCATACTCACATTCACGACACATTCACTCTCACACACTTCAGCGCTTTCATGCGTATGTGTATGTTTTACTTTTTCCGCAATTTATTTTACAGTAATTTACATTATCGTAATTTATTTTATCGCATTGCATTCCGTCCAAAGGAAAAACCTACACATGATTCAACAATTGTGTGTAGTGCATTCACATTTGCATCATTATCCCCTCGATCCTTGATCCCATTCGAGTTGATCAATTAAGTTAGATCCTACCCTATAGGAAGGACCTTATCCTTTACAACATAGAAATAAACACATACAAATCAATACAATATTCAAACACAATAGAGAAAGATATTAATCATCTTAAGCGAGATAGAATCTCCACCCCACAAGAATACAATCAACAGGTAGGGACTTTGCCTTAAGAGAGATAAAGGCGTACTCGTCAAACAATCAGAGTACTTGAGCCCTTTTCTTAAGACGATGCAAAGACTATTTTCCTACAAATTGTGGCGGTTAAATCTCCCTTAAAATGACAACTCATCTCCTTCTCCTAAAATCAATCAATCAACTACCCTAAACCCGTAGGAACTTTGACCACGGTTAAATAACTCCTCTAACCCTTTATGGGAACTACAAATACTCTGGTTCCACTCCCGTAAGGATATGTAGGTATAAGATGCGACATCTTATCGAGTATACTTAGAAATAAACCCCTAGGTCTTTCAAACATTAAGCAGATAAACACTTAGCAATAAACAAACGTGAAACAAGAGGTTCCTGTAGAGTACTACAAAAACTTAGGATGCTAGTACCTTCCCTAAGTTTAACCAACCCCCGAACCTAAAACTCTCTAAACCTTGCATTTGCATTGCATTGTGGGAATTTCGATATTTATCCCTTCCTTTGGATAAATCAAAGATCGGTTGCAAATGAATTAAAGATTCAAACTAATTAATAGTTTGGTATCCAAATTTCACCGCGACAATGTTCTTCCCCTTTCTGTTCTCATTCTTGCTGTGAACTGAATGGTAGACATCTCCGAGGAGAGTGGGCACTGGATTCCCGGAGGCAAATATATGGCAAGCATCCATGCTTATGAAGTCCGGATGACTTGGGAATAGCACGATCCCATTGACACAGAGGGCTAAGAAGGCATTGAATACATCCCAGCGACCCTTCTCGGCAAACTTTCGGGCTTTTTCCATCAGGAAAGGCAAAGGGAAACCATGAACTCCAATCTTTCTGGACACCATCCCTTCCAACTCAGACTCATCTACATGAAGAGCGTCAGTCAACTTACTCAATTTGGGTTCACCCTCAACACGGTAGTAAGGCATTTGATTCAACAAAGGCACCCCCAACAGGTCAGAGTACCCTTCCAGGGTCGGAGCTAGGACATAGTCTGGAAACACAAAGCATCTGAGTTGTGGGTCGTAAAACTGTAGCAGAGCATAGAGGCCATTCAACTTGTACGTAGGAAGCTTATACACAAGACCCAGAAGTCTCCCATAACTTTTTCTGAAACTCTCCATCACTGGCTTATCATCCAAAGAAATCAAAGTCCGTAACTCTCGGATGTCTGGTGTTGGTAGCTTGTAAGCCACTGTCTTCTTCAGAGATGTTGTATCTGCCATGAGGATCAAGATCACTAGAACCAGGGGAGAAATATGCACCTGCAACACAGACACACGTTAATGACATGCAAATGAGGATGCAAACAATGCAAAATGCAATCATGCAGTAGGAGATCAAGATGACTGTGCTGTTGAGGAGATGAAGGCTCTGTATCAACAAAACCATAATACTGCTCTGTCAAGAACAACCATATCTTTGATGAGAAGAACCCCTTATACCAGACCATAAATCTGCTCTGTCAAGAACAACCACATATCTGATGATGAGAACCTCTGATACCAACGAAACTGATTCACTGTCAAGAAAACCAGGCAGTCTGAAGGTTAAGGTTTCCTGCAACAAACCTGACCCTACTCACAGGTATGGACCTAATCACGGAAAAGGTTCGACATCCTATGCGGTCATCAGCGTCATAGACTTTCAAGAAATGACGATACGATACCCAGGAGGTATGTAGGATCCCTTAGAAATTATATTAGGTTTTAATATAGTAGTATACTATTTTTAGATGATTTTTGTAGTTGCTGATTGTTTGTGTTGCCCTTGTGGGTTTGTATTTGTGTTTGCTTTGCTTGATGGGCTTGGAGAGCTTGGTATTGCTTGGTTTTGTTCTGAGGAGCATTGAGGACCATAGTATAAGATTTGAAGATGCATTAAGGAGCTTGAGAGCTTGATCCTGTTGTTTTGTTGATTGTTTTAGGGTTAGGGATTAGGAAGAGTTTAGACTTAGATAACTTCTTTCCTAAACATGGATGGTATCTTTCACCTCCATTCCTCCCTATGATTCAAAGTCCTTCCATGGTATACACCTCTCTCCTTTGGAGGGATAAATGATTGTACCTAGGAAGTAGAACTTTTGAGGGAACCATTCCTTTGATGTTGAACCCTTATAGGTCACCTTTGGTGGTCAATAAGTAGTTCAATATCCCCCAGCTTATCCAGTAAGTGATTTCCTCTGGTTTGATATCTTGAGAGATGTTGAGCTTGAGCTTGAAGATGAAGACTTCAATGAAGAGTGTAGAAGAGGATGAATCCTTGAGCATTGCCATTCCAGCTGAAGCTTGAAGAGCAACAAGAGCAAGTTGATACTTGAAGACCCCTGAAGATGAAGCAAAGACTGAAGGATGAAGTTGACACTTCTAAGTGATTGAGATTGATTCTGAAGAGCTGAAGCTTGAAGAACAAAGGAAGTTGATACTTACTTTGATACCTGGAGATCCTGAAGGAGCCAAGTTGGTACTTATGATTGATAGTGAAGCCTAAAGGTGGAGCTGATCAAGAAGCTGAAGCTTAAAGGAGAAGATAAGTTGAAACTTATGTTGAAGGGTTGAAACCTGGAAAAGCAATTGATATTTGTCAAGAGTGATTGAAGTCTGAAGACTGAGTTGCTGTTGGAAGACCTGAAGCTTGAAGTTGAGAGAGGAGTTGATCTGCATTCTCATCTTTTTCTTTTCTGTATTGATGTGTTTTGTTTGACTTGTTTGATGCATTAGAATAAGTCCATATCTAGACTAGGTAGAATCTAGGAGCATGATTGCACTAGAGGTTGAGTTGCTCCCTCTGCTTGTATTGTTACTGTGTGGCTTTGCTTGCGGGTATTCGGTAGAGCCCAGCTCCCTTGCCCATGTGGGTTGTTTGCCTGATGGCATTTTATTTCATTTCTTCTGTATGATTGCAGTTTACTGTATATTGCTTGATAGCATGTTGTTTACTTTTCAGTATGATTACTGTTATCCATTCTAGCTTGAGGTTGAGATGAGCTTGTGGAGGCTGAAGCCCCACACACATTTCCTCCCTCACTTGCATTGCATGCATTTTACTGTTAAGCTGATGCTTTGTCTGTTTTGGTGTATCATTGACATGATCCCTTAGGACTCTCATTTCCTTTGATAAGGAATTGATGATAGAATTTTAGGTTGAAACCTATGCATGACAACTTCTAGGAGTTCCCTGTTCAAACCTCAACCATAGGATGAATCCATGGCATGACAACAGTAGGACTTGATAGTCTCCCTCCTAGTTGGGCCTGTTCTCTTCTCATCTCAAAACAGTTTAAGATACAGTAATCATGAATGATTTCTTTCGTACGTTACGAGCCTTAAGCTATCTGAGAAAGGATTGTGGGAGAGTTTCTTTTCCACAGTCTGGATGTTTAGTATGGTACCCTTTGGGTGACATGCGACGCATTCACTCTCAGGTCATAGTCTCTAGTGCGATTGAAATCGCAAACACAATAAAAAACACTTCTTTCGTAAAAGACAGGAAATAAACCGTAGTTTCCCGAACTACGTGAGCTCTGATCTCTCATACCTGTTGAGAGTACGTAGGCACAAGATGGTGATGTCTTGGCGAGCTACCTTCCCCCATAACCCGTCGTAGGCCGAACTACGTTGACTCTGATTTCTCATTCTCTGATGAGAATACGTAGGCATAAAGCGCGATGCTTTGCCGAGTCATTTTTCTTTTCTGTTTAAGCCAGCCTTGATAGGTAGATAGAATAAAACCAACCCTTCCAAGTAAACACAACAAGCGAGGATCCCGTCGAGTACGATGGACGTGAGGGGTGCTAATACCTTCCCCTTGCGTAACCGACTCCCGAATCCAGACAATGGTTGCGATGACCTTGTCTTACCCTTTTTCGTTAGGTTTTTCCAATCGTTTCCTTTCCCGTTCTGAGGGATAAATAACGAAAGGTGGCGACTCTTCTGTTGTGCCGACACCTTATTTTCGTGCAAGCGACAGCTGGCGACTCTGCTGGGGAATTCAATGGTTCCCTATGCGAGTCTCGCCTTGGATTTTCTTCCTAGCTGCCTGGGTCATCCCCAGCAGCTGGCGACTCTGCTGGGGACTTTCAACGGTTCCTTATGCGAGTCAATCCTAACGCTTGTATGTTTACTTGATGGGTTGCGTTTATTTATCGCATATTACTTCTTGCACTTTATTTCCTGCATTTTATATTCAGTATAATATGATTATATATGCTGTTGTGGGATGAGAGTTCTGATGAGTGAGAAGCCAGACCCAGGCTTGAGTGCACTATAGACTTAGAGTGGAAATTAGTGGGCGCGTGCTTGCTTTGCAGGCACTAGTGTCTCATGAAATCCACACTTAGACGAGGTTCATCCGGTTGACTTCTCTTTCAACCCTTTGGGTTGAGACGGTTGCTGGTTTGGTGGATTATCGACTCTAGGGACCGATCATTTGTGATTCAGCCGAGTGAGGCCGCTTCATGAGCTGGTGATGCCACACCTTCTGGGTATCGTATCACCCCTCTTGAATGTCTGTGACGCTGATGAATGCATAGGATGCCGAACTTGAGTCAGTTTAGGTCCATACCTGTGAGCAGGGTTGGGTTTATTGCAGGAAACCTTGACCTTCAGACTACCTGGTTTTCTTGACAGTGAATCAGTTTTGTTGGTACCAGGGTTTCTCAGTTGCAGATTTGTCTGTTCTTGATAGAGCAGGTTTTAATCAGAGGATCTTATCATCAGGTGTATGTCTGTTCTTGATAGAGCAGAGTTTGCCATCAGTTGTTTGTTCTTAATAGAGCAGATTTTTGATTGGGGTCTGAAGATCTCATCAGCGGATGTTGTTTGTTCTTGATAGAGAAGATTTTTGATTGGGGTATGAAGATCTCATCAGCGGATGTTGTTTGTTCTTGATAGAGCAAATTTTTGATTGGGGTCTGAAGATCTCATCAGCAGATGTTGTTTGTTCTTGATAGAGCAGATTTTTGATTGGGGTCTGAAGATCTCATCAGCAGATGTTGTTTGTTCTTGATAGAGCAGATTTTTGATTGGGGTCTGAAGATCTCATCAGCAGATGTTGTTTGTTCTTGATAGAACAAATTTTTGAGCGGGGTCTGAAGATCTCATCAGCAGCTGTATGTTTGTTCTTGATAGAGCAGATTTTTGATTGGGGTCTGAAGACCTCATCAGCAGATATTTCTTGATCATACATCAGAGATCCTTATTATCAGACATTTGTTCTTGACAGAGCAGAATTATGATCCTATGTATATGGTCCTATCAGATGGTTATTCTTGACAGATCAGATTTGTGGTCCTACACTGGGGTTTTCTTCTCATCAGATGCAGTGGTTATTCTTGATAGAACAAGATTATGGTTTTGTTGATACAGAATCTCCACAGCACCGGTTGCCCTGACCTCTTATTGCATGACTGCATTTTGCATTAGTTTGCATATTCATTTGCATTTCATTAACGTGTGTCTGTGTTGCAGGTACCGTTTTCTCCGATCCAGGATTTCTTGCCTCCTATTGTATTGTTATGGGTTCTCTGAGGAAGACCGTGGCTTACAAGTTCCCTACCCCTGACGTGGTTAAGCTGACTGGTTTGATAGCTCTAGCAGATGATTCTGTAAGGGATGAGTTCAGGAAATCTTACGGCAGGTTGCTCAGTTTGGTTTGTAAGCCTTCTGTGTTTGAGTTGAATGGGTTGCATGCTCTGCTGCAGTTCTACGACCCTCCGCTGATATGTTTCACTTTTCAGGACTTCGTTCTCGCACCCACGCTGGAAGAGTATGCTGACTTGCTAGGTGTGCCTATCAAGAGGCAGATGCCTTTTGTTCACATGGATACTGAGCCTGATCTGGCTGCTTTAGCTCCTTCACTTCATTTGGACGCCTCCGAGTTAGTATTGACCAGTTGGAACAAGGTTCCTGGGTTCTCCTTGCAGTTTCTGGTGGGTAAGGCTCAGCAGTGTGCCAAGGACGGATGTTGGGACACGTTCAATGCCGTCCTCGCTCTATGCATACATGGCATTATTCTGTTCCCTAATATGCCCGATTTTGTAGACTTTGATGCGTTTCACGTCTTCGCTTCAGGGAATCCAGTCCCTACCTTGATAGGAGATGTCTATCACTCAGTCCACTACAAAAACGAGAACAGGAGGGGGAAGAATGTCTCGTGCTGCGTACCCTTGCTGTACAAATGGCTTGATAGTCATCTGCCCAAGAGGGGTCCTTTTGTCTCGTCTGCAGCCACAGCTGAGTGGCCTGAGCGTCTGATGAGTTTATTTGCAGAGGATATTGACTGATTCGACAGAGATAGGTTGGGTACTGAGGTGATCTTCAATTGCAGCGGGTTTCCAAATGTGCCTTTGATAGGCAGGAAGGGCTGTATAAACTACAATCCGTCGTTGTTAGTCCGCCAGTTCGCGTATGCTTTGAGAACTCCGCCGAAGGATGAAGAGGTACAGGAATCTCTGTACCTCACTGGTACTCTAGAGGGGGATTTGTTGTCCAAGCTTCAGCATGCCTGGAACGGTATCAGTAAGCGAGGAAAGCCATTGCTGGGAAAAAGCAACAATCAAGCCTACCCTCAGTATTTGACTTGGATTAGAGCCCGAGTAAATGCTATAGGGATGCCGTTCCCTCATGCCAAGCCAGAAAGTCCTCCAATGATCGAAGAGCCTACTACTGTGCCCATTCAGCAGTATAACCAGGTATTAGCTGAGCGGGATGAATTGAAGCGAGCGAACGAAGAACTGGAGAAGGAATTAGCTCAGCTCCGAAGCGAGAGGAACGAAGTCATGCATTCTTTCAAAAGGCAGACAGAGCTGGTGAACCAGCTAGGTACAGACCTGACTAAGCAGATAGTCGAGCGTGAACGCATGGGTCGAGACTTCAAAGCTGTCAACGACGTACTGGCTACGAAGAAGCAGCACTTGGACGAGGCATATCGGAGGATATCCAAGTTCAACCAGCACTGGAAGGCTTCCCTGGCCACCAGGAAAGAGCGGGAGGATAAGCTGATACTGCAGATCTCCAAGCTGGAAGCTCAGGTGAAGGACAGTGAAAAGAGGTTTGATGAGGAAACCGCCCGCAGATACGCTGCCGAAGGCCAGATCAACAAAGCTCTCGCTAACCTGAAGGAACGCAAGCTGACGGTTGAGTCCAAGAAGCGGAAGTTAGAAGATTGCTTCGGCGAAGGAGCATGGGAAGGTTCGATCGAAGGACTTCAGTATACCATTGTGCAGAGGGAATTACTCGTCGAGGGGTTGCTCACTCTGCCGGATCATCCAGAGACGAAGGAGTTGTTAGAAGAGTATCGCGCCCGTGGCCGTACTTGACTAGTTGTATTCCTTTTGTTTTGATCTTTGTTGTATGCTGACCATCACCAGGCTTGTTGGTTGAGGTCACGCTGTTGATTCATCTTGTACTCGCTGATGCTATGTACTGCCTTGATAGGCTTTCTTTATGTATGAGATTGATGTTTCCATGATTGGACTCAGATTTCTTCTTCTTATTATTATCAGCACTGGCACTCAGGCACTAGGATCGGGGGAAATCTTCCAAACACACAGACACACGCATGCATTTGCATGACGAGCATTTTGTTGTTTTTCCTAACCCTTTAGTGTTTACAGTTTTTTTCAGGTTTACAGGTCCCAGGCTGTTCCCGGTGACTCCAGGATTGATCAGAGACTAATTCACTGTTATCCGACTAGAGCTAATCAGACCAGGATCATGGATCAAGTGCAAACAGATGTTCAGGAGCTCCGCGAGAGGATGGATCGCTTCATGGAACTCATGCAAGTGGTCGCCAATGGTCAGGACCAGCTCAGGACTTTGGTTCAGCCTTTGATCTCCAGGGTTGATAGCAACGGCATACTCCACGGTGGGGCCGTGCCTACTCCTCCACCAGTTGATACTCCGCAGAATGGTGTCCCCGTGGCCGGGGGCAATGGCAGTGCTAATGGCAATGTGATGGCCAACATCAAACTCAATACGACGGGCGTCAGTAATGGGAGTCTGGGAGCTAATGTCAACATCGGGCCGGGCAACGACAATGCAGGCGTCGGGAATCTGTTGGTGCCTCAACCATGGCTCGAGGATCATCAGAATGATGTGTTCTCTCAAAGAGGTGCTGAAGGGGAGCTGAATGCTGAAGCGCGGCTCAGATTCAAAGCACTTGAAGATAAAATGAGAGATATTGAGAATCAGAATACTTTGGGCGTTGATATGTCCAAGCTGGGATTAATTGCTGATTTCAAGGTACCTCCTAAGTTCAGGGTGCCTGACTTTGAGAAATATAAAGGCACCACTTGCCCTCGTGTCCACCTGAGATCGTACTACAGGAAGATGTCTGCCTATTCCGAAGACGAGAAGTTGCTGATGCACTTCTTCCAAGATAGTCTTTCCGGGCTATCCCTCGAGTGGTACATGGGTCTAGAGCCCACTAGCGTGCGCACATGGAAGGATCTCGCTGAAGCGTTTGTGCACCATTACCAATACAATAGCGACTTGGCCCTGAACCGAGTCCAGTTGCAGAACCTGTCGCAGAGGAATAATGAAGGATTTAAGGAGTACGCCCAACGGTGGCGTGAATTGGCAGCTCGGGTTCAACCGCCAATGGTTAAATGCGAGCTCGTACAGATGTTTGTAGCTACCCTCCCAGGGGTTTACTATGAAAAGTTAGTCAGCGGTAAGTCTGGGACGTTCTCACCTCTCATTATCATGGGTGAGCACGTCGAGAATGGAATCAAGATCGGGAAAATTCAAGGTGAGTCATCCTCATCCGGAGGAGGTGGAAAGAAACCTTATGCTGGTAAAAGGCGAGAAGGAGATGCGAGCGATGTGACCAACGCTCGAAGGAAGGGCAAGGGCCCTCAGCAGCAGGTAGCCAGTATAAATATCCCAGCGGCTCCGCAACCGCAGCAGCAGCAGCAACCATTATCAACTTCTCGATAATGTGCCCAATGTCACGAAGAATCCTATGCCGAATCATAGGGGAGGCGGAGTGAACGCCATTATCAAAGAAGAAAGTGCAGATCTGTTGACTGATGTCAGAGACCTAAAGACGCCGCTTAGCTTCGTCAAAGCTAAGTTGTTGAAAAGAGGGTTCTTTCCAGGGTGTGGAGAGTTATGCATGGACTGTGCCACACATTCTGATGGATGTGAGCAGTTGGTAGAAGGAATTCAAAGTCTGATGACTGAGGGGATTCTGCAGTTTAGCCGGAAGGCTGAAAGTGTATTAGGAGAGGTAGTGTTGAAGCAGGCCGATGAAGTCGCCACCATCACCATCCCTCGCCAACCAATAACCATTTCTGCGTCCATACCGCCTACAATTACTATCACCAAAGCTGGGCCGATACCATTCGAGAGCACTAACGCCGTTCCGTGGCATTATGGGGATGAAGTCTATTGCAACGGACAAAAGTTGGAGCTGGAGCCGTATGGGTCGACTGTGGAGAATCTTGCAGGAGTCAGTGGTATTACTCGCAGCGGAAGAGTGTTTGCACTGCCGGAGGTCGTGGCAGAGAAAGCGGTCAGAGCTGATGCGGCTGATAAGGGTAAAAGCAGAGTCGTCGAAGAGGCCCCGTGTGGGGTAGAGAAAGATTTGCTGGTCAAAGATGCCGAGGAGTTTATGCGGTTGATCAAAAAGAACGACTACAAGATTGTAGACCATCTCCATCAGACGCCCTCGAAGATTTCCATTCTCAACTTGTTGCTGTGTTCTGAAGCGCACCTCAACGCGCTGCTGAAGGTATTGAACGCTGCCTACGTACCGCAAGAGATATCGGTGAATCAGCTAGAAGAGGTGGTAGCCCACGTAAATGCTTGCAATGGGCTAGGTTTCACAGACTTAGAGCTGACACCAAAAGGGAGGGATCACAATAGCGCCCTGCACATCTCGATAGAGTGTAGGGGCACAATCATGTCGCACATCCTGGTGGACACGGGTTCGTCACTGAATGTTCTTCCGAAGAAGGCATTAATGAAGTTGGACACTCACGGATTGCTCTGCACACCCAGTGATCAGGTGGTAAAGGCGTTCGACGGAACTAAACGCCACGTTTTCGGAGAGGTGACCCTGCCAATCCAAGTCGGTCCGGAAACGTTCGATGCCGTCTTTTATATCATGGACATCATGCCTGCCTACAGTTGCCTCTTGGGCCGACCATGGATCCATGCTGCTGGTGCCGTGACCTCCACGTTGCACCAAAAGCTCAAATATGCTGTCGGGGGAAGCATAGTAACCGTGTGTGGCGAGGAAGACATAATGGTGAGCCATTTGTCGTCCTTTAAGTATATTGAAATGGATGGCGAAATCCATGAAACTCTCTGCCAGGCATTTAAAGCCGTCAAGGGGAAAGACGTAGCTCCTGTAGTCACAGAAAAGCCAGAGATGAATCTCTCCTCATTCAGAGAAGCTCGGGCCGTCGTCCAAGCTGGATCTACCCCAGGCTGGGGGCATATTTTGGAGATACCCAATAAGCAGGATAAGTTTGGATTGGGGTATTCTCCTGGAGCTGAAGCTTCTTCTTCTTCGTCTAGCAGCGTGTCACGGGGTAAGGGGGCGATCCTATTTACCAGTGGCGGAGTGATTTTCGAAAGCATCAACGCGGCGTCTGAAGATAGCGGGGATAGCGATTGTGATCTCGACTCTTGGATTCAGCCAAGCAAGCCAGGCGAGGGCCTCAACAATTGGACCATCAAGGATATCATCCAGATGACAAGTGAAGAGTAATGATTTACTTTTTCCAATCATTGTACAACCCTATGTCCTACCCGGGGCATAGCGGTTTTATTGTCAGGGCCTTGTTGGATTATGTACATGCATTTTGTTAATAAATCAAAGGTGTTTTCTTCGTATTCAAATTTTGTGATCTCTGTTATTCCTGTTTTATATTTGTTTTGAAAAACAGTAAAATGGCAATGGGGTTTGTGCTAACCTGCGCATCCTTGTTTTAAACTTAACCCTTGTTATTGCAGGATTCACATAACAGATGACATCGACTCTGGACCTTCTACGGCTCACTTCGACTTCGATTGCCCGATCTATCAAGCCAAAGAAGAGATTGATAAAGACGAAGACCTTCCTGAAGAGTTGGCCCGCTTATTGAAACAAGAGGAAAAGGTTATTCTGCCTCATGAGGAGGAGATCGAAATCGTGAACCTGGGTTCTGAAGAGCTCGTCAGAAATGTCAGGATAGGGGCTGCATTGCAGAGTGATGTCAAGCAGAGATTGGTCGAGATGCTTCGAGAGTATAGTGACGTCTTTGCTTGGTCATACGAAGATATGCCCGGACTTGACACGGACATCGTGGTCCACCACTTGCCGTTGCGAGAAGATTGCCCTCCCGTTAAGCAGAAGCTTAGGAGGACAAGACCAGATATGGCCGTTAAGATCAAAGAAGAAGTGCAGAAACAGCTTGATGCTGGCTTTTTAGCGGTCACCACTTACCCTCCGTGGGTTGCCAACATAGTGCCTGTACCGAAGAAGGACGGTAAGGTACGCATGTGCGTTGATTATCGGGATTTGAATAGGGCGAGCCCTAAAGATGATTTCCCGTTGCCTCATATCGATGTGTTGGTCGACAACACAGCCCAGTTCTCCGTGTTTTCATTCATGGATGGCTTCTCCGGTTACAATCAGATCAAGATGGCGCCGGAGGACATGGAGAAAACGACGTTTATCACCCCCTGGGGAACATTTTGCTATAAGGTAATGCCCTTCGATCTGAAGAACGTAGGGGCCACTTACCAACGAGCAATGGTAACTTTGTTTCATGATATGATTCATCATGAGATCGAGGCTATGTTGATGACATGATTGCGAAGTCCCAAACGGAGGAGGAGCATCTGGTCAACTTATTGAAGCTTTTTGAGAGGCTTAGGAAATTCAGGTTGAGGCTGAATCCTAACAAATGTACTTTCGGAGTGCGGTCTGGAAAGTTACTGGGGTTTATCGTAAGCGAACAAGGCATCGAGGTTGATCCTGCGAAAATAAAAGCCATTCAAGAAATGTCAGCGCTGAAAACAGAAAAAGAAGTTCGTGGTTTCTTGGGCCGAATAAACTACATTGCAAGGTTTATCTCTCAGCTCACGGCCACGTGTGAACCGATGTTCAAGCTTTTAAAGAAAGATCAGGCGATTACTTGGAATGAGGATTGCCAGAAGGCATTCGACAAGATAAAGTAGTATCTTCAAGAACCTCCGATCTTGATACCCCCAGTGGCTGGACGGCCATTAATCATGTACTTGACAGTTCTTGAGAATAGTATGGGGTGTATTCTCGGTCAGCACGACGAGACGGGCAGAAAGGAGCATGCCATTTACTACTTGAGTAAAAAGTTCACTGACTGTGAATCTCGCTACTCGATGCTGGAGAAGACGTGTTGTGCACTAGCTTGGGCTGCCAAATGTCTACGACAGTACATGCTCAATCACACCACCATGCTAATTTCGAAGATGGATCCGATCAAGTACGTCTTCGAGAAGCAGGCTCTTTCGGGCAGGATTTCCAGATGGCAAATGGTGCTAACGGAATATGATATTCAGTACGTGTCCCAGAAGGCCATTAAGGGCAGTGTATTGTCTGATTACCTTGCCGAACAGCCTATCGAGGATTACCAGCCGATGAAATTTGAATTCCCTGACGAGGATATTATGTTTCTCAAAGCGAAGGATTGCGATGAGCCGTTGCCCGACGAGGGGCCAGATAGGAAATCCCAATGGAAATTGATATTCGATGGGGCGGTTAATTCCTATGGAAGTGGCATCGGGGCTATCATCACGACTCCCCACGGATCCCATATCCCGTTTACTGCGAGACTGACGTTTCCAGTCACCAACAATGAGGCGGAGTACGAAGCATGCATCATGGGTCTAGAAGAGGCAATTGATTTGAGAATTAAGAACCTAGACGTATATGGTGACTCAGCGCTTGTGATCAACCAAATTAAAAGGGAGTGGGAGACTCGTCAATCGAATTTGGTGCCGTACATGAATTATGCCAGAAGGCTACTTCCGTTCTTTGATCGAGTGGAACTCCATCATGTGCCCAGGGCTGAAAATCAGATGGCTGATGCCTTAGCCACGTTGGCTTCAATGTATAAAGTCAATTTTTGGAATGAGGCTCCAAGAATTGTCCTTTCGCGTCTTGATAAACCGGCATTTGTCTTTGCAATCGAGAAAGCCGCCGATGGCAAGCCATGGTTCCATGACATCCTGACTTTCCTTATGACTAAGGAGTATCCTGCGGGTGCGTCAACCCAGGATAAGAAGACTCTGAGGAGGCCGTCTGGAAACTTTTATCTCAATCCTGATAGAGTGTTGTATAAGAGAAACCACGATCTCGTGCTACTCAGATGTGTAGATGAGAAAGAGGCGAGTATGCTCATGGAAGAAGTCCATGAAGGCACATTTGGTACGCACGCCGGCGGGCATGCTATGACGAGAAAGATCCTGAGAGCAGGATACTACTGGCTGACGATGGAGTCGGATTGCTTCAGATTCGCGAAGAGATGTCATAAGTGCCAGATTTATGCTGATAAAGTTCATGTGCCGCCGTGCCCGTTAAATGTCATGTCCTCCCCGTGGCCGTTCTCCATGTGGGGCATCGACATGATAGGCAAGATCGAGCCCACTGCATCTAACGGTCATCGCTTCATTCTAGTAGCTATCGACTACTTCACCAAGTGGGTGGAGGCAGCCTCGTATGCTAATGTGACCAAGCAAGTGGTGGCTAAATTCATAAAGAGGGACATCATCTGTCGTTACGGAATTCCCGAGCGGATCATTACTGATAATGGTTCGAATCTGAATAACAAGATGATGAAGGAGCTGTGCCAGAGTTTCAAGATTGAACACCACAACTCATCTCCTTACCGGCCGAAGATGAATGGCGCCGTTGAAGCGGCTAACAAGGACATAAAGAAGATTGTTCAGAAGATGGTTGTGACATACAAAGATTGGCACGAGATGTTGCCATTTGCATTGCACGGTTATCGTACGACGGTACGTATATCAACCGGGGCAACTCCTTTTTCCTTAGTGTACGATATGGAAGCTGTCCTGCCGTTAGAAGTGGAGATCCCTTCTTTGCGAGTTTTGGTTGATGTGAAACTCGACGAGGCAGAATGGATTACGAACCGACTGAACCAACTCAGCCTGATGGACGAGAAGAGGTTAGCATCGATTGCATTTGGTCGTCTGTACCAAAGCCGAATGAAGAAAGCTTATGATAAGAAGGTGCGGCCTAGAAGCTTTCAGACGGGTGATCTCGTCCTGAAGAAGATTCTTCCTCCACACTCCGATCACCGGGGCAAGTGGACTCCGAATTACGAAGGTCCGTATGTCGTCAGCAAGGTCTTCTCGGGAGGAGCTTTGTTGTTATCCACGATGGATGGTGAAGATTTTGCATCCCCGGTGAACGCGGACGCAGTTAAAAAATACTTTGCTTGAAAGCGACCCGCTGGGAAAAAAAAGAGAGTCCAGGCAAAATGGGGCATCCCGGCGAACCAAAAATAGAATAAAAAGGTTCGGGCAAAAATTAGGGATATAAATTGAAAAAATGTACACCTGCGAAGTCGAAAACCTACACTGGGCGGCTTCGGCAAAAAAGGGTATCCCGGTGAACTGAAAACCCGCAAAGGGCGGTTCACCCAAAAGTTAGGGATTTGAAAAAGCAAATGACTGCGTTCCGCGTGTGGACTTTCTTTGTTTAGTGGTTTGGAGGACCTGAGGGCCGTTCATCTGAATCAATATCTTCTGAAGCTGAAGCGTCAGAGAAGTATCGAAGTCGAGTGGGTCATAGAGGGATCAACTCATGGTGTTCGTCTACACCTCGTTGCCGACATTTGTATATACTGATGTACATTTATGTTTTATTTTTGCGCGACTTCCTCATTCCAGGAGCTTGCCTCTGTTGTAAAACATTTTTACCCATTCAGGGGTTCGTTATCAATAAAATGCATATTATTCAGCAATTTTGTTTGCCTGTTTAGCATTTATCTGTTTTGTTTGCGAAAAAGAATGCCGATGTTTTTGATAAAATGCGCATACATAAACTTACTGGCCTAGACCACTGATTGTTGAAACAATTAAATACTTGAACATTGTCACGAGATAATAACCTTGATAGGTCCCTTTGAGAAGGGTATCTTGTCGGTTTGTTCGTGTTGTTACAGGTATAGCATATTCCAGACAGTGCGCCGTGCGCATCCCCGAAGCAGGATGATTCCTCCTTCTCCAGCAGAGTTCAGTAGCCTCTCCCCGCAGAGTCTGAACGCGAGATCGTGAGCATTGATATGTCTCCCCAGGCAGAGATGATTCTCTCCCCAATCAGACGTATCCTGAAGGAACATCACCTCCTCAGCTGAGTCAGGCGCTGAAGCGCGTGTTCACCCCCCAGCACCGGGTTACAAGTGCAGGTTTCATAGAAGTGTTCGTTCGCCGAAGTGTGCAACAACTGATAGTCCAGACTGAAGTCTCCAGCGGAATTGAAATTCCCCACCAGAGTCGTACTATCCCCCCGAAGTCGGATGATTCCTTCTTCCCCGGTGGAATTGAGATTCCCCCGCAGAGTCGTACTCTCTCCAGCGAAGCAGAATGATTTCTCCTTCCTTAGCCGAGTCTGCAGATCCCCAAGAGAGCCGAATCCTCGGAAGCTGCTCAAGCCATGATTGGTTTTCCCTAGTGGAGTGTTGATCAACTGAAGTTGTTTCCCCACATAGCCGTTATCTCCGGAGAAGTAGCCATGAAGGCCACGCAGTTTATTCCCGCGATTGACATCGCTTTCCCTCAGCAGGTCCTAGTTCTCGTAGAGCTTCATTCCCCTGCAGCAATCAACTGAAGTTGTTTCCCCCGCAGCAGTCAACTGAAGTTGTGTCCCCCGTGGAGTCCAATTGATATTGGCGTGACCATGTTCTCCTCGGCAGGATGATTCCTCTATCTGAGTAGTTCTTTCTCCTTGACAGGAGGATTCCCCCTTCGGCATTTATTTTGCTGACGGGATCATATCATTGTGCATGATTGCATAGCATTTATCATAAACGCATAGCATTTCCACCGTGTGGAGCATTGTGCCATTGCCGAAGCATATGCATAATAAGCATGATCTAGGTTGCTATCGTTCTTGTTTCGCAGGTGTTCCGCCGCAGAATTGATTGCTCAGGATGATTCTTGACATTCTCCCCAACGAAGTCGCTTGCTCAAGATGATTCTTGAGATCCCCAGCGAAGTCTTCGGTTCAAGATGATTCTTGAATTCCCCAGCAGGGTCGTTTGCTTAAGATGATTCTTAAGACCCCAATGCAGTCACCAGAGTCGGTTGCTCAAGTTGATACTTAGAGTCCCCAGTAAAGGTTGCCCAGGATGATTCCTGAAACCCCTAGCAGAATGTTCGCTCAGGATGATTCCTGAAATCCCCAGAATGGTTACCGGTTCAAGATGATTCTTGAAAGTCCCCGGCGGAGTTATTTGTCCAAGATGATTCTTAAAGTCCTCAGCAGAGTTGATTTATTCAGAATGATTTTTGGACCCCCGGAGCGGAGTTACTTGATAGTTCTCCAGAATCCCCAGCGGCGATGCGTTATCCCAAGCAGGTTTTTGAACGGCGAAGTTGAAACCTCCCTGGAAGACTCCATGATTGAAGTCTGACCGTGTTAATGAAGCAGTTCTCTCAGCTGATGCGGAGTGCCTGACGGCAGAGGTTTAGATATTCCCAGTTGGCTCATGATTGACCAAGAATTCTATTCCCGACTTGCAGATGAAGTTCGCTGATGCCCGACAGATGTCTTTGAATGCTTGATGGCATGATCAACCTGATGGTTGAAGTCCGGCTGATGCCCGATAGATGTCTTTGAATGCCTGATGGCATGATCAACCTGATGGTTGAAGTCCGGCTGATGCCCGACAAGCTCTTCGAATGCCCTATGGCATGATCGACTATGTATTACCAGTTACGTGTGACCAATTCCCCAATGGAGTTTCTTCACTCTGACGGCGAGGTCCGACGATGTTGAGAGTTGACGGCGAAGTCAGATTACGTTGAGCACGTGACGGCGATGTCGGGTGTTTCTCAGGGTTATGTTTGGTTGACGGCGATGTCAGAGTCTTTGATGATTTAGTTCTCCAGCGGTGATGTTGGATGTTTGTTTCTGGCGGCGATGTCAGGTGATTTAGTTTTCCAGCGGCGATGTTGGATGTTTGTTTCTGGCGGCGATGTCAGATGATTTAGTTTTCCAGCGGCGATGTTGGATGTTTGTTTCTGGCGGCGATGTCAGGTGATTTAATTCTCCAGCGGCGATGTTGGATGTTTGTTCTTGGCGGCGATGTCAGGTGATTTAATTCTCCAGCGGCGATGTTGGATGTTTGTTCTTGGCGGCGATGTTGGGTGTTTTGGTTATCCGACAGCGATGTCAGACGCTCTATTTTCATGAATGCCTGACGGTGAGGTCCGGTGTCTGATGACAATGGTAGAGGAATTTAATGTGGATAACTGACGACAAGGTTCAGATCAGTATGTCTCCAGCTAGTTGCCGTGCAGCTATTATTTCAGTGTTCGAAGATTTGTTTCCACCAGAGTACCATGTGCTTATGCAGTTGGAAAATTTCCGGGTTTATCGGTATTCAACCGTCTCGCACCTCGATTGGCTGAGAGTCGTTCGCTCCTCACCCAGTCAGGTTCAAGCCGTTTGAATAGGGGCAACTGTTGCACCCCAAAATTTGACCAACATTTATTTACCCATCAAGAGTTATATGAGGCTATGAAGAAAGCCAAGAAGGTTATTCAAATGTTCAAAGATTGATATCCTTGTCAGAGAACTCAAGAGATCCTCAGAGAGATTGGTTGAAAACAAGGTTGTGGGTCTCATAACTTGAGAGTTGTGGGAGCTCCTCAGATGATTCTGAGACTATGAGGGTGGACTTGAAGCTTTGAGAAAGCTTATGAGATGTCTTGAAAGCCATCATGAAGCCTAGAGAGGTCATTGTACAAGAAGTCAGGAGACTCAGCCATGAGTGGTGGAATTAGGGTTTGACTGAGTCAACCCTAGGTCAACTGAAGATTTGGAGAGGGTTGAGACCTAATCCAAGAGCCATGTGATCATGGAATGATGCATTGAGATGCTATAAGGATGATTCCTAGACCAACTCATCATGATTGAGGAGTTTGAGAAGTTTCAAGCTAGGGTTTCTAAGGATTGACAGTGTAAAATCCCCTAGTTTGATCCATATCTTCAAGGCAGTTTAGCTCAAGATGTGATTGTCATCTCATCTTCCCCACAACATGAATGTTGCAGAGCTTGTTCTTAGCTTTAATTTGAGTACTATAAGTCCTTGATAGGATTTGTAGAGCTCAAGTTATGACTTTGACAAATTACAGGTCATCTGAGGTATGTGAATCTGGGTCCTTGAAAGTCAACCAACTTGCATCCAACTGTTTCCCTAGTAGGATGATTCCTATGAACTCTTGGTCAACATGAATGTTGTAGAGAATCTTCTTATATTTCTAGAGAGTACTAGAAGTCCTTGATAGGATTTGTAGAACTCAACTTATGGCTTTGACAAGTCAAGGGCATTTTGGTCATTTGGAGATTTTAGGTCATTTCAAGCATAAGGCCATATCTCCTATTTCCAAGCTTCAAATGGAAAAATCTTCAACATCAAACTTTCTTAGAATGATGTTTTAAGGCTAGTAGGGAGGTCATGAGATGTTGAAAAGGCTTGTATCAAAAAGTGATGAAAATGGCCTAAAATGGAGGCATAAGTTAATTAAGGTGAAATTGAAAATTGGAAATCACAAGTTATACATCCAAACCATGTCATACAATAGGTCATTTTGACTCCAAAGGACATTCTAAGAACAATGGTTCAGCCACAATTTTGATTTGAGGCTTAGATCATAGGACTGCCTTGGAAATGGCTTACTTGCATCTTAAGGTACCAAAGCAAAACTCAACAAAACTCAATAAACAAGTTGGTTATGCATTGTAACACCTCATAAATCTCATGTGGGGAGAATTTCAAGTCAGAATCAAAGGTTACAAGAAGCTTGGCATGAGATAGCATGTAAGGAGAATTGAAATCAAAATGTCATGACATGAGAAGTTCAAATACTCATTGGATTGTCCTAGAGGGTTCTAGATGATTCTAAACCACTCTATATAACATGTATAACTTGCTCAGATGCAAGGTTGGTGAGAATTGGTGCAGAGAAGAGAGAGTGAGATCAAGAATCTTCCATTGCAAGTCAAGTTTCATTTCTTCATTCTTCTTCATTTCCGTTCATTCTTTCCATTCAAACACATTCCATACATCATAGTGAAGCTGTGCAGATTGAATTGAGATCAAATCCATGGTGAATTGAAGAGTTGGTGATTGAAATTTTAAGGTGGCAAGTCAGAATCGAATTCTGAGATTGAGGCTTCCTCCATCAAATTTGTTGCAAACAGTAGCAAGATTGGCATCTAGGGAAACTTTCTGAAGAGTTTCAAGGTCTGAATTGGAGGATTTCATCATCTGTTCATCAAGATTAACCAGGTTTGCAAAGTCTTCCCTACACCATGTTTTAGGCATAATTAGGTTAATTTGTTAGTATAGAAAGGTTAGAGACACATAGGTGATGGATTCTGGAAAGTTTGAAGAGAATTGGTGATGGTTTTGTTGTTGACAAGATTTCTGTTTGGACCAAGAACTCCCTGAATCTTGAGTAATAATCTTAGTTCTTTAGTGGGGGTTGATCAGTGATAGGAGGCGAACATTTTAGTGTAAACAATTTCAAGAATCTTGAGTTTTGATTTTCAAGCATAACTTGAAGTTGCTATCGGGTTTCAAGTTTGAGTGAGATTCAATGGAATTTGAGACCATGGTTAGATTCAGGATTGAATTTAGAGTGGATTAGGGCTTTGGATCATGATTTTTGGTTGGGATTTGATGGATTTCGAATGGAGGTTTGAACTCTGCAACTATGGCGCCTTTCCCTCCATGGCCATGGCTGAAGGAAGAAGATGACCCTGCAACCATTGGATCATAAGCTGACTTTGACTGGGACCAAGATTTGAGGGCTGAGATCTATTCTCGCGCGTGAAGAAGAGAGTCTGAAGACATGAGGAAACGCAGCGTTTCATTTAAAGGGATTTGGGCTGGATTGCTGACCACACCCCACACTCGTGGCCCATGTTTGATTTGCACTGAATTCCACTTCTATTTGGACCGTGTATTTTTCATTTTCTGTATGTTTTATTGATTGATTTTATGATTAATGAATGGGCCTAGCGCGCTTACTTTTCGTACCCCTAGTCTAGGCCCATGCGCGTATTGAACTGCATTGCCTTGCTAGCTGCACCCACCCCTTCATATTTCATTTTATTTTCCTCCATTTTATTTCAATCTTTGAAAAATCATATCAATTTTAAAACTAAACATTTTTTAATGTGAATTTTTGCTCCCATTTCATATTCATGTCTAGAAAATTGTAAAATAAAAATATTTCCATTTCATGCATTTTTGATATTTTTTGTGTATTTTCTTCTTTTATTGCATTTTATTTCTTTTTATGTTGATCCATGAATTTGTATAATTTTGTTTAGGTAGCTCCCTTAGCATTTTTAGGTCATTCTTTTTAGGATAGTTAGATATAAGCTTTAGCTTCCCCCTGGATTTATTCCATAATTTTGTGATGAATTTTAGGATAGTTTTGATTAGATGACATTAGGTTGTGTAGAATTAGGTCAAACTTCAACATAGGTCCATGATAACACTAGAATTTTGGGTTTTTAGGATAAATTAGACTATGGGACATATAAGGACATTAAGGGTAGGTATGTAGGATCCCTTAGAAATTATATTAGGTTTTAATATAGTAGTATACTATTTTTAGATGATTTTTGTAGTTGATGATTGTTTGTGTTGCCCTTGTGGGTTTGTATTTGTGTTTGCTTTGCTTGATGGGCTTGGAGAGCTTGGTATTGCTTGGTTTTGTTCTGAGGAGCATTGAGGAGCATAGTAGAAGATTTGAAGATGCATTAAGGAGCTTGAGAGCTTGATCCTGTTGTTTTGTTGATTGTTTTAGGGTTAGGGATTAGGAAGAGTTTAGACTTAGATAACTTCTTTCCTAAACATGGATGGTATCTTTCACCTCCATTCCTCCCTATGATTCAAAGTCCTTCCATGGTATACACCTCTCTCCTTTGGAGGGATAAGTGATTGTACCTAGTAAGTAGAACTTTTGAGGGAACCATTCCTTTGATGTTGAACCCTTATAGGTCACCTTTGGTGGTCAATAAGTAGTTCAATATCCCCTAGCTTATCCAGTAAATGATTTCCTCTGGTTTGATATCCTGAGAGATGTTGAGCTTGAGCTTGAAGATGAAGACTCCAATGAAGAGTGTAGAAGAGGATGAATCCTTGAGCATTACCATTCCAGCTGAAGCTTGAAGAGCAACAAGAGCAAGTTGATACTTGAAGACCCCTGAAGATGAAGCAAAGACTGAAGGATGAAGTTGACACTTCTAAGTGATTGAGATTGATTCTGAAGAGCTGAAGCTTGAAGAACAAAGGAAGTTGATACTTACTTTGATACCTGGAGATCCTGAAGGAGCCAAGTTGGTACTTATGATTGATAGTGAAGCCTAAAGGTGGAGCTGATCAAGAAGCTGAAGCTTAAAGGAGAAGATAAGTTGAAACTTATGTTGAAGGGTTGAAACCTGGAAAAGAAATTGATATTTGTCAAGAGTGATTAAAGTCTGAAGACTGAGTTGCTGTTGAAAGACCTGAAGCTTGAAGTTGAGAGAGGAGTTGATCTACATTCTCATCTTTTTCTTTTCTATATTGATGTGTTTTGTTTGACTTGTTTGATGCATTAGAATAAGTCCATATCTAGACTAGGTAGAATCTAGGAGCATGATTGCACTAGAGGTTGAGTTGCTCCCTCTGCTTGTATTGTTACTGTGTGGCTTTGCTTGCGGGTATTCGGTAGAGCCCAGCTCCCTTGCCCATGTGGGTTGTTTGCCTGATGGCATTTTATTTCATTTCTTCTGTATGATTGCAGTTTACTGTATATTGCTTGATAGCATGTTGTTTACTTTTCAGTATGATTACTGTTATCCATTCTGGCTTGAGGTTGAGATGAGCTTGTGGAGGCTGAAGCCCCACACACATTTCCTCCCTCACTTGCATTGCATGCATTTTACTGTTAAGCTGATGCTTTGTCTGTTTTGGTGTATCATTAACATGATCCCTTAGGACTCTCATTTCCTTTGATAAGGAATTGATGATAGAATTTTAGGTTGAAACCTATGCATGACAACTTCTAGGAGTTCTCTGTTCAAACCTCAACCATAGGATGAATCCATGGCATGACAACAGTAGGACTTGATAGTCTCCCTCCTAGTTGGGTCTGTTCTCTTCTCATCTCAAAACAGTTTAAGATACAGTAATCATGAATGATTTCTTTCGTACGTTACGAGCCTTAAGCTATCTGAGAAAGGATTGTGGGAGAGTTTCTTTTCCACAGTCTGGATGTTTAGTATGGTACCCTTTGGGTGACATGCGACGCATTCACTCTCAGGCCATAGTCTCTAGTGCGATTGAAATTGCAAACACAATAAAAAACACTTCTTTCGTAAAAGACAGGAAATAAACCGTAGTTTCCCGAACTACGTGAGCTCTGATCTCTCATACCTGTTGAGAGTACGTAGGCACAAGATGGCGATGTCTTGGCGAGCTACCTTCCCCCATAACCCGTCGTAGGCCGAACTACGTTGACTCTGATTTCTCATTCTCCGATGAGAATACGTAGGCATAAAGCGCGATGCTTTGCCGAGTCATTTTTATTTTCTGTTTAAGCCAGCCTTGATAGGTAGATAGAATAAAACCAACACTTCCAAGTAAACACAACAAGCGAGGATCCCGTCGAGTACGATGGACGTGAGGGGTGCTAATACCTTCCCCTTGCGTAACCGACTCCCGAATCCAGACAATGGTTGTGATGACCTTGTCTTACACTTTTTCGTTAGGTTTTTCCGATCGTTTCCTTTCCCGTTTTGAGGGATAAATAACGAAAGGTGGCGACTCTTCTGTTGTGCCGGCACCTTATTTTCGCGCAAGCGACAACAAGCGCTAGGATTGACTCTCGCAAGGGACGTTGGATCCCCAGATGGACTCGCATAAGGGACGTTGGATCCCAGGAAACTATTAAGTCCCCAACAGAGTCGCCAGCTGGCGCTACTGCGAAAATAAGGTGCCGGCAAAACAGAAGAGTCGCCACCTTTCATCATTTATCCCTCAGAGCGGGAAAGGAAACGATCGGAAAAACCTAACGGAAAGGTATAAGACAAGGTCATCGTAACCATTGTCTGGGTTCGGGAGTCGGTTACGCAAGGGGAAGGTATTAGCACCCCTCACGTCCATCGTACTCGATGGGATCCACGCTTGTTGTGTTTATCTGACGGGTTGGTTTTACTATCTACCTATCAAGGCTGGTCTGAAAAGAAGAGAAAATGACTCGGCAAAGCGTCGCGCTTTATGCCTACGTATTCTCATCAGAGAATGAGAAATCAGAATCAACGTAGTTCGACTAACTACAGGTTACAGGGAAGGTGGCTCACCAATACGTCAGTATTGTGCCTACGTACTCTCAACAGGTATGAGAGATTAGAGCTTACGTAGTTCGGAATAATACAGATTACGGGGATTCTGATTCATCTGTTTTTTCGAGTAGGGTTAACAAACAGTTCCAGTAGTTTGGCGTACGCAGCTCGACCCTTGGAGACTTAGGCATTACCGTTTGCGGTAGAACTGGGAGTTAACGACACTCTTTTCTTCAGAAAAGCTTCCTTTGAATTATGGGCCCACGGGAAAAAAGGTTTGAAGTTTGTTTTCTGTCTTTTACGGAAGAACTGTTTTTTATGTTTGTCTGTAGTTTGTACATCACTAGAGACTATGACTTAGGAACTAATGTGTCGCATATCGTCCAAAGGACGTATACTAAACATTCTAGACGATTGAGAGGAGGCCGCTCAATTATCATTACCCAAGTAGCTTAAGGCTCGTATCGCGCTTGTACTAACTTGCCTTCATTATGTTTTTTACTGTTGTTTCAAGATGAGAAGAGAGAGGGACGACTACGGGGAGACTATCAAGTCCTAATGTTGTCATGCTAGGGATTCATCCTATGGTTGAGGTTTGAAACAGGGAACTCCTAGAAGTTATCATGCATAGGTTTCAACGTAGAGTCTAATCATCACTTCCTCATCAAAGGAAGTGAGATTCCTAGGGGATCATATCAATGATAAACAGAAACAGATAAAGCATCAGCTTAAACAGTAAACAGTAAACGACGGTAAAATGCATGCAATGCAAGTGAGGGAGGAAATGTGTGTGGGGCATCAACCTCCACAAGCTCGTCTCGACCTCAAGCCAGATATGAATAACTGCAATCATAAAGGAAAATAAAATTCCATCAAGCAAATCACAAACCACATAGGCAAGGGAGCAGAGCTCTACCGAATACCCGCAAGCAAAGCCATACAATAAAAATACAAGCAGAGGGAGCAACTCAACCTCTAATGCGATCATGCTCCTAGCTTAAAACAATCTACACATGAACTTATTCTAATGCATCAAGCAAATCACACAAGTCACATCAATACTTTTGCACAGAAGGAAAACAGACAGTCAAGAAAGCAGATCAACAGCTTCCACAGCTTCACAGCAAAGCAATTCTCTGACAGCAGCTCAATCCACAGTCTGTAACTGTTCTTTAAGTCTATCCTATTCAAGAGAATGAAAGGTACTCCATCTTCAAGCTTCAATCTTCTATAGGCTCCACCAAGAATGAAGAGAATAATCATTAGGAAAATAGGTTGATAATGGGAAGCAGACAGTAAACCAAAGGAATCCTGTCTGACACTCAACCAGTCATCAGAGAAAGGCATCCTCAAAAGTTCTACTCATTGTAAATGTCACACATCCCTACAAAGGAGAGATGAGACTTAAACATGAGGACTTTGAATCATAGGATGAGAATGGAATGGGAACAAAACCAACCATTATTTGAAGAAATATCTATTTCTAAAGCTCTCTCCTAAAGCCCTAATTTCCTAAGCTATTCAAAGCTAACAAAAAGGAAGGAAATCTTCAATCCAAGCTCCACTAGCTACTTCACACAAGCTCCATCAAGTCCATGATGTCCTCCAGTGAGATCCAGAAGCCCACTATGCAAGGAAGTCCAATTTTGAGTCCACCCCACATCAATCATCAACATTGAAGTACCAAATGAACACACAAGAAGAATATTCTATCAAAAATACTAAAACACATTCTAAAAATTTGGTTATTTTTCTAGGGGAACATGCATTCACTAATAACCTATAGTCAAAAATCAAGACCTAAATCATCCTCTAAGTCTTTAAATAAAATCCGAAACTTCAAGGTATCACACCTAAACCCTAAAAGGGAACTCCTAAAGTTCTAGTCCTAAAACAACACCTAACTTCATCACAAAAATGTGAAAAAAATCTAAGGGGAGCATACATATCTAGCCTAATCACAAGCCAAAAATCAAGCACAAACTCAATACCAAATGCTCAAACAAAATTCACCAAACAGATGGATCAACCATTGTGATTTTATTATCAAATAAAATGTAAAAAATGCAAGTAAAAGAAAAATACATGATTTTCCTAATGTTTTTATTCTATAAAATTCTAGATTCAATCATGAATCAGGGGGAAAAAACTAGGAATTAATTGACTAATTCTCCTATTTTTGGTGAATTAATTCTAAACTAATATGAAATGATGAAAATAAAAGAAAACAATAGAAATTAATAAAACCAGCGTGGCAAATAGTAATCCAGATAAGTTCATTTCAAAGGATGGGCCAAAGTGGGGGTACGGGTAGCAGTCTGAGTCTTAAGCCCAATGCTTCAACTTAAATGAAACGGTGCGTATAAGCTGCAAGTCAATCTTCAGACTTTTCAAGCAATCGTGGCCGTGGATTCATGGACTTGGTCAAGGGTCAAAACACCATCCAACGCCTCATGTGCTTCGTCCCCAATTTGAATTCAGATGGAGGGAGAGTTCAGACGATGGCCTGAGCAGTGGCGCCACCGTCTTCTCCGGTGAGGTCCTTCACGCAGGTCAGCCAAAATCACAAAACCATACATCAATCTCCTCAGTTTCTCACACTGATCATAAATCTCCATTCAAAATTGCCTAACTCTCTCTCTAATCCAAAACACGATAACAATTTCAGAATATGGACAAATCTTGATCATCACCATTCTTCAAACTAATGGTACCAATTCAATCTACACCTCACAGTGATCAATCTATGCTATCTAATCTTGATTATCTCTCCAAGAATCTCTAGAATTCAGCCTCAACAGAAAATGATCAACACCTTAATTTGTCTCTATTCCATGATTTCTTGGTCTAGAATCCAACTACACCTTGCAAGGATCCTAACCACCTATTGATTTCTATCTATCTCCTCCTAAATTATGCACAAGGATGAAAGTTATCAACCTGAGTTCAGAGGTGTAACAGAAGCACTTCTTGCTCGATTCAACCTTCAAGATGATGCAGATTCAATCTAAATCACCTTCTGAAGCTAATGCCACCTTCAATTTGCCTTGATTCCTCCTTGAACTCAGAACACGATCTTCACTTGCAAATCTGAATTTTCAATTGCTCTTTCTGCTACCAGCTTCAAACTCCTCCAAAAAAAATGGCTGAACACACTCAGTGGTTTATATAGAACTTGATGGAATCATCCAGAAGTTTCTCAAAGCTTCAGAATGAGATTTTGGAACTTCAAATTCTCACCAAAATCTCATTCATGGCAGTCACGGTTTCCTCTCTGTTTTGGCCTCAACTAGCTTGCATTCAACTTCTCATGAGATATTGAACATGACTGGTGGTGATTCTCCCCTTGTTTCAATCCAATGGCTCATGTATGTTATGTTACTTCATCATGAAGCAATGAGATAAAAATCCATGAAATTGAACTCAAATAAAAAATATAATATTGCCAATGTTTCTAAAATGCATTTTGCATTCAAAAAATGCTATTATTTTGCCTCATTTGCACACATATCATTTATTTTGAATTTTTGGTCTTTAATTCTCTTTAATTCTTCCTTTTTCACAATTTCTTGAATCAAGTCTCTCCTTGAGCCATTTCAATGCCTCCTTGATACATGGTCCAAGTTAAAACCCCATTTTGAGCAACTTTCAAGTTGAACAAAATTTCATTTGAGATGTCTAAGTTGGTGAAAATGACCCATAACCAAAAATGACCTATAATCACAACTTCCCAAAATACCCTTGACTTGTCAAAGCCATAAATTTAGTTCTAAAAATCCTATCAAGGACTTCTAGTACTCTCTAGAAAGATAAGAGGATAAGGAACAACATTAATGTTGACCAAAAGTTCATAGGAATCATCTTTCTTGGGCAAAAGTGTCATGCAAGTTGGGTAACTTTCAAGCTCCAAATTCACATGTCTCAAATGACTTGTAACTTGTCTGGCTCATAACTTGAGTTCTATAAAGCCTATTAAGGACTTCTAGTACTAAAATTAAAGATAAGATCATTCCCTACAACAATCATGTTGGGGTCAAGGTGAGATGAAAATCACATCTTGAGTTAAATTGCCTTGAAGACAGGGGTTAAACTAGGGGATTTTACACTATTAAGTCTTAGAAACCCTAGCTTGAAACTTCTCAAACTCTTCAATCATGATGAGTTAACCTTGGAATCATCCTTAGAACATATTAATGCATCAATCCATGATCACATGGATCTTGGATTAGGTCTCAACCTTCTTCAAATCATCAGTTGACTTAGGGTTGACCCAGTCAAACCCTAGTTGCACCACTTATGGCTGAGGCTTCTTAATCTTGCACAATGACCTGTCTAGGCCTCAAAGTGATCCTCAACACTTCTCATGATCTCTCTTAAGACCTCCAGTCCCTCTTCATGGCTTAAGAATCATCTGATGACTTTCCACAACTCTCAAGTTAGGAGACACACACTCTTGGTTTCAACCACTCTCTCTGAGGATCTTTTAACTTCTCTGACAAGGATATCAACCCTTGAACACTTGAATAAACTTCTTAGCTAGCTTCAAAGTCTTGTGTAGCTCTTAATTGGTAATCATACCTCTTGATCTCATGCATACATGTCAATGAAATGCAAATGATAATGCTAATGTGAATGAAATGAAACATAAGCTAGGTAAAGAAATGTTGGGCAAATTTTGGGGTGCAACACATACTCGTCGATCAAATATGAGTTAGAGACCTTCTCTCGATGCGATGCAAAAACCGTCTTCCATAAGTTTATGGAGGTTAAGTAGAGTGTTCTCCCTAAGATGACGACTCATTTCTTATCATAGAATCAATCAACAAACCTTCTCCCTCCTGGAACTTTGACCACAACCAATGGTTCCTCAATCCCTTTAGGGGAACTACGAATACTCTGATTTCGTTCCCGTCAGGATACATAGGCACAAGATGCAATTTCTTGGTGAACCCCTAGGTCTCTTACCCTTAGAAAACAACAATAACACAATAAAGTAAGAGGTTTCTGTAGAGTACTACAAATGCTTAGGATGCTAGCACTTTCCCTAGGTTTAACCAACTCCCGAACCTTAGACTCTCTAACTTTGCATTTGCATTGCGTACTCATGGGTTATTTAGATCTTTTACCCTTCCCTTGAACAAATTAAAGACTGGTGGTGAATAATGATTTGCGATTCAAGTTAATCAATAGCTTAGTATCCAATTCTCACCGCGACAGAAATGGCGACTTGCTTTCGAGGGTTTTCCCCTAACTACCTTATTTGTGTTTTTGTTGTAGGTATATATATATATATATATATATATATATATATATATATATATATATATATATATATATATATATATATATATATATATATATATATATATATATATATATATATATATATATATATATATATATATATATATATATATATATATATATATATATATATATATATATATATATATATATATATATATATATATATATATATATATATATATATATATATATATATATATATATATATATATATATATATATATATATATATATATATATATATATATATATATATATATATATATATATATATATATATATATATATATATATATATATATATATATAATATATATATATATATATATATATATATATATATATATATATATATATATATATATATATATATATATATATATATATATATATATATATATATATATATATATATATATATATATATATATATATATATATATATATATATATATATATATATATATATATATATATATATATATATATATATATATATATATATATATATATATATATATATATATATATTATATATATATATATATATATATATATATATATATATATATATATATATATATATATATATATATATATATATATATATATATATATATATATATATATATATATATATATATATATATATATATATATATATATATATATATATATATATATATATATATATATATATATATATATATATATATATATATATATATATATATATATATATATATATATATATATATATATATATATATATATATATATATATATATATATATATGTTTCTGCTTTAGGTTGTTACTTTCGTGCGGTGAGATAAGTCCTACACCCGGACTTGAGCACACTTATGACAGGAATGTGATATATTCAAGAAGGTTTATAGGGAGTTGATTTCCGACCAAGCTGACTTGAGAATCACCGCTCAGTTAAGGCCCTCTTATGAATAGTACTATTGAACGAGTATTCGTGAAAGCACTTAGTATTTTTTACCTAGGAGCCTGTGACACTGGGAACCTTTAGTTACCCTTAATTCAACTTGGCCTTTCTTAGGACGTAGTGCGATGACTATGAGGGAGTAATTCCAAAGTAGTTAATACGCGATACTACACATAAAAGTGATTCACTTGAGAATATTATTAACTACCAAGTATTTGGGAAATTGATAATATACGAAAGATGGTTTATTGATTTTGGGCACCTTTTAGAACCCTTATTCTAAAGGTACATGATCGGTGGTTTTTATACGTTATTTTACCATTTGTTTCTGTTAATCATTTGTTTTATCTTGTCGCATTTTATGTGTTTTTATTGCATTTTACGCGTTGATTTGGTGTTTTCATTGTTTCTAGGTTCAGGTAAACAATAAAGGAGAAGCAGAGAGTTTGCAGGAATAAACGAGAGTTTGCAAGGGAAAACGTGTAAGCAGCAAAAAGGTGTTGCATTACCTGTCGACCCCTATGTGAGGATATCTATGAGTACATCTCCTCTCCTCTTGTTCTTAAACATTGAGACAATGTTTAGTTCAAGTTTGGAAGAGGTTTTACCATTTTGAATTTTCAATTTAAATGCCTTTTTATTTTATGTTCGGTAAAAATCACGTCGAATTCGCCCCTACGAGGACCGTAAAAATTTTCTTGTGATTGGTATGTGTGTAAGGTAGTCAAGAAAGTATTTAGAGTTCTAGGGAAGATGTGTTTGAACTAAGGAACTTGGGAAAGTTTGGAAATTGAGGTATAATTTAAACACCCTAGGTTCCCCGGAGTAAGGAAACGAGTCCAACATGTAGATTTGTGCCATAGTACTTGGATTTGAGAATTATTCCCCGATTAGTTCATTGTAATAGTCCGACATGATTGAAAGAATTGTATATGTTGATTTTAAGAATGACTTGTGGCACCAAAAAAAGAGAGTTGAATAATGACGATAAAGACAACCTGCCCTTCTAAGTTGGGTAACTCTCACTCAGTTATTTAGCCTAACGACGGTTGAATCTCTATAGTCGTCCCAAAGTTGACTTATAAACGCCTGTGAGCGAGAAAAAGAATAAAGGTGCCACGGAAAAGGTCTCGAGAAAAATTGTACATGCCTTAATTTGAATATCTGAATGAAATGGGTAGAAAATCGAAGAAAAGACTTAAGCCTAAAGCATAGTTGGAGAGGTGGCCGAAAGGGGGATTTAGGTCCGTGGTTTTACTGCGGTGTGTGTTTAAGTAATGCATTCGTTAACGGATGAGTACCAAGAGAGCTGGTTTGAGCCGATTTGAACTAAGACTCACGTATGAGTATTAGCACGCCTTGCATCCTAAGCCCTTCACTGGATGTGCTGTTTGATTTGAAATTTTTTATCCAAGCTTTTTGCTTGAGGTCAAGCAATGGTTTAAGTTTGGGGGAGTTTTATCAGTGGTTTTTACACGTTATTTTACCATTTGTTTCTGTTAATAATTTGTTTTATCTTGTCACATTTTATGTGTTTTTATTGCATTTTACGTGTTGGTTTGGTGTTTTCATTGTTTCTAGGTTCAGGTAAACAATAAAGGAGAAACAGAGCGAAAACCGGGGAAAATGGAAAGATTTCGGAAGAGTTTTGATGTAGAACCAGCAGCCTGACACGGGTGCCCGTGTCGTTTGACACTTCCCGTGTCAGGGCTACTGAAAGTAAAACCTTTAGCAGTATGCACGAAAACGATCATAACTGGAGTTTCGAGAATCCGTTTGAGGCATTCTAATAATCGCCAGAAAGCTAAGAGAGAGAGATACGACTTTCGTGTTGGAGTTGATGTCAGATTCGGAGCAAATTTTTCCAGATTTTCGTTTGAACCTGCAACATTAGTTTTATTAAGTTTTGGTGTGAAATCTCGGAGGGCAGTTTAGACATTTTGCATTGTAATTGGAATTCTGCTATATGAAGCACATCGTGAATTGAGAGAGGGGAGTTTTTGGACAGAAAAGAATTTCACGAGAAAGATTGGAGCGATCAAGGTGTTGGGAAACTGAAGGTCCTCATGAGCGGAAGCGATTTAAGATCAAAGCAACCGATTATCTTGGAATGTTTAATCTTATTGCTGATTTTATCTGTAATATTATGAGTAGCTAGACCCCTCAATGCTAGGGGGATGTCCCTGAATTGACTCTGTAATAACCTTATTTCCTTTGAATAATGAATTTCACTGCTTTCTAATCATCGTTGTTATTGTATCATTTTCTTATGGCTTTTCTTATTTTACAAATAAGGATTTGATTTACGGTTAACCTTAGGTTTGGAAAAACAATCGTTAACACGTTTATACGATAATACTATAGTAGATATTGCCTAGTAATGGGGATACCCTATAGTAACCGTAAGGTTTTAGATTAAATATTTTGCTTGGGATTGTTCCTATACCGCCAAGGAATTGGGGCATAGGAAGAATACCAAAGGGTTTTCTGCTAAGGAATTAGAGTCAACTAATCTTTAAAACCGGTAATGATGGAATTGAGCGGTGATTTCGCGACTTAGGATTAGTGTTATTACAAGGAAGTTTATACACCCTAACTCTAGCATTGCTTCTCCTTTTGTTCAAAACCTTTATTTTACTCTTTTTGGCTTTTGTATTTTATTTTTACAAATTTAAACCTTTGAAACCCCAAAGCTTTTGTTTAACTAACATAAAACCAGAATTCTATATCGTCAAGCAGTCCTTGAGATCAACATTCGGGGAATTTCCCCTTATTACTACTGTTGCACCCCAAATTTTGACCCCTTAGATTCTCATTATCATTTTAGGAGCGTACTCATGAACTGTCTAACCTTAATCCAGTGCAAGTCTGTCTTTGTCAAATTGCAGATGAATCAGGGTTTCGTGCAGTCAAAATCAAAACTTCAGGGTTTGTGATTAGTCAATGTTTTGGGCTCGTTCAAATAAGAAACAAGGTCAAGGATATTACATAATGTCAAATGAGAATCCAATTTGAAGAAATCATTTCAGAATCAAGAACAGTGCAGTCCGGAGGCCCCGATTAGGGTTTTTAACTAGTAAAAGTCAACTGTGGTTTGACTTTGATGTTGGAAGGTGTTGTAATGGTGGGATTGAGGTACATGAAGTTCATGTAGCTTATTAAAGTTCATCCAAGAAGTTTCAAAGTCTCAGGAGGTCCAGAATGTCAACAGGCGACTCGGTAATCATCAATCGGTCGTACGGTTGACCAAAAAGTCAACTCTCCAAATTTTATGAATTGGACTTCAAGTTGTGAAACAAAGTTGTTCCTTATGTCATATTGGACTTGCATATCAATTTTCATGACCATTGGATCAAGGATGAAGGAGTAATCGGCAAATTAGGGTTTTGAAAAGGGCTAAACCATAACTCCTTAACCACACATCCAATTGAGTTGGTTCAAAGCTCATTTGGAAGCTCTTGACAAGAACTACAAAAGTCCCTAATTGGTCCATGATCAGAAAATGCATAGATTTTGAGTTATGGTCAAATTCATTTCAAGAAGGGAAAAAGACAGGAAAATTTCACTTTTTAAGCTCATTTTTAGCAACTTTGGAGGGCTTTTTAGCCAAGTTACTTTGAGAAATTGAAACTCATGAAAACATGAATGTTTTAGAGCTATGTGAGGGCTTTCTAAATAGTACTAGAACATCTCAAAAGGAGTTATGAGCAGAAAGTTACATGTGTTCAAAGTTAAGGGTTTCACATAATAGTCCCATATTGGCTGAATTTTCAAGATTGATTTCTTTCACCAATTTTGCCAAATATTCTTGATCTAAATTGTTGTATCTGATGTATGAGATGTATGTATCATGAAACAAAAGAGAATTATGTAGAATAGCCCAAAATCAAAGGTTTGAGTCCATTGCCTTGCAAGTGGAGCAAGTGGACAAGTTACACTTCCAAGCATGAGGTGTAAAGTGGAAAGGCTGTACCAGCCCTTCCCTATGGTTTCTAGCCTGCTACAAACATCAAAAATCAGTGGGAAATGTTGGCAAAGTAGCCTTGTATAAGAACCAATGATGAAAACCCTCCCTTGAAGGTTTGCTCCAAAATATCACAAATTTGCTTCATGATGAAGAAAGGTCCCTAGCAAGCACCTCAATCTCTTTTCCTATAAAAGGAGGGCTCATTCACCTCATTCCACACACAATTCATCTGATAAAAACCATATAGAAGCTCTGTCACCACAATTCTCTCATCTTGCTTCAAATTCTCAAAAACACCAAAGTTCACAAAAACACTCAAAATGGCCATGAAGTGAAATCTGCCCAAATTCATTTCTATCCTTTCCAACACCTCAAACACCATCCACACAACTTCTAAATAACATATAGAAGGTGTGTAATCCATTAAACCACCAAGAAACCTCAAAAATCAAAAAGTCAAACTTCTACCTTTCATACTTTGACCAAAGCTACAAAAATCTCCAAACTTTGCTCCAATCCTTTTCATGAGGTTTTGATCACTCATACACCTCATAAATAACATTTCTCAACTGTCCAAGCAATTAACAACCATTGGAGACTCTTGTTTTTACATATAGCATCATAAGTGGATTGTTACTTGAAGTTGAAGCAAGAACCAAGGCCAAGAAGTGAAGTAAAGGACCTCTGGTTTTCTCAACTATTCTAACTTGTTCAAAAGGTTCATCAAGAGGTAGGTGACTGATTTCCATTGACTTTTGCACCATTTTCATAAAATTGCATTTTTGAGCATTTTTGATTAATTTTGAACTATGAGCATGGTTTGCCTTTCATGATATTTTATGCCTGATTGAATGTGGTCATCATGTGTGTGATTTGGTGTTGCTTTGTTTTGTGTGTGTTGACTTTGATAACCTACTGTCAAGAGAAGACATTAGATATAGTTTTCACTTTCTGTTTCTGTTGAAGAAACCTTAACTTTTGATATGGTCATCAAGAGTGGTGGTTTGAGGTATTTGTTCCAAGTTGTGAAACTTGTTTCTGCTAGATTAACACCAAAGCTGTTAGACTTTGGAATGATGACTTGGAGTTTTGAAGTTTTTTTTTAACTAGCTGTCAATGCCTTGATTAAGTGTATCATTGCCATCTGCCAACTATGAAAGTAGACACAAGGTTTTGGAGCTGTGACCTCACAAGTGTATGTTATGCCAATAAAGGAACCTTTTGTTTAAACAATTGGAATCTCATCCTTAGACCAATACTGCCTTGAAGGCTTGATGCAGGATTTTTTTTCCCTTTTTTTTACTACAACTTTTTTGCCAACTGGTGGGGTTGAACAGATTGGTTTTAAGGGTTACCTTGAGATCTTAATGCTCATTTTTGTCATAGGATGGTATGCTCAAGTTTGCATTAGCTTCTGGCCTTGTTGAGTTACCAAGCTGGTTACAGCATAATTGTTAAGGATGATTTATTGCCAATACTTTCAGACCACCAATATCACTTGAGCCACAAATCTTGTGCTGATAAATTTGTTGAAGTCATTTAGGATTAAGATCTCAAAAGCCTCAGTTGGAGTGATAAGGTCTGTCTCATAGCAGACTAATGAGTTGGCAGGAGCTATCAATTGCTGTTAGCCTACACATAAGCATTGAACCTTGTTAGAACCCAGGAGCAGTTCTCTGTTGGACCCTAGATGTTTGAAATTGTTGATGTACACCATTGTTTTGAAAAGACCTTATTGCAACCTAGCTGTATAAAACCATTGGAAGTAGTCTGCACTTGGAGGTTACAATGCTTGAGTATTTTTGCCTGAACCATACCACTGTTTGAACTAATCAGAGGGTGTTTTGTTTTGCCATTCCACAACATTTGGTTTTGATGTTTTAGGTTAGATATGTTAGGCAGGGGGTAGTGTTTTTCAATTGTTTTACTGTTATGACCTGCTAGGGGTCATGTCAGGATTTAAGCTTGAAGTTGCCTTTTCCTTGATAGAACTATGTGGTCTATCGTTGTGTAGAGTATAGATGATGCAAAGCAAGAGAAGTTGGCATAAGCTAATGATTACAGTGGAGGGAGAATCAAATTCTATGAGTTTGGTTTGTTAACTTTTAGTTGGTCTTACATTAAGCTTATTTGATTAAAGAGCTGTTGACCAGTCTGGTTGGTCATGAGGATTGAATGATGATCCTTTATTCAAGTCATTTAGTTAGCCAAAATTTGTTAGAGTTAAGATCCCATTTATTGTGTGATTCTGTTGGCATCTGTTTGGTTTAAGTCATTGTGTTTGGATTGCATTTGAATCATTGCTCATGATTATGCCATTTCCTTGATCTGTTAGTTTGTTCCTCAAGTTTCCTTTTGAAATCAGTCTATGCTATATTACAAACCTGTGCATGCTTTATCATTGATATAAGCTCTTTTGCATCTCATTAAAATCAACAGTGCATTTTCAACCATTTGCATTTGTATACCAAATTTTGACTTGAGTTATTCTAGACTGACCTTTTCCATACCAATTCCTTTTTGCATCAAACCTGCATTGGAACATCTCATAGACATCATTTGAAGTATGCTAGTATCATCATTTTGCATTGAAAATACTTTGTCATGAAATTCATGCTTCAAGAGCCTACTTTTCACATACACTTTGCATCTCACATGCCACTTTTGCATAGAGATGTTTTCCATCAAAATTCATCATTCTAACACTACATAAATGTCATTTGTAGGCTGTCAATGTAATCCTTGTGCACTAAAACTTTCTGCATCAAAACTCTCCTTTCAAAATGCACTTTCTTCACAAAAATGACACATCACATACCAATTTTTTTGCATCAGTTTGTTTTGCACTAAAAAGCATGTTCTAACATCTTATACTTGTCATTTATGATGTGTTTGCATGATTACATGAAGCTGAAATTGCCTGAACACAAATCACACACTAAAAATGCATTTTCACATACACATGAACACAAAATCACCAAAACCCCACACAGTCAGTGCAGGCTCTTAAATTTCAATTACACTTACTCGTTAGCTTGTATTATAGGTGTGTAGAAGATTGCTGTGATCAAAGCTTTCCTTGAATTAGAATTAACTCAGTTCATGCATAATCTCTATGTCATTTTTGCATCTTGCATGTGATTTTCCACCACAGTTCATTTTTAACCACAAAGATGAATTGCATTCACTCATTACCCTCTACCTATGATGTGTGCATGATTATTTTGGATTGAATATGATTATTTGAAGCTACCCATGTGAAAATGCAACTTTGAGCTTCAAATAGCAAGTACTATCGGTTTTTTCACTAGAAGGGGAATTTGAGAAAACTAAGACTACCATTCTCTTCCTCATTCAATTCTACCCCAAATCCATATAAATTTTGTGTCGATCCGATTAGCGGTTAGAAAGTTACGGCGTAAAACGTATTTGGTTTGATTTATGTTTTTGCCCAACCATAATTCAATGTTACCCTTATTATTTATTAGGGGTGGCTTCATCAATGGATGTATAGCCACCCCAGTGGTATGACCATGCGCCTTTCACCCCTTGTTCCTGAGTTCGACCCCTGAGGAGGGCAACTCTTTTATCTATTTTTGTGATTTTTAGTGCAAACTTCGAAAATTTGTATCTCACTCGTTTTTCATCGTTTTTCGTCCGTTCTTTTTCCGCTGTGCTTGTATTAATGTGTACTTTCATGCCATGTTTTAATTTTTCATGTTTGCATATTTCATCACTAAGTTTGTTTATGTATAAGTGTGCGCGTTTTCGCGATCGTTCATGTAATTGCAGATGAATGTTTATGTGGTTCCTTTCAATATTTTTCTTGAAAATTGTTTGAATCCATGCCCATATATGTTATTTAACTTGCTAGGATTTATTTCTTGGTTGTTACCATTTTTATCTGTTGATTTTCATTAAATGCGAACTGTTGTCACAATGTCGATTATTTCATCTGTTAACTGTTACCTTCATGTTTCATTTTTACCATTTCTAATTATTTACTTGGTTGTCACCATGAATATGTTTTATCTTGATTTTTATATTGTTTAGCATTTATTTTATTTTCTCCCCAAGTGATGAGGCTCGTTAGCTTTCATCTGTTTATTTCCCCAGTCTCCCTCCAAAGGAAGGTCTATCCACTTGACCCTCAATGTCATGGATAATTCAATCACGCTCTCTTGACTTTGTTAAGTCACCTTACCCCTATCTTAGAAGCCTTTATACTTTGCTTTGAGTCTAAGAAACCCACCTGTACTAGGAGCGTTCTTCAACTAGAACCCTAGGAAAGAGTTTGTCAACTCTGTGTAAGAATCATCTTCATGATTTCTTACTTCCCTCTTTTACTACAACTTAGATTAGGGAGTTTTGTCAAACTCCACACAAACATTGTCATGTTTGTTCCCCCTTTGAATCTTGATCGTCATCAAGTGTTCTTTTCCCTTGTGAGGTGAACTACGATTGCTCTGATTCTATCCTAGTCAGGATACGTAGGCAGAAGATGCGACGTCTTTGCGAGCAAACTTAGAGAATCACTTAGGCCCTTGTTTATTTTATATCTTATCCCTTAACCATAGCACAATTCAAAAGCTTAGCAATCAATCAAACAAAAGGTTCCTGTAGAGTACTACAGATATTTAGGGTGCTAATACCTTCCCTAGATATAACTAACCCCCGATCCCCGAATCTCTTAGCGTTGTTATACATCGCGAAAAAGGGTTTTTCTTTCTTTAGACCTTTCCTTTGGATAAATTAAAGATCGGTTGTAAAAGAAATAAGGTTCAATCTAATTAATAGCTTGATATCCAATTTTCACCGCAACAACTACATCGGTAAAAATAGTACACTTGCTATTTCACCGGTCAAGTTTTTGGCGCCGTTGCCGGAGACTGCCTTTGAATGGTGAGACAACACTATACTCGTGTTTAAGCGTACTTATGATAGGACGGTGGTATATTCAAGGAGACTTATAGGGAGTTGATTCCCGACTAAGTTGACTTGAGAAAACCACCACTCAGTAGAGGCCCTTCTGAGAGTTAGTATTGTTGATCGAGTATTCGTGAAAACAATGCTACTTTCTATGTAGGAGCCCGTGATACTGAGGACCTTTAGATTACCTTTTCCCCCACTATGGCTTTATTAGGATGTAGTGCGATGACTATAAGGAAGTAATTCCAAAGTAGTTGATACGCGATACTACACTTGGACGAGACTCTTTTGAGAATATTATTGACCACCAAGTATTTGGGAAATTGATAATATCCGAAAGATGGGTCGAAGACTTCGGGAACTCTTTTAGAACCTTGTTCTGCAGTTGTGGGAACCTTAGTACATACCTTTGGGGAGGGTAGACCTTGACTCCTTGCTCATATTCTCCAAACCAAAACCTTTATCTGTTTTTATCCATGTGTATATGTGAATCTGTGCTTACCTGTGTTTGTGCATTCATGCATTCATGAACATCATATCATAAAGGTTTCATGGAACTCAGATCTCTTGTTTGTAAACAATAGGATCATCATGGATAATGGAAAAAGAAAACCATGAAGTACACTTACAAAAGTCCTAACTTGAATGACATAGAAAGGTTGAGCACTTTGATAACAGATATAGAAGGATTCAAGAACATGTACGGGAACTTATTATCATTGTTAAAGGTAAAAAGAAAGATGGATCTGGGACTTCTCTCCACACTCTTCCAGTTTTACGATCCACTCTATCATTGTTTCACTTTCCCTGATTATCAGCTGGTACCTACACTTGAGGAATATTCTTGCTTGATTGGTTTACCTATTCTTGAAGACTCTCCTTTTCCAATCATGGAGAAGGACCCTAAGGAAGAAGAAATTGCTAAAGCAACGCGTTTGGGATTGGTAGATATTCAGAAAAATATGGTTAATAAAGGAGGAGTCTTTGGTTTGACTGCAGAGTTCTTGGTCGGAAAGGCACAATATTACGCTGATCACTTGAGTATGGATACATTCGAAGCTATTCTTGCCTTGCTCATTTATGGAATCTTCTTGTTTCCAAGCTTTGATAACTTTGTGGATCTCAATGCCATCAAGATATTCTTGAAGAAAAACCCTGTGCCTACTTTACTAGCTGACGCATATCATTCGGTTCACTTGAGAAATCTACATAAAGGAGGAATGATTGTCTGTTGTGTCCCGTTGTTGTATAAGTGGTTTATTTCTCACTTACCTAAAGCTCATGCTTTTTGGAAAGAAGGTTGGTGGTCTCAGAAGGTTATGTTTCTTGCTCACTCTGACATTGATTGGTACAGCCGTAGTTACGATGGGATAAAAATCATTGACAGTTGTGGAAGCTTTGGTAACGTACCTCTTCTGGGTACAAGTGGAGGAATTAGTTATAACCCTGTTCTCGCTCGCCGTCAGCTTGGATATCCTCTGAAGGACAAACCAAACAACACTCATGTGGAGAATATTTTCTTTAAAGGAGAATCAGAATTGAAGGGGGAAATTCTAAAAGCTTGGGGACATGTACATAAGAAAGGAAAGGAAGACTTGGGGAAACCTAATTGCATCTCTCTCGAGCCTTATCTCCAATGGGTCCGAAAGAGAGCTATTCAGCTGAAGATGCCTTACTCTCAGCAGAAACCCATGGCTTTAGAGGAAGAGCACACAATGATCTTCATGTCTGAAGAGGAGAAGTTAAAAGTTGCTTTGAGGAAATCACAACAAACTGAAGTAGCCTGGAAATATAAATACCAAGTAGCCATGGAAGAGAATGAAGAACTCCGTAGACAACTGCAGGTGAAGGATGAGGAAATGGTTGCTTATAAGAAGAGGAAGACACAAGAAGGCTTACCTTCTTCCAGCTCTCAGCCAACTCCATGGAAACTGGTCGTGGACAAACTCGTTCTCGAGAAGAATCAGATGGAAGAAGAAATCAAGAAACTCAAAGCAAAAGAAGACTTCTATTTAGAATACCGTCAGCCTTATATTTAGGACTTTTGTAAAATGTACTAGATATTTTGTAATCCAAATCTTGAAAATCAATGAAATGAAATGATGTTTTGATCTGAGTTCCATGAAACCTTCGCACTTGCATTTTCATTAATTAATCATTCAAGGAACTAAAGATTGTTTTGCATATATTATAGGATGGATTCTGGAAAGAAAGAAGAGGTTGTGTTCCAAAGACCAAGATTGGAGAACTTGAAGAAACTGGTAAGTTTAGTAGAAGACCCCGAGGCATTCAGAGAAAGACATGGGAACAAGCTGTCATTACTAGAAGTTCAAGTGTATGAAGAGATGTTATCCGCACTCGTGCAATTCTATGATTCAACCTATCATTGTTTCACGTTTCCAGATTATCAGTTGCTACCAACTTTGGAGGAGTATTCCGCCCTGATGGGAGTAGGTGTTACTCCTAGCCCATTTTCTGGAAGGGAGGGGACTCCTAATGAAAGAGTAATTGCAGAGGCCGCGTATTTGGAGTTGGACGAAGTACGATCTCATATGGGTGCTAAGGGAGGGTTGTATGGATTTTCAGCTATGTTCCTATATGAAAAAGCTCAGAGCTATGCCTTGTCAAAAAATACTGAAGCATTTGAGACCATCCTAGTTTTACTTATTTACGGACTGTTCCTGTTCCCAACTGCTAGTGATTTTGTGGACGCAAATGCGATCAATCTTTTCTTGATCAAAAATCCCGTACCTACCTTGCTGGCTGACACTTACTTTACCCTCCACCAAAGAAACCGTTATGGGGTTGGACGAATTGAATGTTGCACCGTTCTCCTGCACAAGTGGTTTATTTCGCACTTGTCGGAAATTCCAGCCATCTGGGATAAGCAAAATGGACTCTCCTGGACAGAAAAGCTGCTATTGCTCAAACACTCAAACATTAAATGGTATGATCCTATGTATGGAGAAATTGCCATGATCCAAAGCTGTGGAGATTTCCCGAATGTACCGCTCATCAGCATCAATGGTTGCATCAACTATAATCCTATTCTGGCTCGTCGACAGTTGGGGCACCCCATGGAAGATGAACCAGATCCAGACTTTTTGAGAAGATTTTACTTGGAGGAAAGGAAGAATCCCGCTTATAGGGCTCGAATTGCGTATGCTTGGCGTTATGTCCACACAAGGGGAGTAACTGCCCTAGGCCCCCACAACACTACTGTTTCATAATCTTACCTATCATGGGTAAGAGAAGCGGTAATGAAGATGTTCTATACTCGCTTTGAGCCTGACTCGCCCAAGCCTACTCTCGTAGAAGAGTTGAAAGCTGCTTTGGCAAAAGCTGAGAAAGAAGGGAAAACATGGAGAGATAAGTATTTCAAGGCTATGCAAGAAAAAGAAGAACTTCAAGAAGTGGTGTATCAAGGTGGAAGGAAGAATCAACCGGGAGGTGAAGGGTCATCCAGTCGAAGGATCTAGAATCTGTTGTTGTTGTTTTTCGTATTTTGTAGAAGCTTGTATTTCCATTTCCCGTTTGATGTTGTAAACTCTCCAGATGTTATCAATGAAGATTTGTCTGTTTTTCCTATTATTGTTATAATATTTGCAAATAAAGCTTTTATTCCCTTGAATGTTTAAAATCTGCATTTTGCATGTCTGCATTTCATAAGCATTGCATATGCATGTTCCTGAGTCGTGTCTCATCCCTCTGTCTTGTCTTCAGAATCACACTGAGACCTCGCCATCGATACAACACCCGAGCCCAAGCTCTCTTAAGGATGGAAGAACAAAACTTAGATGTGGACAGAATCGACAATGAACTCGGAGAGCTCCGAGGAGGCATGGGACAGATCAGGGAAGCCTTACAAGTCATTCGTGCAATGTTGGACACTCAGGCCACCGTTGTCTCTGAAATCACTGCGGATCCAATCCCGACGGCTGTTACTATTGCAAATGTGCCAACCTATGGGTTACCTCCAGGCTTTGTACCTCCACCAAGAGTCACTCAGCAGACAGTTTCGGGAGAAGTCCCTCAGGCAATTCCTACATATACTCCAGCTGCTGTACAAATTCAGGCACACCCTGTGTTCCATAATCCTCCACCAATATACGAAGGTCTTGAGGGGTATGAAGAGGAGAATGAGTCACATGAGAAGTTAAGGGAAAGTGTTGAAACTATAGGGAGAAAGATCCGAGCGATGGAAGGAAACGATACCTTTGGCACTGACGCCAGAGAAATGTGTTTGGTATTTGGGCTAGTAATACCGCCAAAGTTCAAAATCCCAAATTTCGATCATTACTCAGGAGCTACTTGTCCACGAACTTACTTAATCATGTACTATAGAAGAATGGTTGCGCACGTTGAAGACGACAAGTTAATGATCCATTGCTTCCAAGACAGTCTAAAAGGAGCTCCAGCAAAATGGTATCTAAGTCTAGATCAGTCAAGTATCCACAGTTTTCAAGATTTGGTTGATGCATTCATGAAACATTACAAATATAATATGGATATGGTGCCTGACCGAAGGCAGTTGTTGAGCATGTCCCAGAAAAGCACAGAATCATTCAAAGAGTACGCTCAACGGTGGAGAGAAACAGCGTCCCAGGTAGAACCACCTCTAAGCGAGAAAGAACTGACAGACTGGTTTGTTGACACAGTGAGACCAGAATTCTATGAGAAAATGATCAGCAGCGTGTCTGCAAGTTTTTCAGACATTGTGGCCGTGGGAGTGAGGGTAGAATTGGGAATGAAAAGTGGAAAGGTAGCCAGCAGCTCCAGCAGTTCTAACAACAGCAGTATTAAGAAAGTCAGCAGTGGGTTTCACAAAAAGAAAGAAGGTGAAACAAATGCCGTAATGGGAAGAAGAAATCGTACCGTGAGACCTCCATATCAGCAATACCAGCCGCCTCCACAAAGTTTCATCCAGCCAATCTAACCTAACTATGTTCAACAGTTTCATCAACAAAGACCCGTGTACCCGGTACAGTATGCCCCGCAGCAATATGTGGCAGTTGTGACCCTAGCATTCAACCATTCTGTTTCAAACTATCAGTCAGGGCGACCAACGCCCATGTATCAGCAAAACCAGCAAGGGCATCAACGAGCGCCCAATGCTCCGCCCTTTCAACAGAATCAACAGTAGAGGATGCCACAACCCAGACACTAATACCAGAATCGGAGGCCGACCATAAAACCTCCACTCCCACAAATACCAATGACGTATACTAAGTTATATCCATCTTTGGTCCATCAGGGTTTGATCACGACAAGACCACTGAATCCAGACACGACATCTCCACATTACAACCCAAATGCCCACTGTGCTTTCCACGAAGGTTCCGCTGGCCATGACTTAGAGGGGTGCATTGCCTTGAAACATCTGGTAAGAGAGTTGATGGAAAAGAAAATCTTGTCCTTTGATGACGTACCACCCAACGTAAAAAGTAACCCACTGCCAAACCATGGAGGGGTTAATGCCATAGAAGAATCAGATGAGAAAATAATTAATGATGTGTCAAAAATCAGAACGCCATTGAAGACATTGCATGATAAGTTGATAGAAGCAGGGTTGTTGGGAAGTGTTCATAACAATTGTGAAAAATGTACTGTTAGTTCCAGTGGATGTGATGTGATGCAGGAAGATATACAAAGATTGATAAATGAGGGGATGTTACAAGTATGTGGTAAGGTAAGGAAAGAAGAGGTTTCTGTAATAGAGCCAGTTTTCGACCTGTCCAGGAAAAGAGAGAAAGTTCCAGTGTTTAACAGGGGTGCAAGGCCAGTTTTCAACAGAGCTGCTATTGGTCAACCGCGACCAATCGTAGTTCAAAAACCAAGACCGTTCCATTATGACAATACAAGAGCTGTTCCATGGAGGTACGATGTGACCGTGGTGGACAAAGAAACGAGAAAGGTTGTTCAGACAGATAATCAGAAAGATGTGACCAACATTGCCGACACTAGCAAGATGACCCGCAGCGGTCAGATCTATCAGCCGAAAGTATCAGTAGCTATTCCAAAAGAAGTTATTCCTGCTGTGGTAATCAAAGAAAAAGAAGCTCCAAGCATAGAAGAAGAAAATGATGAATTTTTGAGGATTATCCGAAGAAGTGATTACAAGGTGGTAGATCAGCTTCATCAGACGCCAGCAAAAATCTCAATCTTGTCACTTTTAATCAATTTGCCAGCTCACCGAGAGGCATTACAGAAAGTATTGAGGCAAGCGCACGTAACCAAGGATATTTCACTCGGACAGTTTGATTCAGTGGTGGCTAACATCACGGCGTGCAACACTTTAAGTTTCAGTGATGCTGAGTTACCAAAAGAAAAACGCAATCATAACCATGCACTGCACATATCCATCAAATGTCAAGAGGATACCCTAGCCCGTGTACTGGTCGACACAGGATCCTCGTTGAATGTACTAACCGCAAGATCACTATCCAGATTAGCCTATACTGGGGCAGAGATGAAACCAACTTCATTAATTGTAAAAGCTTTTGACGGCTCAAGAAGAACGGTCATAGGAGAAGTAGAATTGCAGATTTTGGTGGGACCCCATGAATTTAACATTGTGTTTCAGGTGATGGACATAAATCCAGCTTACAGATGCCTACTGGGATGTCCCTGGATCCATGAAGTAGGGGCAGTAACTTCTACCCTGCACCAAAGAATGAAGTTTGTGGTAAATGATAAGCTAATAATTGTTCATGGTGAGGAGGAATTAATGGTCAGTAATCTTTCATCGTTCCGGTACATTGAAGCAGAGGAGGACGCGCTAGAGACATCATTCCAAGCACTAGAAATAGAAAACGCAGTGATAATAGAGGAGACGGTGGCAAAAAGTGGTCCAACTTTCGCATCTGCTCAAAGCGCCAAAGCTACGCTGGAAGAAGGCACTCCCGCGGGATGGGGAGAAGTCATTGAGGTAAAGCCGAAGATGAATCGCCAAGGGTTGGGTTACAAACCAACTCAAGGTGAAGAACCGATGCATGACAACAGCCGGCCAAAGGCTATTCAAGAAATATTCGTCAGTGGCGGTTTTCAAATCAACGCCGTGGAAGGAAGTCTTGAAGATGAAGACATAGGACAACTAGTGTATCATAACAAAGCTGCTTTGAACAACTGGGAAGCTGTCGAAGTTCCTGTAGTTTTTCCCGAGTTAAAGTAATTGGTTGTTTTCTTTCTTTGTTGTTTTAAAATCTCCATAGCCGTGCCCAAGGCTATAGGAATGTTTTGTAAGGGCCCTATGCTTTCAAAGAAATATCAATGAGAATGGACTATTTTGTTAAAATTCCTCGTGTTGTTTCTTTACCGTCTTTTTGCTTTTACTTTGAAAGGAAAATGGCAATACAAAAAAACCAAAATAAAAACAATTTTCTCTTTCTCTGTATGTGTTGCATTTGTTGTTGTGTGTTTTAATAAAGTAAACCCTTCAAACATGCAGTGATGACCATAACCCCATTGAATCCTGTAACCTCGCATTTCCTCCAGACTTGGATTCCCCAATATACCAAGCCGAAGACGAGGATGAAGATTTTGAAGTCCCTGAGGAACTGGTAAGATGGGCACAGTCTGAGTACATCGAGTTTCAGCCGCACAAGGAACATTTGGAAGTTATTAATCTGGGCACTGAAGAAGATGTGAAGGAAGTCAAAATTGGGGCAGCCCTAGGGGCAGAAGTAAAACAGCAGTTAAAGGAACTCTTAAGAGAATACGTAGATGTGTTTGCTTGGTCTTATCAGGATATGCCGGGTTTGGATACAGACATAGTGGTTCACAAGTTACCACTCCGACCTGAATGCCTGCCGGTTAAATAGAAACTCAGAAGAACCAGACCTGACATGGCTCTCAAAATCAGAGATGAGGTAAAAAAGCAGATTGATGCAGGATTTCTCGCAATTTCCAAATATCCGGAACGGGTAGCCAATATTGTTCCTGTACCAAAGAAGGATGGAAAAGTTAGGATGTGTGTAGATTATTGAGATTTAAACAAAACCAGTCCGAAAGACGACTTCCCTTTACCACATATTGATACTTTGGTAGATAATACAGCTCGGTTTGCAGTGTTTTCCTTTATGGACGGTTTCTCTGGTTACAATCAAATCAAAATGGATCCTGACGACATGGAAAAAACAACCTTCATCACTCCGTGGGGGACGTATTGTTATAAATTAATGTCGTTCGGTCTAAAGAATGCATGCGCAACTTATCAAAGAGCTATGGTGGCTTTGTTCCACGACATGATGCACAAAGAAATAGAAGTATATGTCGACGATATGATCGCCAAGTCTCAAAACGAAAAAGACCATCTAGAACATTTGTTGAAGTTATTCAAAAGACTTCGGAAATATCAGTTGAGATTGAATCCCGCAAAGTGCACTTTCGGAGTCAGATCAGGAAAATTACTCGGTTTTATTGTCAGCCACAAGGGGATTGAAGTGGATCCAGACAAAGTCCGTGCCATTCAAGACATGCCAGCTCCGCAGACCGAAAATCAGGTTAGAAGTTTTCTTGGCAGGTTAAATTACATATCCAGGTTCATTTCTAATATGACCCCTACCTGTGAACCGATCTTCAAGTTGTTACGAAAGGATCAAACAGTTGTATGGAATTCTGATTGTCAAACAGCGTTCGATAAAATCAAAGGTTATCTCCAAGAACCTCCAATTTTGATACCACCTGTTCCGGGAAAGCCTCTCTTTATGTATTTGACAGTACTTGAAAATTCAATGGGTTGCGTTCTGGGCCAGCAAGACGAATTCGGACGGAAGGAGCATGCCATTTATTATCTGAGCAAGAAATTTACTGATTGTGAAAGCAGATACTCACTCCTAAAAAAGACTTGTTGTGCTTTAGCATGGGCCGCTAAGCGTTTGAGGCAGTATATGATTTGTCACACCACTTTGTTGATCTCGAAAATGGATCCAATAAAGTACATCTTTGAGAAACCTGCACAAACCGGAAGACTCGCCCGGTGGCATATGCTACTGTCAGAATATGATATTCAATATGTGGCTCAGAAATCTATCAAGGGCAGTGTGTTATCAGAATATCTCGCAGATCAATCTGTCGAAGATTATGAACCTCTGAAGTTTGATTTTTCGGATGAAGATATCATGTTAGTGAAAGATTGTGAAGAAACAAGTTCTGACAAAGGTCAACAGACAGATATTTGGTGGAAGATGATGTTCGACGGTTCCTCCAATTATAGCGGACATGGCGTAGGTGCAGTCTTAATGAATCCTGAAGGTGGTTACACTCCGTTTACAGCCAGACTAGACTTTGATTGTACAAATAACATTGCTGAATACGAAGCGTGTATCCTTGGTCTCGAAGCAGCCATTGATCTCCAAATCAAAAATCTCGAAGTCAGTGGAGACTCAGCTTTGGTTATCTACCAAGTCACGGGTGAATGGGAGACAAGACATGAAAACCTGGTCCCTTACAGAGCTTATATCATTGAAACGATCAAGTATTTTGACGAAATCACCTTTAAACATGTTCCAAGAGCAGAGAATCACATCGCCGATGCCTTAGCCATGCTGGCCTCGATGTGGAAAACTAGAGATGTCAATGATGGCACACTTATCAAGATTGAACGCAAGACAGAGCCTGCTTACTGTCAAATGATTGAAGAAGAAACCGATGGCAAACCCTGGTATCATGATATAAAGAATTATCTATTGAAACAAGAATATCCCACAGATGCTACAACACTTGACAAGAAAACACTGAGACGATGAGCATCCAAATTCTTCCTCAGCAATGGTGTACTTTACAAAAGAAATCATGATATGGTCTTACTCAGATGTGTTGACAAAAGAGAAGCGGACTTGTTAATGAAAGATGTTCATGAAGGAATGTTTGGTACTCACGCCAACGGATACGCCATGTCTAAAAAGATCTTGAGAGCTGGTTATTATTGGTTAACTTTAGAAACCGACTGCATTCAGTACGCCAGAAAATGTCACAAATGTCAGATCTACACGGACAAAATGCATGTGCCTCCAACACTGTTGAATGTACTGTCGTCACCATGGCCTTTCTCTATGTGGGGGATTGACATGATTGGGGCAATTGAGCCAAAAGCTTCAAATGGACACTGTTTCATTCTGGTTGTCATCGACTATTTCACAAAATGGGTTGAAGCTGTATCTTACACCAATGTCACACGTCAAGTGGTGGCTCATTTCATTAAAAAGGAGATCATCTGTCGTTACGGGATCCCAAGCAGAATTATAACAGACAACGGTACCAATCTGAACAACAAAGTTATGAAAGAATTATGTGATGACTTCAAAATCGAACACCACAACTCTTCCCCTTACCGTCCAAAGATGAATGGAGCTGTGGAAGCTGCAAATAAAAACATCAAGAAAATCTTGCAGAAAATGGTTAAAACCTACAAAGATTGGCATGAAATGCTACCATTTGCCCTGCACGGATACAGAACCTCCGTCCGCACTTCCACAGGGGCATCTCCTTTTTCTCTGGTATATGGAATGGACGCAGTTCTTCCCATCGAGGTCGAGATACCATCCCTCAGAGTCATCATGGAAACCAAGTTAGAAGAGGCAGAATGGATTAAAGAAAGATTTGATCAGCTGAATCTCATCGATGAAAAGCGCATGTATGCGATGTGTCACAACCAGTTGTATCAAAAAAGAATCAAGAGAGCGTTCGATAAAAAAGTACGTATCAGAGAGTTCCACGAAGGAGAACTTGCGCTCAAGAAGATCTTACCAGTTCACAAAGACGCAAGAGGGAAGTGGATGCCTAATTATGATGGCCCCTTTATTGTGAAGACAGTATTCTCCGGAGGTTCACTGATCCTTACTACCATGGACGGAGAACAACTCACACACCCGATAAACTCTGACGCAGTTCGGAAATATTACGCCTAAAAAGTACCTGATAAACCGGAAAATCCAAAAGAACGGTTTATGCAAAAGTTAGGGAAAAAAAAAAGAGAAGAAAAGAAAAAAGAGAAAAGAAATCAAAAAGCTCGCTAAGTTGAAAATCCGAAAGGGCGGCTTAGGCAAAAATGAGCGTCTCGGTGGATTGAAAACCCGAAAGGGCGATCCAGGCAAAAATTAGGGACAAAGGCGTTTCGCTGCATCAGACGAAGTCATCAACACTACAGACTCAACAAAGATTCATCTTAACAGCTCTCGTCAGAAGTAAGGATTTTGGAGAATTCTAGTCTTTAGGGATAGTTAGGTCACAGGATTCAATGTAACCTTATCCACTTTTGCCATTTTACTTGTAAAATTTCCATGGAATATTGTCATGAGCAAGATTTCATCCTTTAAATAAAATCAGCCTTTTGAGCCTTTCTTTCTTGTGCAAATTATCAGTTCCTTATTTTCTTTGTTATGCAAAATACCGTTCGTTAGTCAACGATTGTTTTTGAAAGCATTAAAGTCCAAAATTTTGAAAATAACTTGGAAAGATTTAACAAAATATTTTAACTTGTGTAAAGACTCGAGGAAAATCATACTTCCCCGAAACTTCAGGGTAGCAGGAGTCTTGATACACAGTCAGAATTTACATTCCCCAATGAAATACTAGCAAGTTGAGCGACGAAGAGTCCTTTGGCCATGTATGGTTATCAAGATTGAAGATTATCCCTCAAGATTTCTTGTGATGATATGAAGGTTCTTTCCCTAGCGAAGTATTTCTGGACATCTGTTTGAATTCACCTCAGCAAAATCTACCTACAGGCTCTATTCCCCAGTAGGTTTTCGGGTTTATTTCCCAAGTCTACGTACACCCCTCATCATGGGATCAGTGTGATTTGTTTGTTCCTCGAGTCGGTGACATCTATCAATCCCCGTGAAGTCTAAGTTATTACTTGCTTAATTTCCAAGTATAAGTCCAGTCGTAACTGGCATTGTCTAAATCCAATTGTCATTGGTATCTCATTAGTCGTCACTAACAAATCCACGTGTAAGTCCAGTCGTCACTGGCACTGTTTAAAAGTCCAATTGTCATTGACGCCTCTTGGTTTGGTCGTTACCAACCTTTCCCCGGGGAATCCAGTCGTCACTGGTATTGTTCCAATTGTTATTGGTATCTTGTTAGTTGTTACTAACTCTCCCCATGAAGTCCAGTCGTCACTGGCACTGCCTAAATCCAATCGTCATTGGTATCTTGTTGGTTGTCACCAATTTTTCCCTTTGAAACCCAGTCGTAACTGGTATCATCATCTAGAGTCCAATCGTTATTGGAATCTGTCTCGTTTTGGTCGTTACCAACACCCTAGCTAAGATCTAGTAATCACTAGCATCCTCGTAACTAATTGTCATTGGTATTCCCCAGCATGGTCGTCACCATCTTCATTAAAAATCCAGTCGTAACTGGCATTGTTTCATAACTAATTGTCATTGATACCCTGATTTGGTCGTCACCAATCACCATTAAAAGACCAGTCGTCACTGGCATTACTTGGAATTCTGGTCGTTACCAATTTCCCCAGGACGTTTCTTGATTACCAGCACTGTGTGAACTATTTGCAGAAGCTGAGGATATACCCCCAGTGATCCATGTTCCCAGTCAAGTCCCGGAGATCTAGTCGTCACTAGTATCCCCAGTATGCTTAGTCTTGTTTCTAGTCCATTCCTGAAGATCCCGTTTGAACTCTTCGCTATAGGAAGTTCCTCATCTGATCATCCCCAATGAGGTTGTATCCAGTCTTTTGCTTCCCCGGTGAAGTCTGCTTTTCTCCTCCCCCCAGTGGAATTAAGTCTCCATCTCCCCAGTAAGAATATCTCCTTTTCCCAGTGAAAGTCTATTCTTCTCCCCGGTGAAGTACTTCTTTTCAAAAAAGATTGTCATCTTTATTGAATTTGCCTATTCCCCATGTGAAGTTTTCCTTCTTACATTATCAGTCATGTCTGAACTGTTAATTTAGTTTTCCCCAGTACGAGTCCCTAGTGTCGAGTCCTCGCATTTGTCATTGGTTGTTTTACTGTTTCTTTTATTATTATCTTTGCGTCTGTGTTGTTTGCATTCAAGCATCATAAAGCATCATTTGGAGTCCAGGGGATGTCATAACTTGTCCTTTAGCATATCATCGAATCTAAGGAACAAAATTTTCGGTTTTTCTATATTTAAATACCTTTCACTGCGATTCTACGAGGATTGTCATCTGTCAGTTCCATCTAGTGAAGATATTTAAATAGGGTCAACTGTTGCACCCAAATTTTGAACCCTTAGATTCTCATTATCATTTTAGGAGCATACTCATGAATTGTCTAACCTTAATCCAGTGCAAGTCTGTCTTTGTCAAATTGCAGATGAATCAGGGTTTCGTGCAGTCAAAATCAAAACTTCAGGGTTTGTGATTAGTCAATGTTTTGGGCTCATTCAAATAAGAAACAAGGTCAAGGATATTACATAATGTCAAATGAGAATCCAATTTGAAGAAATCATTTCAGAATCAAGAACAGTGCAGTCCGGAGGCCCCGATTAGGGTTTTTAACTAGTAAAAGTCAACGGTGGTTTGACTTTGATGTTGGAAGGTGTTGTAATGGTGGGATTGAGTTACATGAAGTTCATGTAGCTTATTAAAGTTCATCCAAGAAGTTTCAAAGTCTCAGGAGGTCCAGAATGTCAACAGGCGACTCGGTAATCACTGATCGATCGTACGGTTGACCGAAAAGTCAACTCTCCAAATTTTATGAATTGGACTTCAAGTTGTGAAACAAAGTTGTTCCTTATGTCATATTGGACTTGCATATCAATTTTCATGACCATTGGATCAAGGATGAAGGAGTAATCGAGAAATCGGGAAATTAGGGTTTTGAAAAGGGCTAAACCATAACTCCTTAACCACACATCCAATTGAGTTGGTTCAAAGCTCATTTGGAAGCTCTTGACAAGTCCTACAAAAGTCCCTAAGTGGTCCATGGTCAGAAAATGAATAGATTTTGAGTTATGGTCAAATTCATTTCAAGAAGGGAAAAAGACTTAGGAAAATTTCACTTTTTAAGCTCATTTTTAGCAACTTTGGAGGGCTTTTTGGCCAAGTTACTTTGAGAAATTGAAACTCATGAAAACATGAATGTTTTAGAGCTATGTGAGGGCTTTCTAAATTATACTAGAACATCTCAAAAGGAGTTATGAGCAGAAAGTTACATGTGTTCAAAGTTAAGGGTTTCACATAATAGTCCCACATTGGCTGAATTTTCAAGATTGATTTCTTTCACCAATTTTTCCAAATATTCTTGATCTAACTTGTTGTATCTGATTTATGAGATGTATGTATCATGAAACAAAAGAGAATTATGCAGAATAGCCCAAAATAAAAGGTTGGAGACCATTGCCTTGCAAGTGGACAAGTTACACTTCCAAGCATGAGGTGTAAAGTGGAAAGGCTGTACCAACCCTTCCCTATGGTTTCTAGCCTGCTACAAACATCAAAAATCAGTGGGAAATGTTGACAAAATAGCCTTGTATCAGAACCAATGATGAAAACCCTCCCTTGAAGGTTTGCTCCAAAATATCACAAATTTGCTTCATGATGAAAAAAGGTCCCTAGCAAGCACCTCAATCTCTTTTCCTATAAAAGGAGGGCTCATTCACCTCATTCCACACACAATTCATCTGATAAAAACCATATAGAAGCTTTGTCACCACAATTCTCTCATCTTGCTTCAAATTCTCAAAAACACCAAAGTTCACAAAAACACTCAAAATGGCCATGAAGTGAAATCTGCCCAAATTCATTTCTATCCTTTCCAACACCTCAACCACCCTCCACACAACTTCTAAATAACATATAAAAGGTGTGTAATCCATTAAACCACCAAGAAACCTCAAAAATCAAAAAGTCAAACTTCTACCTTTCATACTTTGACCAAAGCTACAAAAATCTCCAAACTTTGCTCCAATCCTTTTCTTGAGGTTTTGATCACTCATACACCTCATAAATAACATTTCTCAACTGTCCAAGAAATTAACAACCATTGGAGACTCTTGTTTTTACATATAGCATCATAAGTGGATTGTTACTTGAAGTTGAAGCAAGAACCAAGGCCAAGAAGTGAAGTATAGGACCTCTGGTTTTCTCAACTATTCTAACTTGTTCAAAAGGTTCATCAAGAGGTAGGTGACTGATTTCCATTGAATTTTGCACCATTTTCATAAAATTTCATTTTTGAGCATTTTTGATTAATTTTGAACTATGAGCATGGTTTGCCTTTCATGATATTTTGTGTCTGATTGAATGTGGTCATCATGTGTGTGATTTGGTGTTGCTTTGTTTTGTGTGTGTTGACTTTGATAACCTACTGTCAAGAGAAAACATTAGATTTAGTTTTCACTTTCTGTTTCTGTTGAAGAAACCTTAACTTTTGATATGGTCATCAAGAGTGGTGGTTTGAGGTATTTGTTCCAAGTTGTGAAACTTGTTTCTGCCAGATTAACACCAAAGTTGTTAGACTTTGGAATGCTGACTTGGAGTTTTGAAGTTTTTTTTAACTAGCTGTCAATGCCTTGATTAAGTGTATCATTGCCATCTGCCAACTATGAAAGTAGACACAAGGTTTTGGAGTTGTGACCTCACAAGTGTATGTTATGCCAATAAAGGAACCTTTTGCTTAAACAGTTGGAATCTCATCCTTAGACCAATACTGCCTTGAAGGCTTGATGCAGGATTTTTTTTTCCTTTTTTTACTACAACTTTTTTGCCAACTGGTGGGGTTGAACAAATTGGTTTTAAGGGTTACCTTGAGATCTTAATGCTCATTTTTATTATAGGATGGTATGCTCAAGTTTGCATTAGCTTCTGGCCTTGTTGAGTTACCAAGCTGGTTACAACATAACTGTTAAGGATGATTTATTGCCAATACTTTCAGACCACCAATATCACTTGAGCCACAAATCTTGTGCTGATAAATTTGTTGAAGTCATTTAGGATTAAGACCTCAAAAGCCTCAGTTGGAGTGATAAGGTCTGTCTCATAGCAGACTAATAAGTTGGCAGGAGCTATCAATTGCTGTTAGCCTACACATAAGCATTGAACCTTGTTAGAACCCAGGAGCAGTTCTCTGTTGGACCCTAAATGTTTGAAATTGTTGATGTACACCATTGTTTTGAAAAGACCTTATTGCAACCTAGCTGTATAAAACCATTGGAAGTAGTCTGCACTTGGAGGTTACAATGCTTGAGTATTTTTTCCTGAACCATACCACTGTTTGAACTAATCAGAGGGTGTTTTGTTTTGCCATTCCACAACATTTGGTTTTGATGTTTTAGGTTAGATATGTTAGGCAGGGGGTAGTGTTTTTCAATTGTTTTACTGTTATGACCTGCTAGGGGTCATGTCAGGATTTAAGCTTGAAGTTGCCTTTTCCTTGATAGAACTATGTGGTCTATCGTTGTGTAGAGTATAGATGATGCAAAGCAAGAGAAGTTGGCATAAGCTAATGATTACAGTGGAGGGAGAATCAAAGTCTGTGAGTTTGGTTTGTTAACTTTTAGTTGGTCTTGCATTAAGCTTATTTGATTAAAGAGCTGTTGACCAGTCTGGTTGGTCATGAGGATTGAATGATGATCCTTTATTCAAGTCATTTAGTTAGCCAGAATTTGTTAGAGTTAAGATCCCATTTATTGTGTGATTCTGTTGGCATCTGTTTGGTTTAAGTCATTGTGTTTGGATTGCATTTGAATCATTGCTCATGATTATGCCATTTCCTTGATCTGTTAGTTTGTTCCTCAAGTTTCCTTTTGAAATCAGTCTATGCTATATTACAAACCTGTGCATGCTTTATCATTGATATAAGCTCTTTTGCATCTCATTAAAATCAACAATGCATTTTCAACCATTTGCATTTGTATACCAGATTTTGACTTGAGTTATTCTATACTGACCTTTTCCATACCAATTCTTTTTTGCATCAAACCTGCATTGGAACATCTCATAGACATCATTTGAAGTATGCTAGTATCATCATTTTGCATTGAAAACACTTTGTCATGAAATTCATGCTTCAAGAGCCTACTTTTCACATACACTTTGCATCTCACATGCCACTTTTGCATAGAGATGTTTTCCATCAAAATTCATCATTCTAACACTACATAAATGTCATTTGTAGGCTGTCAATGTAATCCTTGTGCACTAAAAATTTCTGCATCAAAACTCACCTTTCAAAATGCACTTTCTTCACAAAAATGACACATCAAATACCAATTTTTTGCATCAGTTTGTTTTGCACTAAAAAGCATGTTCTAACATCTTATACTTGTCATTTATGATGTGTTGGCATGATTACATGAAGCTGAAATTGCCTGAACACAAATCACAAACTAAAAATGCATTTTCACATACACATGAACACAAAATCACCAAAACCCCACACAGTCAGTGCAGGCTCTTAAATTTCAATTACACTTACTCATTAGCTTGTATTATAGGTGTGTAGAAGATTGCTGTGATCAAAGCTTTCCTTGAATTAGAATTAACTCAGTTCATGCATAATCTCTATGTCATTTTTGCATCTTGCATGTGATTTTCCGCCACAGTTCATTTTTAACCACAAAGATGATTTTCATTCACTCATTACCCTCTACCTATGATGTGTGCATGATTATTTTGGATTGAATATGATTATTTGAAGCTGCCCATGTGAAAATGCAACTTTGAGCTTCAAATAGCAAGTACTATCGGGTTTTTCAATGGAAGGGGAATTTGAGAAAACTAAGACCACCATCCTATTCCTCATTCAATTCTACCCCAAATCCATATAAATTTTGTGTCGATCCGATTAGCGGTTAGAAAGTTACGGCGTAAATCGTATTTGGTTTGATTTATGTTTTTGCCCAGCCATAGTTCAATGTTACCCTTATTATTTATTAGGGGTGGATTCATCAATGGATGTATATCCACCCCAGTGGTATGACCATGCGCCTTTCACCCCTTGTTCCTGAGTTCGACCCTTGAGGAGGGCAGCTCTTTTATCTATTTTTGTGATTTTTAGTGCAAACTTCGAAAATTCGTATCTCACTCGTTTTTCATCGTTTTTCGTCCGTTCTTTTTCCGCTGTGCTTGTATTAATGTGTACTTTCATGCCATGTTTTAATTTTTCATGTTTGCATATTTCATCACTAAGTTTGTTTATGTATAAGTGTGCGCGTTTTCGCGATCGTTCATGTAATTGCAGATGAATGTTTATGTGGTTCCTTTCAATATTTTTCTTGAAAATTGTTTGAATCCATGCCCATATATGTTAGTTAACATGCTAGGATTTATTTCTTGGTTGTTACCATTTTTATCTGTTGATTTTCATTAAATGCGAACTGTTGTCACAGTGTCGATTATTTCATCTGTTAACTGTTACCTTCATGTTTCATTTTTACCATTTCTCATTATTTACTTGGTTGTCACCATGAATATGTTTTATCTTGATTGTTATCTTGTTTAGCATTTATTTTCTTTTCTCCCCAAGTGATGAGGCTCGTTAGCTTTCATCTGTTTATTTCCCCAGTCTCCCTCCAAAGGAAGGTCTATCCACTTGACCCTCAATGTCATGGATAATTCAATCACGCTCTCTTGACTTTGTTAAGTCACATTACCCCTATCTTAGAAGCCTTTAGACTTTTCTTTGAGTCTAAGAAACCCACCTATACTAGGAGCGTTCTTCAACTAGAACCCTAGGAAAGAGTTTGTCAACTCTGTGTAAGAATCATCGTCATGATTTCTTACTTCCCTCTTTTACTACAACTTAGATTAGGGAGTTTTGTCAAACTCCACACAAACATTGTCATGTTTGTTCCCCCTTTGAATCTTGATCGTCATCAAGTGTTCTTTTCCCTTGTGAGGTGAACTACGATTGCTCTGATTCTATCCTAGTCAGGATACGTAGGCAGATGATGCGACGTCTTTGCGAGCAAACTTAGAGAATCACTTAGGCCCTTGTTTATTTTATATCTTATCCCTTAACTATAGCATAATTCACAAGCTTAGAAATCAATCAAACAAAAGGTTCCTGTAGAGTACTACAGATATTTAGGGTGCTAATACCTTCCCTAGATATAACTAACCCCCGATCCCCGAATCTCTTAGCGTTGTTTTACATCGCGAAAAAGGGTTTTTCTTTCTTTAGACCTTTCCTTTGGATAAATTAAAGATCGGTTGTAAAAGAAATAAGGTTCAAGCTAATTAATAGCTTGATATCCAATTTTCACCGCAACAACTACATCGGTAAAAATAGTACACTTGCTATTTCACCGGTCAAGTTTTTGGCGCCGTTGCCGGAGACTGCCTTAGATCATAGATTTTTAGAGTTTTATTTTAGTTAAAATTTTGTTGCTCCGCAACTAAAATTTTGTTTTTTTTTGTATTTTTATTTTATTTTATTATAAATAAAAAATTTATAATTTTTTTTGCAGATTATTGCTACTTCTTGAATTCTTTTATACCGTGCTACTAATAAAGTGTCTCAGTTTTGTAGTTATGAATGTTTTTTATGCATTGCCACCTGTATCTCTTGCATGTTGGTCGCCTGACTCGGGAATCAGTTTGGAAGATGCGACTGAAATCTTTAACGCATATAGGAGGGAGGTAAGAATCCTTATGAATGAATGTAAGGAAGCTAATTGTTATCCAGATAAGTTTATTTGGAGAGAGTTCAGGTTGAGAGAAGAATGTGTGAACGAAGAAGAGCAATTCATGATGTCAGACGAAGAAGATACATTAGAAATAGAAGAATCAGAGGTGAACAAGGAATACAGGGATGAAGAAAGAAGCCAACTTGAAGAGGATCTAGTGCTGGATGAAAATACAGATATAACTGAAGGTGAGAAAATACTTAGAAGGGGGGTTGAATAAGTATGAAGATAAAAACTTAGAAGTAAAAACTCAAGTATTTTTATCCTGGTTCGTTGAACTCAACTACTCCAGTCCACCCTTTCTAGAGTGATTTTCCTTTCTCAAACAAGGACTTAATACACTATTTAATCAACTGATTACAATAGTAAGCACTAAGAACAACTGTTCAAAGTCTTCTCAAGATCTACTGATCCTAACTGGATCTTCTTAAGGTTCTCTTACAATCAAATGTAATAATAAATACAAGTGTTAAAATGCTTCTAATAAAGCTTTATCACAACTGTGATTTTTCACTTAAGATTAAGAACAATGAAATAATTCTAGCAAGAATATATGAGTTGTTTGAGAGCTTGTTAATAAATTCTTTTCAAGTGTATTCGTCAACTAAAGAAGATGAGTGGAGACTTGCTTTTATAGGCACAATGATCCAAGAGCTTTTCACGTTGAGAAGAGTGTACCAAAAGGTCTGAGCCTTTTTGTCTTCACATCAAGTGACCTTTCCTAGAAGAAGTATGCACAGAGAAATCCTTTTTGTCTGTGTTCTTGTGTCTAGCATAAATAAGGAAAAAGTCGTTTGGATTATTCCAACGGACATAATCTTTGAATTCTTCTTCAACAATTTTCAGCAAGAATCATCAGAGTCTAAGTTAGTCAGAACCTTCTGATGTTCATCAGAGTTTTGCTGAATCAGAGTCTTTGCAGCAAGTGTGCTTTCAGCGTGTATAATTTCAGAGCAGAGTTTTTGGGTCAGATCCTCAGTACTGGCAGCGTTAGTACTATCAGAGTCTTCTGAAGTAACTGTGCTTGAATAACTCTTCATACAGACTTCTTCATTTTTTTCAGATGCTTCTGGCTTGCTTCAGATTCTTCTGTAGCTTCTGCTTCAGATCCTTCTGGAGGCAGCGCTCAGAATCTTCTGGTGGCAGTATTCAGAATCTTCTAAGAGATGGTTCTGACGCTTCAGAGCCTTGCATATTTCTTATGTTCAGATCTAATTTGCTTCTGGAGTGATATTTACTTTAACATCTGCAACAAACATTCTCAAGCAAATTTTAGAGTATATAATTCTTAAATACAAAATTTCATAATAGTTATCATCAAAACATAGAGATATTATTAAGAACCAATCTGTGTTCTAACAATCTCCCCCTTTTTGATGATGACAAAAACATCAGAAATTTTGTTCAATAGTAAAGAAAATAATTATAACTCCCCCTGAGATGATGAATCTCCCCCTGAATTGAATATTAATAAGGAATAGAAACTTCCCTTTTTGTCTTGAGTATTCTTTTCAGAATTAGAGCTTGATTGTTCTAAACATTTGATCTTGCATGTTTCAGAGTCAGAGTCTGATAAGTTAGATATGATCTGGGAGTCTCAGAGTTTCTTTTAACGAATATATCAGATTTATCAAATGTTCTGAAACACTCAGGGTTTATGTTAGTTAGAATTGATATGTTTGAAGTCTCATTTAGGTAGAGTTTATTTAAACAGTCAGATCTATTTTCTCTCCCTTTTTTTTTTGTCATAATCAAAAAGTAAAAACTTTTAAAAGACAAATAAAAGGAAATACAGAAAAGATAAATCATGTAGAGAAAACATTGAGTCATTCATTCATTCAGAGCAAATAATATAAACATCAGAAATAAAATTCAAGTACATGTGCAAACATCAGATAAAAAAAAACTAAGTTTGTTTTGACAAAATCATCTTCAGCAGATCAGTGATCTCAAAGGATGACTGTTCTTGCTTTGACATCCACTTAGCCATGGTTTCATTCTTCTGATCTTGTTTGGACATCCACTGAGCCATGTCTTCAGACTTCTTATCTTGCTTAGCCATCCATGACTTAATTTCTGATTGACCAGCTTCCAGAACTGCAATCTTATCTTCAAGATCTGGATACTCTTTCTTGATCTCAGATGAAGAAGGTGGGACAAATTCTGAAGCAGGAACAGAGTCAATTTCCATAGGGGATTTAGAGTCAGCAGTAGCAGATCCAGAAGGATGTTCTACAAGAGTCATAGCCAGAGGGTTGTCTTCAGATGCAGATTCAGTATTCACTTCTGTATCACATACTTCAGATGATGAGGGAGCAGATTTAAGAAGCAATGGTGCAGATCTTTTAACAGTCCTGAGCAAACTTCTAGCAGTTTCAGCAAATATGAGCTTCGCATCATCAGAACATACGTTCTTCAGATTTGATGCTACAGTATTGAATCTATTGATGAAGCTATTCCAAATAGCATCAGATTCATTTGCATCCATTGTTGATAAGCACTTCCTCTGTACAGAGCCTAATTGCATCTCTATTTCATTCAAAAAACTTGTAAATAAATGATCAACATTCAGCCTAGGTTTTGGTTTTAGAAGAGTTTCCAATGTGATTGGCTTGGGTTGAGGTGAAGGTGGAATGGTGAATTTTGGAATGGTGATCAGAGGGCGAGGGTAGAAGGGTATGGATGGAGGATCAGATGAAATGACAGTTTTTGATCTGGTTAAAGCATTCAACAGATATGGTTTTGCATCTGATGCATAGGAAACAACATCAAATGTGGTAGAAGAGTAAGGAATGAAGGCAGATTTATCAGATAAAAGAGGTTCTGATGAAGTCATTTCTGGCAGTTCTTTTATATAGGTTTGAAGAACAGATGGTAGAATGATGGAAAGCTTGGGTTTAAGAGGGGTGATAGTGTCAGATGGTTCAATTCTGTCATAGAAATTTTTAACTTTCAAAACATAAGAAAGTGGATCAGTGGGGAGTGGTTTAAAGGAAGCAAAGGATATAAATTCAGATTTCCTTGGCTTAGGTTTTGGAATGGCTATTTGAGTGAGAGAGTTTGATGAAACAGGTGGTTCTGGTTGATTAACTGCAAGATTTCTGAGAGAGGGAGGTGACAAAATGTCTGGGTGTATATTAGATTCTGATGAGTTTGAGGATGTGGTTGGAGTACAAGACGTAGAAGACACTTTAAAAACAGTTTTGAGAGGTGTAACTTCTAGAACCTCTGTCTCAGGTATATTTGTTTCATATGGGTTGGTTGGTTTTGATTGATGATCAGAAGGTTTTGATGGAGGTTCAGATGCAGGTTGTTTAGATGTAGGTGGTTCATAAATAGGTTGTTCAAATATAGGTGATTCAGAAATAAGTTATGCAGATGCAATAGGTTCAGATGTGTTTGATTGTTGTTTTTCTGGTTGTTGTTGTTGTTCTGGTTGTTGTTGTTGTGCATATTGTTCTGTTGGTTTTGTTGTTGGTTTAGACGATGGAATAACAGAGGATTTTAATGAACTAGTGGAAATGGGATCAGATGATTTTTGTAGGGAAGGAATTTTTAATGGTTCAGATTTTTGAGATGGAGCAGGAATAAATTATTTTTGAGTAGGAGGGGGTTTTGGAATAGAACTAAATGTTGATTCATTTAAAACAATGTTATTGAAAGAAGATACAAAAGATTTGGTACCTTTAATCTTGATACGCTTTGTGGGAGCATCTCCAGATGCTTTCCTCTTGATCAGCTTCTGAGGCTTGTCAGCAACTTTTGGCTTCTTCTGAGCAACAACTTCTTCTGCCTCTGATTGACCTCTTTTCCTTGTGTTCTCATTGCATACATCAGGCATTGGTTCTCTTGCTGTTTTCAGAATATCTTCAGGAATGGTCGTTCCATCTGCTTTGCATGCATCAATATATCTCACAATTATTTCCCTTGGTTCTTCAGCACAAAACAGTGGATAATTTTCAACTGGAATTCGCTTCTGACTGATTTTAGAAACATTTAGCTTCTTGGGTGCAGATGAGAGTTCCTCTATAATTTTTAGTCTCTGAAGACTCTTTTCATTCAGAGGTTTTCCAACAATGGGTTCAAGTTCATCCTTGACTCCAACTTCATACAGAGCCGTCACCAGACCATTCTCTGTCAGAATGTCTGAAATTAATCTTCCAAAGGGAATCCATGTTCTGATCTTCTGACCCTTTTCCTTTACAGATTCTCTTGAAGCATTGATATGGTTCCATAAATGCATGAATAGAATGTAAGGACGATCTACCTTAGTGCTCTGACTTAAACAGTACATGAAGTAGAGCTGTTCATTATTCACATAATCTGGAGAATTTGTAGATTTTCTGTGATGAATGCATCCTAGAAAAATATTTGCCCAGATTTTGTAGTCAGGCTTCAGATCTTTGAATTTGTTAGAGGCCTGTCCAGAAGTGATGACTTCCTCATAAAATTCTTCCATGTCTACACGCCCAGCTGGCAGATGACATACTCCATCAGTCTCCTCATACCCTATGAGTTTCCTGATTAGATCTTCAGTAATTATTATCTCCTTACCTAGAACAGAAGATAAGATGAATTTGGGATAAACAGAAGCATGTATCCAGAATTCTTTCACCAGATGAGGGTAAACTGGTCCAAATAATCTGTCAAAGTATTTTACCCAGCCTTGTGCATCAATTATTGAACGAAATTCAAATCCATTTTCAGCTAGCGAATCAAATTCTACCATTGACTCACAGAGAACTTCAAGTTTGTCAACAGGAGTTAACAAAGTTCTTTTAGGTACAGTGAAAGGAGTCACACCCATATTTGTAGAAGTAACTGCAGCCATGGTTGATTGAAACTGAGCTGCTGTAGAAGATGAGGTTGCCATTGAAGATGATGAAGATGATTTTGACGAGGGTTTAGGGTTTTTGTGAAGAGAGAATAGAAGACAGAAATGCATAAACTTGCTTGTATTGTGAAAAGTGTGAAATGGGTATGAGATGTGGTATTTATAGAAAACACTTAAGACACTCAACAGACATACAAAGCACGTTTTTACATAGCATTTAATGAAAATTAATGAAAGAGAATAAAAATCATTTCAAGCATTAATTGATTCTGACAAATTGGGGGGAAAATCAAGATTTTCACTATTCAAACCATACCTCAGACGTCTCTTCAGTAGTGTACACACTATCTTTTCAGATTTAGAGTGACACGTGTTTTCTTGCATGTGCTTCTGAATTCTCTTGAGAAATGAAACGTTAGCCAACATTCAGATCCTCTAAGATTTGTTAGTTCAGATACACACAAATGAACATAAATCTAATAAGCAACAGATGAAATACTTCTGAGTTATAAACATTTTACATCTGAAAAATTTGCTTCTGACAAATATTATTCTGGACACAAATCCATACCAATATTTTTCAGAATGAATTTGAACCTATCTTTAGTAAGGGGTTTTGTGAAAATATCTGCCCATTGATGATCTGTATCAACAAAGGCTAAGTTTATAATTCTCTTCTGAACATAGTCTCTGATGAAATGATGTTTAATTTCTATATGTTTTGCCTTAGAGTGTAAAATGGGGTTTTTAGACAAACATATAGCAGAAGTATTATCACAGAATATAGAAATGTTACTTTCAAATATCTGATAGTCTTCTAGCTGACTTTTCATCCAGAGCATCTGCGTGCTACATCCAGCAGCATCAATATATGTTGCCTCTGTAGTTGATAGTGCAATTGTGGGTTGCTTCTTGCTGTACCAAGAGATTAGATTTCTTCCTAGAAATTGACAACTTCCAGAAGTACTTTTTCTTTCCACTCTGTCTCCGGCGTAATCAGCATCACAGAATCCAACTAATTTGAAATCATCAGATTTTCTATAACACAAACCCACATTAGAAGTACCTTTCAGATACCTTAGAATCCTCTTAACAGCTGTTAAGTGTGATTCTCTAGGATCTGATTGGAATCTTGCACATAAGCATACACTGAACAGAATGTCAGGTCTAGAAGCAGTTAAGTAGAGAAGAGATCCTATCATACCTCTGTAGAGTTTCTGATCTACTTTCTTACTTACCTCTTCCTTGCCTAGTGTACTAGTTAGATGCATGGGAGTCTTTTCCATCTTACTATCAGTCATGTTAAATTTCTTCAGAAGTTCTTTAACATATTTGGTCTGATGAATGTAAGTGCACTCTGGAGTTTGGTTGACTTGAATTCCCAGAAAGAATCTCAATTCTCCCATCATGCTCATTTCAAGTTCTGCCTGCATACATTGAGCAAACTCCTTTCCCAACATAGTATTGGTAGATCCAAATATAATATCATCCACATATATTTGACAAACTAGAAGATCTTTCTTAAATTTTTTACAAAAGAGTGTTGTGTCCACTTTGCCTCTGATGAAATTTTTCTCCAGAAGAAAATTGCTTAACCTCTCATACCAAGCTCTGGGAGCTTGTTTTAAACCATACAGAGATTTTTTTAGTTTGAAAACATGTTCTGGAAATTTTTCATTCTCAAAACCAGGAGGCTGGTGAACATAAACTTCTTCTTCTATAATTCCATTTAGAAAGACAGTTTTAACATCCATCTGATATAGAATGCTGTTATATTGTGCAGCAAAAGAAATGAGTAAACGAATAGACTCTAACCTTGCAACAGGAGCATAAGTCTCTGTATAATCAATTCCTTCTTGCTGACTGTACCCTTGAGCAACTAGCCTTGCCTTATTTCTTTCAACTTCTCCTTTCTCATTAAGCTTGTTTCTGAAGACCCATTTAGTTCCAATTATGTTGAATCCTTTTAGTCTTGGAACTAAATCCGACACATCATTTCTAGTGAACTGATTTAGCTCTTCTTGCATGGCAATAATCCAGTCATTGTCTTGCAGAGCTTCATCCACAGAGGTTGGTTCAATTATTGACACCAATCCAAATAATGATGCTTCAGATGATCTGAGGAATGATCTTGTTCTGATAGGGTCATCCTTCTTTCCAATGATCACATTCTCTGGATGAGAAGCTTTGATTCTGGAAGATGATCCTCTAACAGTTGATTCTTCAGAAATGTTTAAGTTGTTCATCTGAGAAGTCAAAGCAATTGCATCTGGCGTTGCTTCTGGTTCCTTCACTTGAGCTTTGTCTGCCTCTGAGTCTTCAGAGTCTGTGAGAATTACTTCTCTATCTGTAGAACTTTCAAACTGCTTTGGCTTTTCAATGCCAAACTTATCATCAAATCTAACATGAATAGATTCTTCCACAATCTGTGTTTCAGTATTGTATACTCTGTAGCCTTTAGAGCGTTCAGAATACCCAAGCATGAAACACTTTTGTGCTTTAGAATCAAACTTGTTCAGATTCTCTTTAGTATTTAACATATAGCAAATACATCCAAAAGGATGAAAATATGAAATGTTGGGCTTTCTGTTCCTCCACAATTCATAGGGAGTATTTTCCAGAAGAGGTCTTACAGACACTCTGTTCTGAATGTAACAGGCTGTGTTGATTGCTTCTGCCCAAAAGTGCTTTGCCAGATTAGTCTCATTGATCATGGTTCTGGCCATTTCTTGTAGAGTTCTATTTTTCCTCTCTACAACCCCATTCTGTTGTGGAGTTCTAGGACAGGAAAAATCATGAGCAATGCCATTTTCATTAAAATATTTTTCAAAATATTTGTTTTCAAATTCACCACCATAATCACTTCTGACTTTTATAATTTTGAAATCTTTTTCATTCTGGACTTGTTTGCAGAAGTCAAAGAACACAGAATGTGACTCATCCTTGTGTTTTAAGAACTTTACCCATGTCCATCTACTATAGTCATCAACAATGACTAATCCATACTTCTTGCCTCTGATGGATGCAGTTTTCACTGGTCCAAACAGATCAATATGATGTAATTCCAATGGTCTGGAAGTAGAAACAACATTTTTAGATTTAAAGGAAGATTTTGAAAACTTTCCCTTTTGACATGCTTCACAAAGAGCATCTGAGTTGAACTTCAACTTAGGAAGTCCTCTGACCAGATTGAGTTTATTAATCTGAGATATACGTCTCATATTAATATGCCCCAATCTTCTGTGCCAGACCCATTGCTCCTCATTAACAGACAAGAGGCATTTAACATTCTGAACCTTAAGTTCTGAAAGATTTATTTTATAAATGTTGTTCTTCCTCTTTCCACTAAATAGGATTGAGCCATCCTTTTGACTAATAGCTTTACAACATTTTTGATTAAAGACTATGTCATAACCATTGTCACTTAATTGACTTATGGACAATAAATTATGCTTTAATCCTTCTACAAGTAAAACATTAGTAATAGAGTGAAGGTTACCATTTCCAATAGTGCCAGATCCAATGATCTTTCCCTTCTGATTCCCTCCAAATTTCACATCACCTCCAGATCTAAGCTCCAGACTTTGGAACATAGTCCTTTCTCCCGTCATATGTCGCGAGCATCCAGAGTCCAGGTACCATGACTGGCGTCCTGACCTTGCTGCTAAGAACATCTGCAACAGGAATTATTTTATTCTTAGGTACCCATATCTTCTTGGGTCCTTTAGGGTTAGTTGTTCTGAAGGTTTGTCTAAACTTCTGTTTTTTAACATAAGGTTTATTCTGACTAGCCTTAGATTTAAACACATGGATGTTCTTTTCAGAACGAGTGTGTTTAATATCATTCAAGTGACCAAATTTAAAATGGGAATATAAAGGAGTCTTCTTGATGATAATTTTATCAATAGGTTTTGGATTTAACTCCTTTCTAGAGAAAGATTTATATCCAATTCCTTTTCTGTTATTTCTGCTAACTCCATAGATCATAGAAGCCATTTTGCTTCTGTCTATGCTTTTAGCAAGAAACTTCTGAAAGCTGTAGTCATATTTTTCCAAAATACTTTTGCATTCAGACTCAGTTTCAGAATCAGAGTCTTGTTGAGCTAATTCAAAATCGTTTTTCCTTTTTAAGTTCTTTTCATTTAGCTCAGCCACTTCTGATTTGAGAGTATTATTCTCAGATACAAGATTGCTTTGACACTCCTTGTATTTGAGCTTAATATTGTTATAGCTCTTCAGAACCTCTGATAACACTTTGATAAATTCATCTTTAGTGAGTTTAGCCATTACCTCTTCAGCGTCAGAATCAAATTCAGAGTCAGATTCAGATCCTGAAATTCCTTCCTCCTGATCTTCTATGTCTGCCATCAATGCTACGTTGGCACATTCCTCCTCTGACTCAGATTCAAATTCAGATGTATCTGAATCATCCCAGGTTGCCATTAAAACCTTCTTCTTCTTATCATATTTTCTTTTAGGCTTTTCTTTCAACAACTTTGGACATTCATTTTTGTAATGCCCAGGTTATTTACATTCGTAGCAGACAACCTCCTTTTTGCCAGATCTTTTGTGTCCAGAAGATTCTTTTCTTTGGTCAGGCTTCCTGAAGTTTCTGAACTTCTTTCCTTTATGCTTCCAGAGTTTGTTTATTCTTCTGGACAACATGGATAATTCATCTTCATCTTCAGATGAGGATTCTTCAGAGATTTCCTCTATTACCTGCAACGCTTTAGCAGATTTATTAGATTTTAAGGCAATTGACTTACCTTTCTTTTGAGGTTCATCTTCCTCAAGTTCAATTTCATGACTCCTCAGTGAGCTGATTAGTTCCTCCAAGGAGATCTTGTTCAGATCTTTAGCCATTTTCAGCGCAGTCACCATAGGTCTCCATCTGGTGGGTAAGCTTTTGATGATCTTCTTCACATGATCAGCAGTAGAGTAACCTTTATCCAGAACTTTTAGTCCAGCTGTAAGTATTTGGAATCTGGAGAACATGGCTTCAACAGATTCAACTTCTTCCATCTTGAAGGCTTCATACTTCTGAATTAGAGCCAGAGCCTTGGTCTATTTTACTTGAAGGTTTCCTTCATGAGTCATTTTCAAGGACTCAAACATATCAAATGCAGTTTCTCTATTTGTGATCTTTTCATACTCAGTGTGAGATATTGCATTTAACAATATTGTTCTAGCCTTGTGGTGATTTCTAAATTCCTTCTTTTGGGCTTCTGTCATAATTTTCTATCTACTTTCTTGCCATTCCCATTAATGGGATGAACATATCCATCTATGACCAAATCCCATAAACCAACATCATAACCAAGGAAAAAACTTTCAATCCTGTCTTTCCAGTAATCAAATTTCTCCCCATCAAACATAGGAGGTTTTGTACTGATTCTGTCTCTTTCTTCATACTTGTTGGATGTTGAAACATCAGCCATTATAAACAATCAAATATAAGTATCAAAGTTTTTCTCACTGGATCTTTTCTGTCACTGTGAAGTGGTAGCACACACAGAACCGGAGCTCTGATGCCAACTGAAGGTGAGAAAATACTTAGAAGGGGGGTTGAATAAGTATGAAGATAAAAACTTAGAAGTAAAAACTCAAGTATTTTTATCCTGGTTCGTTGAACTCAACTACTCCAGTCCACCCTTTCTAGAGTGATTTGCCTTTCTCAAACAAGGACTTAATACACTATTTAATCAACTGATTACAATAGTAAGCACTAAGAACAACTGTTCAAAGTCTTTTCAAGAACTACTGATCCTAACTGGATCTTCTTAAGGTTCTCTTACAATCAAATGTAATAATAAATACAAGTGTTAAAATGCTTCTAATAAAGCTTTATTACAACTGTGATTTTTCACTTAAGATTAAGAACATTGAAATAATTCTAGCAAGAATATATGAGTTGTTTGAGAGCTTGTTAATAAATTCTTTTCAAGTGTATTCGTCAACTAAAGAAGATGAGTGGAGACTTGCTTTTATAGGCACAGTGATCCAAGAGCTTTTCATGTTGAGAAGAGTGTACCAAAAGGTCTGAGCCTTTTTGTCTTCACATCAAGTGACCTTTCCTAGAAGAAGAATGCACAGAGAAATCCTTTTTGTCCGTGTTCTTGTGTTTAGCATAAATAAGGAAAGAGTCGTTTGGATTATTCCAACGGACATAATCTTTGAATTCTTCTTCAACAATTTTCAGCAAGAATCATCAGAGTCTATGTTAGTCAGAACCTTCTAATGTTCATCAGAGTTTTGCTGAATCAGAGTCTTTGCAGCAAGTGTGCTTTCAGCGTGTATAATTTCAGAGCAGAGTTTTTGGGTCAGATCCTCAGTGCTGGCAGCGTTAGTACTATCAGAGTCTTCTGAAGTAACTGTGCTTGAATAACTCTTCATACAGACTTCTTCATTTTTTTCAGATGCTTCTGGCTTGCTTCAGATTCTTCTGTAGCTTCTGCTTCAGATCCTTCTGGAGGCAGCACTCAGAATCTTCTAGTGGCAGCATTCAGAATCTTCTAAGAGATGCTTCTGACGCTTCAGAGCCTTGCATATTTCTTATGTTCAGATCTAATTTTCTTCTGGAGTGATATTTACTTTAACATCTGTTGCAAACATTTTCAAGCAAATTTTAGAGTATATAATTCTTAAATACAAAATTTCATAATAGTTATCATCAAAACATAGAGATATTATTAAGAACCAATCTGTTATCTAACAATCTCCCCCTTTTTGATGATGACAAAAACATCAGTAATTTTGTTCAATAGTAAAGAAAATAATTATAACTCCCCCTGAGATGATGAATCTCCCCCTGAATTGAATATTAATAAGGAATAGAAACTTCCCTTTTTGTCTTGAGTATTCTTTTCAGAATTAGAGCTTGATTGTTCTAAACATTTGATCTTGCATGTTTCAGAGTCAGAGTCTGATAAGTTAGATATGATCTGGGAGTCTCAGAGTTTCTTTTAACGAATGTATCAGATTTATCAAATGTTCTGAAACACTCAGAGTTTATGTTAGTTAGAATTGATATGTCTGAAGTCTCATTTAGGTAGAGTTTATTTAAACAGTCAGATCTATTTCCCCCCCCCCCCTTTTTTTTGTCATAATCAAAAAGTAAAAACTTTTAAAAGACAAATAAAAGGAAATACAGAAAAGATAAATCATGTAGAGAAAACATTGAGTCATTCATTCATTCAGAGCAAATAATACAAACATCAGAAATAAAATTCAAGTACATGTGCAAACATCAGATAAAAAAAAATAAACTAAGTTTGTTTTGACAAAATCATCTTCAACAGATCAGTGATCTCAGAGGATGAGTGTTCTTGCTTTGACATCCACTTAGCCATGGTTTCATTCTTCTATAAAATCATCTTCACGTTGAATTTGCCCCTACGAGGACCGTAAAATTTTTCTTGTGATTGGTATGTGTGTAAGGTAGTCAAGAAAGTATTTATAGTTCAAGGGAAGAGGTGTTTGAACTAAGGAACTTGGGAAAGTTTAGAAATTGAGGTATAATTTGAACACCCTAGGTTCCCCGGAGTAAGGAAACGAGTCCAACGTGTAGATTTGTGCCATAGTACTTGGATTTGAGAAGTACTCCCCGATTAGTTTAGTGTGATAGTCCGGCATGATTGAAAGAGTTGTATATGTTAATTTTGAGAATGACTTGTGGCACCAAAAAAAAAAGAGTTGAATAATGACGATAAAGACAACTTGTCCTTCTAAGTAAGGTAACCCTCACCCGGTTATTTAGCCTAACGGGGGTTGAATCTCTATAGTCGTCCCAAAGTGGACTTATAAACGCTTGTGAGTGAGAAAAAGAATAAAGGTGCCACGGAAAAAGTCTCGAGAAAAATTGTACATGCCTTAATCTGATTATCCGAATGAAAGGGGTAGAAAATTGAAGAAAAGACTTAAGCCCAAAGCATAGTTGGAGAGGTTGCCGAAAGGGGGATTTAGGTCCGTGGTTTTACTGCGGTGTGTGTTTAAGTAATGCCTTCGTTAACGGATGAGTATCGAGAGAGCTAGTTTGAGCCGATCAGAACTAAGACTCATGTATGAGTATTAGCACGCCTTGCATCCTAAGCCCTTCACTGGATGTGCTGTTTGATTTGAAAATTTTTATCCAAGCTTTTGGCTTGAGGTCAAGCAATGGTTTAAGTTTGGGGGGGGGGGGGGGGGGGGTTTATCGGTGGTTTTTACACGTTATTTTACCATTTGTTTCTGTTAATCATTTGTTTTATCTTGTCGCATTTTATTGGTGGTTTGGTGTTTTCATTGTTTCTAGGTTCAGGTAAACAATAAAGGAGAAGCAGAGCGAAAACCAGGGAAAATGGAAAGATTTCAGAAGAGTTTTGATGTAGAACCAGCAGCCTGACACGGGTGCACGTGTTGTGTGACACTGCCCGTGTCAGGGTTACTGAAAGTAAAATCTTTAGCAATCTGCACGAAAACGATCATAACTGGAGTTCTGGGAATCCGTTTGAGGCATTCTAATAATCACCAGAAAGCAAAGAGAGAGAGTGTGACACGGGCACCTGTGTCAGGGTTACAGAAAGTAAAATCTTTAGCAGTCTGCACGAAAACGATCATAATTGGAGTTCCGGGAATCCGTTTGAGGCATTCTAATAATCACCAGAAAGCTAAGAGAGAGAGCTACGACTTTCGTGTTGATGTTGAAGTCAGATTCAGAGCAAATTTTTCCAGATTTTCGTTTGAACCTACAACATTAGTTTTATTAAGTTTTGGTGTGAAATCTCGGAGGGCAGTTTAGATATTTTGCATTGTAATTGGAATTCTGCTATATGAGGCACATCGTGAATTGAGAGAGGGGAATTTTTGGACAGAAAAGAATTTCACGAGAAAGATTGGAGCGATCAAGGTGTTGGGAAACTGAAGGTCCTCATGAGCGGAAGCGATTGAAGATCAAAGTAACCGATTATCTTGTAATGTTTAATCATATTGTTGATTTTATCTGTATTATTATAGTAGCTAGACCCCTCAACACTAGGGGGTGTCCCTGAATTGACTCTATAATAACCTTATTTCCTTTGAATAATGGATTTCACTGCTTTCTAATCATCGTTGTTATTGTATAATTTTCTTATGGCTTTTCTTATTTTACCAATAAGGATTTGATTTACGGTTAACCTTAGGTTTGGAAAAACAATCGTTAACGCGTTTATACGATAATACTATAGTAGATATTGCCTAGGAATGGGGATACCCTATAGTAACCGTAATGTTTTAGATTAAATATTTTGCTTGGGATTGTTCCTATACCGCCAAGGAATTGGGGCATAGGAAGAATACCAAAGGGTTTTCTGCTAAGGAATTAGAGTCAACTAATCTTTAAAACCGGTAATGATGGAATTGAGCGGTGGTTTCGCGACTTAGGATTAGTGTTATTACAAGGAAGTTTATACACCCTAACTCTAGCATTGTATCTCCTTCTGTTCAAAACCTTTATTTTACTCTTTTTGCCTTTTATATTTTATTTTTACAAATTAAAACCTTTGAAACCCCAAGGCTTTTGTTTAACTAACATAAAACTAGAATTCTATATCGTCAAGCAGTCCTTGAGATTGACATTCGGGGAATTTCCCCTTATTACTACATCGGTAAAAATAGTACACTTGCTATTTCACCGGTCAAGTTTTTGGCGCCGTTGCCGGGTACTGCCTAATATCATAGATTTTTAGATTTTTATTTTAGTTAAACTTTTGTTGTTCCGCAACGATTTTTTTTTTGTATTTTTATTTTATTTTATTATAAATAAAAAATTTATAAATTTTTTTTGCAGATTATTGCTACTTCTTGAATTCTTTTATACCGTGCTACTGATAAAGTGTCTCAGTTTTGTAGTTATGAATGTTTTTTATGCATTGCCACCTGTATCTCCTGCATGTTGATCGCCTGATTTGGGAATCAGTTTGGAAGATGCGACTGAATAGGAGGGATGTAAGAATCCTTATGAATGAATGTAAGGAAGCTAACTATTATCCAGATAAGTTTATTTGGAGAGAGTTCAGGTTGAGAGAGGAATGTGTGAACGAAGAAGAGAAATTCATGACGTCAGACGAAGAAAATACATTAGAAATAGAAGAATCAGAGGTGAACAGGGAATACAGGGATGAAGAAAGAAGCCAACTTGAAGAGGATCTAGTGTTGGATGAAAATATAGATATAACAAATTGTGTAGATGTAGGCATTCAACAAGAAAGTCTTCAAGAAATTAGTATCCCTAAAAATTTTTTTAACAAGGCAGATGAAAGACAAGGAATTGACAAAGTATTGAATTTCATGTATGCCTTGTTCACTAAAGCACATCTGAAAATGATTTGGAAGCAACATCATCAATACCTCAAATTCATGGGATTGCTTCCAAACAAAAGAAAGAAAAAAGATGATGTGCTCTTTCTTTCATATATGCCACCTTAACAGAAAGTGAGCCGTCGAGCCATGCGACATTAAACGAAGCGCTGCATGGGAGGCAACCCACAGATTTTAATAATTGATGCTTTTATTTTTGTTCTTATTTTATTTTTGCAGGAATAAACGAGAGTTTGTAAGGGAAAACGTGTAAGCAGCAAAGAGGTGTTGCATTAACTGTCGACCCCTCTGTGAGGATCTCTGTGAGTACATCTCCTCTCCTCTTGTTCTTAAACATTGAGACAATATTTAGTTCAAGTTTGGGGGAGGTTTTACCATTTTGAATTTTCAATTTAAATGCCTTTTTATTTTAAGTTCGGTAAAAATCACGTCGAATTCGCCCCTACGAGGACCGTAAAAATTTTCTTGTGATTGGTATGTGTGTAAGGTAGTCAAGAAAGTATTTAGAGTTCAAGGGAAGAGGTGTTTGAACTAAGGAACTTGGGAAAGTTTGGAAATTGAGGTATAATTTGAACACCCTAGGTTCTCCGGAGTAAGGAAACGAGTCCAACGTGTAGATTTGTGCCATAGTACTTGGATTTGAGAAGTATTCCCTGATTAGTTCATTGTGATAGTCCGGCATGATTGAAAGAATTGTATATGTTGATTTTGAGAATGACTTGTGGCACAAAAAAAAAGAGTTGAATAATGACGATAAAGACAACCTGTCCTTCTAAGTTGGGTAACCCTCACCTGGTTATTTAGTCTAACGGCGGTTGAATCTCTATAGTCGTCCCAAAGTGGACTTATAAACGCCTGTGAGCGAGAAAAAGAATAAAGGTGCCACGGAAAAAGTCTCGAGAAAAATTGTACATGCCTTAATCTGATTATCCGATGAAAGGGGTAGAAAATCGTAGAAAAGACTTAAGCGCAAAGCATAGTTGGAGAGGTGTCCGAAAGGGGGATTTAGGTTCGTGGTTTTACTGCGGTGTGTGTTTAAGTAATGGCTTTGTTAACGAATGAGTACCGAGAGAGCTGGTTTGAGCCGATCAGAACTAAGACTCACGTATGAGTATTAGCACGCCTTGCATCCTACGCCCTTCACTGGATGTGCTGTTTGATTTGAAAATTTTTATCCAAGATTTTTACTTGAGGTCAAGCAATGGTTTAAGTTTGGGAGAGTTTTATCGGTGGTTTTTACACGTTATTTTACCATTTGTTTCTGTTAATCATTTGTTTTATCTTGTCGCATTTTATGTGTTTTAATTGCATTTTACGCGTTGTTTAGTGTTTTCATTGTTTCTAGGTTCAGGTAAACAATAAAGGAGAAGCAGAGTGAAAACCAGGGAAAATGGAAAAATTTCGGAAGAGTTTTGATGTAGAAGCAGCAGCCTGACACGGATGCCCGTATCATGTGACACTGCCCGTGTCAGGGTTACTGAAAGTAAAATCTTTAGCAGTCTGCACGAAAACGATCATAACTGGAGTTCCGGGAATCCGTTTGAGGCATTCTAATAATCGCCAGAAAGCTAAGAGAGAGAGCTACGACTTTCGTGTTGGAGTTGAAGTCAGATTCAGAGCAAATTTTTCCAGATTTTCGTTTGAACCTACAACATTAGTTTTATTATGTTTTGGTGTGAAATCTCGGAGGGCAGTTTAGACATTTTGCATTGTAATTGGAATTCTGCTATATGAGGCACATCGTGAATTGAGAGAGGGGACTTTTTGGACAGAAAAGAATTTCACGAGAAAGATTGGAGCGATCAAGGTGTTGGGAAACTGAAGGTCCTCATGAGCGGAAGCGATTGAAGATCAAAGCAACCGATTATCTTATAATGTTTAATCATATTGTTGATTTTATCTGTATTATTATAGTAGCTAGACCCCTCAATGCTAGGGGGTGTCCCTGAATTGACTATGTAATAACCTTATTTCCTTTGAATAATGGATTTCACTGCTTTCTAATCATCGTTGTTATTGTATAATTTTCTTATGGCTTTTCTTATTTTACCAATAAGGATTTGATTTACGGTTAACCTTAGGTTTGGAAAAACAATCGTTAACACGTTTATACAATAATACTATAGTAGATATTGCCTAGGAATGGGGATACCCTATAGTAACAGTAATGTTTTAGATAAAATATTTTGCTTGGGATTGTTCCTATACCGCCAAGGAATTGGGGCATAGGAAGAATAGCAAAGGGTTTTCTGCTAAGGAATTAGAGTCAACTAATCTTTAAAACTGGTAATGATGGAATTGAGCGGTGATTTCGCGATTTAGGATTAGTGTTATTACAAGGAAGTTCATACACCCTACCCTAGCATTGTTTCTCCTTCTGTTCAAAACCTTTATTTTACTCTTTTTGCCTTTTGTATTTTAGTTTTACAAATTAAAACATTTGAAACCCCAAGGCTTTTGTTTAACTAACATAAAACCAGAATTCTATTTCGTCAAGCAGTCCTTGAGATCGCCATTCGGGGAATTTCCCCTAATTACTACATCGGTAAAAATAGTACACTTGCTATTTCACCGGTCAGTACAATAACCCTTAATGCACACCATTTGGGGATGGGTAGGCCCTTACTCCATGCGTTGCTTTTAAACCTAGGTTTCCTGTTTGTTTGTACATATGCGTGTATCTTTGTGTATCTCTGTTTGTCTGTGTTTGTGCATCCTTGCATTCATAAGCATCATATTGCATTGGTTTCAGGGGATTCAAGTCTTATTTATAAAAATCACAGGACCATTATAGGTTGCAAAAGGAAAAACACTTTAAAATATTATTTCAAGAGTCTTAAATTGGATGACCTAAGGAAGTTAGGAAATTTAGTTGAAGATCAAGAAGGATTCAGAAACAAGTATAGGAAGCTTTTACTTCTATTGAAGATTCAGGTGGATAGTGGACTTCTTTCTACTTTGCTACAAATCTATGATCCAAATTATCACTGTTTTACTTTCCCAGACTATCAGCTTTTTCCTACCTTAGAAGAACATTCTCAGTTGGTTGGGTTTCCCATTTTGGATGAGTCTCCTTTACCTTTCTTTGGGAAGGATCCCAAAGAACAAGACATTGCCAAAGCTATATACTTAAAGTTATCTAATATCGAAGCCAACATGATTACTAAAGGTGGAACTTTTGGATTAACAACAGACTTCCTGATCAAGAAAGCCTAATATTACACCGATCATATGAGCATGAACGCATTTGAAGCAATCCTCTCCTTACTTATCTATAGAGTGTTCAGTTCCCGAGCTTCAAAGGATTCGTTGACCATAATGCCATTAAAGCTTTCATGAAGAACAATCCAGTACCCACTCTGCTAGCTGATGCTTACCATTTAATTCATCTCCGAAATTTTCATGGTGGAGGAATGATTACCTGTTGCGTACCTTTATTATACAAGTGGTTTATTTCACACTTGCCCAAGTTTGGCTCCTTTTGGGATCTCGATAAAGGACGTTGGTCACAGAAAATTATGGCTCTGACTCACTTGGATATTGATTGGTCTAACCGTGTCTATGAAGGGATACTAATTATTGATAGTTGTGGAGACTTTTCCAATGGACCTCTTCTTAGCATCAATGGAGGAATCAATCACAATCCTGTTCTAGCTCGCCGTTAGTTAGGATATCCTCTGAAAGAACAACCCAAAAGTGTTCATGTGGAGAGTATTTTCTTTAAGGACAATAAGGAACTTCAAGAGAAGATTGTGGTTGCATGGCGTCACCTACATAAGAAAGGAAGAGAAAGTTTGGGGAAACCTAACTGTGTTTCTTTGGAACCGTACCTCCAGTGGGCTAGAGATAGGGTTATCAAGCTGAGGATGCCTTACCCTCGACAAGAACCCATGCCTTTAAAGAGGGAACCTATTCTAATTTTCATGTCTGAAGCTGAAGAATTGAAGATTGCTCTGAGCAAAGCCCAACAGGAGTCAGAAGCTTGGAAAAATAAGTATCAAGTGGTTGTTGAAGAGAATTATGAACTTCAAAAACAACTTTAGATGAAGAATGAAGAGTCACTTTCCTGCAAGAAGAGAAAAGCACATGAGGATTTATTTTCCTCTAACCTTCAGACTACCCCTTGGAAGCTGATTGTAGACAAGCTCATCTTCGAGAAGACCCAGCTAGAAGAGCAGATTCAGGGGCAGAATACAAGACTTCCTTAGGGCTTTATTAGCTTTTATTTAGATGTTATTTTAAGACTCTTTTAAGAATATTTATTTGTAATCCGTTATTAAATAATAAATGGATTTCTTTTCGTATCATATGACGTTTATAAATACTTGAATTCCATGAAATCTTTCATATTCGCATCTCTGCATTTTGTTTTTCTAACCCTTCAAGAAACCCAAATTGATTTGCAGATATTGTAAAATGGATTTTGGAAGAAGAGAAACATTGAAGTACACCTTCAAGAATCCAAAAATTGAGAGCTTAAAGGAACTGGGAAGTCTAATCGACAACTGTTTAGCTTTCTCAGATGAATATGGAAGAATCTTTCCGTTTTTGAGACTCAAGATAATCGATGGGCTACTCTCGTCCAGTTCTACGATCCTCTTTACCACTGTTTCACTTTTCCTGACTAACAGTTGATGCCTACTTTGAAAGAGTACTCTATATTGATGGGAATGACCATAACATCTCGACCTCTATTCTCTGGAATGGAGGACACACCTAGTGATCAAGAAATTTCAAGTGCTACACACCTGAGTTTGTCTGACATTCAAGCTCACATGACCACCAAGGAAGGAGTCCTTGGATTTCCATCTGAATTCTTGATAGAGAAAATTCGATATCCATCTGATGAGAAGAACATTGAAATACTTGAAGCTACTTTTGCATTACTAGCTTATGGGATTTTCTTGTTTCCAAAAATCGACGACTTTGTCGACATGGACGCCATTAAAATCTTCATACTCAGGAACCTTGTTCCCACCTTGTTGGCTGATACCTACCATTCCATCCATCTGAACAATTATGAAGGAGGGGGACATATAGTTTGTTGTACTGCTCTTCTTTACTCATTGTTCATTTCTCGTTTGACAAGGTTTCGAAGTATCTGGGAGTTAAAAGAGGCACCTTGCTGGTCGAAAATAGTCATGTCTCTTAATCACTTGGATTTCGTATGGCATGACATTTTGTATGGTGGAGTTAGAGTGATTGATAGTTATGGAGATTTTCCAAATGTACCTTTCATTGGGACAAAAGGATGTATCAACTATAATCCTGTTTTAGTATGCAGACAACTTGGACATCCAATGAAGGAGAGACCAGATCAGACTTTGCTCGAAGGAATTTTCCTCAAGGAAGGAGAAAATTCAGAGCTCAAAGCTAATATCTTACAATCATGGTGCCACATTCACAGGAAAGGGATGACTGCTGTCGCTACTCGAAAAATGCATCGCGCAATGACGGGGAGGCGAAAAGAAAGGGCAGAAGAGTCACCACCGAACTTTATTTATCCCATGAGGGGAAAGGAAAATATCAAGAAAACCTTAAGAAAGAAATGGATAAGATGGTCTCACGACCAAGAATGGGTTCGGAAGCCGGTTATGCGAGGGGAAGGTATTAGCACCCCTCGCATCCATCGTACTAGATAGGAACCATTTGTTTGTCGACGTGTGATTATACTTGCTATAATATTATGCTATAAAAGAGTGTTCCACGGGGTAAAAGAAAGGTTATAAACAGGGGAAAGAGAGGTAACGAGGGAAGAAGAGAGAAAGAACAAACTCGGTAGGACTTCGCGGTCCTAGGCCTACGTATTCTCAAAAGGTATGAGAAAGTCAGAGTCGTAGTTCGGGGAACTACAGATATAGGGGGGAATGTGCTCGACAAGGATTGTGGCCCTTGTGCCTACATATCTTTACTCAAAAGAAATAAAGAATCAGAGCAGTCGTAGTTCGGCATACAGTTTGCGGGAAGTTCTGGTAGACGATGCTATCGTGCGCATTCTAGCAGTTAAGGTGTTTTGCTGCTCGCATGTGAGGAGACTTAAGCGTTACCTGTTTGCGGTAGAACGGACGTAGCATGCCTTTCTGGGAAAAGGGTGGAAAAAAGAAAAGGGTGTTCGCTAGGATTGTCGCAATCCTATGCCTACATATTCTCAACATGCAAGAGAAATCAGAGCAACGTAGTTCGTGCTACTACGGGTAACTGGTGTTTTTGTAGATGATGTTATCGTGCGCATTCTATAATGTCGCACCTCGAAAAATCACGGAGACATTTCGGAGAAATGACCCTCGCGCGAAAGGTGCGGAGATGCGGTTCGACAGAGTCGCCACCGAACTTTATTTTTCCCGAACAAACGGGAGAGGAAAATATCGAGAAAACCTCTTAAAACGAAAGGATAGGAACAGGGCTGTCGCAACCAAGTTCCGGGTTCGGGAGTCGGTTACGTGAGGGGAAGGTATTAGCACCCCTCACGTCCGTCGTACTCGACGGGAACCTCTTAAGGTAATTGCGGGGAGTGTTGTTTAGGTTTACTTGTTTTCTTCTCGTTGTTAAAGGTAGAATTGGTAGGTTAAAAGGTTAAAGACGCAAAGGAGAGATGGGTGGTTAGAAGATAAGGTACTCGCCAAGGATTGGGGCCCTTATGCCTACGTATGCTCATTCGGACGAGAATGAGAAATCAGAGCGTCGTAGTTCGACTACGGGAAAGGTCGGGGGAAATGGGAGATGGATAGAAGGTAGCTCGCCAAGATCATCACAATCTTGTGCCTACGTATCTTACATTCGGACGAGAATGAAGAATCAGAGCAATCGTAGTTCGTGGTAACAACCACGAAAAGGTGAGGTTGAATAGATTGGAAGTTTGAGAAAGAGACGAAAGGGTGACTGACAAGCAACCCAAGAGCGCGCCTCAAGAGCTTGTCACTCAAGAATTCAAGGAATGCGAGATTCCAAGAACTCAGTTCTTTCGGGAATTGACTGAATAAGTTGAATACAAAGAGTTGGATGTTTTGAAATCGAAAGAATGAACTAATAACAACTCAAGGGCGCGCCTCAAGAGTTACTCATTCGAATATTCAAAAAATGCTTGATTCTGAGAATATCCCTCTTTCGTAAGTTTAAAAAACATATGTGAAAAGATCGAATCAAAAGATGGCATGCGAGGCCAAAAGGAAGTTGTTTTGAAGCGGCTCGACGACGTGTCGAGGATTTGTTTGAAAATGAAACCGACTTGACGACGTGTCAAGGGTTAGGATTGTGAGAAATGACATTAGTCCCTAAGGGTGCCCCCAATATCAAAACCACGAGGAGTTGTGAAAGAAATGGGTTGCGAATGCGGACGAGCATTCAAATATGGAGAACGTTTGAAAATGATTGAATTTGAAAGAGTCGAAAGGTTGAGTGAATAACAACTCGAGAGCGTGCCTCAAAAGCTATTCACTCGGAAATTCAAAGAATGCTAGATTCCAAGAACCTTCCTCCTTTCGAAGTTTGATCGAGAAAATATTTTAAAAATGATTTGAAGCGAAATGGGGTATGAAAATAATTTGTGAACGTGTGAGAGGTGAGAACGCGAGATTGGATTTGAAAATATCAATTATTTAATAAATGAGACGTCGGCCCCACAACTAAATAATCGGGGTATTACCGAAATGCTAGATCTCGACAACACCTTTTTATACATAAAATGTTTGAATGAACAACGGGGATATCACACAGAATTGCTGGATTCTTATGATATTTCTTTGTCCAAATAGGAGAATGTTTAAAGAGCGAAGAGTTGAACAATACATTATTTAAGGTGTACACCTCAATAATATCCATTCGAAAACTCAAGAAATGCTAGACTTCAAGAGTTTAATTTTTCGTAATTTGGTTTAAAAATAATTTAATATTTAGAAAGGAAATTATTAGCTTTGAGGATGATTTATCTGAGAAAATAATTTGTATATAAAAAAAGATATTGGAATGGAAACAGAGAAAAAAAATGTCAATTTTGAAAATAAAGTATGAAAATAGTTTGAAGTTTTATTTAGAAAATGATTTAGGATTGTCTCAAAATAACTATCTATTAAATTGAATATAAATCAATTTTGATTTTAAAAAAGATAATTATTGTCATTTGGAAATGTTTAATGAAATTTTATTCGCTACAAGGTTTTTTCTTTAAAATAGAATCTCCTTTGAAATTGCCTTATTAAATAAAAACTTAAAAAAGAATGATTTTGATTTAATTTATAAAATACTGTTTTAATGAACAACAAAAGTGTCACGTGGAGTGCTAGACTCCAATGACGTTTTCTTGTCTAAATAATTAAAGGGTGTATTTTATAATGAAAAGTCGAATGTTACTACCCAAGGCGTATGCCCCAATAGTAATTATTCAAGAACTTAACGGATGCTGGACCTTAAGAGTTTAATTTTCGTGATTTTTAAAAAAAAATGATTTAATTAAATGGACTTAAGAAATATTATTGCTTCAAAGTTTTTCTTAATTTTTATATAAAACTAATATCTAAATTCTTTCTAACTATTATTTAAATAATGATTATTATGAGATAAAAGTGAAAATGAAACAACAGTATTCACATTATTGATGACTAAGATATATATACATATGCTAACTCTCATGCCACAGTAATAGACAGTGCTTTTAAAGAAAATTGACTAAAGCGCTCGTTGAAATTCCGTAAGTCTCAGGTTATTTCATAACAAAGTTCCATCGATAGTATAATAACAGCATATTGAGATTCATGTCAAAACCATGACACCCTATAGCAATTAACATAAAACACGGTATGTTACTTAAAATAATGGCAGCATCAGAACAAAGAGAGTCACGATATAAATATGCTATGAATTATTACCGTCATTTAACATTCCTAATGAAGAAACAACCAGACCATGTTCATTCCACATAAAATCGCAACACAAGGACAGAAGATACTAACATATCTAGTGCAGAATTTCAACAGAACAAAAGCATCAGGATTGGATTCATACGCACGCGATATCATTGATACACAGAAGAAATAAAACCGAATAGAAAATGATCTGAGCATCTACTCAAATATAAACAAAATCGAAACGGCATGGCTCTCGCGACCGAACAACATTATAAATGAAAATCCAGTTTCAACAACTTAAACATACACTAGCAGCAAGCAATTTGTTCATGACAGTGTGATTACGAACTAACAGCACAACATGAATAAACTCGATTAATACACTATTTTTATAAATGAGCATTATAAAAGAAAACTTGTTATGGTACAACCAAAATACAATTATGAACAGATACAATTTTTTACAGTGATATCATCACTTCAGAAAAAAAAGAGGAAAGACTCGAAATGTTACCGAAGGCGTGAGGAACAAATTCATTGTGGTCGATGTTGTCGAGTTCTATTGTTTGCAGATTTGATGGGTTTGTTGCGAGGTTGTCGGCGTCGGAGAGAAAATTCTAGCTGTGATATTGTTGTTGAGAATCGAACAAGATGTTTTGCTCTGTGTTGCTGCCAAGACCAAACATTGACAGCACCATTGCGGTTGTATTTTGTGTCAAAAGCTTAAGGTCGGTTATTGAACACATTCGTCATCTACGCTGTTTCTCCAGTTGCCATCCTTCTTTGACTGAATCCTGAGACTTCCACTGAGTTAATCGATTTAACGACCTACATATTGATTTAACAACCTGCAAACAGAAATAACAATATGGCGCCCTCAAACTCGAACCCGTATCCACACACAGAGTTGTAGCGGCGTGTTATTGCTGGGACATAATCCCTTCCAATCTCACATCTGATTCAAAGCTTGCTCATGAAGATGACAGCAACATAATCTTTACCAAATTGCGACAGACAAAATGGAATCATATGCGAGCCCTGTTGTTGTTGTTGAATATTGTCGGTGCGATATTGTCAAGCCCGTGAAATTTGATGCTATCGAACTGGGTTGGACATCAACCGTCGACTTGAAACCAGACGTCTTGGATTCAAACTGCTGACACAAGTTTGAAGAGCGAAGCTGAAGACTCGTTTGCATTGACTGTATCGGTTTCGAATCCTGAGTTTAGACTTTAAAAACCTGCACATAACAGACAACAATCCAAGAAAACACAGAACACGAATTTCACAAATTCGAAATCACCAAAACGAAGGTTGATAACCTTGTGTGCTTTTTGTCAGTATTAGTGTTAAAGACAACAACAACAAACATATAAAATCAGATGCTTAGAAACACAGTTGATACAGGCTGGCTATAACTTCTACTAAGATCATCACAGTTTGTGGCACAGACATGAGGAAGACCAACCGATAAGCTGATAGTTTCGTTGCCGCATTCAAGTCTGGTACATGCTGGCTAAGGGGTGAACACTGCATCTCGAAGATTCCTCTATGATTGTTGTGAGCTTCGCGCCACCTGGAAAAAAATGATAACAGGAAGAATATACATTTTAAGAAAGTTGTTGCGGATGCGGTTTGTCGTCAATGGAACCGAAGCGTGGCGTCAAAGTGACGCCGAAGGCCGCTGTTGCTAATGTCGTTGTTATTCGAGTCAGAAATGAGTCACGGCTGAGCATTTGATGTCATCTTGAGAAATTAGAAGTGGTTTTGCTGCTATTCATTTTGGGAGATGCGGAAATGGGTAGTGCGGCGGTGATTTATCAGAAGGTGGTGGTGAAACGAACGGCGGTGGGAAAGAGGTTGAGGTGTTTTTGGATGAGGGTTTGATGTGGGAGGAGCGGCGGAAATGGATTTTGTGAGGGAGAAGATGAAGCTTTATGGTTTATCGCTTTGATTTGGAAGAAGATAACATGGGGGGGGGGGGGGGGGCGCCGTTTTTAGGATTTCATGATGAAGATGAACAGTTCCCCTCCCTTCTTTCCATCGGTTCCTTTTTAAGAACACACCCCAGAGAGAAACCTAATGGGCCGCTACCAATGGGCCTTTTCCTCAACTTTTCTTTTTTTTTTTAATTAACATTTTTGAACAAACATTAACAAATGCATAAATTAATTTAAACTAATTTAATTAACTATTTAAAAATAAAAATATTAAATATAAATATAAAATAAAAGATATTAATAAATATATATATAAAACAAACTAAAAAAATTCAAAATTTAATATTAACAAATAAAAGAGCAATATATGTGCACAAAATATTATTATTAATAATATCTAAAAAAGAAAAAAAATCAGGAGATTACGAAAAGAATTAATATTCACAAAAAATGCTTACTTTTAGGCCACGTGTCACGCTTTAATTGGTTAAAAAGAAATTTTTTTGAAAAATGCCCAATTTCGGGTGGACACGTGTCTAAACGGCATGAAACACTAAATGCGAAAATATTTTACGAAAGGGATAGGACAAATTTAGGGTATGACATATAAGATTAGGTGTTTTTGTGGATAATATTCTCAAGAGAACTTCTTTTGAGTGTAGCATCGCGTAGCACTATTTTGGGGGGTACCCCCTCATAGCCCCGCACTACATCCTAATAAAGGCCAAAGAGGGTTAAGGTAACTAAGGTCCTCAATATCATAGGCTCTAACATCGAATATAGTGCATGTTTTCACGATTAAGAACTCTTTCAACAATACAACTTTCGAGAGGGCCTCAATTGAGCGTGATTTTCAAGTCAGCTTGGTCGGGATTCCACCCCCTATAAGCCTCTTTGAACATATCACTATCCTATCTTAAGTTCACTCAAGTCCGGGCGTAGGACTTTGTCTCACCACTCAAGAGTAGCAACCCAAAAAGCAATAAACAAACAAGTATACAAGTAAACAATTAAGCAAATATAAGCAAGTATAAACTAACATAAAAAACAAGTTAGGGAATCCCACTAAGGCATCCCCAGTGAAGTCGCCATTTCTGTCGCGGTGAAATTTTGATACCAAGCTATTAAGGAACTGGAATCTAATTCATTTGCAACCGAACTTTGATTTTTCCAAAGGAAGGGATAAAGATCGAAATTCCCACAATGCAATGCAAATGCAAGCTAGAGTTTTAGGTTCGGGGGTTGGTTAAACTTAGGGAAGGTGCTAGCATCCTAAGTTTCTGTAGTACTCTACAGGAACCTCTTGTTTTATGTTTGTTTATTGCTAAGGTTTATCTTCTTAATGGTTAAAATACCTAGGGGTTTCTTTCTAAGTATACTCAATAAGATATCGCATCTTATGCCTACATATCCTTACGGGAGTGGAATCAGAGTATCTGTAGTTCCCCTAAAGGGTTTGAGGAGTTCTTTGACCGTGGTCAAAGTTCCTACGAGTTTAGGGTAGTTGTTTGATTGATTTTAGGAGAAAAATCGAGTTATCATTTTAAGGGAGATTTAACCGCCACGAATTGTAGGAAAATAGTCTTTGCATCATCTTAAGAGAAGGGCTCAAGTACTCGGAATTTGATCGACAAGTACGCCTCTATCTCTCTTAAGGCAAAGTCCCTACATATTGATTGTATTGATGTGGGGTGGAGATTCTATCTCACTTAGGATGATTAACATCTTTCTCTAATGTGTTTGAATATTGTATTGAGTTGTTGAATGTGTTTGTCTAAGTTGTAAAGATACATGTTCTTCCTATGGGGTAGTATCTAACTTAGAAGATCGACTTGAATGGGATCAAGGATCGTAAGGGAGTATGATGCAAATGATGTGCACTACACACAAGCGTTGAATCATGTGTAGGTTTTTCCTTTGGACGGAATGCGATGCGAGAAAAGTAAATTGCTGTAATGTTAAATTGCAGAAGATAAATTGCGAATAAAGTAGAGCATACACACGCATGAAAGCGCTAAGGTGTGTGGGGTGAATGTGAGTGTATGAACGTGCGGAGGCGTGCGCGATTGAATTCGATTACGATGTTGGTTCCTTTTAAGCGGATTGATTTTACGAGTAATGTTGAATTAACTTATTATTAGTGAGATTGATTTTAGGGGGAGATTATTATTTTAATTATTATACTTGGCAATAATCTATAGAGGGGATTATAAATAAACTAGATTTGGGTAGAAATGATTTTTTAAATAAAAGGTGGGTAAGAAAAAGTTTTATTAAATATGTGGGTAGTTTTAATTATCTTTAATAATTATAAATTGTTTTTAAAGTGATGAAATAAGTCTTTATATTTTTAAATAAAATACACTCAGTTACTATCATATTTTTTTTTAGGAAATCCTAATAAATAACTAAAGTTATATTATAAAAGTTTTTGGATAGTTAAATAGGTTTTTTATTTATTTTATAAAAGATCATTTATCTACATTATAAAAAAAGGTTTTTCTTTTAATTAAATAAAAATAATTAGTTAACTAGATTTTGAAAGGGAAAATTAAATGATTAGGGATTATCATTTTTTAAACCTAAATAAAGATTAAAGGGTTTTTTAATTTTAAAAAAACAAACAAACAGATTTTAGTTTTGATTTTATAAGATTAATTAAATAAATGAGTTAAAAACGTGGGATTTGGTGTGATGTGGTGCACGGGACTTATTATGAGCGCGCGAAGTAATTCGTATGATCCCGTGGTAAGTGAATCGTGTGGTGGAGACGTGAGGGATTATGGTACTACCGTGGTCGTGCGTATAGCTCATAATGTTACAATACTCAGCAACATGAAATGAAAAAAAGAACACAGAGAGAGTAAAGAAACGGCGGAGAACCCTAATCCCCCCCAACGCCCTTCACTCGCTCGCCTTCCCCACTCGATCTATGTTCGAATTTCACCCTTTCTTCATCGTTGCGTTTCCCTATACCTGAAATAAACACTGAAACGTTAACCGTTCAACAATTTTAAAAGGTGTGAAAGAATCTACCGAAGGTTGGTGGCGGCGGGATGTGCGACGTGAGTAGCGTTCCTCCGACGGTCTTCGCGATGGACTTCGGAGACGTCGATCCTCGAAGGCTTAGCGTAAGATGAGTAGTTCCTCTCCTCTTCTGATTTGATCTACTTTAGGGTTTTTCTGTGATTTTGCTGAGTTTCGATCTTTCTCCCCAAAAAGTGTCTTCTTCGATTCCAATCCCCCCTTTTTATAAACATTTTGGGCTTTGGATCCTTAAATCAATGATTGAATTTCTGATTGCTTGTTATTAAAACCTTTCATTCCTGTGTTGGACAATTTTTGAAATATTTCCTTTCTCGCTCAATTGGATTCAATGTTGTTGATGAGAATCATTCTTGTGTGATTTGAGTTGAAGAATCTTTCATTGATGCTAAGGAATCGGAGAGGATCTGAATAGGATCTTAATTTTTGAATAGGGTATATTCTTCAACCGATTTTCTAACTCTAAATTTTGGCTTGGCAGGTGTGAATAACAAAAGGATTTGGGCCAGAAGAGAGTTAACAGCCCAGAGTATCGTCCATAGGAAATCCACCAGATTTGAAGGTAAGGGTGAGCGAGGTAATGTCCCTCGAGGGCTTCGTGTTTATTCTGTTTTCTAAGTTTGATAATCTTTCGTGCTAGAGGATGTACCCCTCTGTTATTTGCTGCGAAATTCTGGTGACTGTCAAATGTTTGGTTGTTTCGTAACGATTTTGTTATGTTTCTTCTTGTAGCTTGCGCACAACCTCAATTGGGAGAGACTTTGCCTAGGCTTAGAGTTTCTTTCCTCATTCACTAAAACTCTGCTCTTCTGATGGCTCAAAGCTATTCGCACTGGTTGAGGTTCTGAAGATGCTTGAAGAAAGAGTGATCGAGGGGCTGCCAGAATCGTGTTTCAGATGAATGGCTGCTGAAGTTGGTGCGTTCTAATTCTGCTGCTTTGTTTAATTATGATGTTTTCGATTCCTTTGCCGGTGCTTCAGATAAACAGGTAGATCATAGGGGTTTCATGACTAAACCAGGTTGGAATTTCGGTTCTACCTTGGATACTAATATCTTGTTCGTCTCACTTGCAGGTAGCTACAGTTTTGTAACTCTTGTGGAATTCTGTCACGAATTAACTCTGTGGTTAACTTAAGCAGGAGGAAGCTTGGGGTGGTGGTGCTTGCTGCTATTTGAGAAACATAAATTGTTGGTGCCAAATAGCTGGAGAAAACTTGATGCCTGGATTGTGTTAGAGTGCTGATTCTGTGGAAGGCTAGATGATGGAAACGACTGCATCATCGACAAATGCGTAGCAGATGGCGTTACATAGTGGATTACTGAGAGGTGGCTAACCGATTTGGTTGTGGGAGGCTCGGTTGTTGTCATTGTTGTGTATGCATTTGATGATGTTGTTGTTCAATTATGTAGGTTATGGCGGCTGTGCAAGCTGGCGGCAGGGTGTTTGATTCCCGCAGAGCACATCAGCTAACAAGTTGGATTGTCACTTGGTATTGCTTTTGACAGGTTAGAAAGGATCTGCAGTGTATTTACCGGCGGTAAGTTCACTTGCTAGTCCTTCTGCAAGAAATTCAGTGGAGGATAACCTTTGAAGCGTGACGGTTTGGCGTGGGTCAAGGTGAGTGCTTCACGACTCCCTTCTGCGATCATACCAACATAATGGTATAGTTGTACAGCTTCCGTGGCCATTATTGTTTGCTTTCCGATAGTGTCATTGTTAATGAAGCAACGTTACGTGTAAGGCCAATATCCTTATGGTGTCAGAACAACTAGGAAAATTGGAGCAATGGTGCCAGGAAAGAGGTTCAGATGACATGACGGTGGACCGACCGAAAGTGCGGATGCAGACGGCAGAAACTTCTTGCATTCATGGTAACAAGCGAGACGATAGAAACATGTAACTTGCGAATTTGTAATTTTCATACCCATGACTTTGATATTTGGATAAGTATTATTGATCCTTAACGTTGCGTCTTCTCCCTTTTTTTCTCTTTTACAGGACCAACAATATATGCATAGCTAAAGGATGCCTTACGTATGGGAACAAAGTTGTTAGCGGAAACAAGTTCCCGTCTCGGCGTGTCTGTCCGCAGGACATCACGGTTGGCTCAGTTTGTTAGGTGAAGTACTGCTGTTGTGTTATTTTTAGGTTTATGTTGGTGTAAGATACACTACAAGTTTGAATGATAATCCAATCCTTCACTATGAATGCAGGTTATGGAGACGTGTCGGTGGAAGTTGAAGCTTGTTGGAGAGTATCAAGGGTGTATCCTTCATGTGTGCTGCTGGTTTTTGAAGATGGACGACACTCTTGGAGATGCGGCATGCTTGTGAAGGAAACTTTGTCAAGTCACTGAATTTGAGTCTTAGAAGATGGCTGGGCGGTTATAAAGACGTCATGCTTGCTACTCGGTAACTTCCTCACGAACAGCTGAAGATTCTAGTATGTCAATCTCCATGATCTTGGAATAACATAGTTCTGCTTCATCAGCATTTGGCATACTAACACCTGCTGCACCAGAGGAAATATTACTATCTCGTAAAGAATGAGTGTGTCGCATCCGTCCTCGAATTGAGTGTGTACTTCTTCTGATCCAATACCGTATTGACCTTGGGTAATGTCGTGATTACCAACGACTATAATTGTCCTTTTTGTATTTTGAATGTAGTGTAGTTTAGATTTAGATTAAAACTTGGTAGAGTTTGTGGTTGCACTGTCGAACGCGTGGAAGTTGTCATGATTGTAAAAGTCTTCGGTTTACACAGTCTAATAATGTCAATGTAGTATAGGTGATGGTAGCTGCTGAGAGGAGTCTTTGACCGACACTAGCAGAAGAAGCAATGGGTTTAGGAAGAAACATGAGATCTGTTTAAATTATGTTTTGTAAGGGTCATGATATGCTATTTGAACAGGGAAAACTTTGTAAAGGCTCACAGCAAGGAATAACATTCGAATCATGCTTTACATTATCCTTCACTTGTAATGTGCTATACATAGTATCTTTATATGATTGGATACGGATACCAACCATCGAGAACCGTTATCTTAAATTCAAATTGCGCACCACTAAAGAAAGTTTGAAGATAATTCTTAAAAGGAATGAATTCCCATAAGTAATTCATGCTTTTAATTAATGCCAAACCCAAATCCTCCTTAGATTCACATAACAATGCTTGGTTGGAAATAAATCTTCTCCCCATAATATTTTTATAGTCATGCAGAGTCGTGGAAGTTTTCTATAAATTCACTCTTGTGAATGTGGATGTAATGTGATTCTCGAAACTCATAATTTTACACGAACTTAAACTTGATATTTTAATTTTGAACTTGCAAACATGAATTGAATCTTGTAAGGAAAAATGTATCTCAAATATTCACTTCGAAAACTTCTTGCCTAAACCTCCTGATCCTCCTCGGCAATATACACTGAAGCTTTTGAGCAGATGGAGGAAAATGACCAGTAGAGAACCCTAGAATCCTTGAATTAGAATGGTTATATCCTGGAATACTTGACCATGAGAATAAGTATAATTTATGCTTGAAATCAATGTACCTGCACACACCTTATTAGTCATAATAAACACGCGTAAAAGTAAAAAGAAAGCATGCAAAAAACGAAGGGGGTGGAATCTTAAGGTCAAAAATTAGGGTGCGACAGATGCCCCTATTTAAGTTTCTTCTATCCGGAGATATGGAGATTGAAATCTTCGTCTCGACGAGATAGGAGGGACTTAAATACAAACATTGCACGAATTTTTGGCCCTAAGAAGCCACCGAATGCGAATGATTTGGAATGACATGAAATGATATGGAAATGCAAGACAGACGGGGGGTCCTTTAGAGAAATGGCGCCACAGGGGAAAAGACTAGACACAACACACCAGAAGAACCAGCTCAACAAAGCGAGGCTCCACGGGGACAGGAAACAACCACCAAAGGGAAGTCTCTAAACGTGTGAAAGTATAGCGCATACACCAAGAATATGGTGATTTAACAGTAGGTGAGAAACTTGTAATCGAAGGGTAGATTTACTACCATAATGTAGTGGTCGATAATAGTCCAAATGAATTTTCTTGATCGAGTCAATAACTCAATTTTGTTTCGTATTCTTTTCTTTTCTTTTCTTCTTATTTTGAGATCCAACCGGAAATGGTAAAATGGGTAAACCTCTCCACGCTTCATGGTCTGAGTACCATGAACGGGTCTCAATTCTGAAAAACGCCTCCCCACGCCTCATGGCCCGGGTACCACGAACGGGTCTTAGCTTTGAAAAAACGCCTCCCCACGCCTCGTGATTTGGAATCCACGAACGGGTCTTAGTTGTGCAAAACGCCTCGCCACGCCTCATGGTCTGGGTACCATGAACGGGTCTTAGCTCTGAAAAACGCCTCCCCACGCCTCGTGATTTGGAATCCACGAACGGGTCTTAGCTCTGAAAAACGCCTCCCCACGCCTCGTGATTTGGAATCCATGAACGGGTCTTAGCTCTGCAAAACGCCTCCCCACGCCTCGTGATTTGGAATACACGAACGGGTCTTAGCTGTAGATTTTGTGGTAGATGTCACTGTAGATTGTGGAACTTCTTGGCTGTGAGCCATAATGTGTTGTAAATTATAGAACTTTGTAGATGTAAGTTTTAGATGTAATATGTAATGTAATGGAGATTGTAAAGTTTCACCGAGGATCTTCGGAAGAGATGTGAGCCGGTTGAATTGTAAGGTATGTCTTCTCAAATAAAGGGACTAACGAGATGAACTTCTTCGACTTCCCTGGGGAGATGTCACTTGATAGAAATGAACTTGTGCGATGAACTCACTGGGGAAATCATTCCTGAGGAGCGTCTTTACTGTAGTTGTAAAATATTCTGTTGTGAACTCTCTAATAAAGAGAAATGTTTTGTAATGTCCTTCGGCGAACTTCTTTGATGGATTTATGAAGCGATACCATTTGACAAGTTGATGTTGTTGAAGAACCCACCGAGGGTGAATGAATCGTCTTGTAGAAACTGTCGTTTGTCGTTTTGAATAAGATCTTAGTCAAAACGAGTTGCTCAAATAAAGAGATTGTTTAAAGTCCAAATGTAGATATTCAAGAAAATCTTGTGATGCTATTGTCGGGGAAATGTCTGTCTTCATGAATATTCTTTCTGGGGAATATAGTGCAAAATAAATGCACACTTACTCCATGTTCAAAAGTTGGATATGTCCCTCATGCGGTTGCTCCAAGCCAAAGTTCAATTCAGGGAATAACTGAAGAGAGACTGTCAAGCAAGACTCGACCATTGAGGTATGAACTCAAATGGGATGTACCAAAATAACCGCCTTCCATGAGGATCGAACTTCATGGGGAAAGTAGAAACATTGTGCTCTTTATGCCTAGGGATGACAACTTTATTTGGAGGGAGAAGACACGCCCAAGTGCCTGGGGACAAGCACGACCAAGGAGACAGAACAAACAAACAAAAGAGATGCAAAATGCACATGCCGTGCTACCTATCTATATGCTATGCATATGTTTATGCTGACAAGACAAACAGAAAGGGACAAAGGCGACCGAAGATGAAATAAAACATCTCGGAATAAACATCTCGACCAATCTTCAAAGGTAGGAGTACTATTGGGGATAGGTGGAGAACCAAATATAGGATCACAATCCTGCTTCTGGGCTTCACAAACTTCTCTGGGGAATAGAGAACATTCCTCTTGGGGACGTAACATCTTGATAAGTCTGAAAGGTTGTATGAAGTTGTAGGCGGAAGTACCCAAGCTGAAGTTTCGTAGGGGATAACATGAATATCCTGGGTTATCACAGTTGTTGAATATGTCGGAGTTGAGCTTCGTGGGGATGAAATAAACATCCCCTTCGTTTCGATTTTTAAATGCCCCAAGTCACATGGTTTAAGAAAAAACATCTCGAGAGGATTTTTACAGAAAACACGATGTCCAACCGCCCCACTATTTTCAAACTCTTAGAGAGATTCGCCGAATCTCGACGTAACTGCCCCTGATTGACGGTATAATTGAGTCTTCCAATTTGCTTTAGATGAAGCCAAGACTGGTACAGATCAAACCTCTTGGAAAAATAACTTGCCCCAGGTCGGCAAAGTCTTCAAATCCATCAACGTCCGCATGAAATCTTTCTAAGATGTCAAGCGCATTTAGCAAGTCAGAAATGTTAATTTCGAAACGGTTAATGCAACACGCGTTTGTCTTGAAGTTGTGAAAAGAGATATCAGAATAACTGGTGACCGAAATCACTAGTTAGGATATAAATTAAAATTATTTATAAAGCCGATACCAAATTTGAGCATGGCTCAAGGAGTCAGGAAACGATATCTCATCGAGTATGCTTTCGAATCAACCCTTACTTTAATTAGGACTTTTGAGGGTTGTATTTGGGTTTAGTTTTCGATTTGTAAAGCAGAGGAATAAAAAAACTAAAATATATTTGTGCCCACCCAATTTTTGAGAGATGCTTAGTTTTGACGATACCCTGCCTCAGGTTAAAAATGAGGGATTCGGCTTGGGGAAAAAAACAATCTTCATCTAGGTTCAAGGAAGTTTAAATATTTCTGGTGTTTAGGAGGTTGAAACAATGCCTTACATCATCAGTAGGGTTTTTATTCGAAGCATACGGCAAGAGATCATGCGTTTTACTTCATCATCCTCCTTTCAATCCTCTGTCAGAGCAAGAGATCGGGTAAAGTCGGCATTCTAAATAATTTGAAAAACAATTTGAGTGAATACAAATGGATTTCTTCAAGACAAACACTTATTGCATTACTTATTCAAAATAACAAGTTCTTACATGCCAATTATGCTTTTAATCAAAGAAACGAAAGACACAAAAGCAAATAAAGTGAAAATCAACTGAGTCCCTCTCTTGGACTTTATTACGGCTTGAAATGGAGAGGCTCGCAGAATCGTCTGATGTGTAGCCTCCTGATGCTATATTGATATAAATTTTCCCAAATAACCTCGGATCATGTTCTCGGAGGACGAACCGTGATGAGGTTAGGATTGGACTCTCTGAAGGATAAGATTCCGTTCTTAACCAAACTTTGGACGTCTGCCTTCAAACCGTAGTAGCTCTCGATATCGTGCCCGGAGCACCCTGATGGTATGGGAAAAACTTGTCAGCTTTATACCAGTATGGAAGTTTCTTGGGCACCTTAGGCGGAGCTCTTGTCTGGATGTGACCTTCGCGAATCAAGACCGGGAACAAATCAGCATACTTCAAAGGGATGGGATCAAACAAACGAATTCCTTTTCTCGGAATATCCAAAGCTACCTTCTGATTACGAAACCTTTTCTGCAATCGTCGATTCTGCAGTCGATCTGGAGAGGCCAGCTTCTGCTGAGGAGGTAGTTGCTGTTTGCGCTGAGCGGGCGTTGCATACTGATGTTGAGGGTAAGATGCGGGAATTATAAATTCTCTGGAAGGTCCACTATCATCCTTATTATCTGGAGCTATACCCAAATTGTAATTGTATTGCTTCACAAAGGCAACATCTAAGTCTTCCCAAGACTGAATGTGGTTACTTTGCAGCTTCATGTACCATACCAAGGATGCCCCACATAAACTTTCTTGAAAGCAATGAATCATCAGTTTGTCGTTGTCAATGTAAGTAGTCATCTTTCGACAAAACATTGTCAGATGGTATTTTGGACAGCTGACACCCTTGTATACTTCGAAGACAGGTATCTTGAACTTGGGAGGGATAATTACGCCTGGAACTAAACATAGGTCATGAGCACCAAGGCCAGACACATTAGCTCTTTTCATCATCTTCACTTGTTCTTTGAGATCACGAAATTCTTTCTCAATTGCTGCAATTCTAGGATCGTCCACTTCCTTCTCGATATGAGTATTCTGAAGATCAACAAACAAGTTGTCTTGCACAGGCTGCGGTTGCACAGGAACAATCACTTGTTGAACAAAGTCGTTGGAGGAACAGTCAAATGTCAGATTAGTCCTTACTATGAAGCCAGTCATGTGATCCATATCTTTGTTCTCTTTACTATCCTTCAATAATACTTCAAGCTTGGTCAAATTGGTCGAGACGTCGGCTGGCGAGACAAAGACAGAAAGACGGATGAGGACGCAGCGGAGGAGAGACACATGCACATGCTAAAATGCTAGACGCTATGCAGAATGCAGGATGAAACTTCAAGAAACTCAAATTGTTTTTCGGTATTATAACGTTGGATAAAATTTATATTTTGATATTAGAGAGGCATTACAAAGCAAAGTACTCTTTTAAGAGCTTATTACATTGAACCAAAAGCAAAAGAGAAACTCGGAGATCTACTCCCTATGCTCCTTCTGTGCACGAAGTTCCTCTTCTAACTGGCTGGCGCTTTCTTGTAATTCGGCCTTCTCATTGATGAGTCGATCGATACATTCCTTCCAAGCCATAGCAGCTGGGGGAAGATCATCACTGGCGACAGTTCTGGAAGAGGTGTGAGAGGAAAATAGATCCTCTCGTGCCTTTCTCTTCTTTGTAAATTCCATCTCTGGCAGCTTCTGGGACTTCTCTTTCTCTACTTTGAGGGTGAAAAACTTGTTCCTCCAAGCGGCTTTCAGTTTCCGAGCCTCTTCCAAAGCGGCCATCAACTGATCTTCTTCACTCACATCAAACCAATCAGGATCATGAAAAGCCAATACCATAGGTTCATGAAAAGGGAAAGGCATCTTGAGGTCGAGAGCCCTTTCTCGCACCCAATGTAGATATTCTTCAGAGGCGTCGTCATTAGGGAACCCTAAAGCAGTCGTCCCTTCCTTATTGACGTATCTCCACGCGTAAATTATGACGGTCTTCAGATCTGGATCTTCTTCTTCCTTGAGAAAGATCCCTTCCAGCAGAGCTTGGTCAGGTACTCCGATCATGGGATGCTCAAATTGTTTGCGGGCTAAGGCGGGATTGTAACTTATGCATCCTTCTCTCCCAATAAGCGGTATGTTAGTAAATCCTCCGATACTAGGAATCATACAGATACCTCTATAAGTAGGGTCATACCACACAATGTCAGAGTGAGTAAGGGCCATAACTATCTCGGACCAATGGGGTGATTCTACCTCATCCCAAATAGACGGGTGTCGAGTTAGGCAAGCAACAAACCATGAATACAGCAAAGCGGTACAACAAACGATATGTCCTCCTCCTTCAGCATTCTTCGAGCGGATTGAATAGTACGTGTCAGCTAGCAAGGTGGGAACCAGATTCTTGAGTATAAACAGTTTAATCGCACCCAGATCAACAAAATCATCAATCTTTGGGAACCAGAAAATCCCATAGACCAATAAAGCAAAGGTAGCTTCCAAGATAAGGACCTCCTTTCTTTCAGCATGGTAACAGACTTTTTCGATCAAGAAATCAGCTGGGAATCCAAGGACTCCTTCCTTGGTGGTTAATTGCGCTTGAACATCTGCTAGGCTGAGGTGAGTAGCATTTACAATTTCTTGGTGACTGGGCGTGTCTTCCTGCCCGGTGAATATAGGTCGGGCAATCACAGGTATCTTCAAGACATCAGAATACTCTTCCAGGGTCGGCATCAGCTGGTAATCCGGAAAGGTGAAACAATTGTACAGCGGATTATAAAACTGAACAAGAGTCTCCAACAACCCTTCTTTCATCTTGAGCTCGAGGAAACGGAAGACTTCTCCATATTCTGTTGCAAAAGCGTGACGGTTCTCAATGAGATCTGCTAGTTTTCTCAAGCTTTCAATGTTAGGACTCTGAAAAGTGTACTCCAATGCTTCTCTCTTGGAGTCCATGGTTACAATACCTGTGAAATGAAATTGAGTTTCTTGAAGTGAATAAAGAAAAAATGCAATGCAAGATGAGTAGGACTTCATGGGATCCCAACTATTTATAAACATTGCGGTAAAAGAAAAACGTTTTATTAATTTTGAAACAGATTACAAATAATTGCTTTTAAAAGTTCCAAATAAATAGCTAAATAAAAGCTAATGAAAGCCCTAAAGAAGTTTTAAATTCCGCTGCTTGAGCTCTTCTTCCAACTGGGTCTTCTCACGGATAAGGTTGTCCACAATCAGCTTCTAAATAGTACATTGCGGGTCGGAGAAAAATAAATCTTCCATGGCTTTCCTCTTCTTGCAAGGAAGTAATTCTTCATCCTTCGACTGTAGCTGCTTTTGAAGTTCATCCTTCTGTTTCTAAAGTTCATCGTTTTCTGCAACCACTTCTTGATACTTGTTCTTCCATGACTCTAACTCACATTGTGACTTCCTCAAGGCAACCTCTAACTTCTCAGCTTCAGACATAAAGACATAAGTGGGCTCTCTTCTCGGAGATATAGGATCTTGACGAGAATAGGGCATCCTCAATTTGATTGCTCTCTCTCTCTGACCCACTGAAGGTAGGGCTCCAAGGACACACAATTAAGTTTCCCAAGGCTTTTCTTCCCTTTCTTATGCAAACGATCCCATGCAGCCAGAATCTTGTCTCGGAGTTCCTTGTCATCCCTAAAGAAAATGCTCTCCACTTGAACACTCTTAGGCGGTTCCTTCAACGGATATCCCAACTATCGACGAGCTAAAACTGGATTGTAACTGATCCCTCCATTAAAACTAAGTAATGGTACATTAGCAAAATCACCACAACCATCAATAATTAAAGTCCCATCATACGCTCGGTTGTACCAAACAATGTCCGAGTGGATCAACGCCATAACTCTCGGAGACCAAAGCCCTCCATCGAGATTCAAAAAAGAACTAGACCTCGGCAAGTGCGAAATAAACCACTTGTAGAGTAAGGGCACACAACAGGTGATCATTCCTCCACCATAGAAGTTTCGGAGATGCACAGAATGATAAGCATTACCCAATAGCGTTGGTACTGGGTTGTTCTTCAAAAAGATCTTAATCGCATTAAGGTCGACGAACCCTTCAAAACTTGGGAACAAGAACACTCCATAAATAAGTAAGGCGAAGATGGAGTCTTATTCGTATAATCGACATAGAACATAACTTTACTGATTAAGAATTTCGTAGTCAAACCAAAAATACCACCTTTACTAATTAAATTTCCCTTGAAGTCGGATACCTTTAGATAAAGAGCCTTAGCAATATCTCTTTCCTCAAGGTCCTTCTCCAAGAAAGGAAAGGGAGATTCTTCTAAGATAGGTAGACCAACCAGAAAGGAGTACTCTTCCAATGTAGGCAATAACTGAAAGTCTGAGAACGTAAAACACTGATATAGCGGATCATAAAACTGCAATAAAGTGGAAAGAAGTCCTTCGTCTACTTGGAGACTCAATAAGGATATCAGCTTCCCATATTTTCTCTTGGACTTCCCTTGGTCTTCAATAAAGGTTACCAACTTCTTTAGGTCATCCAATTTAGGACTTTTAAAAGTGTATTTCAAAGTGTGTCTTCTGTTGGGATCCATAGTGCCCTACAATGTTCACAAACAAAAGTAAATCCCATGAAGTCCAATGCGGTATGATGTTTTATGAATGCAACAAACACAAGTAAGCACATAAGGACACATATGTAAACAAACAAAAAGGTCCTAGGTTTGCATCGAGCATGGAGCCAAAGGGTATACCCATTCCCAAAGGACACGGACTAAAGGTTGATTGTACCTGCAGAACAAGGTTCTAATAAGGTTCCCAAAGTCCTTAGCCCATCTTTCGGATATTATCAACTTCCCAAGTACTCGGTGGTTAATAATATTCTCAAGAGAACTTCTTTTGAGTGTAGCATCGCGTAGCACTATTTCGGGGGGTACCCCCTCATAGCCCCGCACTACATCCTAATAAAGGCCAACGTGGGGTTAAGGTAACTAAGGTCCTCAATATCATCGGCTCCAACATCGAATATACTGCATGTTTTCACGATTAAGAACTCGTTCAACAATACAACTTTTGAGAGGGCCTCAATTGAGCGTGATTTTCAAGTCAGCTTGGTCGGGATTCCACCCCCTATAAGCCTCTTTGAACATATCAATATCCTATCTTAAGTTCACTCAAGTCCAGGTGTAGGACTTTGTCTCACCACTCAAGAGTAGCAACCCAAAAAGCAATAAACAAACAAGTATACAAGTAAACAATTAAGCAAATATAAGCAAGTATAAACAAACATAAAAAACAAGTTAGGGAAACCCACTAAGGCATCCCCAGTGAAGTCTCCATTTCTTTCGCGGTGAAATTTGGATACCAAGCTATTGAGGAACTTGAATCTAATTCATTTGCAACCGAACTTTGATTTGTCCAAAGGAAGGGATAAAGATCGAAATTCCCACAATGCAATGCAAATGCAAGCTAGAGAGTTTTAGGTTCGGGGGTTGGTTAAACTTAGGGAAGGTGCTAGCATCCTAAGTTTCTGTAGTACTCTACAGGAACCTCTTGTTTTATGTTTGTTTATTGCTAAGGTTTATCTGCTTAATGGTTAAAAGACCTAGGGTTTATTTCTAAGTATACTCGATAAGATATCGCATCTTATGCCTACATATCCTTACGGGAGTGGAATCAGAGTATCTGTAGTTCCCCTAAAGGGTTTGAGGAGTTCTTTGACTATGGTCAAAGTTCCTACGGGTTTAGGGTAGTTGTTTTATTGATTTTAGGAGAAAAGACGAGTTATCATTTTAAGGGAGATTTAACCGCCACAAATTGTAGAAAATAGTCTTTGCATCGTCTTAAGAGAAGGGCTCAAGTACTCAGAATTTGATCGACAAGTACGCCTCTATCTCTCTTAAGGCAAAGTCCCTACATATTGATTGCATTGATGTGGGGTGGAGATTCTATCTCGCTTAGGATGATTAACATCTTTCTCTAATGTGTTTGAATATTGTATTGAGTTGTTGAATGTGTTTGTCTAAGTTGTAAAGATACAGGTCCTTCCTATGGGGTAAGATCTGACTTAAAAGATCGAATTGAATGGGATCAAGGATCGTAAGGGAGTATGATGCAAATGATGTGCACTACACACAAGCGTTGAATCATGTGTAGGTTTTTCCTTTGGACGGAATGCGATACGAGAAAAGTAAATTGCTGTAATGTTAAATTGCAGAAGATAAATTGCGAATAAAGTAGAGCATACACACGCATGAAAGCGCTAAGGTGTGTGGGGTGAATGTGAGTGTATGAACGTGCGGAGGCGTGCACGATTGAATTCGATTACGATGTTGGTTCCTTTTAAGCAGATTGATTTTACGAGTAATGTTGAATTAACTTATTATTAGCGAGATTGATTTTATGGGGAGATTATTATTTTAATTATTATACTTTGCAATAATCTATAGAGGGGATTATAAATAAATTAGATTTGGGTAGAAATGATTTTTTAAATAAAAGGTGGGTAAGAAAAAGTTTTATTAAATATGTGGGTAGTTTTAATTATCGTTAATAATTATAAATTGTTTTTAAAGTTATGAAATAAGTCTTTATATTTTTAAATAAAATACACCCAGTTACTATCATATTTTTTTTAGGAAATCCTAATAAATAACTAAAGTTATATTACAAAAGTTTTTGGATAGTTAAATAGGTTTTTTATTTATTTTATAAAAGATCATTTATCTACATTATAAAAAAAATGTTTTTCTTTTAATTAAATAAAAATAATTAGTTAACTAGATTTTGAAAGGGAAAATTAAATGATTAGGGATTATCATTTTTTAAACCTAAATAAAGATTAAAGGGTTTTTTAATCTTAAAAAACAAACAAACAGATTTTAGTTTTGATTTTATAAGATTAATTAAATAAATGAGTTAAAAACGTGGGATTTGGTGTGATGTGGTGCACGAGACTTATTATGAGCGCGCGAAGTGAGCCGTATGATCCTGTGGTAAGTGAATCGTGTGGTGGAGACATGAGGGATCACGGTACTACCGTGGTCGTGCGTACAACTCATAATGTTACAATACTCAGCAACATGAAATGAAAAAAATAACACAGAGAGAGTAAAGAAACGGTGGAGAACCCTAATCCCCCCCCCCCAACGCCCTTCACTCGCTCCCCTTTCCCACTCGATCTCCGTTCGAATTTCACCCTTTCTTCATCGTTGCGTTTCCCTGTACCTGAAATAAACACTGAAACGTTAACCGTTCAACAATTTTAAAAGGTGTGAAAGAATCTACTGAAGGTTGGTGGCGGCAGGATGTGCGACGTGAGTAGCGTTCCTCCGGCGGTCTTCGCGATGGACTTCAGAGACGTCGATCCTCGAAGGCTTAGCGTAAGATGAGTAGTTCCTCTCCTCTTCTGATTTGATCTGCTTTAGGGTTTTTCTGTGATTTTGCTGAGTTTCGATCTTTCTCCCCAAAAAGCGTCTTCTTCGATTCCAATCCCCCCTTTTTATAAACATTTTGGGCTTTGGATCCTTAAATCAATGATTGAATTTCTAATTGCTTGTTATTAAAACCTTCCATTCCTGTGTTGGACAATTTTTGAAATATTTCCTTTCTCGCTCGATTGGATTCAATGCTGTTGATGAGAATCATTCTTGTGTGATTTGAGTTGAAGAATCTTTCATTGATGCTAAGGAATCTGATAGGATCCGAATAGGATCTTAATTTTTGAATAGGTTATATTCTTCAACCGATTTGCTAACTCTGAATTTTGGCTTGGCAGGTGTGAATAACAAAAGGATTTGGGCCAAAAGAGAGTTAACAGCCCAGAGTATCGTCCATAGGAAATCCACCAGATTTGAAGGTAAGGGTGAGAGAGGTAATGTCCCTCGAGGGCTTCGTGTTTGTTCTATTTTCTAAGTTTGATAATCTTTCGTGCTAGAGGATGTACCCCTTTGTTATTTGCTGCGAAATCCTGGTGACTGTCAAATGTTTGGTTATTTCGTAACGGTTTTTTTATGTTTCTTCCTGTAGCTTGCGCACAACCTCAATTGGGAGAGACTTTAGCTAGGCTTGGAGTTGCTTTCCTCATTCGCTAAAACTCTGCTCTTCTGATGGCTCAAAGCTATTCGCACTGGTTGAGGTTCTGGAGATGCTTGAAGAAAGAGTGATCGAGGGGCTGCCAGAATCGTGTTTCAGATGAATGGCTGCTAAAGTTGGTGCCTTCTAATTTTGCTGCTTTGTTTAATTATGGTGTTTTCGATTCCTTCGCCGGTGCTTCAGATAAACAGGTAGATCAAAGGGGTTTCATGACTAAACCAGGTTGGAATTTCGGTTCTGCCTTGGATACTAATATCTTGTTCGTCTCACTTGCAGGTAGCTACGGTCTTGTAACTCTTGTGGAATTCTGTCACGAATTAACTCTGTGGTTAACTTAAGCAGGAGGAAGCTTGGGGTGGTGGTGCTTGCTGCTATTTGAGAAACAGAAATTGTTGGTGCCAAATAGCTAGAAAAAACTTGAAGCCTGGATTGTGTTAGAGTGCTGATTCTGTGGAAGGCTAGATGATGGAAACGATTGCATCATACACAGATGTGTAGCAGATGGCGTTACATAGTGGATACTGAGAGGTGGCTAACCGATTTGGTTGTGGGAGGCTCGGTTGTTGTCATTGTTGTGGACGCATTTGATGATGTTGTTGTTCAATTATGTAGGTTATGGCAGCTGCGTAAGCTGGCGGCAGGGTGTTTGATTCACGCAGAGCACATCAGCTAACAAGTTGGATTGTCACTTGGTATTGCTTTTGACAGGTTGGAAAGGATCTGTGGTGTATTTACCAGCGGTAAGTTCACTTGCTAGTCCTTCTGCAAGAAATTCAGTAGAGGATAACCTTTGAAGCGTGACGGTTTGGCGCGGGTCAAGGTGAGTGCTTCACGACTCCCTTCTGCGATCATACCAACATAATGGTATAGTTGTATAGCTTCTGTGGTCATTATTGTTTGCTTTCCGATAGTGTCATCGTTAATGAAGCAACATTACGTGCAAGGCCAATATCCTTCTGGTGTCAGAATAGCTAGGAAAATATGGAGCAATGGTGCCAGGAAAGGGGTTCAGACGACATGACGGTGGACCGACCGAAAGTGCGGATGCAGACGACAGAAACTTCTTGCATTCACGGTAATGAGCGAGACTATGGAAACATGTAACTTGCGAATTTGTTATTTTCATACCCATGACTTTGATATTTGGATAAGTATTATTGATCCTTAACGTTGCGTCTTCTCCCGTTTTTTCTCTTTTGCAGGACCAACAATATATGCATAGATAAAGGATGCCTTACATATGGGAACAAAGTTATTAGCGGAAACAAGTTCCCGTCTCGGCGTGTCTGTCCGCAGGACATCACGGTTGGCTCAGTTTGTTAGGTGAAGTACTGCTGTTGTGTTATTTTCAGGTTTATGTTGGTGTAAGATACACTATAAGTTTGAATGATAATCCAATCCTTCACTATGAATGCAGGTTATGGAGACGTGTCGGTGGAAGTTGAAGCTTGTTGGCGAGTATCAAGGGTGTATCCTTCATGTGTGCTGCTGGTTTTTGAAGATGGACGACACTCTTGGAGATGCGGCATGCTTGTGGAGGAAACTTTGTCAAGTCACTAAATTTGAGTCTTAGAAGATGGCTGGGCAGTTATAAAGAATTTATGCTTGCTACTCGGTAACTTCCTCACGAACAGCTGAAGATTCTAGTATGTCAATCTCCATGATCTTGGAATAACATAGTTCTGCTTCATCAGCATTTGGCATACTAACACCTGCTGCACCAGAGGCAATATTACTATCTCATAAAGAATGAGTGTGTCGCATCTGTCGTCGAATTGTGTGTGTACTTCTTCTGATCCAATACCATATTGACCTTGGGTAATGTCGTGATTATCAACGACTATAATTGTCCTTTTTGTATTTTGAATGTAGTGTAGTTTAGATTTAGATTAAAACTTGGTAGAGTTTGTGGTTGCACTGTCGAACGCGTGGAAGTTGTCATGATTGTAAAAGTCTTCGGTTTACACAGTCCAATAATGTCAATGTAGTATAGGTGATGGTAGCTGCTGAGTGGAGTCTTTGACCGACACTAGCAGAAGAAGCAATGGGTTTAGGAAGAAACTTGAGATCTGTTTAAATTATGTTTTGTAAGGGTCATGATATGCTATTTAAACAGGGCAAACTTTGTAAAGGCTCACAGCAAGGAATAATATTCGAATCATGCTTTACATTATCCTTCACTTGTAATGTGCTATACATAGTATCTTTATATGATTGGATACGGATACCAACCATCGAGAACCGTTATCTTAAATTCAAATTGCGCACCACTAAAGAAAGTTTGAAGATAATTCTTAAAAGGAATGAATTCCCATAAGTAATTCATGCTTTTAATTAATGCCAAACCCAAATCCTCCTTGGATTCACATAACAATGCTTGGTTGGAAATAAACCTTATCCCCATAATATTTTTATAGTCATGCAGAGTCGTGGAAGTTTTCTATAAATTCACTCTTGTGAATGTGGATGTAATGTGATTCTCGAAACTCATAATTTTACACGAACTTAAACTTGATATTTTAATTTTGAACTTGCAAACATGACTTGAATCTTGTAAGGAAAAATGTATCTCAAATATTCACTTCGAGAACTTCTTGCCTAAACCTCCTGATCCTCCTCGGCAATATACACTGAAGCTTTTGAGCAGATGGAGGAAAATGACCAGTAGAGAACCCTAGAATCCTGGAATTAGAACGGTTATATCCTGGAATACTTGACCATGAGAATAAGTATCAGTTACGCTTGAAATCAATGTACCTGCACACACCTTATTAGTCATAATAAACACGCGTAAAATTAAAAAGAAAGCACATAAAAAACGAAGGGGGTGGAATCTTAAGATCAAAAATTAGGGTGCGACACACACTACAGTGAGTATCCTGACACTCGGAGAGGAAGAAGTCTACACTCAATGCTCTCTTTTTAATTCAATGCAAAGAGAACTTCGTTCTCTTATTAAAGATGTTTTTGGTTTTGAATGGTAAGTGCTTTTGCGACTGTAAACCCTACGGTAAATGTCAAGCACTCGGGATAGGAGAAGGCCTACGCCTAACCACTCCACGACCATTCAAGTTTTTGTTAAAAGAGTTTGAAAATGCACTCGATGCGGGACCTAGGTTTTCGGTGAGAAAGATTGTGAAAGGAAGTTGTGGGAAGAGGTGTGGAAAGAGATAGGTGATGGATAAAGTTGCGTCTTCGTATCGAAAGACGAGTATCAAGACCACCCACACTACAGTGAATATTCTAATACTCGGAGAGGAAGAAGTTACACTCAATCCTCTCTCTTTAGTTCGATACAAAGAGAAATCGATTTATTTATGAAAAGTGCACTCGATACGACCGAGATTTGAAAATGTACTCGGTACGGGGCCGAGGTTTTAAAATGTACTCGGTACAGGGCCGAGATTTGAAAATGTACTCGGTACGAGGCTGAGGTTTGAAAATGTACTCGGTACGGGGCCGAGGTTTTTTTTTAGGAGAGGAAGGTGGAAGCGTCTTCGTATTGAAAGACGAGTATCGAAACCACCCATACTACAGTGAGTATCTCGACACTCTGAGAGGAAGAAGTCTACACTTAATCCTCTCTTTTTAATTCAATACAAAGAGAATTTTATTTCTTAGATGGCGATGGTTTGATAGCGTCAATGAATCGAATCGAGGCCAATGTAACGTTAAACCATCTTAACTCGAATTATAAGAGAAGCCGAACTATAAGAGGTCGTGTATTGTTTTCCGTGCTAAGGACAAGATATTAAAATGATATTGAGGATCATTCTCCGATTTAATCATGTCTCACGGACCGAAACAAAATGGGATCTCGTCTTACGGATACAAGACTTCATCGATCACCACAAGTCAAAATAAAATCGGAGAGATGAAAAAAAGTGAGGAGAGAAAGAAGGTGGTCTCGGATCCAACATTATTTATCAATAATTTGACTGGTAATGAATTACAGAAGTCTCTTCATAGACCAAAACGGACAAATGAAATAAAGCCGGAATAAGAAAGAAGAGAGAAAGTCGGGAAAACTCAAACCTCGTGTTAATCGCAAACTTTAAGTTAATTTAATCAAAGGGAGCCTCTCACGATCCCAAAGTAAGGAAAATGACTCAAATGGTCATTCTTCTTAGATTTGAAATAACGAAGGTTTCAACATCCTCGAAAATCAACGTTTGACGAATCGGAGACTTCATCGTTTCGAAAATAAAATCGTGATAGAATACGAGGTAAGAAAGAAAAGAGTCTCGGATCCAACGATACTTATCAATATCTTGACTTAGTAATCGATTTATGGAAACTTCGTCATCGACCAAAGCGGACAAATGAAATAAAGGTGGATAAATGTCGAAAGTAGAAAGGAGAGAAAGAGTTGGTCTCGGATCCTTTGTTTCACGTCAATAATTTGACGGCTAAACGGTGATGATCTCATCATCGACCAAAACAAATGAAAATGGGACAACATGCCCAATAACAAAAGAGAAATGAGGTTAACTCTAAAAAGAAAATATTCTAAAAAATAAAGAAAATAATTATGAAGTTCAAAAAGAAAAATAATATACAAAATATAAACTCTAAAGACAATATAATAAACTTCTAGGTATAAAATATAATAAAATTAATATATAAACTATGAATAATACAATATATAATAAAAATAATAGTATATTTACCTACTAATAAGCTAAACCAATATATACATAGAAAAATGTTTTAGAAATTTGTTTCAAAAAAAGAAGATATAGGGGAGGGGTATGAACAGTATCCTTGGGGTGTGAATCCAAGAAAAATGGGCCGGAGGCCCACCTACAATCAGCCAACAGCCAAAAGAAATAAATAATAAATAAAAATAAAAATAATAAATAAATAAACTAAAATAATGAAAAAAAAAGCTGAAACGGTCCTCTTTTCCTTTCGACCGTCTCTCTCACTCTCACTATGCTTTCTCTCTCAACTCTCCTTGTTCTCATTCTCACTCACTTTTTGCATCTTTTCTTTCTACTTAAAAGCTTCTCTCTCTGTTTCAACTTTTCCTTCCATCTTTTTCATTTTGTTTCTTGTTTGAAATCTGAGAGAAAAACAAAGCTTCTTGGGTCAGGATTGTTGTGGTTCAGAGGAGGAAGATGATCGGTCGGTGGGTCGAAGATTGAAGGTGCCGGCGGCGGAGAGGAACAGTGAAGTAGGTTCAGGAAAGGGGTTTTGGAATCTGAAGAAGTTTGGGTCGTTGTTTCCAGCGACGAAGATGTTTGAAGATTCGATTGTGGTTGTTTTGAAGTGAGGGTTACGATAGGTTGGTCGACGGAGGTCGAGAATGGAGTTGAGAGTTTGAAGGTGTGTTAGTAGTTTTGTTGATGTTAAAATGCAGGGAATGATGATGAAGATGGACGTCTATTGAAGTTTGTTGAACAATAACAGTTTGTGGTTGAAGCTCTGTTACGGATAAAAAGGTTGAAGATGTTCGGCGGTTGTTGAAGTTTTGAATCTGGGGAGTTCGATGGGTTTGCTGTCCTGTTCACGGCGGAAGAATAGGGTGGCTATGGTTGAAGGTTAGGCCGCAGATGAACTTGCGAGGGTGAGAGGGTGTTGAGGATTGGTGAAGTTAGAAGAGGTTGGAATCTGGGTTTTCTGACGAAGACTGGTGGAGGTGGTTGTTTGGTGGATTAACGATGGAGTTTCCGAAGGTTAATATTTCGGTGGTGAGTTCAGATTTGAAATGGTGGATGTGTTTCTGAAAGAGTTTTGAAAAAAAGGGGGTTTGTGGTTGATTCGCTGTTGGAGATGAAGTTCTTGAGTGAGTTTCAGTTACACGGTTTAGAAGATGGTTGGTTGAAGGTTTGTTAATGGTGTTCTGGGTTTGATGAGTGATGATTAATGTGAAAGGTGGCGGCTGGTTGAATGGATTAGGGTTTGGGTTGGAGGCTGAAGGAATTAGGGTTGTGTCTGAAGCTGGAAGAAAGTGAATAGGGACCCCCCCTATATAGTGCTGCCACGTGGCAGCTGGAGGCTAATTGGTGATTAATTGGCTAATGATGTTAATGAACCTGATAACGCTGACTTAACTCCAAAAAAACTAATACTAATAATTTTCACTAAACTTAATCAATTCTAAACTAAAGTAATAACTTAATTAATTTAAAACCTAATTAATTAATACTAAATATTCTAATAAAATAATAAATAAATAAAAAAACTAAAAACTTTAAATAATTCTAATTAATTCTAAAAAGCTTAATAAAATTCACACAAAATAAAATTCTATATTAAAACAAAATAAAACTCTATTTAACTCCTAATAAAAAAATACACTAAAAAAATATTCTATCCATTTATTTTTTAAACAATATTAAAAAGAAACCTATTTAAACTAATCAAAAAGAAAATGTGTACAAAATAATATATATTTGAAAAAAAAGGAGAAAATAAAAATGGAAATAAAATTTACGAAAATACCCTTAGGCCACGTGTCACGCTCCCATTGGGCAAAAAAGTCGAGATTTAAAGAACGCCCAATCGGGAGTGGACACGTGTCTAAATGGCATGAAATTAAGTAAAAAAGCAAAATAGAAAAAGCGAAAATATTTACAAAAGTCAGCGGGCAAATTTAGGGTATGACAGATGCCCCTATTTAATCGGCTTAAACCTAGTAAGACGAAATGCCATGGCATTCATTCTTTCGAGGTAGAAGATGATTAAATATAGAAAACCCTGAATTTGTCCGAAAAAGAAAAATAAAAGTTTGAGAAGTGAAATACAAACAAACCTGACACCCAAAAGGATGTAGACGGATAAGCTTCTCCCAAGAGATTGCCACTTGCCATTGATGAATGATAAGCTTCTCTGAAGAAATTGCCACTTATCGCCGAAGATGGATAAGCTTCTCCCAAGAGATTGCCACTTATCGTTGATGAAGGATAAGCTTCTCTGAAGAGATTCCCACTTATCGCCGAAGACGGATAGTCAAGTCTGTTGGAGACAAAATCATTGGGGATCGCCCATAACTTTACTGAGGATCCCCCTGTCTGGGCTGAGTGTTGATTTGAAGATCTGATTAACCACGAGGTTGAAATACATCATGCGATACACCTATGGTCTTGAAAAGATGCCCCTGACTGGGCTGAATTTTGCTTTGATAATTCTTGAGTTTCATGGGAGGAACCCACGGTCTTGCAAGAGATGCCCCTTACTGGGCTAAATGGTGGCTCTGAAGCTCAAAAATTTGCACAACTTCGTGGGGAACACCCACGGTCTTGAATGACGTACCCTTGACTGGGCTGATGATGATCTTGAAAATCTTCGAGATTGATTCTGGATCTGAGCTCGCATATGCTAATGTTTCATGATGATAGAGATGTTCCATATAAGTGCAAATGCAAATGCAAATGATGGCGCACGGAGATGCAAGAGATGGGGAAGATATGATATAATTCTAGGTATGCATATGATGCAAGATGATTATGATGCTGAATGCAATGCGTGTGATGCATATGATAATGATGGATAATGGAAATGCAGGTAGGTGATTGGAAATGCAAGTGATTACATGGCAGACTTTGGTGGTTGCCAATGCAGATTGGACTTTGAGTTGGAAGTACCAGATTAAGGCTGGTATTCGGAGGGTAGACCAGATGAGACTGGTTGGAGAAAGGTTAAGTTGTCAAAGGAGGGCTGATTTTGCGGTTCGCCAGATGGGATTGGTTTAAAGGCTAATATGTATCGGATGGGAAATGGTAGGCCAAAGGCTAAAGGAAGGGTGACCAGATGGGAGCTGGTTTAAAAAACTGACATATACCAGATGAGGCTAGGTATTCAGCAAAGGGTTGACCAGATGGGACTGGTTTGAAGGTAGGCTAAAGGAAGGGTGACCAGATGGGAGCTGGTTCAAAAGGTGACATATACCAGACGGGGCTAGGTATTCAGCAAAGGGTTGACCATATGGGATTGGTTTAAAGGCTTGCTAGACAAGGACTGGACTTTGAAGGTTTCGGTTTATTTTGATATGTGACAGGTCTAGGCTGTGGGATGAAGGATCCAATGACAACAAGGCCTTTTCGGAAGGTTATGGTTATTGGGTGAGGTGACAATACGATTCCCCGACACTCGTTTTGAACTCAACAGTTGCTGATAAAGATGAACTTGCTTGAATAACTTTCCATGAGGCGACCTCAAGATGGCTTTCCTCAGAGTTTGTACCATGAAAGGATTTATCATTGCTTAACCGATTCTCATGGTTGGCTTCAATATACTCTTTGGAGTAGCTTACTCTTGAAAGAGCGTTGAAGCGACTTAACTTATCTTGATTGAACATTGGAGGGATCTATCCTCAAGTCAAAGAAACTCTGGGTGGCCTGCCCCTGATCGGTGTAATTCACTTTTGATCAACCGCTTATTGAATAATTTACCTCATAATCAACCGTTGTTTTGGGATTTGCCTCAGGCTGACTGATTCCATATTTTTGATGTCAATGCCCCAGATCCACAGGGCTACAAAGTATGCTCGACTCTGATCCATACTGCTGAATAATCCAGTCCTGTTTGATTGCTCTCTGTTGGAATTTCCTTGATGCCAACTACTGACTTGCAATAAAAATTGTTTGTTCGCGAATGGTAACTTTAATGCGTAGTTCATGCAAGTTTCGAAAGAAATATCATTTATTAAGTGTCGTGATAATGAGACGAATGGACCGTTAGTCCAAACGTTATGCTAACTTGATTGGTGTAAAAGATATAGCAAGAATAATGACACCAATGCTAGTGATTAGCAAATATGTGAGGAGTCAGTTTACACAACCTTGCGATAATATGCTTTTAGAATAAACCCCACCTCAATTAGGTCTTTCGAGGGTTATAACGTGGTCTGGTTCACGACTATAAAACAAAGGATATTAGGCTCAAAGTATGCTTTGTACCCACCCCTTCTTCTTGATGATCTCCATTCCTACGATCAGTTAATTCTACGCATGTTTACCTTGACAGTGTAAACTTGATGGTTCAAGGTTTGCTTGACGTGGCAGTCACCTTATTTTGGTTTTGATGAATGTCAGCGACCTGTTTGGGTGACCATTGAATCTTATTTTGTTTTTGTTGAGGGATTCAGTCCCTAACTTTTGCATGGATTGATTTTGCTTGTCAGATCCATTGGGATAGCCCTAATTTTTGCCTAAGTCCCCTTTGAGGTGTTTGACTTAGCAGGCTTTTGATTTTCTTGGATTTTGTTGGAGGATAGTGACGGCCACGTCACGGGTCATTGATGGACAACCGTCTTCTGGATTTTGCTTTGTTGATTCGAGTACGGGATTGGATTAACTAGACACTACCCTGCCCCAGGTTGAGTGTAAGGGTTTGAATATCCGAAGGAAACTCCTACTTCTAGGCTCGAAGAGGTTGACTAGGGATTAACTCGTTATATCTCCGGTGTTTAGGGGAATTGAAGCAATGCCTGTACATCATTGACGAGATTTTGTATGAAAGCGTATGGTTTACAATTATGGGTATTCAGTTTTCGTCTTCCTCCCTCCAATCTTTGCTAAAACAACATTGATAAAGTGGAGCGGATAAAAATGTATGTGTCTGTGTTTTGTGATAAATAAGAAAAATGAGCGAATGCAACATAATTGATTCAGAAAATGCATAATCACTTCATTAATATTACCATTCAAAACAACAATGTTTAAAACAAGTAGCAATTAACAGGAAAAACTACAAATGCAAATGGTAAAAGCGTCCGAGGACTGCCAATGTTGAGGGCATCTGCCTGTCTAGACCACTGGCTTTAGGAGATGACCCTTGGAATCTTTGAGCTTAGACAATTGGCGGTTGTTCACTGGCATAGCTACCTCAGTTTGCTTCGTCTGACTGGCCTTTCCAGGTATCTATGCTCCTCTTGCTTCAAACGCTTCATCGCTCTCACAAGTTCAACGAGAGTGTTGGGAAATCAACTGCGGGTTATGAACATAGGATGGGTAAGCTCTTGGTATCTTGGTCAAGGAATAAAATGCAAAATGATGCAAAGATGCTCATGCAAATGCAATGCTTATGAGTGCACACGAGAACAGAACCACATCAAGGATCAAGGTTATAGATCCTGCAAGATAACAACAAAAGGTATCTCTCCCACCGGGTGGGCAATCTATTGGTTTATAAGAGGGTATCCCATAGGCTTTAAAACAAAGTCCCATGCACTAACCCTCAAACGTTTTCCATCATAACGACTACTCGTAAGACGGTAATCCTTTCAAAGGATGAACACATAATTATGTTTTAGCAACCTTTGGAATAAGGTTCTACAAAGGTCCTCAGAATCACGGATTCCCAAGCCGGAAATAAAAACGCCATTACGACTACACGTAAGACATGATCATCCCAACGGGGTCTCATCTGAGTGGTGGAATTCGATCCAACTCAACGAGTCCTAAGTCTCGCAAATTAGAAAGAATCCACCTCCTAACTTAGTGTATACTCGAAAGCTCGGGTAGGAAGCCTTTATCCTCACAAACCATCCAAATAAACCCAACAGTTAGAGAACAAATCATAAATAAATAAAGCAAATAAAAACACAAACACGACAAATAAATTAGGCTTGGCTCGCTGGCTAATCTCCAGCAGAGTCACCAGCTGTCGCTACTCGAAAAATGCATCGCACAACGATGGGAAGGCAAAAAGAAAGGACAGAAGAGTCGCCACCGAACTTTATTTATCCCATGAGGGGAAAGGAAAATATCGAGAAAACCTTAAGAAAGAAATGGATAAGATGGTCTCGCGACCAAGAACGGGTTTGGAAGCCGGTTATGCGAGGGGAAGGTATTAGCACCCCTCGTCTCCATCGTACTCGATGGGAACCATTTGTTTGTCGACACGTGATTATATTTGCTAAAATATTATGTTATAAAAGAGTGTTCCACAGGGTAAAAGAAAGGTTATAAATAGGGGAAAGAGAGGTAACGAGGGAAGAATGAAGAAAGAATAGAGTCGGTAGGACTTCGCGGTCCTAGGCCTACGTATTCTCAAAAGGTATGAGAAAGTCAGAGTCGACGTAGTTCGGGGAACTACAGATATAGGGGGGAATGTTCTCGGTAAGGATTGTGGCCCTTGTCCCTACGTATCTTTACTCAAAAGAAGTAACAAATCAGAGCAGCCGTAGTTCGGCCTACGGTTTACGGGAAGTTCTGGTAGACGATGCTATCGTGCGCATTCTAGCCATTTAGGTGTTTTACTGCTTGCATGTGAGGAGACTTAAGCGTTACCTGTTTGCGGTAGAACGGACGTAGCATGCCTTTCTAGGAAAAGGGTGGAAAAAAGAAAAGGGTGCTCGCTAGGATTGTCGCAATCCTATGCCTACGTATTCTCAACAAGCAAGAGAAATCAGAGCAACGTAGTTCGTGCTATTACGGGTAACTGGTGTTTTTGTGGATGATGTTATGATGCGCATTGTAGCAGTTTAGGTGTTTTGCTGCTCGCATGTGAGGAGACTTATGCTTTACCTGTTTGCGGTAGAACGAACGTAACATACCCTTTTTGAAAGACATTAATTTTCTCCATGCGAGGCAAGAAGTCACGTTTGATTGGTGGGTTGTTTTTTAGGAGTGAGATATGTCATCGGATAGTAACCCCTTGCGGGTAGTACCCAATTCTTTATCTCAAAGTTTGGTTATGAAAAGGTGTGGCGAACATAGCGTCTTCGTATTAAAAGACGAGTATCAAGACCACACACACTACAGTGATTATCCTGACACTCGGAGAGGAAGAAGTCTACATTCAATCCTTTCTTTTTAATTCAATGCAAAGAGAACTTCGTTCTCTTATTAAAGATGTTTTTGGTTTTGAATGGTAAGTGCTTTTGCGACTGTAAATCCTACGATAAATGTCAAGCACTCGGGATAGGAGAAGGCCTACGCCTAACCACTCCATGACCATTCAAGTTTTTGTTAAAAGAGTTTGAAAATGCACTCGGTGCGGGACCGAGGTTTTAGGTGAGAAAGGTTGTGAAAGGAAGTTGTGGGAAGAGGTGTGGAAAGAGATAGGTGATGGCTAAAGTTGCATCTTCGTATCGAAAGACGAGTATCGAGACCACCCACACTACAGTGAATATCCTGATACTCGGAGAGGAAGAAGTCTACACTCAATCCTCCCTCTTTAGTTCGATACAAAGAGAAATCAATTTATTTATGAAAAGTGCACTCGATACGGGACCGAGATTTGAAAATGTACTCGGTCCGGGGCCGAGGTTTAAAAATGTACTCGGTACGGGGCCGAGGTTTGAAAATGTACTCGGTACGGGGCCGAGGTTTTTTTTAGGAGAGGAAGGTGGAAGCGTCTTTGTATTGAAAGACGAGTATCAAAACCACCCACACTACAGTGAGTATCTCAACATTCGGAGAGGAAGAAGTCTACACTTAATCCTCTCTTTTTAATTCAATACAAAGAGAATTTTATTTCTTTGATGGCGATGGTTTGATAGCGTCAATGAATCGAATCGGCGCCAATGTAACGTTAAACCTTCTTAGCTCGACTTATAAGAGAAGCCGAACTATAAGAGGTTGCGTATTATTTTCCGTGCTAAGGACAAGATAGAGAAACGATATTGAGGATCGTTCTCCGATTTAATCGTCTCGCACGGACCGAAACAGAATGGGATCTCGTCTTACGGATACAAGACTTCATCGATCACCACAAGTCAACATATAATCGGAAAGATGAAAAGAAGTGAGGAGAGAAAGAAGGTGGTCTCGGATCCAACATTATTCATCAATAATTTGACTGGTAATGAATTACGGAAGTCTCTTCATAGATCAAAACGGACAAATGAAATAAAGTCGGAATAAGAAAGAAGAGAGAAAGTTGGGAAAACTCAAACCTCGTCTTAATCACAAACTTTAAGTTAATTTAATCAAAGGGAGCATCTCGCGATCCCAAAGTAAGGAAAATGACTCAAATGGTCATTCTCCTTAGATTTGAAATAACGAAGGTTTCAACATCCTCGAAAATCAACGTTTGACGAATCGGAGACTTCATCGTTTCGAAAATAAAATCGTGATAGAATATGAGGTAAGAAAGAAAAGGGTCTCGGATCCAACGATACTTATCAACATCTTGACTTAGTAATCGAATTATGGAAACTTCGTCATCGACCAAAGCGGACAAATGAAATAAAGGTGGATAAATGTCGAAAGTAGAAAGGAGAGAAAAAGTTGGTCTCGGATCCTTTGTTTCACGTCAATAATTTGACGGCTAAACGGTGGTGATCTCATCATCGACCAAAACAAATGAAAATGGGACAACATGCCCAATAACAAAAGAGAAATGAGGTTAACTCTAAAAAGAAAATATTCTAAAAAATAAAGAAAATAATTATGAAGTTCTAATAGAAAAATAATATACAAAATATAAACTCTAAAGAAAATATAATAAACTTCTAGGTATAAAATATAATAGAATTAATATATAAACTATGAATAATATAATATATAATAAAAATAATAGTATATTTACCTACTAATAAGCTAAACCAATATATACATAGAAAAATGTTTTAGAAATTTATTTCAAAAAAAGAAGATACATGGGAGGGGTATGAACAGTATCCATGGGGTGTGAATCCAAGAAAAATGGCCCACCTACAATCAGCCAACAGCCAAAAAAAAATAATAAATAAATAAAACGGAAATAATGAAGAAAAAAAAGCTGAAAAGGTCCTCTTTTCCTTTCGACCATCTCTCTCACTCTCACTATGCTTTCTCTCTCAACTCTCCTTGTTCTCATTCTCACTCACTTTTTACATCTTTTCTTTCTACTCAAAAGCTTCTCTCTCTGTTTCAACTTTTCCTTCCATCTTTTTCGTTTTGTTTCTTGTTTGAAATCTGAGAGAAAAACAAAGCTTCTTGGGTCAGGATTGTTGTGGTTCGGAGGAGGAAGATGATCAGTCGATGGGTCGAAGGTTGAAGGTGTCGGCGGCGGAGAGGAACAGTGAAGTGGGTTCAGGAAAGGGGTTTTGGAATCTGAAGAAGCTTGGGTGGTTTTTTGCAGCGATGAAGATGTTTGAAGATTCAATTGTGGTTGTTTTGAAGTGAGGGTTACGATAGGTTGGTCGACAGAGGTCGAGAATGGAGTTGAGAGTTTGAAGGTGTGTTGGTAGTTTTGTTGATGTTAAAATGCAGGGGATGTTGATGAAGATGGACGTCTATTGAAGTTTGTTGAACAATGGCGGTTTGTGGTTGAAGCTCTGATACAGATAAAAAGGTTGAAGATGCTTAGCGGTTGTTGAAGTTTTGAATCTGGGGAGTTCGATGGGTTTGCTGTCCTGTTCACGGCGGAAGAACAGGGTGGTTATGGTTGAAGGTTAGGCCGCAGATGAACTTGCGAGGGTGAGAGGGTGTTGAGGATTGGTGAAGTTAGAAGAGGTTGGAATCTGGGTTTTCTGACGAAGACTGGTGGAGGTGGTTGTTTGGTGGATTAACGGTGGAGTTTCCGAAGGTTAATATTTCGGTGGTGAGTTCAGATTTGAAATGGTGGATGTGTTTCTGAAAGAGTTTTGAAAAAAAAGGGGTTTGTGGTTGATTCGCTGTTGGAGATGAAGTTCTTGAGTGAGTTTCAGTTACACGGTTTAGAAGATGGTTGTTTGAAGGTTTGTTAATGGTGTTCTGGGTTTGATGAGTAATGATGAATGTGAAAGGTGGCGGCTGGTTGAATGGATTAGGGTTAGGGTTGGAGGCTGAAGGAATTAGGGTTGTGTCTGAAGCTGGAAGAAAGTGAATAGGGACCCCCCCCCTATATAGTGCTGCCACGTGGCAGCTGGAGGCTAATTGGTGATTAATTGGCTAATGATGTTAATGAACCTGATAATGCTGACTTAACTCCAAAAAAACTAATACTAATAATTTTCACTAAACTTAATCAATTCTAAACTAAAGTAATAACTTAGTTAATTTAAAACCTAATTAATTAATACTAAATATTCTAATAAAATAATAAATAAATAAAAAAACTAAAAACTTTAAATAATTCTAATTAATTCTAAAAAGCTTAATAAAATTCACACAAAATAAAATTCTATATTAAAACAAAATAAAACTCTATTTAACTCCTAATAAAAAAAGTACACTAAAAAATATTCTATCCATTTATTTTTTAAACAATATTAAAAAGAAACCTATTTAAACTAATCAAAACGAAAATGTGTACAAAATAATATATATTTGAAAAAAAAGGAGAAAATAAAAATGGAAATAAAATTTACGAAAATACCCTTAGGCCACGTGTCACGCTCCTATTGGGCAAAAAAGTCGAGATTTGAAGAACGCCCAATCGGGAGTGGACACGTGTCTAAATGGCATGAAATTAAGTAAAAAAAGCAAAATAGAAAAAGCAAAAATATTTACAAAAGTCGGCGGGAAAATTTAGGGTATGACAACTGCGCTCGGATACCCTTACTGTACCGTCTCAGAGACTTATCTACAATGGGTACGAGAAAGGGCTCTTGAGCTGAAGATGTCTTTTCCTTTCTATGAACCTATGGTATTAACTCTATGGGATTCCTCCTGGACTGTTACAAATGAAGAAGGAAAGCTGAAAAATGCTTTGGAAGAAGCTGAAAAGTTAAAGAATGCTTGGAGGAATAAGTACTACACTATTAAATTAGAGAATGAGAAGCTTCAGGAGCTGCAACAACAACAGAAGGAAGGAGAACCTTCAAAGAAAAGAAAGATGCGAGAGGATTTATTTTCCCCTCACACCTCATCAGGATTAACTACCAGTGCTGATCTTCCTCCAACCTCTGTAGCTTGGAAACAATATGTGGACAAGCTCATCCTCGAAAAGGCGAAGATGCAGGAACAAAGCAATCGACTTATGGAGAAGCTTCACGGGAAGAAGGGGTCGTAGTCGAGGGGATTATACTTCTAATTTTCCTTTGCTTTATTTTCAGTACTTTTGATGTATCAAACTCTTGAAGGAGTACTGCCACTTTGTAATATTTCTTCAATTTGAGTAATAAAATGAGTTGTTTAGTTATCCTAAAGTCCTGTTGTTACAATATTCGCAAATACTTTTGAGTTTCTTGAAGTTTCATTTGCATTTTGTGCACGTGCATATGCATCAGCATAACATCCTTTGCATTCCAGGTTCTTACTCTTGCTTCATCTTACTAGACAAGCTGAATCACCGGTATAATACCCGAGCCAATCAACACCAAAGGATGGATAAACTTGAACAAGAGAACCAAATGCTCTGTGATAAAGTCATTACTCTGAAGGAAAGTTTAGAAAAACTTAATGGATTGGTTGAAGCACTGTCAAACCAACCAGCACACAACACTCAAGAAAACACTCAGAGAACTGTCATTTTTGAAATTGTATCAACATCGATCCCAATGGTGTCCACTGCTACTGAACCTCCGTACATCATGCCACCAGGTTTCCCATGGGGAATGCCTCCCTTTTTCACTCCAGCCGATTACCGCCCACCCGTCTCTGAAGTTCCTGCTGCAACCACTATTCCTGTTCTAACTGCCATTCCTGCTACTACTGCTGTGATGACTATGGCACCACCAAATATGAATACCACTTTCTGCAACCATTTTCTGAATTGGAAGAACCAGTGTATCATGGAGCTCCTAGCGAAACTGTAGGGTTTGACAAAAGAATGGATGAATTTTAGGATAAATTCTCAAAAATTCAGAAAGAACTGAAAGCTCTCCGAGGAAAAGAACTGTTTGGCACAAGTGCTTTTGATCTCTGTTTGGTTCCGAATGTCAAAGTCCCTCCAAAGTTTAAGGTTCTGGATTTTGAAAAATACAAAGGAAACATCTGTCCGCAAAGTCATCTCGTTATGTATGCTCAAAAGATGTCGGCACAGGCAGACAATGATCAACTATGTATCCATTATTTTCAATAAAGTCTGACCAGTGCAACACTTAAATGGTACATGGGGTTAGATGGCATGAAGATATAAACATTCAACGATCTCTGCAAAGCCTTCATTAAGCAATATAAGTACAATGTTGACATGGCGCCTGATCGAGATCAACTAAGGGCCATGACTCAGAAAGACACAGAAAAATTCAAAGTGTATGCTTAGCGCTGGCGCGAGTTAGCCGCTCAAGTTACACCGCCATTAGAAGAGAAAGAAATGACTAAGATCTTTTTGAAGACACTTGGTTCATTTTTCCATGAGAGAATGGTAGCCAGGGCACCTAGTGACTTCATTGAAATGGTAAATATGGGTATGCGTCTGGAGGAAGGAGTTTGTGAAGGAAGGTTAGCTAGGGAAGAAAGTACTCCTAGCAGTGCGAAAAAGTACGAAAGTAATTTTGTAAAGAAGAAAGAACAAGATGTGAGCGTCGTGCATCAGGGACGACCAAGGAGGAGGTACCAACAACCTCAGCAAGTTGCTGCTGTAACATAGATACTCAACACTCCAACTTACCAGCCGCAGTTTGCTCAACCATATCAACAACCTCAAGCTCCTCGAGCTCTACAGCCATAGCACCAACAAAATCAGCAACCTCCTCAGCAAAATTGGCCACAATTCAACAACCAGAGTCGTGTGCATAGAAGACTAGACTTTGATCCTATTCCTGTAACGTACACTGAATTATTCCTGGTTTTGATACATAAGGGACACATCCAGAAGAAAGCTCCACCAGAGGTACCCAAAAATATCCCATACTGGTACAAAGCTGATAAATTTTGCCCATACCACCAAGGTGTTCCGGGCCACGACATTGAGAATTGCTACGGTTTGAAAGCAGATGTTTAGAGGCTGATTAAGTGCAGGATCTTATCCTTTAAAGATTCCAATCCTAATGTACAAGATAACCCTCTGCCTCATTATGGTTCGTCCACTCTAAACATGGTTCAATACTGCTTAGGAAAATATGATGTATTTGATTTGAAGAATATTCAGGAATCTTTAGTGAAGATGCACAACAATATAACGAAGATGGTGTTTTTCAATCATGAGCAACATAACTATACTGATTGTTTTACTTGTTCTCTAAACCCTCGAGGCTGCCGCCTTGTGAGAGAGGATATCAAGGACCTATTAAACAGAGGAGTTATTATGATTACATATGACAAAGTTCCGGTAAAAAGAAATGAAGAAGCATTTGTTATAGTGCCACACTTTAAGGAAGTAGAGCGCATTGAAATTACATACAACAGTAGAAGACCTTCCGTAACCCCTTTGGTAATTAATGTGCCTTGACCAATGCCTTATACTTTCACCAGGGCAGTTCCATATAGATATAACACTACAAAGACAGAAAACGGAAAAGAGGTACCTTTACCTACTTTACCTTCAGTTGTTAATATCGCGGACGTTAGCCGAGTATATAGAAGCAGTCGAGTTTATCCTTCAATGATTCCAAAGAATAAAGAGATTTCATTTGAATAACCTATTACAAAGGACACAACCACAGGGAAGCCTAGTGGAGCTAATTCTTCTCAAACTGATGAATTTCTGATGTTGATCAAAAGAAGTGAGTACAAGGTCGTGGATCAGTTGTTACAAATACCGTCTAAGATTTCTGTATTACAATTGTTGATGAGCTCAGAAGCTCATAGAGAAGCATTATAAAACGTGTTAGAGCAAGCTTACATTGAACATGATGTGACTGTTGAACAGTTCGACAGTATTATGGGTAACATTATTTCTAGTAAAATCTCGGGTTCTCTGAAGAAGATCTCCCGGAAGAAGGAAGGAAACACAATATGGCATTACACATCTCAGTGAATTGTGGGAATGATGCGTTTTCTAGTGTACTTGTTGATACTGGGTCTTCGTTAAATATGACGCCCAGGACTGCTCTATCAAAATTATCATATCAAGGACTGCCGATGAGGCCGAGCCATGTCATTGTTAAAGCTTTTGACGGATCTAGGAAGATGGTAATCGGGGAAGTAGATCTGTCGATGAATATTGAGTTACAAGTTTTTATGATTACATTTTAGGTCATAGACATTCGCGCCGCCTATAGCTGCTTATTAGGAAGGTCGTGGATACATGAGGCTGGTGAAGTCACCTCTACGCCACACCAAAAACTGAAATACGCCTTCGAAGGAAAAACACTTATAGTTTGTGGTGAGAGAGAGCCTTGGTGGTAAGCCACCTCTCTTCATTTTCTTATGTGGAGGTAGAAGAAGAAGTCGAAACTCGATTCTAGGCACTTTCGATTGTTGATGATGATGCTCAGAAGCCTGGATTCTCTATGACATCTCTCAAAGATGCACAACGGGTTATGAACAATGGTTCTCGGGAAGGATGGGGCAAGGTGTTATCTCTACCCGAGAACAAGAATAGGGAGGGTCTTGGTTTTGCTGCCAGCTCCAAAAAATAGGTCACCAGAAGTCAATTTGTTCCACCTATTGAAGAAGTATTCTGCAGTGGAGGGATTATTCATCCTCCCCATATTAATGTGGTATTCGAAGATGAGTCCGAGGGTTATATATCAAACGGTTCCGTGAGTCTCTCCATTCCATACGAAGACTATGAGCCTTACATGGAAGATCCGAGTTATGATTCAGAGACTGAAGACACATATGTGCCTTTCTATTCTCCCAGGTCGAGGCACAAAGATTACAATTTTGAAGTCAATGTTGTCACTGAAGAAGACTCTGGCGAAGACCCGCCTAATTTTGTGACTCCGGGAGTAATAGCCAGAAATTGGAATGTAGTTTACATCCCTACCGTTATTCATATATCAAAGTAATAATTTGTTTTTAGTTTTTTTTCTACTCTGCTCAAGGCAAAATTTCATTGTGTGGACTTATTTTAAATAATTCTCTTTGCTCTGCCCAAGGCAAAGGTGATCTTGTTAGGGCGTGTTGTTCAACTTTGCTATCATTAATAAATGCATTATTTTGTTTCATATCTGATCTTTTATCTTCTTTTTTTTCATTTTTCTAGAAAATGATAATAAGCGATAATCATTTTGTGTATACATACACTTTCCCTTCATAAAACTAAATAAAATCATATCACATGCGTAGATTGTTGCACGAATAAAATATCAGAAATAATGACCCATTACATTCATCAAACTTCGAATTTCCTGTGTTTGAAGCTGAAAAAGAAGAGGAAGAGATTTCTAGACTACTCTAAAACGAAGGTAAAGCCATTCAGCCTCATAAAGAGCCTATGGCAATTATTAATCTGGGTACGGAGGAAATCCGCAAAGAAGTGAAAATTGGAGCTCTGCTCAGGTCTGACATGAAAGAGAAGATGATTGAGCTACTCAAAGAGTATGTCGACGTGTTTTCTTGGTCATATCAAGATATGCCTGGTCTTAACACTACTATAATGGAGCACCACTTACCTTTGAAACCCGAATGTCCACCGGTCAAACAGAAACTTAGAAGAACTCGGTTCGACATGGCTTTGAAGATCAAAGAGGAAGTACAAAAACAAATCGATGCAGGTTTTCTCATCACTGCTGAATACCCGCATTGGTTAGCTAACATTGTGCCCGTTTCGAAAAAAGATGGAAAAGTCCGTATGTGTGTCAATTACAGAGATTTGAACTAAGCCAACCCAAAGGATAATTTCCTGTTGCCTCATATTGACATACTGGTAGACAACACTATGAGGTACGAGATTTTCTCTTTTATGGATGGATTTTCAGGTTACAATCAAGTTAGGATGGCTCCCGAAGACAGAGAAAAGACGTCCTTCATTACACCTTGGGATGATGCATAAAGAGATCGAAGTATATGTGGATGATATGATATCCAAGTCTAAAACTGAGGATGATCATGTTAAACACTTGCTGAAGTTATTTCGTTGACTAAGAGAATACAAACTTTGCTTGAATCCTAACAAATGTACATTTAGTGTACGGTCAGAGAAACTTTTGTGTTTCATCGTTAGTTAGAAAGGTATTGAAGTAGATCCTGATAAGGTCAAAGCCATTCAAGAGATGCAAGCTCCTACTACAGAGAAATAGGTCAGAGGATTCTTGGGATGCTTAAACTATATTTCCCGGTTTATATCTAACATGACTGCTACTTGTGGACCTATCTTCAAGCTTTTAAGGAAAGAACAAGGTTACGTTTGGACTGAAGATTGTCAGAAGGCTTTCGATAATATTAAGGAATACCTACTTGAACCTCCTATTCTGATCCCTCCAGTCAAAGGACGACATTTAATAATGTACTTGACCATTTTGGAGGACTCTATGGGTTGTGTACTCGGTCAACAAGATGAAATAGGGAAAGAAGAGCATGTTACTTACTATCTAAGTAAGAAGTTCACCGCCTGTGAATCTAGATATACCATGCTTGAGAAGACTTGTTGTGCTTTAGCATGGGCGGCCAGGTGTTTATGATAATATATGTTAAGTCACACTACTCAACTAGTTTCCAAGATGGATCCAATCAAATATATCTTCGAGAAACCCCTTTAACAAGAAGAATCTCCAGATGGCAAATGTTGTTGTTAGAGTACGACATAAAATACCATACTTAGAAGGCTATCAAAGGAAGTTTCTTGGCTGACCATTTGGCATATCAACCTATTGAAGACCATCAATCCACTAACAATGACATCCCTGACGAAGATGTGATGCATCTGAAAATGAAAGATTGCGAAGAACCTCTACCGGACGAAGGACCTGAACCAGATTCTCAGTGGGGTTTATTTTTTGATGGATCTGTCAACGCTCATGGGAAAGGAATAGGAGCAATCATTGTGACTCCTTATGGATCTCACATCCCGTTTACCTCCAGATTAACATTCAAGTGTACCAACAATGAAGCTGAATATGAGGCGTGCATAATGGGCCTTAAAGAGGCGATAAACTTAAGAATAATTTTTTTGGATGTATATGGTGATTCTACTGTGGTAGTATACCAAATCAAAGGAGGGTAGGAGACTCGTCAAGATAACTTGACCCCATATAGAGACTATGCAAGAAGACTACTACCTTTCTTTAACAGAGTCGAATTCCACCATATTCCTCGTAAAGAGAATAGAATGGCGGATGCTTTGGCAATGTTGGCCTCTATGATTGTAGTAAACTGGTGGAACGATTGTCCCAAGATTAATGTAAACTGCCTAGACAGGCCCGCTTATGTATTCACCATAGAGGACGTTGAAGATGACAGGCCTTGGTATCATGACATCGAATTGTTTCTTCGAAAGCAAGAGTACCCGTATGGGGAACAAGGATAAGAAGACATTGAAAATATTGGTCGGTAACTTTCTCCTAAGCAATGGTGTACTATACAAGCGAAATTTCGACATGGTCTTGCTAAGATGTGTTGAAAAGCGGGAAGTAGACATGTTAATGACGGAAATTCATGAAGGATATTTTGGAACTCACGCCAATGGATATTCTATGGCTAAGAAACTCTTGAGAGCATGATACTATTAGATAACAATGGAATCAGACTGTTACAAATTTTCCAAGAAATATCACAAATGTCAGATCTATGCGGATAATATTCACGTACCTTCAACTCTACTTAGTGTTATCTCGTCTCCTTGACCGTTTTCCATGTAGGGCATTGATATGATTGGGATGATAGAACCAAAAGCGTCTAATGGACACCGCTTCATCTTGGTAGCAATTGACTACTTTACCAAATGAGTTAAAGCTGCCTCGTATGCTAATGTTACCAGACATGTGGTTGTTAAGTTTATCAAGAATCAACTCATCTGCAGATATGGGGTGCCAATCAAAATCATTACCGATAATAGGTCCAATCTGAATAGCAGAATGATGAAAGAGTTATGTGAGGAATTCAAGATTGAGCATCATAACTCTTCTCCTTATCGACCAAAGATGAATGGGCTGTTGAAGCTGCTAATAAGAATATAAAGAAGATCATCCAGAAGATGGTTGTCACGTATAAAGACTGGCATGAAATGCTCCCGTTTGCTTTACATGGATATCGTGCTTCGGTATGCACGTTGACAGGGGAAACTCCCTTTTCACTTGTTTATAGTATGGAAGTTGTACTCTCAGTAGAAGTTGAGATTCCTTCTATGAGAGTTCTGATGGATGTTAAGCTCTCAGAGGCCGAATGGTGTCAAAACAGATACGACTGTCGCTTGCGCGAAAATAAGGTGCCGGCATGACAGAAGAGTCGCCACCTTTCGTTATTTATCCCTCAGAGCGGGAAAGGAAACGATCGGAAAAACCTGACGAATAAGGGTAAGACAAGGTCGTCGCAACCATTGTCTGGGTTCGGGAGTCGGTTACGCAAGGGGAAGGTATTAGCACCCCTCACGTCCGTCGTACTCGACGGGATCCTCGCTTGTTTGTTTACTTGGACGGGTTGGTTTTATTCTATCTACCTATCAAGGCTGGCTGAAAAAGAAAAGAAAAAATGACTCGGCAAAGCGTCGCACTTTATGCCTACGTATTCTCATCAGAGAATGAGAAATCAGAGTCAACGTAGTTCGGCTAACTACGGGGGAAGGTGGGGGAGGTTGCTCGCTAGGACGTCGCATCATATGCCTACGTAATTTCATCTGGTATGAAAGATCAGAGCAAACGTAGTTCGGGAAACTACGGTTTATTTCCTGAAAGAAGTGTTTTATATTATGTTTGCGATCTCGACCGCACTAGAGACTATGACCTGAGAGTGAATGCGTCGCATGTCACCCAAAGGGTACCATGCTAAACATCCAGACTGTGAGAAAGAAACTCTCCCACAATCCTTTCTCAGATAGCTTAAGGCTCGTAGCGTACGAAAGAAACCATTCATGATTACTGTATCTTAAACTGCTTTGAGATGAGAAGAGAGCAGGCCCAACTAGGAGGGAGACTATCAAGTCCTACTGTTATCATGCCATGGATTCATCCTATGGTTGAGGTTTGAACAGGGAACTCCTAGAAGTTGTCATGCATAGGTTTCAACCTAAGATTCTATCATCAAATCCTTATCCAAGGAAATGAGAGTCCTAAGGGATCATATCAATGATACACCGAAACAGACAAAGCATCAGCTTAACAGTAAAATGCATGCAATGCAAGTGAGGGAGGAAATGTGTGTGGGGCTTCAGCCTCCACAAGCTCGTCTCGACCTCAAGCCAGTCATGAAATAACAGTAATCATACTGAAAAATAGACAACATGCTATCAAAACAGTAAAATGCAATCATACAGATAGGAAATGAAATCATGCTATCAAGCAAAATAAACACATGGGCAAGGGAGCTGGGCTCTACCGAATACCCGCAAGCAAAGCCAAGCAATAACAATACAATCAGATGCACTCCTGCTCTTAGACTGAACTTATTCTAGATGGGCTTAGTCTAATGCAGCAGACAAATCAGACAAAACACACAATTCATCAAAGAAAACAGAAGAAAGCCTCAGCTCCTCCAGCAGCAACCCAGTCTTCAGACCTCAGAGATCACTTGCTTCCCAGGTATCAACCCTACAACATGAGTATCAACTCATCTTCTCCCCTGAGCTTCAGCTTGTTTGATCAGCTCTACCTTCAGGCTTCACTATCTTTAGGGATCTTCGGGCATTAACTTGATCTTCACAAAGTCTTCAGACTTCAATAATCTTCAAGGAATCATCCTCTTCAAAGCTTCAGCTGCTATCTTCAAGGGCTCAAATGCTCCAGCAAACAAGATTCAGTCAACAAGATGAGGTGAGGATGTTACAGTATTCACTGACTTCCAAAGGATGCCATTGAGGACTTAACATCAAAGGAAAGGCTCTCTCAAAGTTCTACCTTATAGGGCAAGGTCACTAATCCCTCCAAAGGATAGAGGTGAATACCCTTAAGGGACTCTGTGTCATAGAGAAGAAAGGAGGTGGACAAGACACTCCTTGTTTAGTGAATGAAATCATTCTATCTAATGCTCTACCTATGCACTTATGATCCTATAAACAAAACAACAAAAGTTATCTAAACTCCTCTGCAAGGTCTTCAAAGCTTCCATGATGATCCACAAGGTCTCCAACTCAATCTCCAAGCTCACACACTCACAGGAGAAGAAAATCAAACACAACAATACAAACTATGCCTTTAAGCAACACACATACTATCCATACATTCAAAAATCAATGAAAAATACTAAAACACCATACAATATTCTAGCAAAATTCTAGGGGACTCTATACATGCTTACCCTTAACCCATATATTCCCCATACACTAATTTGGCCTATAAACCCCAAAACAAACTTGTTCAAGTCTATCTATACAACCTAAAACCCTAATTAGAGCACCTAAATGTCTAACAATCAAACTACATCAAATTTTAATCTAAAAATTGAGAATTAAATCCTATATGAAGCTAAGGTTCAATACCTAACTATGCCAAAAAGAATGGCTCAAAAACCCTAAGGGAAAGTCCTAAAACAAATTGTACAAAATCAAGGGTTAACCAAAATCAATTAAATGTACTATTTACAAGAAAATATGCTAAAAAATATTAAACTAAAAATAAAATGGAATTTTATTTTTTATTAATTTTCTAGACCAAATCATGATTATGTGAAAAAAAGAAGAAATGAAAAATATTGATTTTTATATTTTTTTATGAATTTTATAAAATGCAAAGAATTAAAAGAAATAAAAAAAATAAAAGAATAAGAAATAAATGGGAGGGGGGTGAGAAAAGTAACACGCCCCAGTTATTTCTGAACATTGGGCCAAGTCTGGGGGTGGGAATAGAAACAACTTGCTGAGCCCAGTTCCCTTATTCAATTAAAACGGTGCGTTTGGCTAAATGATACGCTGCGTTTTGTGCTTCAGTCTTCCCTCCATTTTGAAATCAAATATGGGCCGTGCGATGGATGGAATTGGTCAAGGGTCTGAGGCAATCCAACGGTGGACCTTCATCGTCCCCAACTGAACCCTAGGGTTTGCAGAAACCCTAACCCCATGCAAGGATCTTCAAGCTGATGGTTCTCACTGATTTCTCCATGAATTCATGAGCTTCCAAAAGCAAAGTTGCACTATCAATCACCCTGAACACGATACTATCCATAGTTTTCACTGAAACCTCTTGAATCAACCTAACAGAAAGCTTCATCATCAAGGTTCCATTTCTTTCCTCTGCTATCAAACTTAATGGAACTTCAAACTAATGATCCAGGATTATTCTACACGTTTCCCTAACCATTCTACACCATCTCATATCCATTGATGCACACAAAATTGCTTGTTATTCATTCTGCAAGGAATTGTACCCTGCCTCGAAACCTCATGATCCTTCCCCTAATTCTCAGAATAAAGTCCTCTATCCTAGCTTAACCAGTCTAAACCTATAACTATGGTAGAATGCACATAAATTAGGAGATTCGAGCAAGATTACCAACCTGTCAATCTTTAATGGTGGCTATGGTTTTCCTACAATTCAGTGCCTGAAACCTTCCTTGTTTGATCCTCAGGGGCCAATATGGATTCTGTATGCAACAAGATGGCTGAACAAGGCTTGAATCTTGTGTTTGATATCAAAATGCACTTCTTGCAATTTCCTCAAAACAGCTTCAAACTTCCATGGATCTTCTTCTACCTCAGCATGTAATCAATCACAATGATCAGAAGAATAGGTTTGTGGAGGAGAAATGAATGGAGATTGAAGAGAATGAAGGTTTGATGTGAAATTGCAAATGGAAGAATCTTCACTTTTCACACTCTAATCTCACCTCTCATCAACAATGATCACCAACCCTGGCCACATTGAGTTTCACCTTTCTTATAGCAATCCATGGAATGATCTAGATACACCTAGAAGCTTGTGGAAAGTGTTAGAAAGTTTTAGAACTTCTCATGGAATGATACATTGAACATCCATTATCTCATGCCTTAGCCTTGCCAAATGGACTTTAAAATCTCCTTACAAGAGATATTGAGAAAGAATGAGTGAAAAACAAGCTAAACTTTGCTTTTTGTGAGGTTTTGTTTATGTGCCTTATTGTGCAAGAATGAGAATTACAAAGTAACCCCCATTTCTAAGCTTCAAATCAAAATTCTACTTGAACCATTGTTTTTAAAATGATGTTTCCAATCAAAATGATATATTGGATGACCTATTTTGGATTTGTGGATCTCCCAAACCAAATTTAAATTTCAACTTTTTCAACTTATAAGCCATTTTTAGGTCATTTTCACCCAATCTTGTAAATCCTTGCTACAAGCTTTTCCAACAATTCATGACCTTCTTTCTATACTTAAAATCCCATTTTTAACAACTTTCATGTTTTGAGTTTTTCCATTTGAGGCTTGGAAATAGGAGATATGGCCTTTGCTTAAAATGACCTATAACTGCCAAATGACCAAAATACCCTTGTCTTGTTCAAACCATAAGTTGAGTTCCACAAATCCTATCAAGGACTTCTACCACTCAAATTAAAGATAAGGAGATGCCCTTAAACATTCATGTTGACCAAGAGCTCATAGGAATCATCCTACTAGGGCAAAAGCTGTCTGCAAGTTGGGTGACTTTCAAGGACCCAGATTCACACACCTCAGCTGACCTGTAATTTGTCAAAACCATAACTTGAGCTCTGCAACTCCTATCAAGGACTTCCACTACTCAAATTAAAGCTAAGAACAAGCTCTACAACATTCATGTTATGGGGAAGATGAGATGTCAATCACATCTTGAGCTAAAACTGCCTGAAAGATAGGGATCAAATTAGGGTTTTTCACTGACAATCCTCAGAAACCCTAACTCCAAACTTCTCAAACTCCTCAATCATGATGAGTTGGTCTAGGAATCATCTTTATAACATCTCTATGCATCATTCCATGATCTCATGGCCCTTGGATCAGGTCTTAACCTTCTCCAAATTTTCAGTTATCCTAGGGTCGACCCAGTCAAAACCCTAATTCTACCATTCATGGTTGAATCTTCTGAATTCTTGCACAATGACTTCTCTGGACTCCATGATGGCTTTCAAGACATCTCATAGGCTTTCTCAAAACATCAAGTTCATTCTCAAAGTCTCAGAATCATCTGAGGAGCACCCACAACTCTCAAGCTATGAAGCACACAACCCTGGTTTCAATCCACTCCTCTGAGGATCTCTTGAACTTTCTGATGAAGGTATCAACTTTCAAACACTCAATGAATAAATAATTGTTGGTCAAATTTTGGGGTGCAACAGCTGCCCCTATTCAAACGGCTTGAACCTGACTGGGTGAGAAGCGAACGGCTCTCAACCAATCAAGGTACGAGACGGTTGAATACCGGTAAACCCAAAAATTTGCCAACTGCTCAACTCGCCGAACCCTGGAGTAATAGCTGCACGGCAACTATCTGGAGACATACTGATCTGACATCGCCGTCAGTCATCCACATTAACTTCTTCGGATATTGCCTTCAGACAACCACAACACCCAACCTCGCCGCTGGAGAACTGAATCTGACATCGCCGTCGAAAACACACATCATTTGGAGACACTGGACATCGCCGTCGTGCAAACATCATCTCTGATGGGGATTTAAAGAGCCTGACCTCGCCGTCAAATCCTTACGTTCAACCTCGCCGTCGAACACATTCAACATCACCGTCGAATAAACATCCAACCTCGCCGCCGGACAAAAGATGATCTAACCTCGCCGTCAAATCCAAACGTTCAACCTCGCCGTCGAACAAACATCCAACCTCGCCGCCGGACAAATGATGATCTGACCTCGCCGTCAAATCCAAACGTTCAACCTCGCCGTCGAACCAACATCCAACCTCGCCGCCGGACAACTGATGATCTGACCTCGCCGTCAAATCCAGACGTTCAACCTCGCCGTCGAACAAACATCCAACCTCGCCGCCGGACCAATGATGATCTGACCTCGCCGTCAAATCCAAACGTTCAACCTCGCTATCAAACCAACATCCAACCTCGCCGCCGGACAACTGATGATCTGACCTCGCCGTCAAATCCAGACGTTCAACCTCGCCGTCGAACAAACATCCAACCTCGCCGCCGGACAACTGATGATCTGACCTCGCCGTCAAATCCAGACGTTCAACCTCGCCGTCGAACAAACATCCAACCTCGCCGCCGGACAACTGATGATCTGACCTCGCCGTCAAATCCAGACGTTCAACCTCGTCGTCGAACAAACATCCAACCTCGCCGCCGGACAAAATGCAACACTGAACAACTCTGACCTGGGGTTCACCCCTGGTAAATGGAACAAAAAGTACACTTGCGTATTTGAAACTACTCCTGCTGGGAATGAGAGACTTAACCGAGCACACTCTGATCTGGGGTTCACCCTCAGAACCATAACGAACACCGGAATACCGCTGCACACTGCCCACCGTAGAACTTCAACATTAAAGATATATGAAACCCTGGCCCCTGGCCATCTCCAGCTTCAGCTAGGAAAAATCTTCAAGTACTTCTGGAGATAAACATCCTTGACCTTCAAGGATAGATGAAACCCTGGCCCCTGGCCACTTCCAGATCCGCTGGAGAATCTTCAAGTTCTTCTGAAGATAGATGAAACCCTGCCCGTCGGCGATTCCAGCTTCAGCTAGAAAAGATCTTCAAGTACTTCTGAAGATAAACATCCTTGACCTTCAAGGATGTAAACTTTGCCCGTCGGCAACTCTGCAGGAGGTATCTTCGACTTCAGTCTGAAGAAATGGTCCTTGGCCTTCAAGGATACATGGATATGCCTTCAGGCAACTCCGCCTCTGCTATAGAGCATCTGTGACTTCAGTCAGGGATATATTTCGGCCTTCAGTCTGAAAAATGAATCCTAGGTCACTCGTGACCTTGGGGATAACCTTGCCCTTAGGCACCTTCGCTTCAGCTTGGGAAATCTGTGACTTCAGTCAGAGAAATGGTATCCTGAGCCATTCATGACTCTACGGGGATTCAAACACTTTGCCTTCAGGCAAAACTCCGCTTCAGCTGGAGAAACATCTTCGACTTCAGTCAGAAGAAACATTATTCACTTGATCGCAATCAATCATCACCTCAGGACAACTGACTTGGTCTTCAGACCAACACGGATCATCTTGAATACAAAATTTGGAACCTTGTCCTCAACCACACGTTGATTCATCAACAAGGACATCTGAGCTCACAGGAACCTTCTGATATCGTCTTCGGGCGTTTACGACGTCAATCTTCAGATTAGACATCACTGTTGGAGCAGACATATCACGCTGCTAAGGACTTCAAGAATCATCTTGAACAAACAACTCCGTCGGGCACCTTCAAGAATCATCTCGAACTGCTGACCCTTCTGGAGACTTTATTCTACTGGGTATTCCAGGAATCTTCCTGGGCAACTCTTGCTGGGGACGCTATTGGGGAGCTCAGGAATCATACTAAGCAAACCAATCGGGAACCTGCGTTGCGGTCTTAAGAATCATCTTAAGCAAACGGCCCTACTGAGGAATCCAAGAATCGTCTTGGACTGCAGACTTCGTTGTGGATCTCAAAAATCATCTTGAGCGAGCGACCGTGGGGATTACACCGGGGTCTTTAAGAATCATCTTAAGGAAACCACCTTGTTGGGGAGAATATCAGGAATCATCCTGAGCAACTGATACTCCGGCCGAACAAGAATGATAATAACCTAGATCATGCTTATGATGCATATGCTTCGACGCCTTGACTCACACGGTGGGAATGCTGTGCGTTTATGCTACATGTTGTGCCATCATACACAATGCTATGCAATCATGCACAATGCTATGCAATCATGCACAATGCTACGCAATCATGCACAATGATGCGATCCCATCCGCAAAATAAATGCTGGGAGGAGGAAACCCTTTTGTCAAGGAGACAAGAACTACTCAGGTAGAGGGATCGTCCTCCTGAGGAGAACGTGGCCACGCCAATATCAATTGGACTCTGTCTGGGGAATTGATCTTCCGGTTGACTGCTGCAGGGCAAACAACTTCAGCTGACTGCTGCAGGGGAACGAAGCTCTACGAGAACTTGGACCTGCTGATATCAATCGCGAGAATAAACTGCGTGGCCGTCTCGGCTACTCTTCTGGGGAGGATAACTCTGTGGGGAAACAACTTCAGCTGCTCAACACTCCACTGGGGAAAAACCAATCATGATCTGATCACCTTCCAAGGATTCGGCTCTCTTGGACATCTGCAAACTCGGCTAAGGAAGGAGAAATCATTCTGCTTCGCTGGAGAGAGTGCGACTCTGGGGAGATACAACATTAGCTGCCCCGCGCTCTGCTAGGGGACATCCACTCAAGGTCCCAACTGCTTCCAAGGATTCTGCTTTTCTGCGGACTCAGCCGGGGAGAAAAATCATTCTACTTCACTAGAGAGTACGACCCTGGTGAGGAATTCCAATTTCGCTAGGGAAGAAAGAATCATCTGACTTCGGGGGAGAGTACAACTCTGTAGAGGAATACAACATCAGTTGTTCCAAAACTCTACTGGGGAAGAGGGAATCATCCAACTTCAGGAGAGAGCATAACTTTGGTGGGGAATCTCAATTCCGCTGGAGACTTTACTGGGGAAACACGAGCTTCGACACCCGAACACTTCTATGAAATCTGCACTTGTGACCCGGTGCTGGGGAGACATCTGCTTCGGCAACTTTACTCAGCTGATGAGGTGGCGTTCCTTCAGGATGCGTCTGCTTAGGGAAGAGAATCCTCTCGGTCTGGGGAGACATATCAATGCTCACTATTCTGATTCTGCGGAGGAGAGACCACTGAACTCTGCTGGAGAAGGAGGGCTCGCCCTGCTTCGGGGATGCGCACGACACATCTTCCGGGAGGTGTTACACCTGCAACAACACAAACAAACAGACAAGGTACCCTCCTCAAAGGGGCCTATCCAGGTTATTATCTCGTGACAATATTCAGTTAATTAATTGTTTCAACAATCAATGGGCCTAGGCCCGTAAGTTTATGTATGCGCATTTTATTAAAAACATCGACGTTTTCGTTCGCAAACAAAACAGATAAATGCTAAACAGACAAGCAGAATTGCTGAATAATGTGCATTTTATTGATGATAAACCCCTGAATGGGCAAAAATGTTTTACAACAGAGGCAAGCTCCTGGAATGAGGAAGCCGCGCAAAAATAAAACATAAATATACATCAGTATATACAAATGTCGGCAATCGAGGCGTAGACGAACACCATGAGTTGATCCCTCTAAGACCCACTCGACTTCGATACTTCTCCGACGCTTCAGCTTCGGAAGAGATTGATTCAGATAAACGGCCCTCAGGTCTTCCAAACCACTAAACAATGAAAGTCCATGCGCGGAACGCAGTCATTTGCTTATTCAAATCCCTAACTTTTGCGTGAACCGCCCTTTACGGGTTTTCAGTTCACCGGGATACCCTTTTTTGCCGAAGCCGCCCAGTGTAGGTTTTTGACTTCGCGGGTGTACATTTTTTCAATATATCCCTAATTTTTGCCCGAACCTTTTATTCTGTTTTTGGTTCGCCGGGATGCCCCTTTTTTGCCTGGACTCTTTCTTTTTTGTCCAGCGGGTCTCTTTCAAGCAAAGTATTTTTTAACTGCGTCCGCGTTCACCGGGGATGCAAAATCTTCACCATCCATCGTGGATAACAACAAAGCTCCTCCCGAGAAGACCTTGCTGACGACATACGGCCCTTCGTAATTCGGAGTCCACTTGCCCCGGTGATCGGAGTGTGGCGGAAGAATCTTCTTCAGGATGAGATCACCCGTCTGAAAGCTTCTTGGGCGCACCTTCTTATCATAAGCTTTCTTCATTCGGCTTTGGTACAGGCGACCAAATGCAATTGATGCTAACCTCTTCTCGTCCATCAGGCTGAGTTGGTTTAAGCGATTTGTAATCCATTCTGCCTCGTCGAGTTTCACATCAACCAAAACTCGCAAAGAAGGAATCTCCACTTCTAACGGTAGGACAGCTTCCATACCGTACACCAAGGAGAAAGGAGTTGCCCCGGTCGACGTACGCACCGTCGTACGATAACCGTGCAAGGCAAACGGCAGTATCTCGTGCCAATCTTTGTATGTCACAACCATCTTCTGAACAATCCTCTTGATGTTCTTGTTGGCCGCTTCAACAGCGCCATTCATCTTCGGCCGGTAAGGAGATGAGTTGTGGTGTTCAATCTTGAAGCTCTGGCACAGCTCCTTCATCATCTTGTTGTTCAAATTCGAACCATTATCAGTAATGATCCGCTCGGGAATTCCATAGCGACAGATGATGTCCTTCTTTATGAATTTAGCTACCACCTGCTTGGTCACATTAGCGTACGAGGCTGCCTCCACCCACTTGGTGAAGTAGTCGATAGCTACCAGAATGAAACGATGACCATTGGATGCAGTGGGCTCGATCTTGCCTATCATGTCGATGCCCCACATGGAGAACGGCCAAGGGGAGGACATGACATTCAATGGGCACGGCGGCACATGAACTTTATCAGCATAAATCTGGCATTTATGACATTTCTTCGCGAATCTGAAGCAATCCGACTCCATAGTCAGCCAGTAATATCCTGCTCTCAGGATCTTTCTCGTCATGGCATGCCCGCCGGCGTGCGTACCAAATGTGCCCTCATGGACTTCTTCCATGAGCATACTCGCCTCTTTCTCATCTACACATCTGAGTAGCACGAGATCGTGGTTTCTCTTATACAGCACTCCATCAGGATTGAGATAAAAGTTTCCGGATAGCCTCCTTAAAGTCTTCTTATCCTGGGTTGACGCACCCGCAGGATACTCCTTAGTCATAAGGAAGGTCTGGATATCGTGGAACCATGGCCTGCCGTCATTGGCATCCTCGATTGCAAAGACAAATGTCGGTCTATCAAGACGCGAAAGTACAATTCTTGGAGCCTCATTCCAATAATTGACTTTATACATTGAAGCCAGCGTGGCTAAGGCATCAGCCATTTGATTTTCAGCCCTGGGTACATGATGAAGTTCCACTCGATCGAAGGACGGAAGCAGCCTCCTGGCATAATTCATGTACGGCACTAGATTCGGTTGACGAGTTTCCCACTCCCCTTTAATCTGATTGATTACAAGCGCTGAGTCACCATATATGTCTAGATTCTTGATTCTCAAATCAATTGCCTCTTCTAGACCCATAATACATGCTTCATACTCGGCTTCATTGTTGGTAACTGGAAACGTCAGTCTCGCAGTAAACGGGATGTGGGATCCGTGAGGAGTCGTGACGATAGCCCCGATACCACTTCCATAGGAATTAACCGCTCCGTCGAATATCAACTTCCACTGAGACTTCCTATCTGGCCCCTCATCGGGGAATGGCTCATCGCAGTCCTTCGCTTTGAGAAACATAATATCCTCGTCAGGGAATTCGAACTTCATCGGCTGGTAGTCTTCGATTGGCTGTTCGGCAAGGTAATCAGACAATACGCTTCCCTTAATGGCTTTCTGAGAGACGTACTGAATATCATACTCCGTTAACACCATTTGCCATCTGGCAATCCTGCCCGAAAGAGCCTGCTTCTCGAAGACGTACTTGATCGGATCCATCTTCGAAATTAGCATTGTGGTGTGATTGAGCATATACTGTCGTAGACGTTTGGCAGCCCAGGCTAATGCACAACACGTCTTCTCCAGCATCGAGTATCGAGATTCACACTCAGTGAACTTTTTACTCAAATAATAAATGGCGTGCTCCTTTCTGCCCGTCTCGTCATGCTGACCGAGAACACACCCCATACTATTCTCCAGAACCGTCAGGTACATGATTAATGGCCGTCCAGCCACTGGGGGTATCAAGATTGGAGGTTCTTGAAGATACTACTTTATTTTGTCGAATGCCTTCTGGCAATCCTCATTCCAAGTAATCGCCTGATCTTTCTTTAAAAGCTTGAACATCGGTTCACAAGTGGCCGTGAGCTGAGAGATAAACCTTGCAATGTAGTTTATTCGGCCCAAGAAACCACGAACCTCTTTTTCTGTTTTCGGCGCTGGCATTTCTTGAATAGCCTTTATTTTTGCAGGATCAACTTCAATACCCCTTTCACTAACGATAAACCCCAATAACTTTCCGGACCGCACTCCGAAAGTGCACTTGTTAGGATTCAGCCTCAGCCTGAACTTCCTAAGCCTTTCAAACAGCTTCAACAAATTGACCAGATGCTCTTCCTCCGTTTGGGACTTTGCAATCATGTCATCAACATAGACCTCGATCTCATGATGAATCATATCATGAAACAAAGTTACCATTGCTCGCTGGTAAGTGGCCCCTGCGTTCTTCAGACCGAAGGGCATTACCTTGTAGCAAAATGTTCCCCAGGGGGTGATAAATGTCGTTTTCTCCATGTCCTCCGGTGCCATCTTAATCTGATTGTAACCGGAGAAGCCATCCATGAATGAAAACACGGAAAACTGGGCTGTGTTGTCGACCAACACATCGATGTGAGGCAACGGGAAATCATCCTTAGGGCTCGCCCTATTCAAATCCCGATAATCGACGCACATGCGTACCTTACCGTCCTTCTTCGGTACAGGCACTATGTTGGCGACCCACGGAGGGTAAGTGGTAACGGCTAGAAATCCTGCGTCCAACTGCTTCTGGACTTCTTCTTTGATTTTTACAGCCATATCTGGTCTCGTCCTCCTAAGCTTCTGCTTGACTGGAGGGCAATCTTCTCGCAACGGCAAGCGATGAACCACGATGTCAGTGTCAAGTCCGGGCATATCCTCATATGACCAAGCAAAGACGTCACTATACTCTCGAAGCATCTCGACCAGTCTATGCTTGACATCATTCTGCAGCGCAGCCCCTACTCTGACATTTCTGGCGAGCTCCTCAGAACCCAGATTTACAACCTCAATATCCTCCTCGTGAGGCAGAATAATCTTTTCTTCTTGTCTCAACAAGCGGGCCAACTCTTCCGGAAGGTCCTCGTCTTCATCAATCTCATCCTCGGCTTGATAGATCGGGCAATCAAAGTCGTAGTGAGCCGTAGAGGGTCCAGAGTCGATGTCATCTGTTATGTGGATCCTGCAATAACAAGGGTTAAGTTTAAAGCAAGAATATGCAGGTTAGCACAAACCTCGTTGCCATTTTGCTGTTTTTCGAAATAAACATAAAACAGGAATAACAGAGAACACAATATTTGAGTACGAAGAAAACGCCTTTTATTTATTAACAAAATGCATGTACATAATCCAGCAAGGCCCTGACAGTAAAACCACTATGCCCCGGGCAGGACATAGGGTTGTACAAAGATTGTAAAAAGCAAATCATTACTCTTCACTTGTCAGCTTGATAATCTCCTTGATGGTCCAATTGTGGAGGCGCTCGCCCGGCTTGCTCGGTTGAATCCAGGCGTCAAGATCACAATCACTGTCCCCGCTGTCCTCCGACGCAGCGTTGATGCTCTCGAAAATTACTCCCCCCTTGGTGAATAGGATCGGCCCTTTTCCACGAGACGAGCTGCCAGAAGAAGATGAAGCTTCAGCTCCAGGAGAATACCCCAATCCAAACTTATCCTGCTTGATTGGTATATCTAGACATGCCCCCAGCCTGGGGTGGAACCGGCTTCGACGACAGCTCGAGCTTCCTTAAACAAGGAAAGATTCATCTCCTGCTTCTCTGCGACGACAGGAGCTACCTCTTTTACCCTGACGGTTTCAAATGCTTGGCAAAGAGTTTCATGGATCTCGCCATCCATTTCAACGTATTTAAAGGACGACAGGTGGCTTACCATAATGTCCTCCTCACCACAGACTGTTACTATGCTGCCCCCGACAGTATATTTGAGCTTCTGATGCAGCGTGGACGTCATGGCACCAGCAGAATGGATCCATGGCCGACCTAAGAGGCAACTATAGGCGGGCATGATATCCATGATATAGAAAACCGTATTGAACGTCTCTGGACCAACTTGAATTGGCAGGGTCAACTCTCCAAAGACGTGGCGCTTAGTCCCATCAAAGGCTTTCACGACCAGATCACTGGGCGTGCAAAGCAATCCACAGGTGTCCAACTTCATCAGTGCTTTCTTCGGAAGCACATTAAGGGATGAGCCCGTATCCACCAAGACATGCGACATGACGGTACCTCTGCACTCTATCGAGACGTGCAAGGCGTTGTTGTGATCTCTTCCTTTAGGAGTCAGCTCCAGATCTGTGAATCCCAGCCCATTACCAGCATTGACATGGGCTACCACTTCTTCCAGTTGATTTACTGATATCTCTTGCGGCACGTATGCAGCATTCAATACCTTCAGTAATGCGTTGCGGTGCGCTTCAGAACACAGCAACAAGTTAAGAATCGAGATCTTTGACGGAGTCTGATGAAGATGATCTACAATTTTGTAGTCACTTTTCTTGATTAGTCGCATGAACTCTTCAGCATCTTTTACTAGCAAATCTTTTTCTGCCCCTGCAGGGCTCTCTTCGACAGCTTTACCTTTACCCTTATCCACAGCGTCAGCTCGGACCACTTTCTCTGCTGCAACTTCTGCTGGCGCAAATACTCTACCACTTCGAGTGATACCACTGACCTCGGTCAGATTCTGCACAGTTGATCCGAATGGCTCTAGCTCTATCTTCTGACCATTACAATAAACTTCGGCGCCGTAATGCCATGGAACGGCATTAGTACTCTCGAATGGGATTGGTTCGGCCCTGGTGATAGTAATTGTAGGCGGACGGGGCGCGGAAATAGTAATAGGGTGACGAGGAATAGTAATGGTAGCAACTTCATCTGTCTGCTTTAACACGACCTCCTCTGATGCACTTTCAACGCTCCGGCTGAATTGCAAAATACCCTCGGACATCAGACTTTGGATACCTTCAATCAGCTGCTCGCACCCATCAGGAAGTGTAGCACAAGCCATACATAACTCTCCACATCCAGGGAAGAAGCCCTTCTTCAGCAACTTAGCCTTGACAAAACTCAACGGCGTCTTCAAATCTTTGACATCAGTCAGCAAGTCTGAACTCTCCTCAGTGATAACAGCATTCACTCCGCCCCCCTTATGATGAGGCATGGGGTTTTTGGTAACGTTGGGCACGCTATCAGAAAAGTTGATAATCTTGGCGTCCACCAAGTCCTGGACTTTGTGCTTAAAAGCTTTACAATTCTCAATCGTATGGCCCGGTGCCCCAGTGTGGAATTCACAAGTAGCATTGGCGTCATACCCCGGTGGTGGTGCCCCTGTTAAGGGAGCCAACGTCCTCTTTTGAACTAACTGGAGTTGAAGCAGCGTTTGCAAAAGCTGTGCATACGACATAGGTGGAGTATCAAAATGACGGTTTGCCATAGGAGCCCGATTCTGATATTTCCTGTACCCCTGATTATTCTGCTGCTGCTGCTGCGGCTGCGGTGGAGCAGCTGGGATGTTTATGCTAGCAATCTGAGGCTGAGGGCCCTAGCCCTTTCTCCGAGCATTAGTGACAGCGCTGGCATCTCCCTCTCGACGCTTGCCAGCGTAAGGTTTCTTGCTACTTCCTCCAGCTGAGGATGATTCGCCCTGAATTTTTCCGATCTTTATACCGTTCTCAACATGCTCGCCCAAAGTGATGAGAGCCGAGAATGTTCCAGACATGCCACTGACCAGCTTTTCATAATAGATTCCAGGAAGGGTAGCCACGAACATTTGCACTAGCTCACGCTTAACCATCGACGGTTGAACCCGAGCAGCCAATTCACGCCACCGTTGGGCGTATTCTTTAAAGCTTTCATTGTTCCGTTGTGAGAGATTCTGAAGCTGAACTCGGTTGGGAGCCAAGTCGCTATTGTATTGATAGTGGAGGACGAACGCTTCTGCCAGATCTCTCCAGGTGCGCACAGTAGCGGGCTCCAAACCCATATACCATTCGAGCGATGGACCAGAAAGACTATCCTGGAAGAAGTGAATCAGCAACTTCTCATCGTCAGAATAGGCGGACATCTTTCTATAATAAGATCGGAGGTGAACACGGGGGCAAGTAGTACCCTTATACTTCTCAAAGGTAGGCACCTTGAACTTATGAGGTACCTTAAAGTCAGCAATCAACCCGAGCTTGGACATGTCAACGCCCAATGTGTTCTAATTTTCAATGTCTCTCATCTTGTCTTCCAACACTTTAGACCTGAGTCGAGCTTCAGCATTCAACTCTGGCTCTATACCTCTCTGAGAGAATATGTCATCCTGATGGTCCTCCAGCCACGGCTGAGGCACCAACAGATTTCCCGCACCAGCATTGCCGTTGACCGGCCCTATGTTAACATTGGCTCCCAAACTACCATTGCCGACGCCTGCCGCATTGAGTCCGAGATTAGTCATCAGATTGCCGTTAGCGCTGCCGTTGCCCCCGGCAGCACGAACAACGTTCTGTGGAGCATCCACTGGAGGAGGAGTAGGTACGGCCCCTCCATGCAGTATGCCATTATTGTCAACCCTGGAGATCAGAGGTTGAACCAGAGTACGAAGCTGGTCTTGACCATTCGCGACCACCTGCATTAGCTCCATAAAACGGTCCATCCGCTCACGGAGCTCTTGAACATCTGACTGCACCTGGTCCATTATCCTTGTCTGATTAGCGCGAGTTGGGTAGCGGTGGATGAGTCTTTGATCAATCCTGGAGACCGGAGACAACTCGGAACCTGAAAAACCTGTCAACAATAAAGGTTAGGAAAAGCAATAAGATATACACCATGCAAATATGCTTCATGCAGATGCATGCGTGTGTCTGTGTGCGTGGGAGATTTTCCCCCGATCCTAGTGCCTTAGTGCCAGTGCTGATAATAATAAGAGGAAGAAGAAATCCGAGCCCAATCGTGGAAACATCAATCTTATATATATATGGAAAGGCCTGTCAAGGCAGTACACAGTATCAGCGAGTACAAATCAACAACATGACCTCAGCCAACAAGTCTGGTGATGGTCAGCATACATCAAAGATCAAAATCAACAGGGATATAACTAGTCAAGCACGGCCACGGGCGCGATACTCTGCTAATAACTCCTTTGTCTCTGAATGATCTGGCGAAGTGAGCAACCCCTCGACGAGTAGTTCCCTCTGCCTGATAGTATGCTGAAGCCCCTGAACTGAACTCTCCCAAGCGCCTTCGCCAAAGCAATCCTCCAGCTTCCGCTTCTTAGACTCAAACATCAGCTTATGCTCCTTCAGGTTAGCAATGGCTTTGTTGAGACGGGCTTCAGCGGAGTACCTGCGGGCGGTCTCTTCATCAAACCTCCGCTCACTATCCTTTACTTCGGCTTCTAGCTTAGAAATATTCAGCATCAGCTTGTCTTCTCGCTCCTTCCTGGTGGCCATGGAAGTCTTCCAATGCTGGTCGAACGATATTCTCCGATATGCTTCCTCCAAATGCTGCTTCTTCGTAGCTAGTACATCATTAGCAGCCCTGAAGTCCTACCCCAAGCGTTCCCGATCAGCAATCTGCTTTGCCAAGTCTGCACTCAGCTGGCATACCGACTCTGTTTGCTTTTTGAGAGCATGCACGGCTTCGTTCCTCTCACTTCAAAGCTGAGCTAACTCCTTCTCTAATTCTGCATTTGCCCTCTTCAGTTCATCACGCTCGGCTAATACCTGGCTGTGCTGGTGAATGGACACAGTGGTAGGCTCTTCAACTGGTGGAGGACTCTCTGGTCTGACATGAGGGAATGGCATCCCTATAGTACTGGCTCTGGCTCTGATCCAATCTGAATAAGGAGGGTAGGCTTGGTTGTTGCTCTTCCCCAATAAAGGCTTTCCTCTCGTGCTGATATTGTTCCACGCATACTGAAGCTTGGACAACAAATCCCCCTCTAGAATACCCGTGAGGTACAGGGATTCCCGTACCTCTTCCTCCTTCGGTGGAGTCCTCAAAGTATATGCAAACTGACGAACTAGCAATGATGGATTGTAGTTGATGCAACCCTTTCTACCTATCAGAGGTACATTAGGAAACCCACTACAACTGAAGATCAACTCGGTGCCTAACCTGTCTCTGTCAACGAACCAATCAATATCTTCTGCCGACAAGCTCATCAGACGCTCAGGCCACTCAGCTGTGGCTGCAGACAAGACAGAAGAAGCCTTCTTGGGCAAATGACTATCAAACCACCTGTACAACAACGGTACACAGCATGAGACATTCTTCCCTCTCCGGTTCTCATTCTTGTAATGCACTGAATGGTAGACGTCTCCGATCAGAGTAGGGACTGGATTCCCTGAGGCAAAGATGTGGAATGCATCAAAGTCCACGAAGTCAGGCATGCTGGGGAATAGAATAATGCCATATATGCACAATGCAAGGATGGCATTGAATGCGTCCCAACATTTGTCCTTAGCACACTGCTGAGCCTTAGCTATCAGAAACTGCAGAGAGAACCCTGGGACCTTGTTCCAGCTTGTTACCACTAACTCAGAAGCGCTCAAATGGAGTGAGGAAGCTAGGCCAGCCAGATCAGGCTCAGCATCCATGTGGACAAAAGGCATCTGCCTTTTGATAGGCACACCCAGCATATCAGCATACTCTTCCAATGTCGGCGCGAGGATGAAGTCATGAAAAGTGAAACACCTCAAGGGAGGGTCATAAAACTGCAGGAGAGCATGTAACCCATTCAACTCGGACGTGGAAGGCTTGCAAACCAGACCAAGCAGCCTGCCATAAGACTTCCTGAACCTATCCTTCACAGAATCCCCTGCCAGGGCTATCAAACCAGTCAGCTTCGACACATCGGGGGTCGGGAACTTGTACGCAACAGTCTTCCTGAGGGAGGCCATAATAACAGCAGAAGGTGAGAAATCCGGGATCGGGGGAACGGTACCTGCAACACAGACACACGTTAATGGAATGCAGATGAATGCGCAAACTAATGCAAAATGCAGGCATGCAATAATATATCCAGGTAGCTGCTATGGAGATTCGGTATCAACAGTCGCTGATGAGAAGGAAACCCCGGTGTAAAGCCACTAATCTGATCTGCTGAGAATAACCATCTGATAGGACCGAGATCAAAATTCTGCTCTGACAAGAATAAGTGCCTGATAATAAGGACCCCGGGTGCAAGATCAAGTAACATCTGTTGATGAAGTCTTCAGACCCCAAATCAAGATCTGCCCTACCAAGAACAAATACACAGCTGCTGATGAGACCTTCAGATCCCACTCAAAATCTGCCCTATCAAGAACAAATAACATCGGCCGATGAGATCTTCAGTCCTCACTCAAAATCTGTTCCATCCAGAACAAACCACTGATGATAATACATTGATCAAAGCCTGCTCTATCAAGAACAGACAAACACCCGATGATAAGATCCTCCGACCAAACTCTTGCTCTATCAAGAACACATCTGTAACTGAGAACCCAACATAACTGATTCGCTGTCAAGAAAACCAGGTAGTCTGAAGGTCTAAGTTTCCTGCAATAAACCCAGTCCCGCTCACAGGTATGGACCTAGACTGACTCAAGGTACGGCATCCTATGCGTTCATCAGCGTCACAGACTTTCAAAACTGATGATACGATTCCCATAAGGAGTGGCATCATCGAGTCCTGAAGAGGCCTCACTTAGCTGAATCACAAATGATCGGTCCCCAGAGTCGACAATCCACCAAACCAGCAACCGTCTCAACCCAAAGGGTTGAAAGTGAAGCCAACCGGATGAACCTTGTCTGAGCGTGGATTTCATGAGACACTAGTGCCTGCAAAGCAAGCACGCGCCCACTAATTTCCACTCTAAGTCTATGGTACACTCAAGCCTGGGTCTGGCTTCTCACTCAATCAGAACTCCCATCCCACAACAGCACAAATAATCATATTATACTGAAACATAAAATGCGGGAAATAAAGTGCGAGAAGTAAAAAGATGCGATAAATAAACGCAACCCAACAAGCAAACACACAAACGATAGGATTGACTCGCAGGGAACCGTTGGAGTCCCCAGCAGAGTCGCCAGCTGTCGCTTGCGCGAAAATAAGGTGCCGGCATGACAGAAGAGTCGCCACCTTTCGTTATTTATCCCTCAGAGCGGGAAAGGAAACGATCGGAAAAACCTGACGAATAAGGGTAAGACAAGGTCGTCGCAACCATTGTCTGGGTTCGGGAGTCGGTTACGCAAGGGGAAGGTATTAGCATCCCTCACGTCCGTCGTACTCGACGGGATCCTCGCTTGTTTGTTTACTTGGACGGGTTGGTTTTATTCTATCTACCTATCAAGGCTGGCTGAAAAAGAAAAGAAAAAATGACTCGGCAAAGCGTCGCACTTTATGCCTACGTATTCTCATCAGAGAATGAGAAATCAGAGTCAACGTAGTTCGGCTAACTACGGGGGAAGGTGGGGGAGGTTGCTCGCTAGGACGTCGCATCCTATGCCTACGTACTTTCATCTGGTATGAAAGATCAGAGCAAACGTAGTTCGGGAAACTACGGTTTATTTCCTGAAAGAAGTGTTTTATATTATGTTTGCGATCTCGACCGCACTAGAGACTATGACCTGAGAGTGAATGCGTCGCATGTCACCCAAAGGGTACCATGCTAAACATCCAGACTGTGAGAAAGAAACTCTCCCACAATCCTTTCTCAGATAGCTTAAGGCTCGTAGCGTACGAAAGAAACCATTCATGATTACTGTATCTTAAACTGCTTTGAGATGAGAAGAAAGCAGGCCCAACTAGGAGGGAGACTATCAAGTCCTACTGTTATCATGCCATGGATTCATCCTATGGTTGAGGTTTGAACAGGGAACTCCTAGAAGTTGTCATGCATAGGTTTCAACCTAAGATTCTATCATCAAATCCTTATCCAAGGAAATGAGAGTCCTAAGGGATCATATCAATGATACACCGAAACAGACAAAGCATCAGCTTAACAGTAAAATGCATGCAATGCAAGTGAGGGAGGAAATGTGTGTGGGGCTTCAGCCTCCACAAGCTCGTCTCGACCTCAAGCCAGTCATGAAATAACAGTAATCATACTGAAAAATAGACAACATGCTATCAAAACAGTAAAATGTAATCATACAGATAGGAAATGAAATCATGCTATCAAGCAAAATAAACACATGGGCAAGGGAGCTGGGCTCTACCGAATACCCGCAAGCAAATCCAAGCAATAGCAATACAATCAGATGCACTCCTGCTCTTAGACTGAACTTATTCTAGATGGGCTTAGTCTAATGCAGCAGACAAATCAGACAAAACACACAATTCATCAAAGAAAACAGAAGAAAGCCTCAGCTCCTCCAGCAGCAACCCAGTCTTCAGACCTCAGAGATCACTTGCTTCCCAGGTATCAACCCTACAACATGAGTATCAACTCATCTTCTCCCCTGAGCTTCAGCTTGTTTGATCAGCTCTACCTTCAGGCTTCACTATCTTCAGGGATCTTCAGGCATCAACTTGATCTTCACAAAGTCTTCAGACTTCAATAATCTTCAAGGAATCATCCTCTTCAAAGCTTCAGCTGCTATCTTCAAGGGCTCAAATGCTCCAGCAAACAAGATTCAGTCAACAAGATGAGGTGAGGATGTTACAGTATTCACTGACTTCCAAAGGATGCCATTGAGGACTTAACATCAAAGGAAAGGCTCTCTCAAAGTTCTACCTTACAGGGCAAGGTCACTAATCCCTCCAAAGGAGAGAGGTGAATACCCTTAAGGGACTCTGTGTCATAGAGAAGAAAGGAGGTGGACAAGACACTCCTTGTTTAGTGAATGAAATCATTCTATCTAATGCTCTACCTATGCACTTATGATCCTATAAACAAAACAACAAAAGTTATCTAAACTCCTCTGCAAGGTCTTCAAAGCTTCCATGATGATCCACAAGGTCTCCAACTCAATCTCCAAGCTCACACACTCACAGGAGAAGAAAATCAAACACAACAATACAAACTATGCCTTTAAGCAACACACATACTATCCATACATTCAAAAATCAATGAAAAATACTAAAACACCATACAATATTCTAGCAAAATTCTAGGGGACTCTATACATGCTTACCCTTAACCCATATATTCCCCATACACTAATTTGGCCTATAAACCCCAAAACAAACTTGTTCAAGTCTATCTATACAACCTAAAACCCTAATTAGAGCACCTAAATGTCTAACAATCAAACTACATCAAATTTTAATCTAAAAATTGAGAATTAAATCCTATATGAAGCTAGGGTTCAATACCTAACTATGCCAAAAAGATTGGCTCAAAAACCCTAAGGGAAAGCCCTAAAACAAATTGTACAAAATCAAGGGTTAACCAAAATCAATTAAATGTACTATTTACAAGAAAATATGCTAAAAAATATTAAACTAAAAATAAAATGGAATTTTATTTTTTATTAATTTTCTAGACCAAATCATGATTATGTGAAAAAAAGAAGAAGTGAAAAATATTGATTTATATATTTTTTATGAATTTTATAAAATGCAAAGAATTAAAAGAAATAAAAAAAATAAAAGAATAAGAAATAAATGGGAGGGGGTGAGAAAAGTAACACGCCCCAGTTATTTCTGAACATTGGGCCAAGTCTGGGGGTGGGAATAGAAACAACTTGCTGAGCCCAGTTCCCTTATTCAATTAAAATGGTGCGTTTGGCTAAATGATACGCTGCGTTTTGTGCTTCAGTCTTCCCTCCATTTTGAAATCAAATATGGGCCGTGCGATGGATGGAATTGGTCAAGGGTCTGAGGCAATCCAACGGTGGACCTTCATCGTCCCCAACTGAACCCTAGGGTTTGCAGAAACCCTAACCCCATGCAAGGATCTTCAACCTGATCGTTCTCACTGATTTCTCCATGAATTCATGAGCTTCCAAAAGCAAAGTTGCACTATCAATCACCCTGAACACGATACTATCCATAGTTTTCACTGAAACCTCTTGAATCATCCTAACAGAAAGCTTCATCATCAAGGTTCCATTTCTTTCCTCTGTTATCAAACTTAATGGAACTTCAAACTAATGATCCAGGATTATTCTACACGTTTCCCTAACCATTCTACACCATCTCATATCCATTGATGCACACAAAATTGCTTGTTATTCATTCTGCAAGGAATTGTACCCTGCCTCGAAACCTCATGATCCTTCCCCTAATTCTCAGAATAAAGTCCTCTATCCTAGCTTAACCAGTCTAAACCTATAACTATGGTAGAATGCACATAAATTAGGAGATTCGAGCAAGATTACCAACCTGTCAATCTTTAATGGTGGCTATGGTTTTCCTACAATTCAGTGCCTGAAACCTTCCTTGTTTGATCCTCAGGGGCCAATATGGATTCTGTATGCAACAAGATGGCTGAACAAGGCTTGAATCTTGTGTTTGATATCAAAATGCACTTCTTGCAATTTCCTCAAAACAACTTCAAACTTCCATGGATCTTCTTCTACCTCAGCATGTAATCAATCACAATGATCAGAAGAATAGGTTTGTGGAGGAGAAATGAATGGAGATTGAAGAGAATGAAGGTTTGATGTGAAATTGCAAATGGAAGAATCTTCACTTTTCACACTCTAATCTCACCTCTCATCAACAATGATCACCAACCCTGGCCACATTGAGTTTCACCTTTCTTATAGCAATCCATGGAATGATCTAGATACACCTAGAAGCTTGTGGAAAGTGTTAGAAAGTTTTAGAACTTCTCATGGAATGATACATTGAACATCCATTATCTCATGCCTTAGCCTTGCCAAATGGACTTTAAAATCTCCTTACAAGAGATATTGAGAAAGAATGAGTGAAAAACAAGCTAAACTTTGCTTTTTGTGAGGTTTTGTTTATGTGCCTTATTGTGCAAGAATGAGAATTACAAAGTAACCCCCATTTCTAAGCTTCAAATCAAAATTATACTTGAACCATTGTTTTTAAAATGATGTTTACAATCAAAATGATATATTGGATGACCTATTTTGGATTTGTGGATCTCCCAAACCAAATTTAAATTTCAACTTTTTCAACTTATAAGCCATTTTTAGGTCATTTTCACCCAATCTTGTAAATCCTTGCTACAAGCTTTTACAACAATTCATGACCTTCTTTATAGACTTAAAATCCCATTTTGAACAACTTTCATGTTTTGAGTTTTTCCATTTGAGGCTTGGAAATAGGAGATATGGCCTTTGCTTAAAATGACCTATAACTGCCAAATGACCAAAATACCCTTGTCTTGTTCAAACCATAAGTTGAGTTCCACAAATCCTATCAAGGACTTCTACCACTCAAATTAAAGCTAAGGAGATTCCCTTCAACATTCATGTTGACCAAGAGCTCATAGGAATCATCCTACTAGGGAAAAAGCTGTCTGCAAGTTGGGTGACTTTCAAGGACCCAGATTCACACACCTCAGCTGACCTGTAATTTGTCAAAACCATAACTTGAGCTCTGCAACTCCTATCAAGGACTTCCACTACTCAAATTAAAGCTAAGAACAAGCTCTACAACATTCATGTTGTGGGGAAGATGATATGTCAATCACATCTTGAGCTAAAACTGCCTGAAAGATAGGGATCAAATTAGGGTTTTTCACTGACAATCCTCAGAAACCCTAACTCCAAACTTCTCAAACTCCTCAATCATGATGAGTTGGTCTAGGAATCATCTTTATAACATCTCTATGCATCATTCCATGATCTCATGGCCCTTGGATCAGGTCTTAACCTTCTCCAAATTTCCAGTTATCCTAGGGTCGACCCAGTCAAAACCCTAATTCTACCATTCATGGTTGAATCTTCTGAATTCTTGCACAATGACTTCTCTGGACTCCATGATGGCTTTCAAGACATCTCATAGGCTTTCTCAAAACATCAAGTTCATTCTCAAAGTCTCAGAACCATCTGAGGAGCACCCACAACTCTCAAGCTATGAAGCACACAACCCTGGTTTCAATCCACTCCTCTGAGGATCTCTTGAACTTTCTGATGAAGGTATCAACTTTCAAACACTCAATGAATAAATAATTGTTGGTCAAATTTTGGGGTGCAACAACGACCAATTGAATTTGATTGAAGAAAAGAGAATGACAACTTTGTGTCATGACCAACTATACCAGAAAAGGATGAAGAAGGAGTTCGACCCCGCGAATTCAAAGAAGGTGACCTTGTACTCAAGAAGATTCAATCATTCCTTATTGATACTAGAGGAAAGTGGACTTCGAACTATGACGGTTTGTACGTGGTCAATAAGGTTTTCTCAGGAGGTCCCCTGATGTTAGCAACCATGGATGGAGAAGAAATTACTTGTCTAGTGAATTTAGACGCTGTCAAGAAGTACTTTGCTTAGGATGCTAACACCTTCCCTAGGTTTAACCAACCCCCGAACCTTAGACTCTCTAACTTTGCATTTGAGTTGCATACTCATGGGTTATTTCGATCTTTTAACTTTCCCTTGGACAAATTAATGATCGGTGGTGAATAATGATTTGCGATTCAAGTTAATCAATAGCTTGGTATCCAATTCTCACTGCGATAAAATGGGTGTATTTCAATTGAACAATTTGATATAGTCACCAGAGATTGTGACTATTAGATATCGCTGAGGTGATTTGAGAATTGAGATAGGTTTCTCTTGTCTAGATGGTGATTTTTAGATAGAAGTTGCACTGGGTAGAGATTAAGTGAGGAGTTGTAAACGAACGATTTTAGCTCTAAATTAATACTACTAATAGTGGATTCATTCCTAGCTTGGTAGCCCTCAGATGTACGTGTTGTTGTTCACCGAATTGGGTCATCATATCTTGGTGTTCTTTATCTTTCTGTTATATTAAATTCAATCTGCTCTTATGTTCCGAAATCTATGTCTTAATAGATGTTGAAACATTTGTCATGAACTGTAATGTATTTGCAGTATTTGAATATTCTTATTTTTGGGCTTATTTAGTTATTCAGAGATTAATGTCTCGACATCTCTTGGGACTTCTTTGATCTGCACACCAAAATTTCAATCGGTATCAGAGCAGGCATCCTGTTCTATTTTTGGATGAGTTCTAGGAAAGATACTTCCTGGTATTTTGAATAAGGAATAAGATTTAATGATCAAACCATCATTTACTGTTGTGATTGAGGAGATTGGAAGCTAGGAGAATAGCTCTCTGAATTTGGCCTAACAACTACTGATGGTTGACTGAATGCTCTGCAAAAATTCTTCCGGTGCTACTGATAATGTTTCTTGTGGTACCTTATAAAATGTTTTGACATGTTTTTTGACGCGTTGAAGATGGTTTCATCCTTTCCAGATGTTTTTGCCATTCTAGCTAGGATCCATATAAAGAAGCAAGAATTGTAATGTATTCCTCTGAAGGATCGTTCTATGTTGCTTGGGACACGAGCTCAACCAGGTGTCACATCGCTGCGAAAAAGGGGCTGGCTGACTGATAGAAGAGTCACCATCGTTCGTTATTTATCCCAAAGAGAGGAAAAGGAAACGATCGAAGAAAACCTACGAAAAAGGGAAAAGACAAGATCATCGCAACCAAATCTTGGGTTCGGGAGTCGGTTATGCAAGGGAAAGGTATGAGCACCCCTCACGTCCGTTGTACTCAACGGGATCCATGCTTGTTATCTAATCTATGGGTGAAAACTATCTAATGCACCTGCTAAACGGAGGTAAACGGGAAGAACAGACTCGATAGGACATCGTTGCCCTATGCCTACGTATTCCCTCGTGCAATGGGAAAGTCAGAGTCAACGTAGTTCGGGAAACTACGGGGGAGGTTGCTCGCCAAGACATCGCCGTCTTGTGTCTACGTATCCTCATCTGGTATGAGAAATCAGAGCAAAATGTAGTTCAAGAAACTATGGGTAAGGTGTTTTTGACGAGTGACGTTAAATCTCCATTCCAGCAGTTAGGGACGATGCATGTTTGCGGTAGAACCGAAAAGTAACGTACTCTTGGGTAAAGGGTGAAAAAGAAGGAAGAGTGCTTGCCAAGACATCACCGTCTCGTGCCTTTGTATTCTCATATAGTATGAGAAATCAGAGCAGCTGTAGTTCGGCAACTACGGAAAACGGGTCTCGATCGCACAGGTGCGAGAGTAAAAGGGGCTCGATCGCACGGATGCGAGAGAAAAGGAGTCTCGATCGCACGGATGTGAGAGAAAAGGGTCTTAGGCCTGGAACGCCTAAACAGAAGGGAATCAGATCGAGCTGGGACGCACACTACGCAAAATCCTAAGACGTAGGAGCGATTACATCGCATATCGCCCAAAGGGCATACGCTAAACACTCTAGACAATGTGAGAAGAGGCTCCCCACTTATCATTTCCTACGTATCTAACGCTTGAAACTCATAACACTCATCGCGGTTATGGTATAGAAAAACGGTCCAAAAGGGGTAAGCAAATCGAATCGGGACCAATGTGACGCTAAACCGTCGTAGCTTGACTTATGAGGGAAGTCAAACTATAGGAGGTCGCGTAATTGATATCCGTGCTAAGGACAAAATATAGAGAGATGATATTGAGGATCATTCTCCAATTGAATCGTGTTGCACGGACCAAAAAATGGGATCTCGTCTTAATCGCAAACATTATGTCGATTAATCGAAGGTAGCCTAACACGATCCCAAAGTAAAGAAAATGACCTAAATGGTCATTTTCCATAGATTTGAAATCGGGAAGGTTATCAACTCCGACAAATCCGACGCTTACGGATACAAGACTTCATCGATCGAGGAAAATTTAAAATAAAATCGAAAAGAAGAAGAAATGAGGAGAGAAAGGAGATGGTCTCGGATCCAACATTATTCATCAATAGTTTGACTGATAACGGATTACGGAAGTCTCGTCATAAACCAAAAAACAGTGAAAATAAACAAAGATGAAATAAAATTGAAAATGAAAAGGAGAAGAGAAAAGTCGGTCTCGGATCTATCGTTTCTCTTCAATAATTTGATAGAAAAACATAGAGGTCTCTTCATCGACCCAAAAGAGGAGATACGAAGATAAATCCTCAAACAAAAATAAAATTTAACTTCTAAGAAAAACTAAATATAAAAACTCTAAAGTTAAGTTAGGAATATTGTTGAAAAGTTATAAAATTTAGAAAAAACTAATTTATATATATATATATATATATATATATATATATATATATATATATATATATATATATATATATATATATATATATATATATATATATATATATATATATATATATATATATATATATATATATATATATATATATATATATATATATATATATATATATATATATATATATATATATATATATTACAGTTTTTAATAACTATTTACAAAAAATCTTAACAAAAACTAATTATAAAATATACATATATATACAATCTAAAAACTATTAGAAAAATATTTATAAAACTATATACATAAAAATATATTACAAAAATAAAATAAAAAAAGAAACAAGGGGTTTATGTAAAAACAGATGGGGGTGCGGTCCCAAGTTAACAATAAACTGAATAAAAATAAAAATAAAAACAAATTAAAACTCTTCCTCTCCAATTTTTGTTTCTTGTCTGGTGGAATTAGGAGGCTCTTGTTGATCCATTACACGCTCGGTTAAAGCATCGACAGGACGAGTGTCGCGGGCTCCATCTTTGTGTGCCATGGCCACAGTCAGCGGTGGAGGAAGTAACACTGTTCGAAACAAAAGCCGTTCAACGAGATTCGAAGGTTGAGCTCCTACAGAGAGTCAATACTTGACTCTGTCAAAGTTGATACCAATTCTTTTTCCACCATCTTGAACAGGTAAGGGCTTTTAGTAACCGAGAACTTCGAGGTGTTTAGCCATCTCTTGGAGATCTGCTATCGGCAGCCATCACGGGTTTCGTTTTGAATAGTTTTGGAAAGGGTTGAAAATCGAGATTTCAACAAGGTTGGAAGGGGATTATGAAGGGTTCTGCGGTTAATGAAGGGAGGAAAGAGGTGAATGGGTTGGTGCGTTTGGTTGCTAATAAAGTGAGTTGAAGGTGGATGTGGATGATTAAGGGTTTTAGAGTTTTGGTTTGAGGATGGAGTTGTGAAGAAATGGGTTACAGATGGTTGTTTGAAGTTGGTTTGATTAGAGATTCGCGGTGGAAGCTTGAGGGTGAGGGATTTCGTGAGATTTAATGGGAAATGGGTTTGAAGATATTAAGAACAGAAGGTTGAAGTTGACGGTTGGATGGGTTTCGCCGGATGTGGGTTTGAAGGAAGTTTTGATGGTGAATGGAAGTTGATGGAGGAAGAGGTTTTCGCCGGATTTGGTTTTTTGGCGGTGAAGGAAGAACGATGGAGATGATGAAAGGGAGTGATGAGCTGCATTTTTTGTCCGAAGAATGTGATGAACAAGGAAGGATGGCTGCAGCTAGGGTTGGGTCTAAGGAAGATGGTGATGAACAATGTATATATATCTAGGAAAATGACACGTGGCAAAGGCTGTGATGATTTTGTCCGTTTGATGAATCATGAAATTCTGTACTAATGACTAACATATAAACTGATAATCTAATTCTAACTTAATATAACTAATCATAACTAATTTCTAATTAATTCTAAAACTAATTAACTGAGTATTAAGATCTAATCCTAGACAATTAATGAAATTCTATTTTAAGGTTCTAATCTAATTAACTCTAAACCTAATTAACTAAGTTAAAAAAATCTAAAACTCTAATTCTAATCCTATTAATTAATCTAAATTAAAATCTATTTCTAAACTATTTCTTAAAATCTAATTTCTAATTCTAATTAAATCTAAAAATAAAATTCTATTCTAATAATTCTATTCTAGATAAATAAAATCTAATTCTATAGAAACTTGAATTCTAATTTTTAATTCTAAATCCTATTAAAATTAGCACTAATTAAAACTCTATTTCTAAAAAAAATAAATGAAAAACTAAATAAATTATATGTCTAATCAAAAAGCTAATTCTAATTAAAAATCTAATATATTCTAAACCAACTCTAATAAAATAAAAATCTATTCTAAAAAATCTAATTAAAGCTCTATTCTAAAACTATTTCTAAATTCTATGTCTAAAAACTATCCTATTTAAAATTCTAAACTATAAAATTCTAATCTCTAAAAACAAATTCTATTTATAAATTAATAAAATCTATTAAAACTTAAATTCTAAATTATAAAACTATAAAAAGAAAATAAAGCAAAAATAGGGATAAAATCACAAAAGTGCAGCAAAATAAAAACGGAAAAAAGGGCAAGCACCGAAACACAACAGGATTATCAGCACTGACTGAACCACCAGAAAGAAAACAACTTCCGCTCGATTTCGACATGGAACTCATCACTTGAACTGGTTTGAATCGTCTAAAACCCGAGCAAAACGGCTGTAATCCCGATAATCCACTCCAGCTGATAGCATGGACAATATGTGAGACATGAACGACCTAGATGATATGCGGATGAAATGCGAAGCAAAAGCCAGTCAAAGGTGGGCAAATTTTGGGGTGTAACACCAAGTACTATGAAGGGTAATAGGAGGAAAAAGGTTGAGTTGAGACCTTGTATATCACATTTATGATCTATGGATTTGGTAAACACTCTATGTCATGTTTTAGGTGTAACACCCCAATGTTTAGTAATTATTTATTTAATTAAATTAATTGATTAATTGTGTGATTTTGTGTCTAATTGAATTAACTAATTTATGTGATTTATTTGAATTAATTGAATTAATTGATTTATTATATTTATATAAATTATTTAAATTATTTGAGTTGGTTGGATTAATTGATTTATTGGACATATTTGAAATAATTGATTTAATTTGATTATTTAACTTATATGATATATTCTATTTGGTAGAATAATATAGAATTGTTAGAATTGGTAATTGGGTTTAATGGAGGGTGTGAATAGAAATTGTGATAAGCTCAATTGTTTAAAGACAATTGTTAGAGTTAATAAGAATAGAAAGTTAGTAAGAAAAAGGGGGAAAAAGGAGGCAAGAAGAATAGAGTGGAGAAAAAGAAGAAGAATCAAGAGAGAGATCAAGAATACCAAAAATCAAGGTAAAGGTGAGTTTTCACTCATTTATTGGAAGTATTTGATAATGATTAGTGGGTAGAAATATGATTAGGATAAATTTCAAATTTTCTATGAGATTGATAATTGTTAGGTTTTAATATTAATTTTTGAAATAGGTTAATTTTGTTGAGTTTTGGAATTCATATTTGATATAGTAGGGAGACTCATTTAATATTTGGAATAACCAATTAAAATTGAAATATCTATATAATTGTTGAAACAGTAGCACATGATACATTTAACATAAGCTGTAGCGATGTGCTCTTCCTTTTTCTCCTTACTGTAGCGACACAGTGGTGATGGAAATGAGATATAATTTCTTTAATTCTCATGTTGTAGCAAACAAGTAGAATAATGAGATCCTGATGGAAATGAGATATAATTTCTTTAATTCTCATGTTGTAGCAAACAAGTAGAATAATGAGATCCTTTAAATTCTGTTCTGTAGCATAATATATATAAATATATATATATATATATATATATATATATATATATATATATATATATATATATATATATATATATATATATATATATATATATATATATATATAATGTAGGTTGGCAGTGTATATCAACATTCCAATGTTGTAGTGTTTATCAAGGAAAACAAATGAGAACGAAATAATACCTATATATAATAGATAATGTAGAATAAGGTTCTTTGGCATAAAACGTGACTTCTTCGTTTTCTCTTTTACTTGTTGCACATATTCACCTATTTCATTAATATAATAATAGGCATGAATAATAAGAAATTAAAGGTGACATTTCCTTTTAGTTATGTGCTGTAGCTCTTCATTAATTTCACTTGACATTTTATTTAAAGAAATGATGATGGTTCATAGAATAATGTCAAGTGACCCCTCCAATTTATTACTGTAGTGCATTATAAAAGGTAAGAGTAATATAGGTGAATTTTTTTCCTACATCATTATGCTACAGGGCGCCTTGTTTTGGTTATAGAAAAATCTATTAATTGTGGAATTGAGTCTATATTAGCATATTGATTATTATTAAAATATTGATTATTATTTAAATATTAATTATTATTTAAATATTAGAACTTTATTAAATATTAGATCTATATTAATATATTAAAATACTTATTTAGTATTGAATAATTATTGAATATTTATTGAGTGTTGACTATTTATGAATATTAAATTTAATTATTAATGATAAATTAATTACTTTATATTTAATCGACAATATGTGTTTTGTGAATTCAGATTGAATTGTATTGATGCTTGTGGATTACTTGTTAATTGTGGTGATGATGTTTGAAGTAAGAATGCCATGATTCTTGAACATGTGTTTGTATGTGCAAATGTGTGATAATTCATGTATGATGAATTATTGAAGATATGAATGGATATTAAGATTTTTGTATGATCTTAATTGCATATAGTTGTTGAATTTGCATACGCATTGTTGCACCCCAAAATTTGCCTAACCTTTTTCTTTACCTAGCTTATGTTTAATTGCATTCATATAGCATTAGCATTTGCATACCATCACTCATATGCAGGGGATTGAGAGGTTTGTGCTTACCAAGAAGGGGCTACCACCATGTTCTAAGGTTATTCAGGAGTCTTCACTCAATTATTCAAGGGTTGTTATCCTCAACAAAGAAGTCAGAGATCCCTAGAGAAGTGGCTAGACAGTTATGTGCATTTCTTAACTTGAAGGTTATGGGAAGTCATCTGATGATGTTAAATCCATGGATATGGGTGTCAAGCATTGAGAGAGCTCAGGATATGGCTTGAGAGTCATTATGGAACTTGGGTAAGCCATTATGCAAGGTATAAGAAGTTACAACCAAGATGGGTGCAATTAGGGTTTCCACCTGGTCAACCCTAAGTCAACAAGTGAATTGAAAGGGTTTGGGACCTAATTTCAAGGCCATGTGATCATGGAGTGATGTGTTGAGAAACTCAAGGGATGATTCTAAGACCAACTCATCAAGGATCAAGAGTGTGAGAAGTTCCTAGGCTAGGGTTTCTAAGCTTGACAGTGTAAAATCCCCTAGTTTCTACGTATTCCGCTTCGGCGGTTGACAGAGCAACGGACACTTGTTTCTTGCTGTGCCAACTGACCAAGGAATTTGAAAATAAGTGACACGTACCGCTGGTGCTTTTCCTATCCGATTTGCAATCGGCAAAATCGGAATCGGAGAAGCCTACCAATGAACAATCATTACCTTTGGAATACCACAGTCCATATTTCGGAGTACCAGATAGGTATTGAAGTATGCGTTTGACAGATTTTAGGTGGGATTCCTTAGGACATGATTGTTATCTGGCGCACATACACACACACTAAACATAATGTCGGGACGAGAAGCAGTAAGATAGAGAAGAGAGCCAATCATACCTCTATACCTTTTTACCTCAACATCCTTACCACTTTCATCTTTACTCATATTTACACATTTTGTCATAGGAGTGTCTATGGCTTTTGAATTTGCCATGTCAAATCTCTTGAGAAGCTCCAAACAATATTTTGTTTGCCTCACGAATGTTCCTTCCTTCAGTTGCTTGATTTGCAAACCGAGAAAGTATGTGAGTTCACCCATCATACTCATCTCGAATTCACCCTGCATAAGCTCAGCAAACTCTCTTACGAGATTCATGTTAGTGGATCCAAATATGATATTGTCAACATAAATTTGTACAAGAATTAAGTGCTTTCCTTGATGTTTAATAAAGAGAGTAGTGTCAACCTTTCCTCTTGAGTAGCCTTGATCAAGTAAAAATTTGCTTAGTCTCTCATACCAAGCTCTAGGAGCTTGCTTGAGACCGTATAAAGCTCTTTTCAGTTTGTAGACATGATCAGGATACTCATGAGACTCAAAACCAGGAGGTTGAGCAACATAGACTTCTTCATTTATGAACCCGTTAAGGAACGCACTCTTGACGTCCATTTGAAATAACTTAAAATCCTTCGCACAAGCGAAAGCAAGTAAAAGGCGTATAGCCTCGAGTCGGGTAACCAGCGCATAAGTTTCCTCATAGTCGATGCCTTCCTCTTGGTTATACCCTTGCGCGACTAACCGCGCCTTGTTGCGAGTTATTACACCATTTTCATCCAGTTTATTTCTAAACATCCATCGGGTGCCGATTACTCGATGACCTCGCGGATGAGGTACAAGGTCCCAAACCTCATTTCTAGTGAACTGATTCAGTTCCTCCTGCATTGACAAAAACCAGTGTTCATCGAGTAGGGCTTCCTTAGGGTTTTTAGGTTCCATTTGTGAAATGAATGCAAAGTGATAACATAAATTACTTAGCTTCGATCGAGTTGTTACACCCTTTATGATGTCTCCGAGAATGTTTTCAATTGGATGGTCTTTAGATGACTTCCAAGCTTGAGGGAGATCATCGTTTGAAGGCGGATGAACTTCCTCGGTTACATCATGGTGTACATCCTTATCCTCCTCAACTTTGACTTTGTCAGGTTGATCAATCCCCGTCTCGCCACTTTTGAGTATGTCTTCTGTGGATGTACCTGCACCATGAACAACACTATCCTTTCCGACATTTCTCGGATAGGACTCATCAAAAGTAACATGCACAGACTCTTCTACAGCAATCAATCGTTTATTATATATTCTATATGCTTTACTCGATTGAGAGTATCCGAGGAAGATACCTTCTGTAACACCCCATTTAAATTATTCAGTCGCTTTGGTATTTTCTGTGATGTGTAGTTGTATGGTGTCCTTAATTAAGGGTATGAGGTTAGGAGTAAGGGAGAGAGGTGACCTTAGTTGGGGTGTTGTGGACCTAGATAAAGGAGTAAGTTAATTATGATATAAAGAGCATTATAGTGATTAATATTATTCCAATTATTATTAATAATAATGTTAATGAAATTATCATTATTATTATTATTATTATTATTATTATTATTATTATTTGGTGGAATATTATTATTATTCATATTATTACTATTAGTGTGAATATTATTAATAGTGGGAGAATATTATTATTATTATTATTATTATTATTATTATTATTATTATTATTATTATTATAGGATTTAAATAATAAAATAAGAAATAAGGGATTAAAGGAAATAGAGAAGTTTTTTTGGGGAAAGAGAATTAGAACACGATAAACTGCCAGAGAAAGGTTTTGGGAGAAAAAGTGAGAAGCAGAACAAGGAGGAAGAGAAGGAGGCTAGGGCTGTCAATCCTTCAAGATTCTTCAACGATTGAGCAATTAATCGAGGTAAGGGAGGAGAATGGATTTCAATATGGGTGAATTAACATGAGAGGGTAGTGAGAGATCCTTTCTCTCATAGGAATTATGTGTTCTTGAGGATCCTTGAGTCCAATTTTCGTAACTTGATTTGTTCTCAAATTTTCTGTTATTGTTGAATACTGTTTGTATGATGTTTTGTGTATCCGAAACCAGAATTAATACAGAATTCGTGTGAGAAATCCTCGATGCTGTCATAGAATACTAGTGAGTAGTAGATCTGGAAATCTGAACTTTTAGGGATTTGGGCAAATATGTAGGAATGAATGTGTTATATTGTTATTAGTACGATGCTCTAAGGTTTCCCTAAGGTTTCAGGATTTGGGTTAATTGTGGGAAATAGGGAGGTAACCGTAAGAATCTGAGGTTATGACCAAATGGCCAAATGATATGTATGGTTGAATATTAATATAGGAAAAACTTATGGGAAATTGAACCTTGTGGCCAAAACCTTAGATTGGTATATATCTGCCCATAAGGGATAGAATATTTGATATTTGAAATTACGATGCCTTCGGAGCAATTGTAAGGAAATTGACGGTAGACCCTAGAGGTTAGTGGTTAGTATTCTTGACCCTTTGAGTGTAGAGTTGAGAAATAATGATCTTTGCCTTCGTGGCCAAAACCTTGGACTGTGATATGTTTGACCCTATAGGAATGAGAATATTCAAATGTGAGTAACTCTGAAGTACTCAGAGTAATTGCAGGAAATAGTGTTTTATGTGTTGCAAATGTTGCCAAATGAGCCTAATAAACCATAGAAGTTGTGCAGTTATTGTCGTATAACCTTAGGAATGTTTTAGTGATATTTTGGGTGCTTTGAGTAAGTGATTCGCAAGAATAATTGGGTGAATATCAATTCCGGAGCGTAACAACGTCTTTCTGTCCGTCACAGATGTTTATGTTTTCGGTCGAAATTGTTTTGGACGTAACTTTGGATCCGTAAGTCCGTTTTGACCCCCGTTCGAAGCGTTGGAAAGCTAATGAACAGAGCTATAACATAGGATAGATAATGGATTTATTTTCCCAATATTTTTATATCTAATTATGTTTGAGAAGTCAATTGTGTATATGTTTTAGTAACGAATCATGTTCTGGTTCAATGATGTCTTGGTGTTTTGATAGATGTGGGCCAAGATGGTCGAATGTGGACAATCTTGTGCGGTTGTGGTAATTCCCGAGAGGATTACGGTGAGCGGATGGCTCGTGTGGATCAAGATTGATCGTGAATTATGCATGATGTATTACATTGCATAATTGTGTTGACATGCATTTCATATCATGTGTCTTGTGGAGATGGCTAGGTGGGAATCTATGATGGGTGCCTAGTTTCATCCAGACTTCATTGTGGAAGTTGTTGTGGAGATAAGTTGTAGTTCAGAGGAATGTATATACGACTTATCCGGATTCCGACGGGAATTGGGTTCTAGTGTGAACCGTATGAGATTGTGTTGGTACCACATGCATTATGTCGAGTCAATGAGTCGCATTGCATTATTGTAATTGAATGTGGGCTATTAGTGCCGAATGATTGAGGTGGCACGTGTATGTGCGTTAATTATATATGATTGTATGTGTGGTGTGTAACTACTCCTTAGCATGTGTATTTCACCGTTTATTTATTGAATGTAGTTCTCACCCCTTTTTGTTGTTGTGTCTGTGCTCTCTTGGAAGTACAGGTGACTAGGTACCTGAGTAGTGCTTGGAGTGTGTTGCTATTTGATCGAGTCTTAGGAGTCGCTCTGATACGTAACATAGGATGACGGGATTACGTTGTTATTTGACTACTTTATTTGTTTATTGTTACGTATCTTCATTTATTGGACTTATGTTGTATGACCTTGTGTCGAGGAGAATTATATTTGAGAATTGATTTGTATTCCGCTGCTTAATTGAAAACTAAATAATATTGATTATTTTAATAAAATGAAGTGACTTAGTGTGATATCCCACTGTGTTGGAGAACTCTGATGAATTTCATGAATTATTCCTGTATATTTATTATATTCCGCGTACGGGGTAAAGTGGGATGTTACACCTTCATCAGCCTTGGAATCAAAATTGCCCAAGTTTTCCTTTCCATTGTTTAATACAAAACATTTGCAGCCAAACACATGCAAGTGAGAAACATTTGGCTTTCGCCCTTTTAAAAGTTCATACGGTGTTTTATTTAGAATGGGGCGAATAAGCACCCTATTCAAAACATAACACGCCGTACTAATGGCGTCGACCCAAAAATATTTCGGTAAACCACTTTCGTTAATCATTGTTCTTCCCAATTCCTCTAAAATTTGGTTTTTACGCTCCACAACCCCGTTTTGTTGAGGGGTGCGTGGAGCGGAGAAGTTATGATCTATACCATGGTTACCGCAATATTCTTCAAATAAGTGATTTTCAAACTCACCTCCATGGTCGCTTCTAATTGACAATATGTTTGTATTTAACTTATTTTGGGAAAGCTTAGCAAACTTTTCAAAAGCGGCAAATGTATCACTTTTACTTACTAAAAAGATGGTCCAACAAAACCTAGAAAAGTCGTCCACTATTACGAACCCGTAATAGTTTCCTCATAGACTTTTGATCCTAGACGGCCCAAACAAGTCCATATGAAGAAGTTCAAGAGGTCTTGTTGTTGAAACTATCTTTTTGGATTTAAATGAGATCCTAGTTTGCTTCCCTTTTTGACAAGCATCACAAAGGTGATCCTTGGTGAACTTTATTTTGGAAAGTCCTAAGACTAGGTCTTTTGAGACTACCTTATTGAGTAAGTCAAAGTTAACATGCGCTAAACGCCTATGCCATAGCCATGAGTCTTCACTTATAGTTATGAGGCATTTGTCGCTTGTTAACGATACTTCATTTAAGTCAAGCATATATACGTTGTTTACTCTAAAACCATTAAACATATTCTTCTTATCATTTTCATGCACAATTTTGCAACAATCTTTTGAAAAAGATACATTGTATCCTTTGTCGCATAATTGGCTAATGCTAAGCAGATTATGTTTAAGGTTTTCGACAAGCAACACGTCGGAAATCGTAGTAGAGGCGGGATTACCTACACTACCTTTACCTAGTATTGCTCCGCGGTTGTTATCACCATAAGTTACATACCCTTTCTTCTTAGCCACGAAGTCTATGAATAAGGATATGTCTCCAGACATGTGTCTTGAGCACCCACTGTCGAGAACCCATCTTCTCTCGGTGGTCTCGACACATTTCACCTATCAAAACATAATTAGCACAAGGAGGTACCCAATGGCATATTGGGTCCTAATAGGTTAGCGACAAAACGGTTGCGTTTGGGCAACCATTGGTAGATGCCTTTAGGAACAAGAAATCTCCTAAATCGGCATTTACCAATGGAGTGGCCTTTCTTGCAACAATATAAGCATGCAAAATCGACTTTAGAATCACTTTTACTTGCTTGATCCCTAATTACATGTGCATATTTTTGATATGGGTTAATCATACTTTTTCTAAAATCCTTTTTATCAATAGCAAATGTAATTTTAGGCTCAAGTGCCTTGTTTAATTTGGCCTTAAGGTTTCTAACCTCACCTTGCCAAATATGACAAGTATCACACCCAAAGTCAAAAGGATTTCTATTGTCCTTACAATCCGATTTATTACCTTCCACAATGGAAGCCTTAAAGTCCTCTAGTTTCTTTTCGGACTCTTTAACTTTGTGCTCTAAGTACGTAAAAATTCTTTTATTAGAGGCAAGTTTCTTGAAGGCTTCAATTGCTTCATTGTGTAAAGCATTAAATGCGGTTTGTAATTCTGAATGCGACATATTTGAGGACTTGTCATATTTAGAGTGACGTACCTGTTTTTTTCTTATTTTTCTAATGAGCGGAGAGGCATAGATTCACGGACTCTTCTTCATCACTAGAGCTTTCATCAGAGGAGGAAGAGTCGCTGTCGCTTTCCCAAGCTATGTACGCTCTCCTAGGCTTTGATGATTTCTTGTGTGACTTTGATGATTCCTTTTCCTTTCCCTTTTTGTTCATCGGATAGTCCGGTTTGTAGTGACCGGGCTTTCCATACTTGTAGCACGTCACTCTAGTCTTTTTTCCTTTTGAGTCGTCATCTTTGGAGTACCTCGATTGTTTTCGGAAGTTAACCAAGTTCTTCTCGGAATGTTGAATGTCGTTCTTTCTCACATAACGGTTATACCGTTTAACGAACAGCCCCATATATTCGCTCTTGTCCTCTTCTTCTTTGTCGCTTGAGGAATAATCACTTTGCTCTTTTGCTTGAGACTTCGAGGAGGAAGTCTTGAGAGCTATCGATTTATTTTCACTCACCTTCGTTTTGTATTTCTTTTCCATCTTTTCGTGTTGGTCTAGGCTCAAGAGTACCTGTTCATGCTCTTATAGTTTGCCAAACAATTTTGTCAAGTCTAATAAGGTAAGATCATGTGCTTCTTTTGAAGCGGTCACTTTTGGCTGCCATTCCCTGTTAAGACATCTTAAGATCTTATTAGTAGCAACATCATTGGAAATAGGCCTACCTAATGAATGTAAACGATTGATGAGATGAGTAAATCTCTTTTGCATGTCAGCAATGGTTTCCCCTTGCTCCATGAAAAAGAGATCAAACTCTTGTGTTAATGTGTTGATTCTAGCCAACCTAACATCGTTTGTCCCCTCATGGGCGATTTGTAGTGAATCCCACATGGCCTTAGCAGTAGGACAATGGGATACATGATAGTATTCGGCTACACCTAATGACGAGATTAAGATATTTTTGCCTTTCCAATCATAATTGTATTTTTTCTCATCGTCATCGGTCCATTGTGCTTCGAGCTTTGGCACAACTACGTTATCCTCATTGGTCATAGTGATTTCTATTGGACCATTGAGGATAACGTTCCATATTTTTCTGTCTATGGAGTTTATGTGCACCCGCATACAGTTTTTCCAATAACTATAATTTTCACCGTTGAAAACAGGAGCTCTATTGTGTGCCCCTTTTGGTTCGTTAGCCATTTTCTATCTACGTTGTATTTGAAGCACCGAGTAACCGGAGCTCTAGATACCACTTGTTAGACTATGGCACGGATCTAGAAGGGGGGGGGGGGGGTTGAATAGATCCCAATTAAATTTTGAGTCAGCGCTACCAATTAAAAATTGGTTTAAGTGCGGAAGCGGCCAAGGAAAATATAGTCTAAAACGAACGGTTATTGGAAAACCGGATATGCGTAAGCCTTTGGATTAATGACAATATGGAAAATAGAATCACAACACTAATCACACTTATCAATGATCTAATTCAGTTTTTAGGATTCCTAGTTCCAATGATTTAAGGAGCAAACCAAAACTAATACACAAGTAAGATAATTTTAGTTTAGGCAATTTGTCAAACACTTGGTGTGCAAAACACTCCAAGTGATATTTATGTTGAGTAAGTGATTCTAACTAGCCTAGTACAATGTCTTATTGTACTTTGGAGTCAAAAACAGAGTTTTAACCTTTTACTCAATTGATATCACAGTTTGACAATAGTGCTTATACAAAAATCACTTATTTTTGAGCTATAACGTAAATGCTGAAAAATAGAGAAGACAAGTATTTGGTGAGGCAGTTCCCCCGTCGTCCTCGCTTCGGGGTACGTCTTCCCTCAATTCTAAAACTAGAATTGAGATAGATTTTATAGATATCACCTGTTGAATGTAACAGTTTATACAAGGATTGAGCAGCAAATATACAACATAAATCTCAATATGTTGAAAGTTGCTTTCACTCCTTGCCCCTTAATTCAAGATGAATCAAGTCCTCCGATTGTTGTTGATGGACCTCCAATTCCAGCCACCTTATTGAATAACCCGTTGTTGTTCAAACCTTCGGCTCCGGCTGATCTCAACAGCAACAAATCGAACCCGAGATCTTCCCTTCAATATCACTGAATCCGCTACTAGACTGTTGAAGAACACCTCTTTACAATCACCTTCGCTCAGTTGACCCTTGATGAAGAATCTCGTCCAAAAACCCCCAAAATTCAAACCAATCTTGGAGGATAAAACCCTAACGGTTTTATTCAAGAAAGAAGCTGTCACAAGCTTCAACCCGAACTAGATTACCCAATCTAAGCTTCGAACCTTATCACCATTAATCACTCACAATGCACTTCAAAAATGGTTGTATGTAATTGATGTGTTGTGAGATGTTGAAGATGAAGATGATGAATCTTGGACACCTATTTCATTCTTTCTTATTCTTGAACACATGAATCAATTTTATCAAATGTTAATGTGACATAAGTGGTTAAACAAGTATATATTGTACCAACCCAATTAAAGACATAACAGTATTTCAAATAGTAGAGGGAATCATTTAAAAATAGGATTTCCACGCGAACGGTCGACCGTAGCAGGTCTGTGCGTCGACGCATGGCCTGTGTTTTTGGAAATCTGGAAAATGTATCAGTATGCGTCGACCATACAGTCGGCGTGCGCTGACCTGTTGAAAAATATTTCCTTCATGCGCCGACCCTATGGTCGACTCATGCCTTTATGCGCTGACCCGTTGGAAAATATTTCCTTCATGCGCCGACCCTATGGTCGACTCATTGCCTTCATGCACTGACCAGTGGAAAAATGCTCTGATGCATGCGCCGACCCTATGGTCGACTCATGCCCTGCAAACCTGCAAAAATTCATCTTTTTGTGGTTTTTCATGCCTCTGGTCATGATTGCATTTTATCTACATATAGTATATTTATTACAACAGTTTTAAGACAAGTATAAAAGGATATGGTAGGTGATACGTTGCATCTGTTTAGTAGATCTGGAGTTTATAATTTCCAATCCATCCAAGGTTATAATTTGTCATCATCAAAACCTGTATTGAACAATGTCTTGCAGACTTGTGCGGTGTGTGGCGATTTGCCTCCACATTCTCCCCCTTTTTGATGATGACAACCTGTATACAACCAAAACAACCTGTATACAACCAAAACAACCAATATGCAATGTATACACAAGCTCCCCCTTTCTTTTGTAATATAAGGCTGCAGAACAAACAACCATCAACTGTTGTGAACATCCTGGCTTGGCTTTGGTGCTTGCTACATGTTGCTTGCCACATGTTCTTCTCCCCCTTTGACAACATCAAAAAGAGAAGGAGAACGCATCAATTAACAGAAGAACATACAATAGGTGATAGTTAATTTCCAAACTTCACACATAAGAGTGATAATGAACAAAAGTAACTAGAATTAATAGATAATTAAGAAAACATGCAAATAGGTGAATATTCAGGCAAACATAACACGGAAAAATGGAAAGTACACAGAAAAAACAAATATGCAACTATGTAACTAATATCCCCGACCCCGACCTTGGCCCCTCCCCCAGTATGCAGTATCGGGATTGCGGTAAGGATCCAAGAAGTCCACAAACGCTTCTACAGACATGTTGAGGTGATGGAGACAGTCGGTGATTTCCAGGTCTTGCCTTTCATGTGATGCAACAAGAGCTTCAAGACGGGCGTCCATCTGAGTCGAAAATGAATTTAACCTTTCATTTTGAGTATGAAGCTTAGCTCTGATCTGCTCCATTTGCGTATCTTGACTCCTCATGAAGGTCTGTTGATCTAACTGCATGGACTGCAACATATTAATTACTTCAGAGTTGTCCGATGGTGGAGGAGGTGATGAGTGCTGGGAAGGTTGATGGTTGTTAGGGTAGTCGTGATATGGATCGTAGAATCTACCCAGGGTGGTCCAGCCTGTGTATTGCCATTCACCCCATCCCTGATTTGTGTAACCTTCTTCTTGTTCTTCAGATGGAGCTGAATGCTGGAGCCAATCGGTATTTGGAATCTCATGTTGAACTGGCGATTGATGATAGTCTTGCGTCTCACATATAGGTTCTTGTACTTCTGCAGCTGTATTTTCTTCATCATCATCCTGTTCACCTTGTTCTTCACTTTCCTCTTCAGAGCTGTCATCGAAACTGTCATGAGTCACCCGAGGAATATTGGCTCGTCGGACAAATCTGTATGATTGTCGTTCATCACACCAAAAATATCCCATCATGGCAAGGGTTTTGGTGCTAAATTCTTTGTCAGAGGGGACTGAAACACAAGGAAATGTTGGGTATACAACATTTGCTGCGGCAAGAATTTCCGAAATAAACGACCCATAGGCTAGAGCAGTGCCTCTACCTGAGTCTCTCAGAGCAAAAATCCTGCTTGCAATATAGTATGGCCAGTTTATTTTGATCCTATGTTTCAATATATAGATGAGATGTACCTCAGCTTGTTCGACACGGGACATGCCACCTTTTTTCGGTCGCAGGATGCGAGCGACAATCCACTGATGGATGCGCTCCCCTGTTAGGAGTTTCCCTGCTGTGACCGTTCTAGGAAAGGCATCACTGTTGACAACGGCATCTGGATAGGGTCTTTTGAGCATGTCATTCAGAGCACTCTTAAACTCATATCCTGGCACCGTACGAGAGTCTGTTACCTCATGAAGAGGTGGTGCATCAGCATCTACAGTCAAATCAAAATACTTGTTCCAGACTTCAGAATTTATGTTTACCAGTTTATTGTCCTTGAAAGTTATCACGTAGACTTGTGTAGAACAGTCAGACTAAATCCTCACTATACTTTGTGTTGCACTCCAGAAAATTGAAGAACCCCTGAACCTCTAGAAGAGACAGAATTTGGGTGAGATGCAAGTGCTCCGCCGTTGCCTGGTAGAAGGCATGTTGTGGAACGATTGCTCTTTTGATGAGATTCTTGTTGAAGTTTTCAACAGCAGGTGGATGAACTAGGGAGACAGCGGTAATGGGGACTGAAGCGGATGATGATGAGGCCCTTGATCTCTTACCTGTATTTTTGCGAAATAGAGAAGCCATTGATGATGATTTTTGGAGATTTTGTAGAGATGAGCTTTAATGGCTTTGAAGAGAGTAGTTGAGGATGATTTTGGAGAAGATGAAGACTATTCCCTTTAATAGAGAGAGGTTTAGGGTTTTGGTTAGAGGGAGGAGACAAGAGGACACAATAGATGCCTAGATGCAATTTACAAGACAAATGCACTATCAAATCATAACAAAAGTTGACTGCACATTAAATGGAGAAGGAGAGAAGCTGGAACGGTTTTCAAAAAAATTCTGGGTTTTTGCGCGAGCCGTCGACCATAGCCCCTGCATGCGTCAACGCATACTGTGTGTTTTTTGATAATTTTGAAAGTCTACAGCATGCGTCGACCGTTGTCCTGTTTTGGTCGACTCATAACCTTCAAAAACCCAATTTTTCAGTTTTATATCATGTAGAATGCCACACTTGCCTATTTATCATGCCTATTCACCCTTTCACAATATAATTTGCATCCAACACACATAGTATTTGCAGCAAAAGTCATAAACATATATAAGAACCATGATTGTCAAACGATATACTTACTTTTAAGTCATGAATGTTTAGAGAGAGAGAGAGATATATAAAGAGAGAGAGAGAGAAAGGAGCAATATCACCTCTATACCGACCACACTTGTTAACAACATATTTGTACTTGCAACAAAAGCTAGCGGCTTTGTGAAAATGTCGGCTAGTTGATTTTTGGTGTCAACGTGTTCAAAGACAACGTCACCCTTCTCTACATGATCCCTCAGAAAATGGTGTCGAATTTCTATGTGTTTGGTACGCGAATGTAACACCGGATTTTTGGTAAGATTTATAGCACTGGTGTTGTCACAAAATATTGGAACACGTTCTAGATTCAAATTGAAGTCCAATAGTTGTTGCTTAAGCCATAGGACTTGCGCACAACAACTACCGGCGGCTACGTATTCCGCTTCGGCGGTTGATAGAGCAACAAACACTTGTTTCTTGCTGTGCCAACTGACCAAGGAATTTGAAAATAAGTGACACGTACCGCTGGTGCTTTTCCTATCCGATTTGTAATCGGAAAAATCGGAATCGGAGAAGCCTACCAATGAATAATCATTACCTTTGGAATACCACAGTCCATATTTCGGAGTACCAGATAGGTATTGAAGTATGCGTTTGACAGATTTTAGGTGGGATTTCTTAGGACATGATTGGTATCTGGTGCACATACACACGCTAAACATAATGTCGGGACGAGAAGCAGTAAGATAGAGAAGAGAGCCAATCATACCTCTATACCTTTTTACCTCAACATCCTTACCACTTTCATCTTTACTCATATTTACACATGTTGGCATAGGAGTGTCTATGGCTTTTGAATTTGCCATGTCAAATCTCTTGAGAAGCTCCAAACAATATTTTGTTTGGCTCACGAATGTTCCTTCCTTCAGTTGCTTGATTTGCAAACCGAGAAAGTATGTGAGTTCACCCATCATACTCATCTCGAATTCACCCTGCATAAGCTCAGCAAACTCTCTTACGAAATTCATGTTAGTGGATCCAAATATGATATCGTCAACATAAATTTGTACAAGAATTAAGTGCTTTCCTTGACGTTTAATGAAGAGAGTAGTGTCAACCTTTCCTCTTGAGTAGCCTTGATCAAGTAAAAATTTGCTTAGTCTCTCATACCAAGCTCTAGGAGCTTGCTTGAGACCGTATAAAGCTCTTTTCAGTTTGTAGACATGATCAGGATACTCGTGAGACTCAAAACCAGGAGGTTAAGCAACATAGACTTCTTCATTTATGAACCCGTTAAGGAACGCACTCTTGACGTCCATTTGAAATAACTTAAAATCCTTCGCACAAGCGAAAGCAAGTAAAAGGCGTATAGGCTCGAGTCGGGCAACCGGCGCATAAGTTTCAACCTACTCACGGTATTAATAACAAATAGCTTTCAAGAAATTCTAGTAACCACTGGACTTAGAAGGAGTAGTAACCATTAAACCTACAGGTGCCAATAACGATTGGGTTAAGGAGTGCCTGTAACTACTAGGCTTCAAAGGGAAAAATTGGTAATAACCAACTCAGAGTGCTAAACACAACTGACTTCAAGTGACGCCAATAATTATTGGACTTAGACAGACTGGTGACGACCCAAAAAGAACTGGTTTTACCAATGCTAGTAACCACTAGATTTTGATGAGATTAGTAACAACTAAATCAAACACCCATAGCCATTGGATTTTCTAACAATGCTAGCAACCACTAGACTTAGAATAAACAGTAACAACTGAGCCAACCGGTACTAATAACGATTAGGTCTAAGCGATGCCAACAACTATTGGACTTTTTAGGAAACTTGGTAACAACCATCTCAAGTACCAATGACCATTGGTTTTAGAAAGCAATACTAGTAACCACTAGATTTTAGCAAAGATTGGTAATAACCGAATCAATGAGACTCCAATGACAATTGGTTTCTTTAAAATAGAGCCAGTGACTACTGAGTTTGAAAGATTGTTGGTGACGACCAAATCGAGGTACCAAATAACAATTGGTTTTAAACAAAGCTAGTGGTTACTAGACTTTCAAAGATTATCGGTGACAACCAAATCAGAGATAACATTAGTAACAATTAACCATCTAGGTAAATCGGATACTGCTAGTCACAATTAGCTTCCCAGAGAAGAAATAGTAATCCCAGGATTACTGGTAATATTAGGGTATCAACCTCAAAGAGAGAGGTAACAACCAAAGGATCTCGAAGGCGACAACCAAACAAACAGAACCCAAAACCACATGCAAACAAATGCATATGCTGATATGATGTTGTATGTAAAATGCAGACCGACCCACAAGGGAGAAAAGAAAAGAAGAGCAAAACAAGGAAAGCAAAGAGGGAACCCATCACGCCGAGTCTCAAATGCTTCAAGTTAGATGGCGCTTTCTTTTGGTGTAGATAACGATCTTCCATGATAAACAAAATCCTTGTAAACCTGCAGAGGAGAAGTCCTGACTTAAGAGCGGGGATTGCTGTTAGACGCATCTAGTTTGTTTAGAGGCGTCATCAAGCTTTCACGGCTTGAGAACCGTGTAATATTGTCGGGTTACCTCTAGAGTTCTTCAATCGTTTTGTCAAATTAGTTTTCTTTAAAAACAAAATTTAGGTTTTTCAAAACACTTTGCTTTTCGAAAAATCTTTATTAACAAATAAGTGAAATTGCATAACAAAAACAGAAGATCATAACAATGATTGGCCAAAGTCTGATTTCATCGATAGGCGAGAACTTTACAAAGGGCAAAGCCTTGGGAACTTTATACATTTGGAAAAAATGGCAAACAGAAAGGGTTACAAAATCCCATAATAACCCGGTCCTACTAGCTATCGGTTCATTTGCTTTGCTGCTTCTGATGAGAATGACAGACGTTGACCTTCTTTTAACACCTTGCACAAAACTTTGCCCCTGCGTTCGTCAGCTTTAACCTTCTGACTTCCGTCTTGCTGAAGCAACTGGATCATCTTTCTAGGTTTTCCACTTTAGGCATATTACTTTGTCACTGCATCTGAGTTGATAGGGTACTTGAGTTGTTCGCCATCCATAGTCTCAAGAATTAGAGATCCTCCAGAGAATACAATTTTTACAACAAAAGGGCCATCGTAGTTGGGCATCCACTTGCCGCGTATGTCCTTTTGCGTTGGTAGGATTTTTCTAAGCACAAGCTCTCCTTCCCTATACTCTTTGGGACAGACCTTCTTGTTGAATGCTCTTATCATCCTTTGTTGATAAATCTGGCTATGACACATGGCCGTCACTCGTTTCTCATCAATGAGGTTCAATGAGTCGAACCTTTCTTTTATCCATTCTTCTTCCTCAAGCTTGGCCTCCATTAAGATCTTTAGAGAAGGTATTTTGACTTCGATGGGCAGCACGACGTCCATCCCATACACTAAGGAAAAAGGAGTTGCCCCTGTTGAAGTTCGCACTGATGTTCGGTATCCATGTGGAGCAAATGGTAACATATCGTGCCAATCCTTGTAGATTATGACCATCTTCTGTACTATTTTCTTGATATATTTGTTCGCAGCTTCGTCTGCGCCATTCATCTTAGGTCTGTAAGGAGACGAATCGTGATGCTTAATCTTGAAGTCATCACAGAGTTCCTTCGTTGTTTTGTTGTTCAAATTTGACCCATTGTCGGTGATGATTTGATCAGGAATACCGTATCAACAGATGATTTCCTTTTTGATGAAGCGGGCAACCACTTGTTTTGTTACTTTCGCATATGATGTTGCTTCTACCCATTTGGTGAAGTAATCAATTGCAACAAGGATGAAACAATGGTCGTTGGAAGCTTTTGGCTCTATTGCCCCAATCATGTATATGCCCCACATTGTGAAGGGCCACGGCGATGTCATCACATTGAGAGGATGCGGAGGAACATGCACTTTGTCAGCATAGACCTGGCGCTTATGGCATTTCCGAGCGAAGAGGATGCAATCTGTCTCTAAAGTTAACCAAAAGTAACCAACTCTTAGAATCTTTTTAGCCATGGCATGTCCATTGGCATGGGTACCGAATGTTCCTTCGCGTACTTCAGTCATTATGAGACTTGCTTCTTTTTCATCGACACATCGAAGCAAAACCATATCGTGGTTTCTCTTGTAAAGGATGCCATTACTGATGAAGAACTTAGCCGACAATCTTCGTATGGCTCTTTCATCGATTCTGGATGCGTCGGCTGGATATTCCTGATTTTGAAGAAAGTTCTTGATGTCATGGAACCAAGGTTTCTCATCATATTCTTCATCTATTGTCATAACATATGCGGGCACTGTCCTTCTCTCAATGCGAATCAGAGGCGCCTCGTTAACAAACTGGACCTTCCACATTGATGCCATCATGGCTAATGCATCAACAATGTGATTTTCTGCTCTTGGTACATGCTTGAAGGTAATCTCGTCAAAATATCTGGCCATCTCTAGGATATGAGCTTTGTAAGGGATCAACTTTTCATCTCTAGTCTCCCATTCTTCTTTGAGCTGATAGATCACCAAAGCAGAATCACCGATTACTTCCAAGATTTTAATGTGAAGATCAATGGCAGCTTCCAATCCTAAGATGCAAGCTTTGTATTCGGCTATGTTGTTCGTACATGAGAAACAAAGTCGGGTTGTGACAGCAGTATACCCTCCGGTTGGATTTTTCAAAACAGCCCCAATACCATGTCCATTTTTGTTTGACGCTCCATCGAACATCATTTCCCACCAGGATCCAGGCTCAGACCCTTCTTCAGGACCATGTTCTGGTTTCGTGCGTTGAATGTACATCACATCTTCATCAGGGAACTCAAACTTGAGTGGTTGATAATCTTCCATGGGATATTCTGCAAGGTGTTCTGACAAGATACTTCCTTTGATAGACTTCTGAGCAACATACTGAATAGCATAATCTGATAAGAGCATATGCCATCTGGCCAATCTTCCAATTTGAGCCAGTTTTTCAAAGATATACTTGATGGGGTCCATTTTAGAAATTAGCATTGTGGTATGGCAGATCATATACTATCTCAGGCGCTTGGCGGCCCATGCTAAAGCACAACAGGCTTTCTCTAGGGGAGAGTAACGACTCTCGCAATCAGTGAACTTCTTGCTCAGATAGTAAATTGCATTCTCTTTCTTTCCCGACTCATCAGTCTGGCCCAAGACACAACCCATCGAATCTTCTAATACTGTCATGTACATGAACAATGGTTTTCCAGGCACAGGAGGGATCAACACTGGAGGTTCTTGTAAATACTGCTTGATTTTCTCAAATGCTGACCGACAGTTTTCATTCCATACCACCGTCTGATCTTTTCGTAACAACTTGAAGATTGGTGTGCAAGTAGGAGTTAGATTGGAGATGAACCTGGAGATGTAATTCAAACGTCCAAGGAAACCTCTGACCTGTTTCTCTGTTTTAGGAGTAGGCATCTCTTGGATTGCTCTGACCTTGTCAGGATCCACTTCAATTCCGCGTTGACTAACGATGAAGCCGAGTAATTTGCTTGAGCGAACCTCAAAGGTGCATTTAGTTGGGGTTAGCCTTAGTTGGTACTTTCGGAGTCTCTCAAATAGCTTCAAAAGATGATCCAAATGGTCTTCTTCGCTTCGAGACTTCGCGATCATGTCATCCACATATACTTCAATTTCTTTGTGCATCATATTGTGGAAGAGTGTGACCATGGCCCTCTGATCCTGCATTTTTCAAACCGAAAGGCATGACCTTATAACAATAGGTGCCCCAGGGTGTGATGAAGGTCGTCTTCTCCATGTCGGCCAGGTCCATCTTTATCTGGTTATAACCAGAAAATCCGTCCATGAATGAGAACACTGTGAAGCGAGCTGTATTATCCACCAAAGTGTCGATATGTGGTAGAGGGAAATCGTCCTTCGGACTGGCTTTGTTTAGATCCCTATAGTCGACGCACATTCTGACCTTGCCATCCTTCTTCGGGACTGGCACGATGTTTGCCACCCACTCCGAATATTTGGATACTGCTAAAAACCCTGCATCAATCTATTTCTTGACTTCATCTCGGATCTTAAAAGCCATGTCTGGCCTTGATCTGCGAAGTTTTTGCTTGACCGGAGGACACTCTGGTTTCAAGGGGAGCTTGTGCATAACAATGTCGGTGTCCAACCCTGGCATATCTTGATAAGACCAAGCGAATATGTCAACGTAATCTCTGAGGAGAGTTATTAGCCTGCTTTTGACCTCTGGCCCTAACGATGCCCCAATCTTGACTTCTCTTTTCTCTTCTTCGGACCCCAAGTTGATGACCTCAATCTGCTATTTGTACTGCTGGAGATAAGCATCCTCATATTCAGTCATCCTCTTCAATTCTTCTGGGACTTCTAATTCTTCATCATTCTCTTATTCGGCTTGGAAGACAGATGAACCGCTAGTAGAAGGAACTAAAGGATTAAGGGATTCTGTGGGTAATGGAGGTGTTCTGCATGTTTTATTTTTGGGAATGATTAGACACACACACACACAGACATGCAGATGAAGGGTTGCTTTTATGTTTTCAAAAAAGTTGCCATTTTTCCTTTTAACAAAAAGAGTGAAAATGATAAGCAGGAAATAAACAAGAGTTTTAACAAAAACACTTTTTATTCATAGATTTTCAATTCGCAAAGTGGCCCATACAAAATAATTCGCAGGCCTTGGGCAAGGCCAGGAACTTTTTTAAAGAAAACACAAAGCTAACAAGCAAAATGAATTAGTCTAAAGGTAAAAAGACAGGAATTTCCACAGCCTCCCAATTGCGCAGAGCTTCTCTTTCTCGAGTTATCAGACGATCTAGATCACAATCTTCCTCAGCAATGATAGCGTTGATTTGCAACCCGCCACTAGTAAAGATCTCTTTCAATGACTTCTTCCTCATGATGCTTTCTTCTGGCTCATCTCCTAGAGTTGGTTTGTAACCCAACCCTTATCGATCGTTCTTCGCTCGAGCATTGACTTCAATGATCTCTCCCCATCCTAATGGGATTCCAGCTTTCAGTGCAACTTTGACACTCTGAACAGAAGTGAAGGATGGACCACGAGTTATATTAGACTCGTCTACCAGAACAGCGTGGGCTATCTCTAGTGCTTGGAAAGCTGTTTCGAGTGAATCTTTGTCCGCTTCGATGTATCGGAAAGAGGATAGGTTGCTCACCATCAGATCCTCTTCTCCGTGAATGATGACCAACTGATCATCAACAACAAATTTCATCTTTTAATGGAGGGTAGAGGTTACAGCGCCCGCTGCATGTATCCATGGCCTCCCTAGTAGACAGCTATAGACTGGATTTATGTCCATCACTTGAAAGGTGACTTCAAAGACTTGTGGACCTATCATGATAGGAAGGTCAACCTATCCTATTACAGCTCTTCTGGACCCATTAAACGCCTTCACCACAAGAGATGTTGGCCTTATATCAGCACCTTGGTAAGGAAGCTTAGCTAATGTTCTCTATGGCATTACATTAAGTGCGGATCCTGTATCAACAAGCACCCTAGACAACGTATCCTCTTCACACTTAATTGATACATGCAGAGCACGATTATGCTTGCGTTTTTCAGCTGTTAGGTTGTTGTCATCAAAGCTTAAAGTATTGCAGGCCGTGATATTCTCCACAATAGAGTCGAACTGCCCTACTGTGATGTCCTTGGTCACATGAGCTTGCGTTAGGATCTTTAGCAAAGCTTGGCGATGCGCTGGGGAGCTTAACAGTAATGACATAAATGAGGTTTTGGATGGCGTCTGGTTCAGCTGATCTACCACTCGGTAGTCACTTCGACGAATGATCCGTAGAAATTCTTCTTCATTATTTCTAAGGTTCTCTTTTCCTTTGACAACAGGTTCCTTAGTAACAACTTCCCTTGGAATGAATTCTTGAGGGGCAGCAGCTTTTGGAGTGGGAACCGCTAGTGGAGGAACTGCATTATTCGCTCGTGGTTGATACACGCGACCGCTTCGGGTCATTTTACTTCCACCGGTGATATTAGCTATATTTGCTGGTTTTCTTTCCTTGAAAATTCCTTCACACCATGAATGATCTTCTCTTGGTGTTATGGCCCTTGGGTGAGGTCTAGATCCTCTCCTTGGTTCAAACCTGGATTGACCCTTCCCAAATTTTGGTGGTGCATCGTCACGGAACACTGGCCGGACGCTCTTGTTGTTGTTGTTGGTATTTCTGAAAATGGCCCTTTTGCTAGGCTCTTCGAGCATATTGAACACAAGTTCAATTACCGCGACATCTTCTTTTTTATTTCTGCTAGCGATCTCTACCATTCCTTGCTCAAGCATTGCTCGAATATCCTTTTGCACAAGGTCACAACCTTGTGGGTTTAACATACATTGTTCGCAATCTTCGTGAGAAGTTTTAAGTGTCCATGCTTGAGCGAGACGTTTGTGCAGTTCCACCAACGACACTTTGATTTCGTCAATGGTAGTAACGATCTTAGTTTCAGACCCTTCCCCCTCTTCAGTAATAGCATTCACTCCATCATGGTTTGGTAGAGGATTATTCTTTACATTCGGGTGGTTGCCTTCAAAAGACAGAATCCTCTTTTCGATTAACTCCCGGACAAGGTGCTGGAGCGCGAAGCATCCTTCTAGGTCATGGCCTGGAGCATTTTCATGGAATAAATAGCGGGCATTGGTATTGTAGTAGTACGACAATGGGTTAGGTGGAGCACCTAATTTCCTTGTTTTGACTAGCCCTCTTTCTATCAGCATTGAGAATAGATCAACGTAACTCATTGGGATGGGCTGTATCTTTGGCCGATTCGCTTGGTAATTGGCCCTCGGAGCCTTATTTTGAGGCTGCTGGCCCTGCTGTTGATGATACTGTTGTTGATGATTGGAATGATACTGTTGTGGATGATTGGATGCCCCTTGTTATGGACCCTGCTGAGATAACTGTTGAAAAACAGGCGTTACAGCCACTATGTAAGACGATGAATAATATTGCTGGCGATGGTTCCTGGAACTTTGCGCCTTTTTTCCATATGTTACAACACTTACGTCACTCTCCTTTTTATGGAGGTTGTTAGCCGACATCTTGGTAGCACTGGTGCTTGAACTGGAATTTGAATTTGTCACCTTCCCACTTTTTAAACCGGCTTCAACCTTGACTCCTACCGCAACAATGTCAGAGAAGTTAGTAGTAACGCTGCTGATTAATCTCTCATAGAACTCTGGTCTGACTGTGTCTACAAACCAGTCTGCTAGCTCTTTTTCAGTAAGGGGTGGCTCAACCTGAGCAGCAGTCCCGCGCCACCTTTGCGCATATTCCTTGAAAGTCTTTATGCTTTTTTGTGTCATACTGAGGAGTTGACGACGATCTGGGGCCAGATCCATGTTATATTTGTACTGTTGAATGAAAGCATTTTACAGATCTTGAAAACCATGGATTTTTTCTTGATCCAGGCTTAAGTACCATTTGGCTGATACTCCTTTGAGACTGTCTTGAAAGCAGTGCACCAACAATTTGTCATTTTCGATGTGCGGAGCCATCCGCCTGCAATACATGATCAAATGTACTTTGGGACAAGTAGTTCCCCCGTACTTATCAAATACGATCATTTTGAACTTTTGTGGGAATACTAATCCGGATACCAAACACATGTCTTTGGCATCTGACCTAAAAACGTTACTCCCTTTAATGGCTCTCATTCTTTTGTCCATAACATCCATCTCTACTCTTAGCTTTTCATGCTTCTCGTCTTCTGCTTCAGAACCGTCTGGTATATCGAAGATTGGCTGATGGTTGAAAATAGGTCGAACATGAGTTGTTCACCCCGCCTGAGTAAAGATGGGATTCGTCGCCATTGGACCGACTTGTGGCTGAAAGCTGGATGGTTGAGGATTGTTGATCGGTGGCAGGAAGTCCATGGACATGCCAAATGGGAACTCGGTTGTCATAACTGGAGCGGTTGGAAGACTCGTTGCTGCTGTAACGACTTCAGAAACCACTGTAACCTGCATATCCATCTTTGCTTTAGTCATATTGAGAACCTCCATGATCTGACTAACATTGTCCTTAATCCCCTCGATGTCATTGTCTATCTGGTCGATTCTTTGATCGTTGTCTGCCATTCTGCGCTGAGCTTGGGCCCGGGTGTTGTATTTGTGAGAATTCAGAGTCAATTTCCCTCTCTTTGACACAAGAACAACGGATGAGCCACGGAACTCGAATGCAAGACCAATGCGGGATGAGATGCGAATGCAAATGCAGATGCAAATGCACAAACCATTCAAGGAAAAACAAATTTTGTTTACAAACAAAAAAGGAACAACATGTAACTTCATGCTTTTGAAAAGTGTTTTTCATTGATAATTCGAAATCTGTTACAATGGATGGCCCTTGCTAAAAAGCAAGACCTTTCTTACAACAAAAACAACAAAAGTAAAGGCAACATAGGATTACAATCCTTTTTAGGGAAAACAGGAAATGGAAAACATTGATCATTCTAACAAGATGATCCTTCTCCTTCTTGATCTTCGGTGCGAGCTCGATCTTGGCGAATGATCTCCCACAGGTCTTCATTCTCGCACTGTGTTTTGATCAGGGCATACCTCAACTCCTTCCTACTCACGGGGACTTCTGGTTCCATTGTTATCTCGTGATCACGAGTGTAGAACATTGTCAGAGCTATTTCCTTCGACCAAAGTAGGTAAGCTCTGGTAGTTAAGCAACTTATATTCTCCATTGCAGTTATCCCCTGGAGGTGAGGATGATTCCAAGTGTAGTGAGCGCAGGCTTCTAGCTCTGGGTTGCAACCGGTTTCACAAAAGCAAGGTCTTAGCAGCTCTGGTTCGGGCTCCGGCCCGGTTGGATACCCATACTGACGTTGAGCAAGAATGGGGTTGTAGCTGATGACTCCTTTTGTTCCAATGAGAGGTACATTAGGGAAGTCCCCACAGTTGGGGATCAGAGCTAGATTACCAAGACTAGGGTCATACCAGGTGATATCATAGTGTTTGAGAGTGATAAGCTTTGAAATCCATGCATGCTTGCTATAAAGCCTCCAAAGGACGTGAGTCTTGGGCAAATGGGAGGTAAACCATCTGTCGAGTAATGCGAGACAGCATGAGAACTGTCCAAGGTCATATAAAGCGTAGTGGTGGATGACCACGTATGTGTCTGCTAGTATCTCATTTACTGGATTCTTGATGATGAAGAGAAGGATAGCCTCCTCGCTGATGAAATCATGACGACTTGGAAAGAGGTACAAGCCGTATATCATAAAGGCTAAAATGGCTTCGAAAATGCCCAAATTTCTACTTTCGTAGTGAAATTCAGCCATTTCCATCAGTGGTCCTGCTTCCATTCCATAGAATCCCCCCTTTGCTCTCATAGTCGGTAGCTCTTTTGGCCTAAGATGTAATGCTTTGGCCAAATCCCTTCTTTTTGGTTTTCCATAAGGAGTTGTGAAAGTCCACGGAATTTTCAGGTAGTCAGTGTATTCTTCTATGGTCGGAAGCAGCTGAAAATCTGGGAAGATGAAGCAGTGGTAGATTGGATCATAAAATTCAACAAGAGCCTGCATCATGAATTCGTTGACTTGAGTACTCAGCAATGGTAGAAGATCTCCGTACTTTGCGATGAATGCGGCGGGATTCCTAACAAGGCCTGCCAGCATCCTAAGGTGGCCCAACTTCAAATCAGGGAAAGGGAGCATGCCTCGTCTTACCATGTCGTCATCTGCAAAAGAAAAATTTGAATTTCCTTGAATGGTTAGAAAATGCAAAAATGTGATGCAAATGCGACTGGTTTTACAAAACTCAGAAGATCAATTTGTGTCAAACCCTCATTTCATTCATTATTGGTAAAAGTCATCACCTTTAAGGTACAATGCAAGAAGTTCAAGTTACATCAAGAAACTAGGTTTTACAACCTAAACTAATGACTTCAAGTACGTGGCCTCTTCAACTTCTTCAAGCTCCAGAGGTAGGGGATATTGGAGTACCCATGGTTGCTTTAGGCGGGTTTGATGCTAGAGAAAAATAAGTTCTCCTTTGTTGTTTCTCCATCGATTACTTGTCGTTCGAGCCATTCTATCAACTCATCTTTTTCTTTCACCTCTCGGGCGAGCCTTATCATTTCGGAGAAAAGTGAATGGTATTTTCCTTCCCAAGTATCTCTCTCAAGTTGTGCTCTCGCAAGAAGTTCTTGGTATTCTTCCATTTTCTCAATGTGGATGGCGGAGGATGACGATGTAATGACAATCAGTGCGTCTTTTTCTGGAAGGTATGACATCTTCAAATCTTTCGCTCTAGATTGGACCCATTGAGTAAATGGCTCCAAAGCTATGAAACTTCTCTTTCCCAAATCTGTTTTCATCTTTTTATGGATGTTCTCCCAAGTGTCGATGGTACTATTTCTCATACTTTCCGTTACCTCTGTGTTGAGATAAAAGAAACCGGATAGAAGCAAATTGTTGGGTTTATCTTTCACCGGAAAACCAAATTGTCATCGAGCCAAGGCTGGATTATAGTTAATTCCTCCTCGTATTCCAATAAGTGGTATATTCGGGAAACTTCCGCAATGGTTAAAATAGACTCCTTGGTCGTATGGGGGATCATACCAATGAATATCTGCTTGAGTCAAAGAGATCATCCTTTGAGACCATCTCCATCCATTGGGATTCTTTTTGAAAGCGTCAGTTGTTGGCAAATGATTGACAAACCATTTGTATAACATAGGTGCACAACAGAGGAAAGCTCCTTTTCCTTGAAGTGTACGATGATGAATTGAATGGTACGCATCCCCTAACAAGGTAGGTACGGGGTTTCCGCTTAAAAATATGATGATGGAAGGGAAATTGACGAACTCCTCTACCTCGGGAAATAATACTAGTCCATAGATTAACAAAGCTAGTACTGCTTCAAAGGCATCCATACTCCCCTCTTTGGCAAGATAAGTAGCTTTCTTGATTAAGAATTCTGAATGAAAAACCACCACTCCTTTCTTGGTTGCACGATGGGCCTTGATCTCGGACGCTTCAAGGTGAAGAGCATCTGCAATTTCTTCCGGTGAAGGCATCTTCTCCAATCCACTATAAGGTTTTTGATCTTTCACAGGAACTCCCATGTAATAGGCGTACTCCTCCAAAGTTGGCATTAACTGATAGTCGGGAAAGGTGAAACAATGATACAATGGGTCGTAGAATTGAACCAAAGTATTGAGAATTCCTTCTTCCATTCTCATTCTGACAAGGCTCAGGATTTTTCCATATATCTTTCCAAAGTCTTCTGATACCATAGTTCCTAGCTTTCTCAACTCGGAAGTATCGGGCTTCTTGAAAGTGTACCTCTTGGTTTTCCTCGTCCCAATATCCATGATATGTTTGGGATTTCACACACAAAGAGATCAACTGAGTTTTACAAAACTAGTCGCAATATGAAATGCTTATGATGAGATGATGAGATGATGCACACACCACACAAAAGCAAGTATGCACATCAAGGCAAAATATTCACAAATATAATGCACATGCACACACAAGGCTTTCCTAAGCTCAAGGTCAAAGCATGAAGTCAAAGGTCTACCCATCCCAAAGGATTTGTACTATGAGATATTTTGTACCTGCCAAATGGGTTCTAACAAAGTTCCCAAAGTCATAGTAAATCCTTCGGATATTGCCAACTAACGCGACTACTCACGCGAGTCAACAATATTATCATGATAAACTCGTCTGAGTGTAGCATCGTGTGACAACTATTGAGGGACTACTCCCTAATAGTTTCTGCGCTACGTCCTAAAAAGGCTAAGTGGGGTAAAAAGTGTTACTAAAAGTCCCCAGCTTCACAGACTCATATTGAAATAATTAGTGAATACACGACTACTCATGCATTACTAACCATCTCAGAGAGTCTCCACTGAGTGCGATTACATCATATGTCAAACATATTGGGACTACTCCCAATAGCCCAACTATTGATCATACCACAATCCTATCTGATGTGTCACTCAAATCCGGGTTAGGATTTATCTCACCTCTCAAGGCACCCAATATCCAACAGACCAACATATATATTGCCAAATATACATGTTAAGAAAATATTCACAAATATAACATGCAATCAAACAAAATAGGCTAAACCCTCAAGTTTACCTCCCCAGTGAAGTCGCCATTTCTGTTGCGGTGAGAATCGTGATACCAAGCTATTGATTAACTTGAATCTTTAATTCTTAAAATTCACAACCGGACTTTAATTTATCCAAAGGAAAGGTCTAAAGAAAGAAAGAACCTTTTGCGCGATGTAACAACAACGCTAAGAGATTCGGGGATCGGGGGTTGGTTATGCATAGGGTAGGTATTCCACATCCTAAACATCTGTAGTACTCTACAGGAACCTTTTGTTTGTTTGCATGCTAATACTTGCTAAATGTTTGCTATGGATTGGGATTGGGTAAAAGGTGTAGGTTAAAACCTAAAGATAGTTTCTAAGCTTGCTCGCAAAGACATCGCGTCCTCTACCTACGTATCCTTACTAGGATAGAATCAGAGCAATCGTAGTTCACCTCACTAGGGATAAAGAACACTTGATTATGATCAAGGTTCAAAGGGGAACAAACATTACAATGCTTTTGTAGAGTTTAATAAAACTCTCTAGATCTATATTGGACACTCAAGAAAGGGGAGTAAGTAATCATCTCCATGATTCTTACATAGAGTTAACAAACTCTGTCTTAAGTTCTAATTGAAGGAGCACTCCTAAAAAAGGGTAAGCTTTTTAGACTTAAGCAAAGTCTAATGGATATTGTCGCTTGCGCGAAAATAAGGTGCCGGTACAACAGAAGAGTCGCCACCTTTCGTTATTTATCCCTCAGAACGGGAAAGGAAACGATCGGAAAAACCTGACGAAAAAGGGTAAGACAAGGTCGTCGCAACCGTTGTCTGGATTCGGGAGTCGGTTACGCAAGGGGAAGGTATTAGCACCCCTCACGTCCGTCGTACTCGACGGGATCCTCGCTTGTTGTGTTTACTTGGACTGGTTGGTTTTATTCTATCTACCTATCAAGGCTGGCTTAAACAGAAAAGAAAATGACTCGGCAAAGCGTCGCGCTTTATGCCTACGTATTCTCATCAGAGAATGAGAAATCAGAGTCAACGTAGTTCGGCCTACGACGGGTTATGGGGGAAGGTAGCTCGCCAAGACATCGCCATCTTGTGCCTACGTACTCTCAACAGGTATGAGAGATCAAAGCTCACGTAGTTCGGGAAACTACGGTTTATTTCCTGTCTTTTACGAAAGAAGTGTTTTTTATTGTGTTTGCGATTTCAATCGCACTAGAGACTATGACCTGAGAGTGAATACGTAGCATGTCACCCAAAGGGTACCATACTAAACATCCAGACTATGGAAAAGAAACTCTCCCATAATCCTTTCTCAGATAGCTTAAGGCTCGTAACGTACGAGAGAAATCATTCATGATTACTGTATCTTAAACTGTTTTGAGATGAGAAGAGAACAGGCCCAACTAGGAGGGAGACTATCAAGTCCTACTGTTGTCATGCCATGGATTCATCCTATGGTTGAGGTTTGAACAGGGAACTCCTAGAAGTTGTCATGCATAGGTTTCAACCTAAAATTCTATCATCAAATCCTTATCAAAGGAAATGAGAGTCCTAAGGGATTATGTCAATGATACACCAAAACAGACAAAGCATCAGCTTAACAGTAAAATGCATGCAATGCAAGTGAGGAAGGAAATGTGTGTGGGGCTTCAGCCTCCACAAGCTCATCTCAACCTCAAGCCAGAATGAATAACAGTAATCATACTGAAATATAAAACAACATGCTATCAAGCAATAACAGTAAACTGCAATCATACAGAAAGAAATGAAATGGAATGCCATCAGGCAAACAAACCACATGGGCAAGGGAGCTGGGCTCTACCGAATACCCGCAAGCAAAGCCACACAGTAACAATACAAGCAGAGGGAGCAACTCAACCTCTAGTGCAATCATGCTCCTAGATTCTACCTATTCTAGATATGAACTTATTCTAGTGCATCAAGCAAGTCAAACAAAACACATCAATACAGAAAAGAAAAGAAGAGAACAGATCAACTCCTCTCTCAACTCCAAGCCTCAGCTCTTCCAACAGCAACTCAGTCTTCAGACTTCAATCACTCTTGACAAACATCAGTTTGCTTTTCTAGGTTTCAACCCTTCAACATAAGTCTCGACTTATCTTCTCCTTTAAGCTTCAGCTTCTTGATCAGCTCCACCTTCAGGCTTCACTATCAATCATGAGTATCAACTTGGCTCCTTCAGGATCTCCAGGTATCAAAGTAAGTATCAACTTCCTTTGCTCTTCAAGCTTCAGCTCTTCAGAATCAATCTCAATCACTTAGAAGTGTCAACTTCATCCTTCAGTCTTTACTTCATCTTCAGGGGTCTTCAAGTATCAACTTGCTCTTGCTGCTCTTCAAGCTTCAGCTGGAATGGAAATGCTCAAGGATTCATCCTCTTCTACACTCTTCAATGAAGTCTTCATCTTCAAGCTCAAGGTCAACATCCCTCAAGACAATCAAACCAGAGAAAATCACTTACTGGATAAGCTGGGGGATATTGAACTGCTTATTGACCACCAAAGGTGACCTATAAGGGTTCAACATCAAAGGAATGGTTCCCTCAAAAGTTCTATTTCCTAGGTACCTCACTTATCCCTTCAAAGGAGAGAGGTGTATACCATGGAAGGACTTTGAATCATAGGGAGGAATGGAGGTGACAGATACCATCCATGTTTGAGAAAGAAGTTATCTAAGCCTAAACTCTTCCTAATCCCTAACCCTAAAACAATAACAAAACAAATAAAATCAAGCTCTCAAGCTCCTCAATGCATCTTCAAGTCTTCTACTAAGCTCCTCAATGCTCCTTAGAACAATACCAAGCTCTCCAAGCGCACAAAGCAAAGCAAACTAAAATACAAGCCCACAAGGGCAACACAAACAATCAACCCATACAAAAATCATCTAAAAATAGTATACTACTATATTAAATCCTAATATAATTTCTAAGGGATCCTACATACCTACCCTTAATACCCATATATGTCCCATAGTCTAATTTGTCCTAAAAACCCAAAAATCTAAAGTTATTGTGGACCTATGTTGAAGTTTAACCTAATTCTACACAACCTAATATCATCTAATCAAAACTATCCTAAAAATCATCACAAAATTATGGAATAAATCCAGGGGGAAGCTAAAACATATATATAATTATCCTAAAAAGAATGACCTAAAAATACTAAGGGATCTACCTAAACTAAATTCTACAAAATCAGGTATCAACATAAAAGAAATAAAATGCAATAAGAGAAGAAAATATGCAAAAAATACTAAAAATGCATGAAAGGAAAATATTTTTATTTTATATTTTTCTTGACAAAAATATGAAGTAGGAGAAAAAACTCCCATTAAAAAATCATTAATTTTCAATTTGATATGAATTTTTAAAGATCAAAAATAAAATGGAGAAAAATAAAAATGGAAATATGAGATGGGGTGCAATCAGTAACAAGATACAATGCAATATGCGCTTGGGCCCAGACTGGGGGATACACATAGCAAAGCGCCTGGGCCCAATATTAAATCAGAAAAACAATTAATAAAACAAAAAGAAAAAGGAAAAGAAACGGTGCAAATAGTCATGATATTCAGTGCAAAATGGATTGGGCCTCACGCGTGGGGTGTGGATAGTCATGATTCACTAAGCCCAGAATTCCCTTTTAATGAAACGCGGCGTTTCATTAGGGTTCAGACTTCCCTCCAAAATGAGATTAAACCTCGTCCGTTGGATCTGGCCAAAGTCAAGAGTCAGCGCTTGCATCTCACGGCTGGGACATCATCATCAACCTTGAGCTAGGGTTTGCCATGAAACTCCATGAAAACAGATTTCATACCACCATCTTCCACCAACTCGTGTTACCTCAAATCATCATCAAAATTCAAAATGTAAAACCCTAACACGCTCAATTTTTCATGCTGAATACGATCATGGCCTTGGATTAAACTGAAATGGTCTCTATCATCAAACCCGATGGTGAATCCAAATTAATCTCAAAATATGATCAATCCTCAACTTCAACCAACCTTAGATTTCTTTATACTAACATGATCACCACATTGCCCTAATCAAAACCAGCTATTAACCTTGCATTATCACTCACTATATCACAAGTTCTTGCTCCATAAAGAAATGGTGTCCATAATTGAAACTTCATCAAATGATCCTAAACTCTTCAGAATTCATCACCTAGGTGTCTCTAGCCATTCTACACTAATGATTCAACCTAACCATGCCTAAATATGGATGTAGGGGAGAATTTGCAAACCTAGTTTCTTGATATGGCAGATGATGAAATCCTTCCCTTCAAGGCTTGAAACTCTTCAAGAATGATCCTTGGATGATGAAACTTCTACTGTTTGCAAAAAAATGGAGAAAGAATGCTTGCACTTCAAGATCCGATGATGAATGGCTTCTTGCAAATCCAATGGGAACACCTTCAATCTTCCATCAATGGAGCTTCAATTCAGTATGCACACACTCAGAGGGATCTATGGAAAGTGTTTGTGAAGAAAAAAGGGATGGGAATGAAGAAGAATGAAGAAATTGAATTTGACTTGCAATGGAAGAATTTGGATCTCGCTCTCTCTTCTCTACACCAATTCACACCAACCTTGCATCTGAGCAAGTTACAATCATCTTATAGAGTGGTTTAGAATCATCTAGAACCATCTAGGATCATCCAATGAGAAATTGAACTTTTCATGTCATGGTATTTTGAATCCAATTCTCCTTACATGCTATCTCATGCCAAACTCCTTATAACCCTTGATTCTGACTTGAATTTATCCCCACATGATATTTAAGATGAGTTACAATGCTTAACTACCTTGCTTATTGAGTTTTGCCTTGTTTTGCTTTGGTACCTTAATGTGCAAGTAAGCCAATTCCAAAGCAGCCCTATGATCCAAGCCTCAAATCAAAATTGTGGCTGAACCATTGTTCTTAGAATGTCATTTGGAGTCAAAATGACCTATTACATGACATGGTTTGGACTTATAACTTGTGATTTCCAATTTTTCAATTTCACCTTAATTAACTTATGCCTCCATTTTAGGCCATTTTTATCACTTTTTGATATGAGCCTTTTCAACATCTCATGACCTCCCTACTAGCCTTAAAACATAATTCTAAGCAAGTTTGATGTTGAATATTTTTCCATTTGAAGCTTGGAAGTAGGAGATATGGCCTTATGCTTGAAATGACCTATAACCTCCAAATGACCAAAATGCCCTTGACTTGTCAAAGCCATAAGATGAGTTCTACAAATCCTATCAAGGACTTCTAGTACTCTATAGAAAGCTAGGAATATGCTCTTTAACATTCATGTTGACCAAGAATCCATAGGAATCATCCTACTAGGGCAAAAATTGGATGCAAGCTGGGTGACTTTCAAGGACCCAGATTCACATACCTCAGATGACCTGTAATTTGCCAAAGCCATAACTTGAGCTCTACAAATCCTATCAATGACTTCTAGTATTCAAATTAAATATAAGAACAAGCTCTACAACATTCATGTTGTGGGGAAGATGAGATGACAATCACATCTTGAGCTAAACTGCCTTGAAGATAGGGATCAAACTAGGGGATTTTACACTGTCAATCCTTAGAAACCCTAGCTTAAAACTTCTCAAACTCCTCAATCATGATGAGTTGGTCTAGGAATCATCTTTATAGCATCTCAATTCATCATTCCATGATCACATGGCTCTTGGATTGGGTCTCAACCCTCTCCAAATCATCAGTTGACCTAGGGTTGACCCAGTCAAACCCTAATTCCACCACTCATGGCTGAATCTTCTGAATTCTTGTACAATGAACTCTCTAGGCTTCATGATGGCTTTCAAGACATCTCATAAGCTTTCTCAAAGCTTCAAGTCTACCCTCATAGTCTCAGAATCATCTGAGAAGCTCCCACAACCCTCAAGTTATGAGGCACACAACCTTGGTTTCAACCAATCTTCCTGAGGATCTCTTGAGTTCTCTGACAAAGATATCAATCTTTGAACATTGAAATAACTTTCTTGGCTAGCTTCAAAGTATCATATAACTCTTGATAGGTAAATGAATGTTGGTCAAATTTTGGGGTGCAACAGCTGCCCCTATTCAAACGGCTTGAACCTGACTGGGTGAGGAGCGAACGGCTCTCAGCCTATCAAGGTGCGAGACAGTTGAATACCGATAAACCCGGAAATTTTCCAACTGCACAAGCACTGGAATAATAGCTGCACGACAACTAGCTGGAGACATACTGATCTGAACCTTGTCGTCAGTTATCCACATTAAATTCCTCTGACATCGCCATCAGACACCGGACATCGCCGTCAGGCAACCAAAACACCCAACATCACCGTTGGAAGGCTGAAGAATCTGACATCGCTGTCGGACAACCAAAACACCCAACATCGCCGCTGGAAACCTGAAGAATCTGACATCGCCGTCGGACAACCAGAACACACAACATCGCCGCTGGAAAACTAAAGAATCTGACATCGCCGTCAGATAACCAAACATCCAACATCGCCGCTGGAAAACTGAATTACCTGACATCGCCGCCAGAAACAAACATCCAACATCGCCGCTGGAGAAAATAGAGAATCTGACATCGCCGTCATAAACAACCAAAATACCCAACATCGCCGCTGGAAACCTGAAGAATCTGACATCGCCGTCGGACAACCGGAACACCCAACATCGCCGCTGGAAAACTAAAGAATCTGACATCGCCGTCGGACAATCAAAACACCCAACATCGCCGCTGGAGAACTAAATCACCTGACATCGCCGCCCGAAACAAACATACAACATCGCCGCTAGAGAAACTAAATCATCTGACATCACCGTCATAAGCGTAACTCTGGGAAACACCCAACATCGTCGTCGAGTACTCAACATAATCTGACTTCGCCGTCAGCTCTCAACATCATCTGACCTCGCCGTCAGGGTGAAGGAACTTCATTGGGGAATTGGTCACACGGTAACCGGTAATACATAGTCGATCATGCCATCAGGCATTTAAAGAACACTGTCGGGCATCAGCCGGACTTCAACCATCGGGTTGATCATGCCATCAGGCATTCAAAGAAAATCTTCGGGCATCAGCCGGACTTCAACCATCAGGTTGATCATGCCATCAGGCATTTCGCATCAGCTGAGAGAACTGCTTTATTAACACGGTTGGACTTCAATCATGGAGTCTTCAAGGGAGGTTTCATCTTCGCCGTTAGAAAACCTGCTGGGGAGGATGCTTCGCCGCTGGGGAATCTGGAGAACTATCAAGTAACTCCGCTCCGGGGGTCCAGAAATCATTCTGGATGAATCAACTCTGTTGAGGACTTCAAGAATCATCTTGGACAACCAACTCTGCCGGGGACATTCAAGAATCGTCTTGAACCGATAACCATTCTGGAGACTTCAGGAATCATCCTGAGCGAACACTTTGTTGGGGATCCCAGGAATCATCCTGGGCAACCTTCACTGGGGACTATACTGGGGATCTTAAGAATCATCTTAAGCCAATGCCCTGCTGAGGAATTCAAGAATCATCTTGAACCGAAGACTTCACTGGGGACCTCAAGAATCATCTTGAGCAAACGACTTCGTTGGGGAGCATGTCAAGAATCATCCTGAGCAACTGATCCTTCGGCGGAACACCTGCAAAACAAGAACGGTAGCAACCTAGATCATGTTTATTATGCATATGCTTCGGCGCCATGCTCCACACGGTGGAAATGCTATGCGTTTATGATAAATGCTATGCAATCATGCACAATGATGCGATCCCGTCAGCAAAATAAATGCCGAAGGGAGAATCCTCCTGTCAAGGGGGGAGAACTACTCAGATAGAGGAATCATCCTGCTGAGGAGAACATGGTCACGCCAATATCAATTGGACTCCGTAGGGGACACAACTTCAGTTGATTGCTGCAGGGGAACGAAGCTCTACGAGAACCAGGACCTGCTGAGGGAAAGCGATGTCAATCGCGGGAATAAGCTGCATGGCCTTCATGGCTACTTCTCTGGAGATGACGACTCTGTGGGGAAACAACTTCAGCTGCTCAACACTCCACTGGGGAAAACCAATCATGGTCTGAGCAACTTCCAAGGATTCGGCTCTCTTGGGGATCTGCAAACTCGGCTGAGGAAGGAGAAATCATTCTGCTTCGCTGGAGAGTACGACCCTGGGGGAAATACAGCATCAGCTGTTCAATACTCTACTGGGGAAAACCAATCATGGTCCCAACTGCCTCCCAAGGACTCGGCTCTCTTGGGGGTTTGCACACTCGGCTGAGGAAGGAGAAATCATTCTGCTTCACTGGAGAGAGTACAACTCTGCGAGGGAATCTCAATTCCGCTGGGGAAGAAGGAATCATCCGACTTCGGGGGAGAGTACAACTCTGGTGGGGAATTTCAATTCCGCTGGAGACTTCAGTCTGGCACCATCAGTTGCTGCATACTTCGGCGTACAAATAGTTTCCTACGAAACCTGCACTTGTGACCCGGTGCTGGGGGATGAACACGCGCTTCAGCGCCTGACTCAGCTGAGGTGATGACGTTCCTTCAGGATACATCAGATTGGGGGAGAGAATCATCTCTGCCTGGGGAGACATGTCAATGCTCACGATCTTGCGTTCAGACTCCGCGGGGAGAGGCCACCGAACTCTACTGGAGAAGGAGGAATCATCCTGCTTCAGGGATGCGCACGGCGCACCGTCTGGAATATGCTACACCTGTAACAACATAAACAAACAGACAATATACCCTTCTCAAAGGGGCCTATCAAGGTTATTATCTCGTGACAATGTTCAAGTATTTAATTGTTTCAACAATCAGTGGCCTAGGCCAGTAAGTTTATGTATGCGCATTTTATCAAAAACATTGGCGTTCTTTTTCGCAAATAAAACAGATAAATGCTAAACAGACAAACAGAATTGCTGAATAATGCATTTTATTGATAACGAACCCCTGAATGGGTAAAAATGTTTTACAACAGATGCAAGCTCCTGGAATGAGGAAGCCGCACGAAAATAAAACTTAAATATACATCAGTATATACAAATGTCGGCAACGAGGCGCAGACGAGCACCATGAGTTGATCCCTCTATGATCCACTCGACTTCGATACTTCTCCGACGCTTCAGCTTCGGAAGAGATTGATTCAGGTAAACGGCCCTCAGGTTTTCCAAACCACTAAACAATGAAAGTCCACACGCGGAACACAGTCATTTGCTTTTTCAAATCCCTAACTTTTGCGTGGACCGCCCTTTACGGGTTTTCAGTTCACCGGGATACCCTTTTTTGCCGAAGCCGCCCAGTGTAGGTTTTCGACTTCGCGGGTGTACATTTTTTCAATATATCCCTAATTTTTGCCCGAACCTTTTATTCTGTTTTTGGTTCGCCGGGATGCCCCTTTTTTGCCTGGACTCTCCTTTTTTGTCCAGCGGGTCGCTTTCAAGCAAAGTATTTTTTAACTGCGTCCGCGTTCACCGGGGATGCAAAATCTTCACCATCCATTGTGGACAACAACAAAGCTCCTCCCGAGAAGACCTTGCTGACGACGTACGAACCTTCGTAATTCGGAGTCCACTTGCCCCGGTGATCGGAGTGTGGAGGAAGAATCTTCTTCAGGACGAGATCACCCGTCTGAAAGCTTCTAAGACGCACCTTCTTATCGTAAGCTTTCTTCATCCGGCTTTGGTACAGACGACCAAATGCAATCGATGCTAACCTCTTCCCGTCCATCAGGCTGAGTTGGTTCAGACGATTCGTAATCCATTCTGCCTCGTCGAGTTTCACATCAACCAAAACTCGCAAAGAAGGGATCTCCACTTCTAACGGTAGGACAGCTTCCATACCATACACCAAGGAGAAAGGAGTTGCCTCGGTCGACGTACGTACCGTCGTACGATAACCGTGCAGTGCAAATGGCAACATCTCGTGTCAATCCTTGTAGGTCACAACCATCTTCTGAACAATCTTCTTTATGTTCTTGTTGGCCGCTTCAACGGCGCCATTCATCTTCGACCGGTAAGGAGATGAGTTGTGGTGTTCGATCTTGAAGCTCTGGCACAACTCCTTCATCATCTTGTTATTCAGGTTCGAACCATTATCAGTAATGATCCGCTCGGGAATTCCGTAACGACAGATGATGTCCCTCTTTATGAATTTAGCCACTACCTGTTTGGTCACATTAGCGTACGAGGCTGCCTCCACCCACTTGGTGAAGTAGTCGATAGCTACTAGAATGAAGCGATGACCGTTGGATGCAGTGGGCTCGATCTTGCCTATCATGTCGATGCCCCACATGGAGAACGGCCACGGGGAGGACATGACATTCAACGGGCACGGCGGCACATGAACTTTATCAGTATAAATCTGGCATTTATGACATCTCTTCGCGAATCTGAAGCAATCCGACTCCATCGTCAGCCAGTAGTATCCTGCTCTCAGGATCTTTCTCGTCATAGCATGCCCGCCGGCGTGCGTACCAAATGTGCCTTCATGGACTTCTTCCATGAGCATACTCGCCTATTTCTCATCTACACATCTGAGTAGGACGAGATCGTGGTTTCTCTTATACAACACTCTATCAGGATTGAGATAAAAGTTTCCAGACAGCCTCCTCAGAGTCTTCTTATCCTGGGTTGACGCACCCGTAGGATATTCCTTAGTCATAAGGAAAGTCTGGATGTCATGGAACCATGGCTTGCCGTCGGCGGCTTCCTCGATTGCAAAGACAAATGTCGGTCTATCAAGATGCGAAAGGACAATTCTTGGAGCCTCATTCCAAAAATTGACTTTATACATTGAAGCCAACGTGGCTAAGGCATCAGCCATTTGATTCTCAGCCCTGGGCACATGATGGAGTTCCACTCGATCAAAGAACGGAAGTAGCCTTCTGGCATAATTCATGTACGACACCAAATTTGATTGACGAGTCTCCCACTCCCCTTTAATTTGGTTGATCACAAGCGCTGAGTCACCATATACGTCTAGGTTCTTGATTCTCAAATCAATTGCCTCTTCTAGACCCATGATGCATGCTTCGTACTCCGCCTCATTATTGGTGACTGGAAACGTCAGTCTCGCAGTAAACGGGATATGGGATCCGTGGGGAGTCGTGATGATAACCCCGATGCCACTTCCATAGGAATTAACCGCCCCATCGAATATCAATTTCCACTGGGATTTCCTATCTGGCCCCTCGGCGGGCAACGACTCATCGCAATCCTTCGCTTTGAGAAACATAATATCCTCGTCAGGGAATTCGAATTTCATCGGCTGGTAATCCTCGATCGGCTGCTCAGCAAGGTAATTAGACAATACGCTTCCCTTGATGGCCTTCTGGGACACGTACTGAATATCATATTCTGTTAACACCATTTGCCATCTGGCAATCCTGCCCGAAAGAGCCTGCTTCTCGAAGACGTACTTGATCGGATCCATCTTCGAAATTAGCATAGTGGTGTGATTGAGCATGTACTGTCATAGACGTTTGGCAGCCCAAGCTAGTGCACAACACGTTTTCTCCAGCATCGAGTATCGAGATTCACAGTCAGTGAACTTTTTACTCAAATAGTAAATGGCATGCTCCTTTCTGCCCGTCTCGTCGTGCTGACCGAGAACACACCCCATACTATTCTCAAGAACTGTCAAGTACATGATTAATGGCCGTCCAGCCACTGGGGGTATCAAGATTGGAGGTTCTTGAAGATACTGCTTTATCTTGTCAAATGCCTTCTGGCAATCTTCATTCCAAGTAATTGCCTGATCTTTCTTTAAAAGCTTGAACATTGGTTCACAAGTGGCCGTGAGCTGAGAGATAAACCTTGCAATGTAGTTTATTCTGGCCAAGAAACCACGAACTTCTTTTTCTGTTTTCGGCGCTGGCATTTCTTGAATGGCTTTTATTTTCGCAGGATCAACCTCGATGCCTCGTTCACTAACGATAAACCCCAGTAACTTTCCGGACCACACTCCAAAAGTGTATTTGTTAGGATTCAGCCTCAACCTGAATTTCCTAAGCCTCTCAAAAAGCTTTAATAAGTTGACCGGATGCTCTTCCTCCGTTTGGGACTTCGCAATCATGTCATCAACATAGACCTCGATCTCATGATGAATCATATCATGAAACAAAGTTACCATTGCTCGTTGGTAAGTGGCCCCTGCGTTCTTCAGACCGAAGGGCATTACCTTATAGCAAAACGTTCCCCAGGGGGTGATAAACGTCGTTTTCTCCATGTCCTCCGGCGCCATCTTGATCTGATTGTAACCAGAGAAGCCATCCATGAACGAAAACACGGAGAACTGGGCTGTGTTGTCGACCAACATGTCGATATGAGGCAACGGGAAATCGTCCTTAGGGCTCGCCCTATTCAAACCCCGATAATCGACGCACATGCGTACCTTACCGTCCTTCTTCGGTACAGGCACTATGTTGGCAACCCACGGAGGGTAAGTGGTGACCGCTAAGAAGCCAGCATCAAGCTATTTCTGCACTTCTTCTTTGATCTTAATGGCCATGTCTGGTCTCGTCCTCCTAAGCTTCTGCTTAACGGGAGGACAATCTTCTCGTAGCGGCAAGTGGTGGACCACGATGTCCGTGTCAAGTCCGCGCATATCTTCGTATGACCAAGCAAAGACGTCACTATACTCTCGAAGCATCTCGACCAATCTCTGCTTGACATCATTCTGCAATGCAGCCCCTATCCTGACATTTCTGACGAGCTCTTCAGAACCCAGATTCACGATCTTAATTTCCTCCTCGTGAGGCAGAATAACCTTTTCCTCTTGTTTCAACAAGCGGGCCAACTCCTCAGGAAGGTCTTCGTTTTCATCAATCTCTTCTTCGGCTTGATAGATCGGGCAATCGAAATCGAAGTGAGCCGTAGAAGGTCCAGAGTCGGTGTCGTCTGTTATGTGGATCCTGCAATAACAAGGGTTAAGTTTAAACAAGGATATGCAGGTTAGCACAAACCTCATTGCCATTTTACTGTTTTTCAAAACAAACATAAAACAGGAATAACAGAGATCACAATATTTGAATACGAAGAAAACGCCTTTGATTTATTAACAAAATGCATGTACATAATCCAACAAGGCCCTGACAATAAAACCGCTATGCCCCGGGTAGGACATAGGGTTGTACAATGATTGGAAGAAGTAAATCATTACTCTTCACTTGTCATCGGGATGATATCCTTGATGGTCCAATTGTTGAGGCCCTCGCCCGGCTTGCTTGGCTGAATCCAAGAGTCGAGATCATAATCGCTATCCCCGCTGTCTTCAGACGCCGCGTTGATGCTTTCGAAGATCACTCCGCCACTGGTAAATAGGATCGGCCCCTTACACCGTGACGCGCTGCTAGACGAAGAAGAAGAAGCCTCAGCTTCAGGAGAATACCCCAATCCAAACTTATCCTGCTTGTTCGGTATCTCCAAAATATGCCCCCAGCCTGGGGTAGATCCGGCTTCGACGACGGCCCGAGCTTCTTTGAATGAGGAGAGATTCATCTCTGGCTTCTCTGTGACTACAGGAGCTACTTCCTTCACCTTGACGGCTTCAAATGCCTGGCAGAGAGTTTCATGAATTTCGCCATCCATTTCAACATACTTAAAGGATGACAAATGGCTCACCATTATGTCCTCCTCACCGCACACAGTTACTATGCTTCCCCCGACAACATATTTGAGTTTTTGGTGCAACGTGGAGGTCACGGCACCAGCAGCATGGATCCATGGCCGGCCCAAGAGGCAACTGTAGGTAGGCATGATGTCCATGATATAAAAGACCGTGTCGAACGTTTCCGGACCGACTTGGATCGGTAGGGTCAACTCTCTGAAAACGTGGCGCTTAGTTCCGTCAAACGCTTTCACAACCAGATCACTGGGTGTGCAAAGCAATCCACGAGTGTCCAACTTCATTAATGCCTTCTTCGGAAGCACATTAAGCGACGAACCCGTGTCCACCAGTACGTGCGACATGATTGTGCCCCTACACTCTATCGAGATGTGCAGGGCGCTGTTGTGATTTCTCCCTTTAGGCGTCAGCTCTAAATCTGTGAAACCTAGCCCATTGCCAGCATTAACGTGGGCTACCACCTCTTCTAGCTGATTCACCGATATCTCTTGCGGTACGTAGGCAGCGTTCAATACCTTCAGCAGCGCGTTGCGATGTGCTTCAGAACACAGCAACAAGTTGAGAATAGAAATCTTCGAAGGCGTCTGATGGAGATGGTCTACAATCTTGTAGTCGCTCTTTTTGATCAACCGCATAAACTCCTCGGCATCTTTGACCAGCAAATCCTTCTCTACCCCACACGGGGCCTCTTCGACGACTTTGCTTTTACCCTTATCGGCTGCATCAGCTCTGACCGCTTTATCTGCCACGACCTCCGGCGGTGCAAACACTCTTCCGCTACGGGTAATACCACTGATTCCTGCGAGATTCTCCATAGTCGACCCATACGGCTCCAGCTCTAACTTTTATTCGTTGCAATAGACTTCAGCCCCATAATGCCACAAAACGGCGTTAGTGCTCTCGAATGGTATCGGCCCGACTTTGGTAATAGTGATTGTAGGCGGTCTGGGCGCATAAATGGTTATCGGTTGGCGAGGGATGGTGATGGTGGCGACTTCATCGGCCTGCTTCAACACTACCTCTCCTGACACATTTTCAGCCTTCCGGCAGAACTGAAGAATCCTCTCAGTCATCAGACTTTGGATTCCTTCTACCAGCTGCTCACATCCATCAGAATGTGTAGCATAGTCCATGCATAACTCTCCACATCCTGGAAATAACCCTTTTTTCAACAACTTAGCTTTGACGAAGCTAAGCGGCGTCTTTAGGTCTCTAACATCAGTCAACAGATCTGCACTCTCTTCTTCGATAATGGCGTTCACTCCGCCTCCCCTATGATTTGGTATAGGGTTTTTCGTGACATTGGGCACATTATCAGAGAAGATAATAATCTTGGCATCTACCAGGTCCTGCACCTTGTGCTTAAAGGCTTTGCAGTTCTCGATTGTGTGGCCTGGTGCCCCTGTATGGAAATCGCAAGTGGCATTTGCGTCGTACCCTGGTGGAGGTTCCCCTGTCAAGGGAGCCATCATCCTCTTCTGAACTAACTGAAGCTGAAGCAAAGTCTGCAAGAGTTGCGCGTACGACATGGGCGGTGCCTCGAAGTGACGGTTTGTCAAAGGTGCCCGATTGTGGTACTTTCTATATCCCTGCTGATTCGGTTGCTGCTGCTGCTGCTGTGGAGCTGCTGGGATATTTATACTGGCTACCTGCTGCTGAGGGCCCTTGCCCTTTCTCCGAGCGTTGGTCACAGCGCTCGTCTCGCCTTCTCGTCGTTTACCAGCATAAGGTTTCTTTCCACCTCCTCCGGCTGAGGATGACTCACCTTGAATTTTTCTGATCTTGATTCCATTCTCGACGTGCTCGCCCATGGTAATGAGAGCGGAGAACGTCCCAGACATACCGCTGACTAACTTTTCATAGTAAATCCCTGGGAGGGTAGCCACAAACATCTGCACGAGCTCGCGTTCAACCATCGGCGGCTGAACCTGGGCTGCCAACTCACGCCACCGCTGGGCGTACTCCTTAAATCCTTCATTATTCCTCTGCGAAAGGTTCTGGAGCTGGACTCGGTTCGGGGCCAAGTCGCTATTGTACTGGTAATGGTGGACAAACGCTTCAGCGAGATCCTTCCATGTGCGCACGCTAGTGGGCTCCAGGCCCATGTACCACTCGAGGGATGGCCCGAAAAGACTATCTTGGAAGAAGTGCATCAGCAACTTCTCGTCTTCGGAATAGGCAGACATCTTTCTATAGTACGATCGCAGGTGGACACGAGGGCAAGTGGTGCCCTTATATTTCTCAAAGTCAGGCACCCTGAACTTAGGAGGTACCTTGAAATCAGCAATTAACCCCAGCTTGGACATATCAACGCCCAAAGTATTCTGATTCTCAATATCTCTCATTTTATCTTCAAGTGCTTTGAACCTGAGCCGTGCTTCAGCATTCAGCTCCCCTTCAGCACCCCTTTGAGAGAACACATCATCCTGATGATCCTCAAGCCATGGCTGAGGCACCAACAGATTCCCGACACCTGCATTACCGTTACCCGGCCCGATGTTGACATTAGCTCCCAGACTCCCATTGCCGACGCCCGTTGTATTGATTCCGATGTTGGCCATCACATTGCCATTAGCACTGCCGTTGCCCCCGGCCACGGGGACACCATTCTGCGGAGTATCAACTGATGGAGGAGTAGGCACGGCCCCGCCATGAAGTATGCCGTTGCTATCAACCCTGGAGATCAAAGGCTGAACCAAAGTCCTGAGCTGATCCTGGCCATTGGCGACCACCTGCATCAGTTCCATAAAGCGATCCATCCTCTCGCGGAGCTCCTGGACATCTGTCTGCACTTGATCCATGATCCTGGTCTGATTAGCTCTAGTTGGATAACAGTGAATTAGCCTCTGATCAATCCTGGAGTCACCGGAAACATCCTGGGACCTGTAAACCTGAAAAACCTGTAAACACTAAAGGTTAGGAAAAACAACAAAATGCTCGTCATGCAAATGCTTCATGCAAATGCATGTGTGTGTCTGTGTGTTTGGGAGATTTCCCCCGATCCTAGTGCCTGAGTGCCAGTGCTGATAATAATAATAAGAAGAAGTCCGGAGTCCAATCATGGAAACATCAATTTCATATGTAAAGAAGTCCGGAGACGAATCAACAGCGTGACCTCAGCCAACAAGCCTGGTGATGGTCAGCATACAACAAAGATCAAAACAAAAGGAATACAAATAGTCAAGTACGGCCACGGGCGCTATACTCTGCTAATAGCTCCTTCGTCTCTGGATGATCTGGCAAAGTGAGCAACCCCTCGACGAGTAGTTCTCTCTGCACAATGGTATACTGAAGTCCTTCGATCGAACCTTCCCATGCTCCTTTGCCGAAGCAATCTTCTAATTTCCGCTTTTTGGACTCAAACGTCAGCTTGCGCTCCTTCAGGTTAGCGAGAGCTTTGTTGAGTTGGCCTTCGGCGGCGTATCTGCAGGCGGTTTCTTCATCAAACCTCTGCTCACTGTCCTTCACCTCGGCTTCCAGCTTGGAGATCTGCAGCATCAGCTTATCCTCCCGCTCCTTCCTGGTGGCCAGGGAAGCCTTCCAGTGCTGGTTGAACTTGGATATCCTCCGATATGCCTCGTCCAAGTGCTGCTTCTTCGTAGCCAGTACGTTGTTGACAGCTCTGAAGTCTTGACCCATGCGTTCATGCTCGGCTATCTGCTTAGTCAGGTCCGTACCTAGCTGGTTCACCAACTCTGTCTGCCTTTTGAAAGAATGAACGGCCTCGTTCCTCTTGCTTCGGAGCTGAGCTAATTCCTTCTCCAGTTCTTCGTTCGCCCGCTTCAATTCATCCCGCTCAGCTAATACCTGGTTATGCTGCTGAGTGGGCACAGTAGTAGGCTCTTCGATCGTTGGAGGGCTTTTTGGCTTGGCATGAGGAAACGGAATCCCTATATCATTGGCTCTGGCTCTGATCCAAGTCACGTACGGAGGGTAGGCTTGATTGTTGCTTTTTCCCAACAAAGGCTTTCCTCGCTTACTGATACTATTCCATGCACGCTGAAGCTTGGACAACAGATCCCCTTCTAGAATACCAGTGAGGTACAGAGATTCCTGTACCTCATCCTCCTTCAGCGGAGTTCTCAAAGTATACGCGAACTGTCGAACCAGCAACGACGGGTTGTAGTTTATGCAGCCCTTCCTACCTATCAAAGGCACGTTAGGAAACCCACTGCAACTGAAGATCACCTCAGTACCCAATCTATCTCTATCGAACCAGTCAATATCCTCTGCAGATAAACTCACCAGACGCTCAGGCCACTCAGCTGTGGCTACAGACAAGACAAAAGGACCCCTCTTGGGCAGATGACTATCAAGCCATTTGTACAGCAAGGGTACGCAGCATGAGACATTCTTCCCCCTCCTGTTCTCATTCTTGTAGTGAACTGAGTGATAGACATCTCCTATCAAGGTAGGGACTGGATTCCCTGAAGCAAAGATGTGAAACGCATCAAAGTCTACAAAATCGGGCATGTTAGGGAACAGAATAATGCCATATATGCATAGAGCGAGGATGGCATTGAACGCGTCCCAACATCCGTCCTTGGCACACTGCTGAGCCTTAACCACCAGAAACTGCAAGGAGAACCCAGGAACCTTGTTCCAACTAGTCAATACTAACTCGGAGGCGTCCAAATGAAGTGAAGGAGCTAAACCAGCCAGATCAGGCTCAGCATCCATGTGAACAAAAGGCATCTGCCTTCTGATAGGCACACCTAGCAAATCAGCATACTCTTCCAGCGTAGGTGCGAGAACAAAGTCCTGAAAAGTGAAACATCTCAGCGGAGGGTCGTAGAACTGCAGCAGAGCATGCAACCCATTCAACTCGAACACAGAAGGCTTACAAACCAAATTGAGCAACCTGCCATAGGATTTTCTGAACTCATCCCTCACAGAATCATCTTCTAGAGCTATCAAACCAGTCAACTTAGCCACATCAGGGGAAGGAAACTTGTAAGCCACAGGTCTTCCTCAGAGAGCCCATAACAATACAATCGGAGGCAAGAAATCCTGGATCGGGGAAAACGGTACCTGCAACACAGACACACGTTAATGAAATGCAAATGAATATGCAGACTAATGCAAAATGCAATCATGCAATAAGAGGTCAAGGCCACTGGTGCTGTGGAGATTCTGTATCAACAACCACTGATGAGAAGAAAACCCCGATGTAGGACCACAGATCTGATCTGCCAAGAACAACCATCTGATAGGACCATATACATAGGATCATAATTCTGCTCTATCAAGAACAAATGTCTGATAATAAGGACCTCTGATGTGTGAACAAGAAATATCTGCTGATGAGGTCTTCAGACCCCAAATCAAAAATCTGCCCTATCAAGAACAAACATACAGCTGCTGATGAGATCTTCAGACCCCACTCAAAAATCTGCTCTATCAAGAACAAACATACAGCTGCTGATGAGATCTTCAGACCCCAAAAATCTGCTCTAGCAAGAACAAACAACATCTGCTGATGAGATCTTCAGACCCCAAAAATCTGCTCTATCAAGAACAAACAACAATACTCTGCTCTGTCAAGAACAGCCATACACCTGATAATAAGATCCTCTGATCAAAACCTGCTCTATCAAGAACAGACAAATTTGCAACTGAGAAACCCTGGTACCAACAAAACTGATCCACTGTCAAGAAAACCAGGTAGTCTGAAGGTCAAGGTTTCCTGCAATAAACCCAATCCCACTCACATGTATGGACCTAAACTGACTCAAGGTATGGCATCATATGCGTTCATCAGCGTCATAGACTTTCAAGAGGGGTGATACGATACCCAGAAGGTGTGGCATCACCAGCTCATGAAGCGGCCTCACTTAGCTGAATCACAAATGATCGGTCCCCAGAGTCGACAATCCACCAAACCAGCAACCGTCTCAACCCAAAGGGTTGAAAGTGAAGCCAACCGGATGAACCTCGTCTAAGCGTGGATTTCATGAGACACTAGTGCCTGCAAAGCAAGCACGCGCCCACTAATTTCCACTCTAAGTCTATGGTGCACTCAAGCCTGGGTCTGGCTTCTCACTCATCAGAACTCCCATCCCACAACAGCACAAATAATCATATTATACTGAAAATAAAATGCGGGAAATAAAGTGCGAGAAGTAAAATGCGATAAATAAACGCAACCCAGCAAGTAACCATACAAGCGTTAGGATTGACTCTCGCAGGGAACCGTTGATGTCCCCAGCAGAGTCGCCAGCTGTCGCTTGCCCGAAAATAAGGTGCCGGCACAATAGAAGAGTCGCCACCTTTCGTTATTTATCCCTCAGAACGGGAAAGGAAACAATCGGAAAAACCTGACGAAAAAGGGTAAGACAAGGTCGTCGCAACCGTTGTCTGGATTCAGGAGTCGGTTACGCAAGGGGAAGGTATTAGCACCCCTCACGTCCGTCGTACTCGACGGGATCCTCGCTTGTTGTGTTTACTTGGACTGGTTGGTTTTATTCTATCTACCTATCAAGGCTGGCTTAAACAGAAAAGAAAATGACTCGGCAAAGCGTCGCGCTTTATGCCTACGTATTCTCATCAGAGAATGAGAAATCAGAGTCAACGTAGTTCGGCCTACGACGGGTTATGGGGGAAGGTAGCTCGCCAAGACATCGCCATCTTGTGCCTACGTACTCTCAACAGGTATGAGAGATCAAAGCTCACGTAGTTCGGGAAACTACGGTTTATTTCCTGTCTTTTACGAAAGAAGTGTTTTTTATTGTGTTTGCAATTTCAATCGCACTAGAGACTATGACCTGAGAGTGAATGCGTCGCATGTCACCCAAAGGGTACCATAATAAACATCCAGACTGTGGAAAAGAAACTCTCCCATAATCCTTTCTCAGATAGCTTAAGGCTCGTAACGTACGAGAGAAATCATTCATGATTACTGTATCTTAAATTGTTTTGAGATGAGAAGAGAACAGGCCCAACTAGGAGGGAGACTATCAAGTCCTACTGTTGTCATGCCATGGATTCATCCTATGGTTGAGGTTTGAACAGGGAACTCCTAGAAGTTGTCATGCATAGGTTTCAACCTAAAATTCTATCATCAAATCCTTATCAAAGGAAATGAGAGTCCTAAGGGATCATGTCAATGATACACCAAAACAGACAAAGCATCAGCTTAACAGTAAAATGCATACAATGCAAGTGAGGGAGGAAATGTGTGTGGGGCTTCAGCCTCCACAAGCTCATCTCAACCTCAAGCCAGAATGAATAAAAGTAATCATACTGAAATATAAAACAACATGCTATCAAGCAATAACAGTAAACTGCAATCATACAGAAAGAAATGAAATGGAATGCCATCAGGCAAACAAACCACATGGGCAAGGGAGCTGGGCTCTACCGAATACCCGCAAGCAAAGCCACACAGTAACAATACAAGCAGAGGGAGCAACTCAACCTCTAGTGCAATCATGCTCCTAGATTCTACCTATTCTAGATATGAACTTATTCTAGTGCATCAAGCAAGTCAAACAAAACACATCAATACAGAAAAGAAAAGAAGAGAACAGATCAACTCCTCTCTCAACTCCAAGCCTCAGCTCTTCCAACAGCAACTCAGTCTTCAGACTTCAATCACTCTTGACAAACATCAGTTTGCTTTTCCAGGTTTCAACCCTTCAACATAAGTCTCGACTTATCTTCTCCTTTAAGCTTCAGCTTCTTGATCAGCTCCACCTTCAGGCTTCACTATCAATCATGAGTATCAACTTGGCTCCTTCAGGATCTCCAGGTATCAAAGTAAGTATCAACTTCCTTTGCTCTTCAAGCTTCAGCTCTTCAGAATCAATCTCAATCCCTTAGAAGTGTCAACTTCATCCTTCAGTCTTTACTTCATCTTCAGGGGTCTTCAAGTATCAACTTGCTCTTGCTGCTCTTCAAGCTTCAGCTGGAATGGCAATGCTCAAGGATTCATCCTCTTCTACACTCTTCAATGAAGTCTTCATCTTCAAGCTCAAGGTCAACATCCCTCAAGACAATCAAACCAGAGAAAATCACTTACTGGATAAGCTGGGGGATATTGAACTGCTTATTGACCACCAAAGGTGACCTATAAGGGTTCAACATCAAAGGAATGGTTCCCTCAAAAGTTTTATTTCCTAGGTACCTCACTTATCCCTCCAAAGGAGAGAGGTGTATACCATGGAAGGACTTTGAATCATAGGGAGGAATGGAGGTGACAGATACCATCCATGTTTGAGAAAGAAGTTATCTAAGTCTAAACTCTTCCTAATCCCTAACCCTAAAACAATAACAAAACAAATAAAATCAAGCTCTCAAGCTCCTCAATGCTTCTTCAAGTCTTCTACTAAGCTCCTCAATGCTCCTTAGAACAATACCAAGCTCTCCAAGTGCACAAAGCAAAGCAAACTAAAATACAAGCCCACAAGGGCAACACAAACAATCAACCCATACAAAAATCATCTAAAAATAGTATACTACTATATTAAATCCTAATATAATTTCTAAGGGATCCTACATACCTACCCTTAATACCCATATATGTCCCATAGTCTAATTTGTCCTAAAAACCCAAAAATCTAAAGTTATTGTGGACCTATGTTGAAGTTTAACCTAATTCTACACAACCTAATATCATCTAATCAAAACTATCCTAAAAATCATCACAAAATTATGGAATAAATCCAGGGGGAAGCTTAAACATATATCTAATTATCCTAAAAAGAATGACCTAAAAATACTAAGGGATCTACCTAAACTAAATTCTACAAAATCAGGTATCAACATAAAAGAAATAAAATGCAATAAGAGAAGAAAATATGCAAAAAATACTAAAAATGCATGAAAGGAAAATATTTTTATTTTATATTTTTCTTGACAAAAATATGAAGTAGGAGAAAAAACTCCCATTAAAAAATCATTAATTTTCAATTTGATATGAATTTTTAAAGATCAAAAGTAAAATGGAGAAAAATAAAAATGGAAATATGAGATGGGGTACAATCAGTAACAAGATACAATGCAATATGCGTTTGGGCCCAGACTGGGGGGTACACATAGCAAAGCGCCTGGGCCCAATATTAAATCAGAAAAACAATTAATAAAACAAAAAGAAAAAGGAAAAGAAACGGTGCAAATAGTCATGATATTTAGTGCAAAATGGATTGGGCCTCACGCGTGGGGTGTGGATAGTCATGATTCACTAAGCCCAGAATTCCCTTTTAATGAAACGCGACGTTTCATTAGGGTTCAGACTTCCCTCCAAAATGAGATTAAACCTTGTCCGTTGGATCTGGCCAAAGTAAAGAGTCAGCGCTTGCATCTCACGGCTGGGACATCATCATCAACCTTGAGCTAGGGTTTGCCATGAAACTCCATGAAAACAGATTTCATACCACCATCTTCCACCAACTCGTGTTACCTCAAATCATCATCAAAATTCAAAATGTAAAACCCTAACACGCTCAATTTTTCATGCTGAATACGATCATGGCCTTGGATTAAACTGAAATGGTCTCTATCATCAAACCCGATGGTGAATCCAAATTAATCTCAAAATATGATCAATCCTCAACTTCAACCAACCTTAGATTTCTTTATACTAACATGATCACCACATTGCCCTAATCAAAACCAGCTATTAACCTTGCATTATCACTCACTATATCACAAGTTCTTGCTCCATAAAGAAATGGTGTCCATAATTGAAACTTCATCAAATGATCCTAAACTCTTCAGAATTCATCACCTAGGTGTCTCTAGCCATTCTACACTAATGATTCAACCTAACCATGCCTAAATAATGATGTAGGGGAGAATTTGCAAACCTGGTTTCTTGATATGGCAGATGATGAAATCCTTCCCTTCAAGGCTTGAAACTCTTCAAGAATGATCCTTGGATGATGAAACTTCTACTGTTTGCAAAAAAATGGAGAAAGAATGCTTGCACTTCAAGATCCGATGATGAATGGCTTCTTGCAAATCCAATGGGAACACCTTCAATCTTCCATCAATGGAGCTTCAATTCAGTATGCACACACTCAGAGGGATCTATGGAAAGTGTTTGTGAAGAAAAAAGGGATGGGAATGAAGAAGAATGAAGAAATTGAATTTGACTTGCAATGGAAGAATTTGGATCTCGCTCTCTCTTCTCTACACCAATTCACACCAACCTTGCATCTGAGCAAGTTACAATCATCTTATAGAGTGGTTTAGAATCATCTAGAACCATCTAGGATCATCCAATGAGAAATTGAACTTTTCATGTCATGGTATTTTGAATCCAATTCTCCTTACATGCTATCTCATGCCAAACTCCTTATAACCCTTGATTCCGACTTGAATTTATCCCCACATGAGATTTAAGATGAGTTACAATGCTTAACTACCTTGCTTATTGAGTTTTGCCTTGTTTTGCTTTGGTACCTTAATGTGCAAGTAAGCCAATTCCAAAGCAGCCCTATGATCCAAGCCTCAAATCAAAATTGTGGCTGAACCATTGTTCTTAGAATGTCATTTGGAGTCAAAATGACCTATTACATGACATGGTTTGGACTTATAACTTGTGATTTCCAATTTTTCAATTTCACCTTAATTAACTTATGCCTCCATTTTAGGCCATTTTTATCACTTTTTGATATGAGCCTTTTCAACATCTCATGACCTCCCTAATAGCCTTAAAACATCATTCTAAGCAAGTTTGATGTTGAATATTTTTCCATTTGAAGCTTGGAAGTAGGAGATATGGCCTTATGCTTGAAATGACCTATAACCTCCAAATGACCAAAATGCCCTTGACTTGTCAAAGCCATAAGATGAGTTATACAAATCCTATCAAGGACTTCTAGTACTCTCTAGAAAGCTAAGAAGATTCTCTTCAACATTCATGTTGACCAAGAATCCATAGGAATCATCCTACTAGGGAAAAAGTTGGATGCAAGCTGGGTGACTTTCAAGGACCCAGATTCACATACCTCAGATGACCTGTAATTTGCCAAAGCCATAACTTGAGCTCTACAAATCCTATCAATGACTTCTAGTACTCAAATTAAATCTAAGAACAAGCTATACAACATTCATGTTGTGGGGAAAATGAGATGACAATCACATCTTGAGCTAAACTGCCTTGAAGATAGGGATCAAACTAGGGGATTTTACACTGTCAATCCTTAGAAACCCTAGCTTAAAACTTCTCAAACTCCTCAATCATGATGAGTTGGTCTAGGAATCATCCTTATAGCATCTCAATTCATCATTCCATGATCACATGGCTCTTGGATTGGGTCTCAACCCTCTCCAAATCATCAGTTGACCTAGGGTTGACCCAGTCAAACCCTAATTCCACCACTCATGGCTGAATCTTCTGAATTCTTGTACAATGACCTCTCTAGGCTTCATGATGGCTTTCAAGACATCTCATAAGCTTTCTCAAAGCTTCAAGTCTACCCTCATAGTCTCAGAATCATCTGAGGATCTCCCACAACCCTCAAGTTATGAGGCACACAACCTTGGTTTCAACCAATCTTCCTGAGGATCTCTTGAGTTCTCTGACAAAGATATCAATCTTTGAACATTGAAATAACTTTCTTGGCTAGCTTCAAAGTATCATATAACTCTTGATAGGTAAATGAATGTTGGTCAAATTTTAGGGTGCAACAGCTGCCCCTATTCAAACGGCTTGAACCTGACTGGGTGAGGAGCGAACGGCTCTCAGCCTATCAAGGTGCGAGACGGTTGAATACCGATAAACCCGGAAATTTTCCAACTGCACAAGCACTGGAATAATAGCTGCACGACAACTAGCTGGAGACATACTGATCTGAACCTTGTCGTCAGTTATCCACATTAAATTCCTCTGACATCGCCATCAGACACCGGACATCGCCGTCAGGCAACCAGAACACCCAACATCGCCGTTGGAAGGCTGAAGAATCTGACATCGCTGTCGGACAACCAAAACACCCAACATCGCCGCTGGAAACCTGAAGAATCTGACATCGCCGTCGGACAACCAGAACACACAACATCGCCGCTGGAAAACTAAAGAATCTGACATCGCCGTCAGATAACCAAACATCCAACATCGCCGCTGGAAAACTGAATTACCTGACATCGCCGCCAGAAACAAACATCCAACATCGCCGCTGGAGAAAATAGAGAATCTGACATCGCCGTCATAAACAACCAAAATACCCAACATCGCCGCTGGAAACCTGAAGAATCTGACATCGCCGTCGGACAACCGGAACACCCAACATCGCCGCTGGAAAACTAAAGAATCTGACATCGCCGTCGGACAATCAAAACACCCAACATCGCCGCTGGAGAACTAAATCACCTGACATCGCCGCCCGAAACAAACATCCAACATCGCCGCTGGAGAAACTAAATCATCTGACATCACTGTCATAAGCGTAACTCTGGGAAACACCCAACATCGCCGTCGAGTACTCAACATAATCTGACTTCGCCGTCAGCTCTCAACATCATCTGACCTCGCCGTCAGGGTGAAGGAACTTCATTGGGGAATTGGTCACACGGTAACCGGTAATACATAGTCGATCATGCCATCAGGCATTCAAAGAACATTGTCGGGCATCAGCCGGACTTCAACCATCGGGTTGATCATGCCATCAGGCATTCAAAGAAAATCTTCGGGCATCAGCCGGACTTCAACCATCAGGTTGATCATGCCATCAGGCATTCCGCATCAGCGGAGAGAACTGCTTCATTAACACGGTTGGACTTCAATCATGGAGTCTTCAAGGGAGGTTTCATCTTCGCCGTTATAAAACCTGCTGGGGAGGATGCTTCGCCGCTGGGGAATCTGGAGAACTATCAAGTAACTCCGCTCCGGGGGTCCAGAAATCATTCTGGATGAATCAAATCTGCTGAGGACTTCAAGAATCATCTTGGACAACCAACTCTGCCGGGGACATTCAAGAATCGTCTTGAACCGATAACCATTCTGGAGACTTCAGGAAAAATCCTGAGCGAACACTTTGTTGGGGATCCCAGGAATCATCCTGGGCAACCTTCACTGGGGACTATAATGGGGATCTTAAGAATCATCTTAAGCCAATGCCCTGCTGAGGAATTCAAGAATCATCTTGAACCGAAGACTTCACTGGGGACCTCAAGAATCATCTTGAGCAAACGACTTCGTTGGGGAGCATGTCAAGAATCATCCTGAGCAACTGATCCTTCGGCGGAACACCTGCAAAACAAGAACGGTAGCAACCTAGATCATGTTTATTATGCATATGCTTCGGCGCCATGCTCCACACGGTGGAAATGCTATGCGTTTATGATAAATGCTATGCAATCATGCACAATGATGCGATCCCGTAAGCAAAATAAATGCCGAAGGGAGAATCCTCCTGTCAAGGGGGGAGAACTACTCAGATAGAGGAATCATCCTGCTGAGGAGAACATGGTCACGCCAATATCAATTGGACTCCACAGGGGACACAACTTCAGTTGATTGCTGCAGGGGAACGAAGCTCTACGAGAACCAGGACCTGCTGAGGGAAAGCGATGTCAATCGCGGGAATAAGCTGCATGGCCTTCATGGCTACTTCTCTGGAGATGACGACTCTGTGGGGAAACAACTTCAGCTGCTCAACACTCCACTGGGGAAAACCAATCATGGTCTGAGCAACTTCCAAGGATTCGGCTCTCTTGGGGATCTGCAAACTCGGCTGAGGAAGGAGAAATCATTCTGCTTCGCTGGAGAGTACGACCCTGGGGGAAATACAGCATCAGCTGTTCAATACTCTACTGGGGAAAACCAATCATGGTCCCAACTGCCTCCCAAGGACTCGGCTCTCTTGGGGGTTTGCACACTCGGCTGAGGAAGGAGAAATCATTCTGCTTCACTGGAGAGAGTACAACTCTGCGAGGGAATCTCAATTCCGCTGGGGAAGAAGGAATCATCCGACTTCGGGGGAGAGTACAACTCTGGTGGGGAATTTCAATTCCGCTGGAGACTTCAGTCTGGCACCATCAGTTGCTGCATACTTCGGCGTACAAATAGTTTCCTACGAAACCTGCACTTGTGACCCGGTGCTGGGGGATGAACACGCGCTTCAGCGCCTGACTCAGCTGAGGTGATGACGTTCCTTCAGGATACATCAGATTGGGGGAGAGAATCATCTCTGCCTGGGGAGACATGTCAATGCTCACGATCTTGCGTTCAGACTCCGCGGGGAGAGGCCACCGAACTCTACTGGAGAAGGAGGAATCATCCTGCTTCAGAGATGCGCACGGCGCACCGTCTGGAATATGCTACACCTGTAACAACACAAACAAACAGACAATATACCCTTCTCAAAGGGGCCTATCAAGGTTATTATCTCGTGACAATGTTCAAGTATTTAATTGTTTCAACAATCAGTGGCCTAGGCCAGTAAGTTTATGTATGCGCATTTTATCAAAAACATTGGCGTTCTTTTTCGCAAATAAAACAGATAAATGCTAAACAGACAAACAGAATTGCTGAATAATGCATTTTATTGATAACGAACCCCTGAATGGGTAAAAATGTTTTACAACAGATGCAAGCTCCTGGAATGAGGAAGCCGCACGAAAATAAAACTTAAATATACATCAGTATATACAAATGTCGGCAACGAGGCGCAGACGAGCACCATGAGTTGATCCCTCTATGACCCACTCGACTTCGATACTTCTCCGACGCTTCAGCTTCGGAAGAGATTGATTCAGGTAAACGGCCCTCAGGTTTTCCAAACCACTAAACAATGAAAGTCCACACGCGGAACGCAGTCATTTGCTTTTTCAAATCCCTAACTTTTGCGTGGACCGCCCTTTACGGGTTTTCAGTTCACCGGGATACCCTTTTTTGCCGAAGCCGCCCAGTGTAGGTTTTCGACTTCGCGGGTGTACATTTATTCAATATATCCCTAATTTTTGCCCGAACCTTTTATTCTGTTTTTGGTTCGCCGGGATGCCCCTTTTTTGCCTGGACTCTCCTTTTTTGTCCAGCGGGTCGCTTTCAAGCAAAGTATTTTTTAACTGCGTCCGCGTTCACCGGGGATGCAAAATCTTCACCATCCATTGTGGACAACAACAAAGCTCCTCCCGAGAAGACCTTGCTGACGACGTACGAACCTTCGTAATTCGGAGTCCACTTGCCCCGGTGATCGGAGTGTGGAGGAAGAATCTTCTTCAGGACGAGATCACCCGTCTGAAAGCTTCTAAGACGCACCTTCTTACCGTAAGCTTTCTTCATCCGGCTTTGGTACAGACGACCAAATGCAATTGATGCTAACCTCTTCTCGTCCATCAGGCTGAGTTGGTTCAGACGATTCGTAATCCATTCTGCCTCGTCGAGTTACACATCAACCAAAACTCGCAAAGAAGGGATCTCCACTTCTAACGGTAGGACAGCTTCCATACCGTACACCAAGGAGAAAGGAGTTGCCCCGGTCGACGTACGTACCGTCGTACGATAACCGTGCAGTGCAAATGGCAACATCTCGTGCCAATCCTTGTAGGTCACAACCATCTTCTGAACAATCTTCTTTATGTTCTTGTTGGCCGCTTCAACGGCGCCATTCATCTTCGACCGGTAAGGAGATGAGTTGTGGTGTTCGATCTTGAAGCTCTGGCACAACTCCTTCATCATCTTGTTATTCAGGTTCGAACCATTATCAGTAATGATCCGCTCGGGAATTCCGTAATGACAGATGATGTCCCTCTTTATGAATTTAGCCACTACCTGCTTGGTCACATTAGCGTACGAGGCTGCCTCCACCCACTTGGTGAAGTAGTCGATAGCTACTAGAATGAAGCGATGACCGTTGGATGCAGTAGGCTCGATCTTGCCTATCATGTCGATGCCCCACATGGAGAACGGCCACGGGGAGGACATGACATTCAACGGGCACGGTGGCACATGAACTTTATCAGCATAAATCTGGCATTTATGACATCTCTTCGCGAATCTGAAGCAATCCGACTCCATCGTCAGCCAGTAGTATCCTGCTCTTAGGATCTTTCTCGTCATAGCATGCCCGCCGGCGTGCGTACCAAATGTGCCTTCATGGACTTCTTCCATGAGCATACTCTCCTATTTCTCATCTACACATCTGAGTAGGACGAGATCGTGGTTTCTCTTATACAACACTCTATCAGGATTGAGATAAAAGTTTCCAGACAGCCTCCTCAGAGTCTTCTTATCCTGGGTTGACGCACCCGTAGGATATTCCTTAGTCATAAGGAAAGTCTGGATGTCATGGAACCATGGCTTGCCGTCGGCGGCTTCCTCGATTGCAAAGACAAATGTCGGTCTATCAAGATGCGAAAGGACAATTCTTGGAGCCTCATTCCAAAAATTGACTTTATACATTGAAGCCAACGTGGCTAAGGCATCAGCCATTTGATTCTCAGCCTTGGGCACATGATGGAGTTCCACTCGATCAAAGAACGGAAGTAGCCTTCTGGCATAATTCATGTACGACACCAAATTTGATTGACGAGTCTCCCACTCCCCTTTAATTTGGTTGATCACAAGCGCTGAGTCACCATATACGTCTAGGTTCTTGATTCTCAAATCAATTGCCTCTTCTAGACCCATGATGCATGCTTCGTACTCCGCCTCATTATTGGTGACTGGAAACGTCAGTCTCGCAGTAAACGGGATATGGGATCCGTGGGGAGTCGTGATGATAACCCCGATGCCACTTCCATAGGAATTAACCGCCCCATCGAATATCAATTTCCACTGGGATTTCCTATCTGGCCCCTCGGCGGGCAACGACTCATCGCAATCCTTCGCTTTGAGAAACATAATATCCTCGTCAGGGAATTCGAATTTCATCGGCTGGTAATCCTCGATCGGCTGCTCAGCAAGGTAATTAGACAATACGCTTCCCTTGATGGCCTTCTGGGACACGTACTGAATATCATATTCTGTTAACACCATTTGCCATCTGGCAATCCTGCCCGAAAGAGCCTGCTTCTCGAAGACGTACTTGATCGGATCCATCTTCGAAATTAGCATAGTGGTGTGATTGAGCATGTACTGTCGTAGACGTTTGGCAGCCCAAGCTAGTGCACAACACGTTTTCTCCAGCATCGAGTATCGAGATTCACAGTCAGTGAACTTTTTACTCAAATAGTAAATGGCATGCTCCTTTCTGCCCGTCTCGTCGTGCTGACCGAGAACACACCCCATACTATTCTCAAGAACTGTCAAGTACATGATTAATGGCCGTCCAGCCACTGGGGGTATCAAGATTGGAGGTTCTTGAAGATACTGCTTTATCTTGTCAAATGCCTTCTGGCAATCTTCATTCCAAGTAATTGCCTGATCTTTCTTTAAAAGCTTGAACATTGGTTCACAAGTGGCCGTGAGCTGAGAGATAAACCTTGCAATGTAGTTTATTCTGGCCAAGAAACCACGAACTTCTTTTTCTGTTTTCGGCGCTGGCATTTCTTGAATGGCTTTTATTTTCGCAGGATCAACCTCGATGCCTCGTTCACTAACGATAAACCCCAGTAACTTTCCGGACCACACTCCAAAAGTGCATTTGTTAGGATTCAGCCTCAACCTGAATTTCCTAAGCCTCTCAAAAAGCTTTAATAAGTTGACCGGATGCTCTTCCTCCGTTTGGGACTTCGCAATCATGTCATCAACATAGACCTCGATCTCATGATGAATCATATCATGAAACAAAGTTACCATTGCTCGTTGGTAAGTGGCCCCTGCGTTCTTCAGACCGAAGGGCATTACCTTATAGCAAAACGTTCCCCAGGGGGTGATAAACGTCGTTTTCTCCATGTCCTCCGGCGCCATCTTGATCTGATTGTAACCGGAGAAGCCATCCATGAACGAAAACACGGAGAACTGGGCTGTGTTGTCGACCAACACGTCGATATGAGGCAACGGGAAATCGTCCTTAGGGCTCGCCCTATTCAAACCCCGATAATCGACGCACATGCGTACCTTACCGTCCTTCTTCGGTACAGGCACTATGTTGGCAACCCACGGAGGGTAAGTGGTGACCGCTAAGAAGCCAGCATCAAGCTGTTTCTGCACTTCTTCTTTGATCTTAATGGCCATGTCTGGTCTCGTCCTCCTAAGCTTCTGCTTAACGGGAGGGCAATCTTCTCGTAGCGGCAAGTGGTGGACCACGATGTCCGTGTCAAGTCCGCGCATATCTTCGTATGACCAAGCAAAGACGTCACTATACTCTCGAAGCATCTCGACCAATCTCTGCTTGACATCATTCTGCAATGCAGCCCCTATCCTGACATTTCTGACGAGCTCTTCAGAACCCAGATTCACGATCTCAATTTCCTCCTCGTGAGGCAGAATAACCTTTTCCTCTTGTTTCAACAAGCAGGCCAACTCCTCAGGAAGGTCTTCGTCTTCATCAATCTCTTCTTCGGCTTGATAGATCGGGCAATCGAAATCGAAGTGAGCCGTAGAAGGTCCAGAGTCGGTGTCGTCTGTTATGTGGATCCTGCAATAACAAGGGTTAATTTTAAACAAGGATATGTAGGTTAGCACAAACCTCATTGCCATTTTACTGTTTTTCAAAACAAACATAAAACAGGAATAACAGAGATCACAATATTTGAATACGAAGAAAACGCCTTTGATTTATTAACAAAATGCATGTACATAATCCAACAAGGCCCTGACAATAAAACCGCTATGCCCCGGGTAGGACATAGGGTTGTACAATGATTGGAAGAAGTAAATCATTACTCTTCACTTGTCATCGGGATGATATCCTTGATGGTCCAATTGTTGAGGCCCTCGCTTGGCTTGCTTGGCTGAATCCAAGAGTCGAGATCATAATTGCTATCCCCGATGTCTTCAGACGCCGCGTTGATGCTTTCGAAGATCACTCCGCCACTGGTAAATAGGATCGGCCCCTTACCCCGTGACGCACTGCTAGACGAAGAAGAAGAAGCCTCAGCTTCAGGAGAATACCCCAATCCAAACTTATCCTGCTTGTTCGGTATCTCCAAAATATGCCCCCAGCCTGGGGTAGATCCGGCTTCGACGACGACCCGACCTTCTTTGAATGAGGAGAGATTCATCTCTGGCTTCTCTGTGACTACAGGAGCTACTTCCTTCACCTTGACGGCTTCAAATTCCTGGCAGAGAGTTTCATGGATTTCGCCATCCATTTCAACATACTTAAAGGATGACAAATGGCTCACCATTATGTCCTCCTCACCGCACACAGTTACTATGCTTCCCCCGACAGCATATTTGAGTTTTTGGTGCAACGTGGAGGTCACGGCACCAGCAGCATGGATCCATGACCGGCCCAAGAGGCAACTGTAGGCAGGCATGATGTCCATGATATAAAAGACCGTGTCGAACGTTTCCGGACCGACTTGGATCGGCCGGGTCAACTCTCTGAAAACGTGGCGCTTAGTTCCGTCAAACGCTTTCACAACCAGATCACTGGGTGTGCAAAGCAATCCACGAGTGTCCAACTTCATTAATGCCTTTTTCGGAAGCACATTAAGCGACGAACCCGTGTCCACCAGTACGTGCGACATGATTGTGCCCCTACACTCTATCGAGATGTGCAGGGCGCTGTTGTGATTTCTCCCTTTAGGCGTCAGCTCTAAATCTGTGAAACCTAGCCCATTGCCAGCATTAACGTGGGCTACCACCTCTTCTAGCTGATTCACCGATATCTCTTGCGGTACGTAGGCAGCGTTCAATACCTTCAGCAGCGCGTTGCGGTGTGCTTCAGAACACAGCAACAAGTTGAGAATAGAAATCTTCGAAGGCGTCTGATGGAGATGGTCTACAATCTTGTAGTCGCTCTTTTTGATCAACCGCATAAACTCCTTGGCATCTTTGACCAGCAAATCCTTCTCTACCCCACACGGGGCCTCTTCGACGACTTTGCTTTTACCCTTATCGGCTGCATCAGCTCTGACCGCTTTATCTGCCACGACCTCCGGCGGTGCAAACACTCTTCCGCTACGGGTAATACCACTGATTCCTGCGAGATTCTCCATAGTCGACCCATACGGCTCCAGCTCTAACTTATGTCTGTTGCAATAGACTTCAGCCCCATAATGCCACGAAACGGCGTTAGTGCTCTCGAATGGTATCGGCCCGGCTTTGGTAATAGTGATTGTAGGCGGTCTGGGCGCATAAATGGTTATCGGTTGGCGAGGGATGGTGATGGCGGCGACTTCATCGGCCTGCTTCAACACTACCTCTCCTGACACATTTTCAGCCTTCCGGCTGAACTGCAGAATCCCCTCAGTCATCAGACTTTGGATTCCTTCTACCAGCTGCTCACATCCATCAGAATGTGTAGCACAGTCCATGCATAACTCTCCACATCCTGGAAAGAACCCTTTTTTCAACAACTTAGCTTTGACGAAGCTAAGCGGCGTCTTTAGGTCTCTGACATCAGTCAACAGATCTGCACTCTCTTCTTCGATAATGGCGTTCACTCCGCCTCCCCTATGATTTGGCATAGGGTTTTTCGTGACATTGGGCACATTATCGGAGAAGATAATAATCTTGGCATCTACCAGGTCCTGCACCTTGTGCTTAAAGGCTTTGCAGTTCTTGATTGTGTGGCCTGGTGCCCCTGTATGGAAATCGCAAGTGGCATTTGCGTCGTACCCTGGTGGAGGTGCCCCTGTCAAGGGAGCCATCGTCCTCTTCTGAACTAACTGAAGCTGAAGCAAAGTCTGCAAGAGTTGCGCGTACGACATGGGCGGTGCCTCGAACTGACGGTTTGTCAAAGGTGCCCGATTCTGGTACTTTCTATATCCCTGCTGATTCGGTTGCTGCTGCTGCTGCTGCTGTGGAGCTGCTGGGATATTTATACTGGCTACCTGCTTCTGAGGGCCCTTGCCCTTTCTCCGAGCGTTGGTCACAGCGCTCGTCTCGCCTTCTCGTCGTTTACCAGCATAAGGTTTCTTTCCACCTCCTCCGGCTGAGGATGACTCACCTTGAATTTTTCTGATCTTGATTCCATTCTCGACGTGCTCGCCCATGGTAATGAGAGCGGAGAACGTCCCAGACATACCGCTGACTAACTTTTCATAGTAAATCCCTGGGAGGGTAGCCACAAACATCTGCACGAGCTCGCGTTCAACCATCGGCGGCTGAACCTGGGCTGCCAACTCACGCCACCGTTGGGCGTACTCCTTAAATCCTTCATTATTCCTCTGCGAAAGGTTCTGGAGCTGGACTCGGTTCGGGGCCAAGTCGCTATTGTACTGGTAATGGTGGACAAACGCTTCAGCGAGATCCTTCCATGTGCGCACGCTAGTGGGCTCCAGGCCCATGTACCACTCGAAGGATGGCCCGAAAAGACTATCTTAGAAGAAGTGCATCAGCAACTTCTCGTCTTCGGAATAGGCAGACATCTTTCTATAGTACGATCGCAGGTGGACACGAGGGCAAGTGGTGCCCTTATATTTCTCAAAGTCAGGCACCCTGAACTTAGGAGGTACCTTGAAATCAGCAATTAACCCCAGCTTGGACATATCAACCCCCAAAGTATTCTGATTCTCAATATCTCTCATTTTATCTTCAAGTGCTTTGAACCTGAGTCGTGCTTCAGCATTCAGCTCCCCTTCAGCACCCCTTTGAGAGAACACATCATCCTGATGATCCTCAAGCCATGGCTGAGGCACCAACAGATTCCCGACGCCTGCATTGCCGTTTCCAGACTCCTATTGCCGACGCCCGTTGTATTGAGTCCGATGTTGGCCATCACATTGCCATTAGCACTGCCGTTGCCCCCGGCCACGGGGACACCATTCTGCGGAGTATCAACTGGTGGAAGAGTAGGCACGACCCCGCCATGAAGTATGCCGTTGCTATCAACCCTGGAGATCAAAGGCTGAACCAAAGTCCTGAGCTGATCCTGGCCATTGGCGACCACCTGCATCAGTTCCATAAAGCGATCCATCCTCTCGCGGAGCTCCTGGACATCTTTCTGCACTTGATCCATGATCCTGGTCTGATTAGCTCTAGTTGGATAACGGTGAATTAGCCTCTGATCAATCCTGGAGTCACCGGAAATAGCCTGGGACCTGTAAACCTGAAAAACCTGTAAACACTAAAGGTTAGGAAAAACAACAAAATGCTCGTCATGCAAATGCATGCGTGTGTCTGTGTGTTTGGGAGATTTCCCCCGATCCTAGTGCCTGAGTGCCAGTGCTGATAATAATAATAAGAAGTCTGGAGTCCAATCATGGAAACATCAATCTCATATATAAAGAAAGCCTATCAAGGCAGTACATAGCATCAGCGAGTACAAGACGAATCAACAGCGTGACCTCAGCCAACAAGCCTGGTGATGGTCAGCATACAACAAAGATCAAAACAAAAGGAATACAAATAGTCAAGTACGGCCACGGGCGCGATACTTTGCTAATAGCTCCTTCGTCTCTGGATGATCTGGAAAAGTGAGAAACCCCTCGACGAGTAGTTCTCTCTGCACAATGGTATACTGAATTCCTTCGATCGAACCTTCCCATGCTCCTTTGCCGAAGCAATCTTCTAATTTCCGCTTTTTGGACTCAAACGTCAGCTTGCGCTCCTTCAGGTTAGCGAGAGCTTTGTTGAGTTGGCCTTCGGCGGCGTATCTGCAGGCGGTTTCTTCATCAAACCTCTGCTCACTGTCCTTCACCTCGGCTTCCAGCTTGGAGATCTGCAGCATCAGCTTATCCTCCCGCTCCTTCCTGGTGGCCAGGGAAGCCTTCCAGTGCTGGTTGAACTTGGATATCCTCCGATATGCCTCATCCAAGTGCTGCTTCTTCGTAGCCAGTACGTTGTTGACAACTCTGAAGTCTTGACCCATGCGTTCATGCTCGGCTATCTGCTTAGTCAGGTCCGTACCTAGCTGGTTCACCAACTCTGTCTGCCTTTTGAAAGAATGAACGGCCTCGTTCCTCTCGCTTCGGAGCTGAGCTAATTCCTTCTCCAGTTCTTCGTTCGCCCGCTTCAATTCATCCCGCTCAGCTAATACCTGGTTATGCTGCTGAGTGGGCACAGTAGTAGGCTCTTCGATCGTTGGAGGGCTTTCTGGCTTGGCATGAGGAAACGGAATCCCTATAGCATTGGCTCTGGCTCTGATCCAAGTCACGTACGGAGGGTAGGCTTGATTGTTGCTTTTTCCCAACAAAGGCTTACCTCGCTTATTGATACTATTCCATGCACGCTGAAGCTTGGACAACAGATCCCCTTCTAGAATACCAGTGAGGTACAGAGATTCCTGTACCTCATCCTCCTTCGGCGGAGTTCTCAAAGCATACGCGAACTGTCGAACCAGCAACGACGGGTTGTAGTTTATGCAGCCCTTCCTACCTATCAAAGGCACATTAGGAAACCCGCTGCAACTGAAGATCACCTCAGTACCCAATCTATCTCTGTCGAACCAGTCAATATCCTCTGCAGATAAACTCACCAGACGCTCAGGCCACTCAGCTGTGGCTACAGACAAGACAAAAGGACCCCTCTTGGGCAGATGACTATCAAGCCATTTGTACAGCAAGGGTACGCAGCATGAGACATTCTTCCCCCTCCTGTTCTCATTCTTGCAGTGAACTGAGTGATAGACATGTCCTATCAAGGTAGGGTCTGGATTCCCTGAAGCAAAGATGTGAAACGCATCAAAGTCTACAAAATTGGGCATGTTAGGGAACAGAATAATGCCATATATGCATAGAGCGAGGATGGCATTGAACGCGTCCCAACATCCGTCCTTGGCACACTGCTGAGCCTTAACCACCAGAAACTGCAAGGAGAACCCAGGAACCTTGTTCCAACTAGTCAATACTAACTCGGAGGCGTCCAAATGAAGTGAAGGAGCTAAACCAGCCAGATCAGGCTCAACATCCATGTGAACAAAAGGCATCTGCCTTCTGATAGGCACACCTAGCAAATCAACATACTCTTCTAGCGTAGGTGCGAGAACAAAGTCCTGAAAAGTGAAACATCTCAGCGGAGGGTCGTAGAACTGCAGTAGAGCATGCAACCCATTCAACTCGAACACAGAAGGCTTACAAACCAAACTGAGCAACCTGCCATAGGATTTTCTGAACTCATCCCTCACAGAATCATCTGCTAGAGCTATCAAACCAGTCAACTTAGCCACATCAGGGGCAGGAAACTTGTAAGCCACAGTCTTCCTTAGAGAGCCCATAACAATACAATCGGAGGCAAGAAATCCTGGATCGGGGAAAACGGTACCTGCAACACAGACACACGTTAATGAAATGCAAATGAATATGCAGACTAATGCAAAATGCAATCATGCAATAAGAGGTCAAGGCCACTGGTGCTGTGGAGATTCTGTATCAACAACCACTGATGAGAAGAAAACCCCGATGTAGGACCACAGATCTAATCTGCCAAGAACAACCATCTGATAGGACCATATACATAGGATCATAATTCTGCTCTGTCAAGAACAAATGTCTGATAATAAGTACCTCTGATGTGTGAACAAGAAATATCTGCTGATGAGGTCTTCAGACCCCAAATCAAAAATCTGTCCTATCAAGAACAAACATACAGCTGCTGATGAGATCTTCAGACCCCACTCAAAAATCTGCTCTATCAAGAACAAACATACAGCTGCTGATGAGATCTTCAGACCCCAAAAATCTGCTCTAGCAAGAACAAACAACATCTGCTGATGAGATCTTCAGACCCCAAAAATCTGCTCTATCAAGAACAAACAACAATACTCTGCTCTGTCAAGAACAGCCATACACCTGATAATAAGATCCTCTGATCAAAACCTGCTCTATCAAGAACAGACAAATCTGCAACTGAGAAACCCTGGTACCAACAAAACTCATCCACTGTCAAGAAAACCAGGTAGTCTGAAGGTCAAGGTTTCCTGCAATAAACCCAATCCCACTCACATGTATGGACCTAAACTGACTCAAGGTATGGCATCCTATACGTTCATCAGCGTCACAGACTTTCAAGAGGGGTGATACGATACCCAGAAGGTGTGGCATCACCAGCTCATGAAGTGGCCTCACTTAGCTGAATCACAAATGATCGGTCCCCAGAGTCGACAATCCACCAAACCAGCAACCGTCTCAACCCAAAGGGTTGAAAGTGAAGCCAACTGGATGAACCTCGTCTGAGCGTGGATTTCATGAGACACTAGTGCCTGCAAAGCAAGCACGCGCCCACTAATTTCCACTCTAAGTCTATGGTGCACTCAAGCCTGGGTCTGGCTTCTCACTCATCAGAACTCCCATCCCACAACAGCACAAATAATCATATTATACTGAAAATAAAATGCGGGAAATAAAGTGTGAGAAGTAAAATGCGATAAATAAACGCAACCCAGCAAGTAACCATACAAGCGTTAGGATTGACTCTCGCAGGGAACCGTTGATGTCCCCAGCAGAGTCGCCAGCTGTCGCTTGCCCGAAAATAAGGTGCCGGCACAATAGAAGAGTCGCCACCTTTCGTTATTTATCCCTCAGAACGGGAAAGGAAACAATCGGAAAAACCTGACGAAAAAGGGTAAGACAAGGTCGTCGCAACCGTTGTCTGGATTCAGGAGTCGGTTACGCAAGGGGAAGGTATTAGCACCCCTCACGTCCGTCGTACTCGACGGGATCCTCGCTTGTTGTGTTTACTTGGACTGGTTGGTTTTATTCTATCTACCTATCAAGGCTGGCTTAAACAGAAAAGAAAATGACTCGGCAAAGCGTCGCGCTTTATGCCTACGTATTCTCATCAGAGAATGAGAAATCAGAGTCAACGTAGTTCGGCCTACGACGGGTTATGGGGGAAGGTAGCTCGCCAAGACATCGCCATCTTGTGCCTACGTACTCTCAACAGGTATGAGAGATCAAAGCTCACGTAGTTCGGGAAACTACGGTTTATTTCCTGTCTTTTACGAAAGAAGTGTTTTTTATTGTGTTTGCGATTTCAATCGCACTAGAGACTATGACCTGAGAGTGAATGCGTCGCATGTCACCCAAAGGGTACCATAATAAACATCCAGACTGTGGAAAAGAAACTCTCCCATAATCCTTTCTCAGATAGCTTAAGGCTCGTAACGTACGAGAGAAATCATTCATGATTACTGTATCTTAAACTGTTTTGAGATGAGAAGAGAACAGGCCCAACTAGGAGGGAGACTATCAAGTCCTACTGTTGTCATGCCATGGATTCATCCTATGGTTGAGGTTTGAACAGGGAACTCCTAGAAGTTGTCATGCATAGGTTTCAACCTAAAATTCTATCATCAAATCCTTATCAAAGGAAATGAGAGTCCTAAGGGATCATGTCAATGATACACCAAAACAGACAAAGCATCAGCTTAACAGTAAAATGCATGCAATGCAAGTGAGGGAGGAAATGTGTGTGGGGCTTCAGCCTCCACAAGCTCATCTCAACCTCAAGCCAGAATGAATAACAGTAATCATACTGAAATATAAAACAACATGCTATCAAGCAATAACAGTAAACTGCAATCATACAGAAAGAAATGAAATGGAATGCCATCAGGCAAACAAACCACATGGGCAAGGGAGCTGGGCTCTACCGAATACCCGCAAGCAAAGCCACACAGTAACAATACAAGCAGAGGGAGCAACTCAACCTCTAGTGCAATCATGCTCCTAGATTCTACCTATTCTAGATATGAACTTATTCTAGTGCATCAAGCAAGTCAAACAAAACACATCAATACAGAAAAGAAAAGAAGAGAACAGATCAACTCCTCTCTCAACTCCAAGCCTCAGCTCTTCCAACAGCAACTCAGTCTTCAGACTTCAATCACTCTTGACAAACATCAGTTTGCTTTTCCAGGTTTCAACCCTTCAACATAAGTCTCGACTTATCTTCTCCTTTAAGCTTCAGCTTCTTGATCAGCTCCACCTTCAGGCTTCACTATCAATCATGAGTATCAACTTGGCTCCTTCAGGATCTCCAGGTATCAAAGTAAGTATCAACTTCCTTTGCTCTTCAAGCTTCAGCTCTTCAGAATCAATCTCAATCCCTTAGAAGTGTCAACTTCATCCTTCAGTCTTTACTTCATCTTCAGGGGTCTTCAAGTATCAACTTGCTCTTGCTGCTCTTCAAGCTTCAGCTGGAATGGCAATGCTCAAGGATTCATCCTCTTCTACACTCTTCAATGAAGTCTTCATCTTCAAGCTCAAGGTCAACATCCCTCAAGACAATCAAACCAGAGAAAATCACTTACTGGATAAGCTGGGGGATATTGAACTGCTTATTGACCACCAAAGGTGACCTATAAGGGTTCAACATCAAAGGAATGGTTCCCTCAAAAGTTCTATTTCCTAGGTACCTCACTTATCCCTCCAAAGGAGAGAGGTGTATACCATGGAAGGACTTTGAATCATAGGGAGGAATGGAGGTGACAGATACCATCCATGTTTGAGAAAGAAGTTATCTAAGTCTAAACTCTTCCTAATCCCTAACCCTAAAACAATAACAAAACAAATAAAATCAAGCTCTCAAGCTCCTCAATGCATCTTCAAGTATTCTACTAAGCTCCTCAATGCTCCTTAGAACAATACCAAGCTCTCCAAGCGCACAAAGCAAAGCAAACTAAAATACAAGCCCACAAGGGCAACACAAACAATCAACCCATACAAAAATCATCTAAAAATAGTATACTGCTATATTAAATCCTAATATAATTTCTAAGGGATCCTACATACCTACCCTTAATACCCATATATGTCCCATAGTCTAATTTGTCCTAAAAACCCAAAAATCTAAAGTTATTGTGGACCTATGTTGAAGTTTAACCTAATTCTACACAACCTAATATCATCTAATCAAAACTATCCTAAAAATCATCACAAAATTATGGAATAAATCCAGGGGGAAGCTAAAACATATATCTAATTATCCTAAAAATAATGACCTAAAAATACTAAGGGATCTACCTAAACTAAATTCTACAAAATCAGGTATCAACATAAAAGAAATAAAATGCAATAAGAGAAGAAAATATGCAAAAAATACTAAAAATGCATGAAAGGAAAATATTTTTATTTTATATTTTTCTTGACAAAAATATGAAGTAGGAGAAAAAACTCCCATTAAAAAATCATTAATTTTCAATTTGATATGAATTTTTAAAGATCAAAAGTAAAATGGAGAAAAATAAAAATGGAAATATGAGATGGGGTACAATCAGTAACAAGATACAATGCAATATGCGCTTGGGCCCAGACTGGGGGGTACACATAGCAAAGCGCCTGGGCCTAATATTAAATCAGAAAAACAATTAATAAAACAAAAAGAAAAAGGAAAAGAAACGGTGCAAATAGTCATGATATTTAGTGCAAAATGGATTGGGCCTCACGCGTGGGGTGTGGATAGTCATGATTCACTAAGCCCAGAATTCCCTTTTAATGAAACGCGACGTTTCATTAGGGTTCAGACTTCCCTCCAAAATGAGATTAAACCTTGTCCGTTGGATCTGGCCAAAGTAAAGAGTCAGCGCTTGCATCTCACGGCTGGGACATCATCATCAACCTTGAGCTAGGGTTTGCCATGAAACTCCATGAAAACAGATTTCATACCACCATCTTCCACCAACTCGTGTTACCTCAAATCATCATCAAAATTCAAAATGTAAAACCCTAACACGCTCAATTTTTCATGCTGAATACGATCATGGCCTTGGATTAAACTGAAATGGTCTCTATCATCAAACCCGATGGTGAATCCAAATTAATCTCAAAATATGATCAATCCTCAACTTCAACCAACCTTAGATTTCTTTATACTAACATGATCACCACATTGCCCTAATCAAAACCAGCTATTAACCTTGCATTATCACTCACTATATCACAAGTTCTTGCTCCATAAAGAAATGGTGTCCATAATTGAAACTTCATCAAATGATCCTAAACTCTTCAGAATTCATCACCTAGGTGTCTCTAGCCATTCTACACTAATGATTCAACCTAACCATGCCTAAATAATGATGTAGGGGATAATTTGCAAACCTGGTTTCTTGATATGGCAGATGATGAAATCCTTCCCTTCAAGGCTTGAAACTCTTCAAGAATGATCCTTGGATGATGAAACTTCTACTGTTTGCAAAAAAATGGAGAAAGAATGCTTGCACTTCAAGATCCGATGATGAATGGCTTCTTGCAAATCCAATGGGAACACCTTCAATCTTCCATCAATGGAGCTTCAATTCAGTATGCACACACTCAGAGGGATCTATGGAAAGTGTTTGTGAAGGAAAAAGGCATGGGAATGAAGAAGAATGAAGAAATTAAATTTGACTTGCAATGAAAGAATTTGGATCTTGCTCTCTCTTCTCTACACCAATTCACACCAACCTTGCATCTGAGCAAGTTACAATCATCTTATAGAGTGGTTTAGAATCATCTAGAACCATCTAGGATCATCCAATGAGAAATTGAACTTTTCATATCATGGTATTTTGAATCCAATTCTCCTTACATGCTATCTCATGCCAAACTACTTATAACCCTTGATTCTGACTTGAATTTATCCCCACATGAGATTTAAGATGAGTTACAATGCTTAACTACCTTGCTTATTGAGTTTTGCCTTGTTTTGCTTTGGTACCTTAATGTGCAAGTAAGCCAATTCCAAAGCAGCCCTATGATCCAAGCCTCAAATCAAAATTGTGGCTGAACCATTGTTCTTAGAATGTCATTTGGAGTCAAAATGACCTATTACATGACATGGTTTGGACTTATAACTTGTGATTTCCAATTTTTCAATTTCACCTTAATTAACTTATGCCTCCATTTTAGGCCATTTTTATCACTTTTTGATATGAGCCTTTTCAACATCTCATGACCTCCCTAATAGCCTTAAAACATTATTCTAAGCAAGTTTTATGTTGAATATTTTTCCATTTGAAGCTTGGAAGTAGGAGATATGGCCTTATGCTTGAAATGACCTATAACCTCCAAATGACCAAAATGCCCTTGACTTGTCAAAGCCATAAGATGAGTTCTACAAATCCTATAAAGGACTTCTAGTACTCTCTAGAAAGCTAAGAAGATTCTCTTCAACATTCATGTTGACCAAGAATCCATAGGAATCATCCTACTAGGGCAAAAGTTGGATGCAAGCTGGGTGACTTTCAAGGACCCAGATTCACATACCTCAGATGACTTGTAATTTGCCAAAGCCATAACTTGAGCTCTACAAATCCTATCAAGGACTTATAGTACTCAAATTAAAGCTAAGAACAAGCTCTAAAAAATTCATGTTGTGGGGAAGATGAGATGACAATCATATCTTGAGCTAAACTACCTTGAAGATAGGGATCAAACTAGGGGATTTTACACTGTCAATCCTTAGAAACCCTAGCTTAAAACTTCTCAAACTCCTCAATCATGATGAGTTGGTCTAGGAATCATCCTTATAGCATCTCAATTCATCATTCCATGATCACATGGCTTTTGGATTGGGTCTCAACCCTCTCCAAATCATCAGTTGACCTAGGGTTGACCCAGTCAAACCCTAATTCCACCACTCATGGCTGAATCTTCTGAATTCTTGTACAATGACCTCTCTAGGCTTCATGATGGCTTTCAAGACATCTCATAAGCTTTCTCAAAGCTTCAAGTCTACCCTCATAGTCTCAGAATCATCTGAGGAGCTCCCACAACCCTCAAGTTATGAGGCACACAACCTTGGTTTCAACCAATCTTCCTGAGGATCTCTTGAGTTCTCTGACAAAGATATCAATCTTTGAACATTGAAATAACTTTCTTGGCTAGCTTCAAAGTATCATATAACTCTTGATGGGTAAATGAATGTTGGTCAAATTTTGGGGTGCAACAGCTGCCCCTATTAACAGCTTGAACCTGACTGGGTGAGGAGCGAACGACTCTCAGCCAATCAAGGTGCGAGACGGTTGAATACCGATAAACTCGGAAATTTTCCAACTGCACAAGCACTGGAATAATAGCTGCACGACAACTAGCTGGAGACATACTGATCTGAACCTTGTCGTCAGTTATCCATATTAAATTCCTCTGACATTGCCATCAGACACCGGACATCGCCGTCAGGCAACCAGAACACCCAACATCGCCGCTGGAAGGCTGAAGAATCTGACATCGCTGTCGGACAACCAAAACACCCAACATCGCCGCTGGAAACCTGAAGAATCTGACATCACCGTCAGACAACCAGAACACCCAACATCGCCGCTGGAAAACTAAAGAATCTGACATCGCCGTCAGATAACCAAACATCCAACATCGCCTCTGGAAAACTGAATTACCTGACATCGCCGCCGGAAACAAACATCCAACATCGCCGCTGGAGAAAATAGAGAATCTGACATCGCCGTCATAAACAACCAAAATACCCAACATCGCCGCTGGAAACCTGAAGAATCTGACATCGCCGTCGGACAACCGGAACACCCAACATCGCCGCTGGAAAACTAAAGAATCTGACATCACCGTCGGACAATCAAAACACCCAACATCGTCATTGGAGAACTAAATCACCTGACATCGCCGCCCGAAACAAACATCCAACATCGCCGCTGGAGAAACTAAATCATCTGACATCGCCGTCATAAGCGTAACTCTGGGAAACACCCAACATCTCCGTCGAGTACTCAACATAATCTGACTTCGCCGTCAGCTCTCAACATCGTCTGACCTCGCCGTCAGGGTGAAGGAACTTCATTGGGGAATTGGTCACACGGTAACCGGTAATACATAGTCGATCATGCCATCAGGCATTCAAAGAACACTGTCGGGCATCAGCCGGACTTCAACCATCGGGTTGATCATGCCATCAGGCATTCAAAGAAAATCGTCGGGCATCAGCCGGACTTCAACCATCAGGTTGATCATGCCATCAGGCATTCCACATCAGCTGAGAGAACTGCTTCATTAACACGGTTGGACTTCAATCATGGAGTCTTCAAGGGAGGTTTCATCTTTGCCGTTAGAAAACCTGTTGGGGAGGATGCTTCGCCGCTGGGGAATCTGGAGAACTATCAAGTAACTCCGCTCCGGGGGTCCAGAAATCATTCTGGATGAATCAACTCTGCTGAGGACTTCAAGAATCATCTTGGACAACCAACTCTGTCGGGGACATTCAAGAATCGTCTTGAACCGATAACCATTCTGGAGACTTCAGGAATCATCCTGAGCGAACACTTTGTTGGGGATCCCAGGAATCATCCTGGGCAACCTTCACTGGGGACTATACTGGGGATCTTAAGAATCATCTTAAGCCAATGCCCTGCTGAGGAATTCAAGAATCATCTTGAACCAAAGACTTCACTGGGGACCTCAAGAATCATCTTGAGCAAACGACTTCGTTGGGGAGCATGTCAGGAATCATCCTGAGCAACTGATCCTTCGGCGGAACACCTGCAAAACAAGAACGGTAGCAACCTAGATCATGTTTATTATGCATATGCTTCGGCGCCATGCTCCACACAGTGGAAATGCTATGCGTTTATAATAAATGCTATGCAATCATGCACAATGATGCGATCCCGTAAGCAAAATAAATGCCGAAGGGAGAATCCTCCTGTCAAGGGGGGAGAACTACTCAGATAGAGGAATCATCCTGCTGAGGAGAACATGGTCACGCCAATATCAATTGGACTCCGCAGGGGACACAACTTCAGTTGATTGCTGCAGGGGAACGAAGCTCTACGAGAACCAAGACCTGCTGAGGGAAAGCGATGTCAATCGCGGGAATAAGCTGCATGGCCTTCATGGCTACTTCATTGGAGATGACGACTCTGTGGGGAAACAACTTCAGCTGCTCAACACTCCACTGGGGAAAACCAATCATGGTCTGAGCAACTTCCAAGGATTCGGCTCTCTTGGGGATCTGCAAACTCGGCTGAGGAAGGAGAAATCATTCTGCTTCGCTGGAGAGTACGACCCTGGGGGAAATACAACATCAGTTGTTCAATACTCTACTGGGGAAAACCAATCATGGTCCCAACTGCCTCCCAAGGACTCGGCTCTCTTGGGGGTTTGCACACTCGGCTGAGGAATGAGAAATCATTCTGCTTCACTGGAGAGAGTACAACTCTGCGAGGGAATCTAAATTCCGCTGGGGAAGAAGGAATCATCCGACTTCGGGGGAGAGTACAACTCTGGTGGGGAATTTCAATTCCGCTGGAGACTTCAGTCTGGCACCATCAGTTGCTGCATACTTCGGCGTACAAATAGTTTCCTACGAAACCTGCACTTGTGACCCGGTGCTGGGGGATGAACACGCGCTTCAGCGCCTGACTCAGCTGAGGTGATGACGTTCCTTCAGGATACATTGGATTGGGGGAGAGAATCATCTCTGCCTGGGGAGACATGTCAATGCTCACGATCTTGCGTTCAGACTCCGCGGGGAGAGGCCACCGAACTCTGTTGGAGAAGGAGGAATCATCCTGCTTCAGGGATGCGCACGGCGCACCGTCTGGAATATGCTACACCTGTAACAACACAAACAAACAGACAATATACCCTTCTCAAAGGGGCCTATCAAGGTTATTATCTCGTGACAATGTTCAAGTATTTAATTGTTTCAACAACCAGTGGCCTAGGCCAGTAAGTTTATGTATGCGCATTTTATCAAAAACATCGGCGTTCTTTTTCGCAAACAAAACAGATAAATGCTAAACAGACAAACAGAATTGTTGAATAATGCATTTTATTGATAACGAACCCCTGAATGGGTAAAAATGTTTTACAACAGATGCAAGCTCCTGGAATGAGGAAGCCGCACGAAAATAAAACATAAATATACATCAGTATATACAAATGTCGGCAACAAGGCGTAGACGAGCACCATGAGTTGATCCCTCTATGACCCACTCGACTTCGATACTTCTCCGACGCTTCAGCTTCGGAAGAGATTGATTCAGATAAATGGACCTCAGGTTTTCCAAACCACTAAACAATGAAAGTCCACACGCGGAACGCAGTCATTTGCTTTTTCAAATCCCTAACTTTTGCGTGGACCGCCTTTTACGGGTTTTCAGTTCACCGGGATACCCTTTTTTGCCTAAGCCGCCCAGTGTAGGTTTTCGACTTCGCGGGTGTACATTTTTTCAATATATCCCTAATTTTTGCCCGAACCTTTTATTCTGTTTTTGGTTCGCCGGGATGCCCCTTTTTTGCCTGGACTCTCCTTTTTTGTCCAGCGGGTCGCTTTCAAGCAAAGTATTTTTTAACTGCGTCTGCGTTCACCGGGGATGCAAAATCTTCACCATCCATTGTGGACAACAACAAAGCTCCTCCCGAGAAGACCTTGCTGATGACGTACGAACCTTCGTAATTCGGAGTCCACTTGCCCCGGTGATCGGAGTGTGGAGGAAGAATCTTCTTCAGGACGAGATCACTCGTCTGAAAGCTTCTAAGACGCACCTTCTTATCGTAAGCTTTCTTCATCCGGCTTTGGTACATACGACCAAATGCAATCGATGCTAACCTCTTCTCGTCCATCAGGCTGAGTTGGTTCAGACGATTCGTAATCCATTCTGCCTCGTCGAGTTTCACATCAACCAAAACTCGCAAAGAAGGGATCTCCACTTCTAACGGTAGGACAACTTCCATACCGTACACCAAGGAGAAAGGAGTTGCCCCGGTCGACGTACGCACCGTCGTACGATAACTGTGCAGTGCAAATGGCAACATCTCGTGCCAATCCTTGTAAGTCACAACCATCTTCTGAACAATCTTCTTTATGTTCTTGTTGGCCGCTTCAACGGCGCCATTCATCTTCGACCGGTAAGGAGATGAGTTGTGGTGTTCGATCTTGAAGCTCTGGCACAACTCCTTCATCATCTTGTTATTCAGGTTCGAACCATTATCAGTAATTATCCGCTCGGGAATTCCGTAACGACAGATGATGTCCCTCTTTATGAATTTAGCCACTACCTGCTTGGTCACATTAGCATACGAGGCTGCCTCCACCCACTTGGTGAAGTAGTCGATAGCTACTAGAATGAAGCGATGACTGTTGGATGCAGTGGGCTCGATCTTGCCTATCATGTCGATGCCCCACATGGAGAACGACCACGGGGAGGACATGACATTCAACGGGCACGGCGGCACATGAACTTTATCAGCATAAATCTGGCATTTATGACATCTCTTCGCGAATCTGAAGCAATCCGACTCCATCGTCAGCCAGTAGTATCCTGCTCTCAGGATCTTTCTCGTCATAGCATGCCCGCTGGCGTGCATACCAAATGTGCCTTCATGGACTTCTTCCATGAGCGTACTCGCCTATTTCTCATCTACACATCTGAGTAGGACGAGATCGTGGTTTCTCTTATACAACACTCTATCAGGATTGAGATAAAAGTTTCCAGACAGCCTCCTCAGAGTCTTCTTATCCTGGGTTGACGCACCCGCAGGATATTCCTTACTCATAAGGAAAGTCTGGATGTCATGGAACCATGGCTTGCCGTTGGCGGCTTCCTCAATTGCAAAGACAAATGTCGGTCTATCAAGACGCGAAAGGACAATTCTTGGAGCCTCATTCCAAAAATTGACTTTATACATTGAAGCCAACGTGGCTAAGGCATCAACCATTTGATTCTCAGCCCTAGGCACATGATGGAGTTATTCTCGATCAAAGGACGGAAGTAGCCTTCTGGCATAATTCATGTACGGCACCAAATTTGATTGACGAGTCTCCCACTCCCCTTTAATTTGGTTGATCACAAGCGCTGAGTCACCATATACGTCAAGGTTCTTGATTCTCAAATCAATTGCCTCTTCTAGACCCATGATGCATGCTTCATACTCCGCCTCATTATTGGTGACTGGAAACGTCAGTCTCGCAGTAAACGGGATATGGGATCCGTGGGGAGTCGTGATGATAGCCCCGATGCCACTTCCATAGGAATTAACCGCCCCATCGAATATCAATTTCCACTGGGATTTCCTATCTGGCCCCTCGTCGGGCAACGGCTCATCGCAATCCTTCGCTTTGAGAAACATAATATCCTCGTCAGGGAATTTGAATTTCATCGGCTGGTAATCCTCGATCGGCTGCTCGGCAAGGTAATCAGACAATACGCTTCCCTTGATGGCCTTCTGGGACACGTACTGAATATCATATTCTGTTAACACCATTTGCCATCTGGCAATCCTGCCCGAAAGAGCCTGCTTCTCGAAGACGTACTTGATCGGATCCATCTTCGAAATTAGCATAGTGGTGTGATTGAGCATGTACTGTCGTAGACGTTTGGCAGCCCAAGCTAGTGCACAACACGTTTTCTCCAGCATCGAGTATCGAGATTCACAGTCAGTGAACTTTTTACTCAAATAGTAAATGGCATGCTCCTTTCTGCCCGTCTCGTCGTGCTGACCGAGAACACACCCCATACTATTCTCAAGAACTGTCAAGTACATGATTAATGGCCGTCCAGCCACTGGGGGTATCAAGATTGGAGGTTCTTGAAGATACTGCTTTATCTTGTCAAATGCCTTCTGGCAATCTTCATTCCAAGTAATTGCCTGATCTTTCTTTAAAAGCTTGAACATCGGTTCACAAGTGGCCGTGAGCTGAGAGATAAACCTTGCAATGTAGTTTATTCTGCCCAAGAAACCACGAACTTCTTTTTCTGTTTTTGGCGCTGGCATTTCTTGAATGGCTTTTATTTTCGCAGGATCAACCTCGATGCCTCGTTCACTAACGATAAACCCCAGTAACTTTCCAGACCACACTCCGAAAGTGCATTTGTTAGGATTCAACCTCAACCTGAATTTCCTAAGCCTCTCAAAAAGCTTTAATAAGTTGACCGGATGCTCTTCCTCCGTTTGGGACTTCGCAATCATGTCATCAACATAGACCTCGATCTCATGATGAATCATATCATGAAACAAAGTTACCATTGCTCGTTGGTAAGTGGCCCCTGCGTTCTTCAGACCGAAGGGCATTACCTTATAGCAAAACGTTCCCCAGGGGGTGATAAACGTCGTTTTCTCCATGTCCTCCGGCGCCATCTTGATCTGATTGTAACCGGAGAAGCCATCCATGAACGAAAACACGGAGAACTGGGTTGTATTGTCGACCAACACGTCGATATGAGGCAACGGGAAATCGTCCTTAGGGCTCGCCCTATTCAAATCCCGATAATCGACGCACATGCGTACCTTACCGTCCTTCTTCGGTACATGCACTATGTTGGCAACCCACGGAGGGTAAGTGGTGACCGCTAAGAAGCCAGCATCAAGCTGTTTCTGCACTTCTTCTTTGATTTTAACGGCCATGTCTGGTCTCGTCCTCCTAAGCTTCTGCTTAACGGGAGGGCAATCTTCTCATAGCGGCAAGTGGTGGACCACAATGTCCGTGTCAAGTCCGCGCATATCTTCGTATGACCAAGCAAAGACGTCACTATACTCTCGAAGCATCTCGACCAATCTCTGCTTGACATCATTCTGCAATGCAGCCCCTATCCTGACATTTCTGACGAGCTCTTCAGAACCCAGATTCACGATCTCAATTTCCTCCTCGTGAGGCAGAATAACCTTTTCCTCTTGTTTCAACAAGCGGGCCAACTCCTCATGAAGGTCTTCGTCTTCATCAATCTCTTATTCGGCTTGATAGATCGGGCAATCGAAATCGAAGTGAGCCGTAGAAGGTCCAGAGTCGGTGTCGTCTGTTATGTGGATCCTGCAATAACAAGGGTTAAGTTTAAACAAGGATATGCAGGTTAGCACAAACCTCATTGCCATTTTACTGTTTTTCAAAACAAACATAAAACAGGAATAACAGAGATCACAATATTTGAATATGAAGAAAACGCCTTTGATTTATTAACAAAATGCATGTACATAATCCAACAAGGCCCTGACAATAAAACCGCTATGCCCCGGGTAGGACATAGGGTTGTACAATGATTGGAAGAAGTAAATCATTACTCTTCACTTGTCATCGGGATGATATCCTTGATGGTCCAATTGTTGAGGCCCTCGCCCGGCTTGCTTGGCTGAATCCAAGAGTCGAGATCATAATCGCTATCCCCGCTGTCTTCAGACGCCGCGTTGATGCTTTCGAAGATCACTCCGCCACTGGTAAATAGGATCGGCCCCTTACCCCGTGACGCGCTGCTAGACGAAGACGAATAAGCCTCAGCTTCAGGAGAATACCCCAATCCAAACTTATCCAGCTTGTTCGGTATCTCCAAAATATGCCCCCAGCCTGGGGTAGATCCGGCTTCGACGACGGCCCGAGCTTCTTTGAATGAGGAGAGATTCATCTCTGGCTTCTCTGTGACTACAGGAGCTACTTCCTTCACCTTGACGGCTTCAAATGCCTGGCAGAGAGTTTCATGGATTTCGCCATCCATTTCAACATACTTAAAGGATGACAAATGGCTCACCATTATGTCCTCCTCACCGCACACAGTTACTATGCTTCCCCCGACAGCATATTTGAGTTTTTGGTGCAACGTGGAGGTCACGGCACCAGCAGCATGGATCCATGGCCGGCCCAAGAGGCAACTGTAGGCAGGCATGATGTCCATGATATAAAAGACCGTGTCGAATGTTTCCGGGCCGACTTGGATCGGCAGGGTCAACTCTCTTAAAACGTGGCACTTAGTTCCGTCAAACGCTTTCACAACCAGATCACTGGGTGTGCAAAGCAATCCACGAGTGTCCAACTTCATTAATGCCTTCTTCGGAAGCACATTAAGCGACGAACCCGTGTCCACCAGTACGTGCGACATGATTGTGCCCCTACACTCTATCGAGATGTGCAGGGCGCTGTTGTGATTTCTCCCTTTAGGCGTCAGCTCTAAATCTGTGAAACCTAGCCCATTGCCAGCATTAACATGGGCTACCACCTCTTCTAGCTGATTCACCGATATCTCTTGCGGTACATAGGCAGCGTTCAATACCTTCAGCAGCGCATTGCGGTGTGCTTCAGAACACAGCAACAAGTTGAGAATAGAAATCTTCGAAGGCGTCTGATGGAGATGGTCTACAATCTTGTAGTCGCTCTTTTTGATCAACCGCATAAACTCCTCGGCATCTTTGACCAGCAAATCCTTCTCTACCCCACACGGGGCCTCTTCGACGAGTTTGCTTTTACCCTTATCGGCTGCATCAGCTCTGACCGCTTTATCTGCCACGACCTCCGGCGGTGCAAACACTCTTCCGCTACGGGTAATACCACTGATTCCTGCGAGATTCTCCATAGTCGACCCATACGGCTCCAGCTCTAACTTTTGTCCGTTGCAATAGACTTCAGCCCCATAATGCCACGGAACGGCGTTAGTGCTCTCGAATGGTATCGGCCCGGCTTTGGTAATAGTGATTGTAGGCGGTCTGGGCGCAGAAATGGTTATCGGTTGGCGAGGGATGGTGATGGCGGCGACTTCATCGGCCTGCTTCAACACTACCTCTCCTGACACATTTTCAGCCTTCCGGCTGAACTGCAGAATCCCCTCAGTCATCAGACTTTGGATTCCTTCTACCAGCTGCTCACATCCATCAGAATGTGTAGCACAGTCCATGCATAACTCTCCACATCCTGGAAAGAACCCTTTTTTCAACAACTTAGCTTTGACGAAGCTAAGCGGCGTCTTTAGGTCTCTGACATCAGTCAACAGATCTGCACTCTCTTCTTTGATAATGGCGTTCACTCCGCCTCCCCTATGATTTGGCATAGGGTTTTTCGTGACATTGGGCACATTATCGGAGAAGATAATAATCTTGGCATCTACCAGGTCCTGCACCTTGTGCTTAAAGGCTTTGCAGTTCTCGATTGTGTGGCCTGGTGCCCCTGTATGGAAATCGCAAGTGGCATTTGCGTCGTACCCTGGTGGAGGTGCCCCTGTCAAGGGAGCCATCGTCCTCTTCTGAACTAACTGAAGCTGAAGCAAAGTCTGCAAGAGTTGCGCGTACGACATGGGCGGTGCCTCGAAGTGACGGTTTGTCAAAGGTGCCCGATTCTGGTACTTTCTATATCCCTACTGATTCGGTTGCTGCTGCTGCTGCTGCTGTGGAGCTGCTGGGATATTTATACTGGCTACCTGCTGCTGAGGGCCCTTGCCCTTTCTCCGAGCGTTGGTCACAGCGCTCGTCTCGCCTTCTCGTCGTTTACCAGCATAAGGTTTCTTTCCACCTCCTCCGGCTGAGGATGACTCACCTTGAATTTTTCTGATCTTGATTCCATTCTCGACGTGCTCGCCCATGGTAATGAGAGTGGAGAACGTCCCAGACATACCGCTGACTAACTTTTCATAGTAAATCCCTGGGAGGGTATCCACAAACATCTGCACGAGCTCGCGTTCAACCATCGGCGGCTGAACCTGGGCTGCCAACTCACGCCACCACTGGGCGTACTCCTTAAATCCTTCATTATTCCTCTGCGAAAGGTTCTGGAGCTGGACTCGGTTCGGGGCTAAATCGCTATTGTACTGGTAATGGTGGACAAACGCTTCAGTGAGATCCTTCCATGTGCGCACGCTAGTGGGCTCCAGGCCCATGTACCACTCGAGGGATGGCCCGAAAAGACTATCTTGGAAGAAGTGCATCAGCAACTTCTCGTCTTCGGAATAGGCAGACATCTTTCTATAGTACGATCGCAGGTGGACACGAGGGCAAGTGGTGCCCTTATATTTCTCAAAGTCAGGCACCCTGAACTTAGGAGGTACCTTGAAATCAGCAATTAACCCCAGCTTGGACATATCAACGCCCAAAGTATTCTGATTCTCAATATCTCTCATTTTATCTTCAAGTGCTTTGAACCTGAGCCGTGCTTCAGCATTCAGCTCCCCTTCAGCACCCCTTTGAGAGAACACATCATCCTGATGATCCTCAAGCCATGGCTGAGGCACCAACAGATTCCCGACGCCTGCATTGCCGTTTCCCGGCCCGATGTTGACATTAGCTCCCAGACTCCCATTGTCGACGCCCGTTGTATTGAGTCTGATGTTGGCCATCACATTGCCATTAGCACTGTCGTTGCCCCCAGCCACGGGGACACCATTCTGCGGAGTATCAACTGGTGGAGGAGTAGGCACGGCCCCGCCATGAAGTATGTCGTTGCTATCAACCCTGGAGATCAAAGGCTGAACCAAAGTCCTGAGCTGATCCTGGCCATTGGCGACCACCTGCATCAGTTCCATAAAGCGATCCATCCTCTTGCGGAGCTCCTGGACATCTGTCTGCACTTGATCCATCATCCTGGTCTGATTAGCTCTAGTTGGATAACGTTGAATTAGCCTCTGATCAATCCTGGAGTCACCGGAAACAGCCTGGGACCTGTAAACCTGAAAAACCTGTAAACACTAAAGGTTAGGAAAAACAACAAAATGCTCGTCATGCAAATGCTTCATGCAAATGCATGCGTGTGTCTGTGTGTTTGGGAGATTTCCCCCGATCCTAGTGCCTGAGTGCCAGTGCTGATAATAATAATAAGAAGAAGTCCGGAGTCCAATCATGGAAACATCAATCTCATATATAAAGAAAGCCTATCAAGGCAGTACATAGCATCAGCGAGTACAAGACGAATCAACAGCGTGACCTCAGCCAACAAGCCTGGTGATGGTCAGCATACAACAAAGATCAAAACAAAAGGAATACAAATAGTCAAGTACGGCCACAGGCGCGATACTCTGCTAATAGCTCCTTCGTCTCTGGATGATCTGGCAAAGTGAGCAACCCCTCGACGAGTAGTTCTCTCTGCACAATGGTATACTGAAGTCCTTCGATCGAACCATCCCATGCTCCTTTGCCGAAGCAATCTTCTAATTTCCGCTTTTTGGACTCAAACGTCAGCTTGCGCTCCTTCAGGTTAGCGAGACCTTTGTTGAGTTGGCCTTCGGCGGCGTATCTGCAGGCGGTTTCTTCATCAAACCTCTGCTCACTGTCCTTCACCTCGGCTTCCAGCTTGGAGATCTGCAGCATCAGCTTATCCTCCCGCTTCTTCCTGGTGGCCAGGGAAGCCTTCCAGTGCTGGTTGAACTTGGATATCCTCCGATATGCCTCGTCCAAGTGCTGCTTCTTCGTAGCCAGTACGTTGTTGACAGCTCTGAAGTCTTAACCCATGCGTTCATGCTCGGCTATCTGCTTAGTCAGGTCCGTACCTAGCTGGTTCACCAACTCTGTCTGCCTTTTGAAAGAATGAACGGCCTCGTTCCTCTTGCTTCGGAGCTGAGCTAATTCCTTCTCCAGTTCTTCGTTCGCCCGCTTCAATTTATCCCGCTCAGCTAATACCTGGTTATGCTGCTGAGTGGGCACAGTAGTAGGCTCTTCGATCGTTGGAGGGCTTTTTGGCTTGGCATGAGGAAACGGAATCCCTATAGCATTGGCTCTGGCTCTGATCCAAGTCACGTACGGAGGGTAGGCTTAATTGTTGCTTTTTCCCAACAAAGGCTTTCCTCGCTTACTGATACTATTCCATGCACGCTGAAGCTTGGACAACAGATCCCCTTCTAGAATACTAGTGAGGTACAAAGATTCCTGTACCTCATCCTCCTTCGGCGGAGTTCTCAAAGCATAGGCGAACCGTCGAACCAGCAACGACGGGTTGTAGTTTATGCAGCCCTTCCTACCTATCAAAGGCACATTAGGAAACCCGCTGCAACTGAAGATCACCTCAGTACCCAATCTATCTCTGTCGAACCAGTCAATATCCTCTGCAGATAAACTCACCAGACGCTCAGGCCACTCAGCTGTGGCTACAGACAAGACAAAAGGACCCCTCTTGGGCAGATGACTATCAAGCCATTTGTACAGCAAGGGTACGCAGCATGAGACATTCTTCCCCCTCCTGTTCTCATTCTTGTAGTGAACTGAGTGATAGACATCTCCTATCAAGGTAGGGACTGGATTCCCTGAAGCAAAGATGTGAAACGCATCAAAGTCTACAAAATCGGGCATGTTAGGGAACAGAATAATGCCATATATGCATAGAGCGAGGATGGCATTGAACGCGTCCCAACATCCGTCCTTGGCACACTACTGAGCCTTAACCACCAGAAACTGCAAGGAGAACCCAGGAACCTTGTTCCAACTAGTCAATACTAACTCGGAGGCGTCCAAATGAAGTGAAGGAGCTAAACCAGCCAGATCAGGCTCAGCATCCATGTGAACAAAAGGCATCTGCCTTCTGATAGGCACACCTAGCAAATCAGCATACTCTTCCAGCGTAGGTGCGAGAACAAAGTCCTGAAAAGTGAAACATCTCAGCGGAGGGTCGTAGAACTGCAGCAGAGCATGCAACCCATTCAACTCGAACACAGAAGGCTTACAAACCAAACTGAGCAACCTGCCATAGGATTTTCTGAACTCATCCCTCACAAAATCATCTGCTAGAGCTATCAAACCAGTCAACTTAGCCACATCAGGGGCAGGAAACTTGTAAGCCACAGTCTTCCTCAGAGAGCCCATAACAATACAATCGAAGGCAAGAAATCCTGGATCGGGGAAAACGGTACCTGCAACACAAACACACGTTAATGAAATGCAAATGAATATGCAGACTAATGCAAAATGCAATCATGCAATAAGAGGTCAAGGCGACTAGTGCTGTGGAGATTCTGTATAAATAACCACTGATGAGAAGAAAACCCCGATGTAGGACCACAAATCTGATCTGCCAAGAACAACCATCTGATAGGACCATATACATAGGATCATAATTCTGCTCTGTCAAGAACAAATGTCTGATAATAAGGACCTCTGATGTGTGAACAAGAAATATCTGCTGATGAGGTCTTCAGACCCCAAATCAAAAATCTGCCCTATCAAGAACAAACATACAGCTGCTGATGAGATCTTCAGACCCCACTCAAAAATCTGCTCTATCAAGAACAAACATACAGCTGCTGATGAGATCTTCAGACCCCAAAAATCTGCTCTAGCAAGAACAAACAACATCTGCTGATGAGATCTTCAGACCCCAAAAATCTGCTCTATCAAGAACAAACAACAATACTCTGCTCTGTCAAGAACAGCCATACACCTGATAATAAGATCCTCTGATCAAAACCTGCTCTATCAAGAACAGACAAATCTGCAACTGAGAAACCCTGGTACCAACAAAACTAATCCACTGTCAAGAAAACCAGGTAGTCTGAAGGTCAAGGTTTCCTGCAATAAACCCAATCCCACTCACATGTATGGACCTAAACTGACTCAAGGTATGGCATCCTATGCGTTCATCAGCGTCACAGACTTTCAAGAGGGGTGATACGATACCCAGAAGGTGTGGCATCACCAGCTCATGAAGCGGCCTCACTTAGCTGAATCACAAATGATCGGTCCCCAGAGTCGACAATCCACCAAACCAGCAACCGTCTCAACCCAAAGGGTTGAAAGTGAAGCCAACCGGATGAACCTCGTCTGAGCGTGGATTTCATGAGACACTAGTGCCTGCAAAGCAAGCACGCGCCCACTAATTTCCACTCTAAGTCTATGGTGCACTCAAGCCTGGGTCTGGCTTCTCACTCATCAGAACTCCCATCCCACAACAGCACAAATAATCATATTATACTGAAAATAAAATGCGGGAAATAAAGTGCGAGAAGTAAAATGCGATAAATAAACGCAACCCAGCAAGTAACCATACAAGCGTTAGGATTGACTCTCGCAGGGAACCGTTGATGTCCCCAGCAGAGTCGCCAGTTGTCGCTTGTGCGAAAATAAGGTGCCGGCACAACAGAAGAGTCGCCACCTTTCGTTATTTATCCCTCTGAACGGGAAAGGAAACGATCGGAAAAACCTGACGAAAAAGGGTAAGACAAGGTCGTCGCAACCGTTGTCTGGATTCGGGAGTCGGTTATGCAAGGGGAAGGTATTAGCACCCCTCACGTCCGTCGTACTCGACGGGATCCTCGCTTGTTGTGTTTACTTGGACTGGTTGGTTTTATTCTATCTACCTATCAAGGCTGGCTTAAACAGAAAAGAAAATGACTCGGCAAAGCGTCGCGCTTTATGCCTACGTATTCTCATCAGAGAATGAGAAATCAGAGTCAACGTAGTTCGGCCTACGACGGGTTATGGGGGAAGGTAGCTCGCCAAGACATCGCCATCTTGTGCCTACGTACTCTCAACAGGTATGAGAGATCAAAGCTCACGTAGTTCGGGAAACTACGGTTTATTTCCTGTCTTTTACGAAAGAAGTGTTTTTTATTGTGTTTGCGATTTCAATCGCACTAGAGACTATGACCTGAGAGTGAATGTGTCGCATGTCACCCAAAGGGTACCATACTAAACATCCAGACTGTGGAAAAGAAACTCTCCCACAATCCTTTCTCAGATAGCTTAAGGCTCGTAACGTACGAGAGAAATCATTCATGATTACTGTATCTTAAACTGTTTTGAGATGAGAAGAGAACAGGCCCAACTAGGAGGGAGACTATCAAGTCCTACTGTTGTCATGCCATGGATTCATCCTATGGTTGAGGTTTGAACAGGGAACTCCTAGAAGTTGTCATGCATAGGTTTCAACCTAAATTTCTATCATCAAATCCTTATCAAAGGAAATGAGAGTCCTAAGGGATCATGTCAATGATACACCAAAATAGACAAAGCATCAGCTTAACAGTAAAATGCATGCAATGCAATTGAGGGAGGAAATGTGTGTGGGGCTTCAGCCTCCACAAGCTCATCTCAACCTCAAGCCAGAATGAATAACAGTAATCATACTGAAATATAAAACAACATGCTATCAAGCAATAACAGTAAACTGCAATCATACAGAAAGAAATGAAATGGAATGCCATCAGGCAAACAAACCACATGGGCAAGGGAGCTGGGCTCTACCGAATACCCGCAAGCAAAGCCACACAATAACAATACAAGCAGAGGGAGCAACTCAACCTCTAGTGCAATCATGCTCCTAGATTCTACCTATTCTAGATATGAACTTATTCTAGTGCATCAAGCAAGTCAAACAAAACACATCAATACAGAAAAGAAAAGAAGAGAACATATCAACTCCTCTCTCAACTCCAAGCCTCAGCTCTTCCAACAGCAACTCAGTCTTCAGACTTCAATCACTCTTGACAAACATCAGTTTGCTTTTCCAGGTTTCAACCCTTCAACATAAGTCTCGACTTATCTTCTCCTTTAAGCTTCAGCTTCTTGATCAGCTCCACCTTCAGGCTTCACTATCAATCATGAGTATCAACTTGGCTCCTTCAGGATCTCCAGGTATCAAAGTAAGTATCAACTTCCTTTGCTCTTCAAGCTTCAGCTCTTCAGAATCAATCTCAATCACTTAGAAGTGTCAACTTCATCCTTCAGTCTTTACTTCATCTTCAGGGGTCTTCAAGTATCAACTTGCTCTTGCTGCTCTTCAAGCTTCAGCTGGAATGGCAATGCTCAAGGATTCATCCTCTTCTACACTCTTCAATGAAGTCTTCATCTTCAAGCTCAAGCTCAACATCCCTCAAGACAATCAAACCAGAGAAAATCACTTACTGGATAAGCTGGGGGATATTGAACTGCTTATTGACCACCAAAGGTGACCTATAAGGGTTCAACATCAAAGGAATGGTTCCCTCAAAAGTTCTATTTCCTAGGTACCTCACTTATCCCTCCAAAGGAGAGAGGTGTATACCATGGAAGGACTTTGAATCATAGGGAGGAATGGAGGTGACAGATACCATCCATGTTTGAGAAAGAAGTTATCTAAGTCTACACTCTTCCTAATCCCTAACCCTAAAACAATAACAAAACAAATAAAATCAAGCTCTCAAGCTCCTCAATGCATCTTCAAGTCTTCTACTAAGCTCCTCAATGCTCCTTAGAACAATACCAAGCTCTCCAAGCCCACAAAGCAAAGCAAACTAAAATACAAGCCCACAAGGGCAACACAAACAATCAACCCATACAAAAATCATCTAAAAATAGTATACTACTATATTAAATCCTAATATAATTTCTAAGGGATCCTACATACCTACCCTTAATACCCATATATGTCCCATAGTCTAATTTGTCCTAAAAACCCAAAAATCTAAAGTTATTGTGGACCTATGTTGAAGTTTAACCTAATTCTACACAACCTAATATCATCTAATCAAAACTATCCTAAAAATCATCACAAAATTATGGAATAAATCCAGGGGGAAGCTAAAACATATATCTAATTATCCTAAAAATAATGACCTAAAAATACTAAGGGATCTACCTAAACTAAATTCTACAAAATCAGGTATCAACATAAAAGAAATAAAATGCAATAAGAGAAGAAAATATGCAAAAAATACTAAAAATGCATGAAAGGAAAATATTTTTATTTTATATTTTTCTTGACAAAAATATGAAGTAGGAGAAAAAACTCCCATTAAAAAATCATTAATTTTCAATTTGATATGAATTTTTAAAGATCAAAAGTAAAATGGAGAAAAATAAAAATGGAAATATGAGATGGGGTACAATCAGTAACAAGATACAATGCAATATGCGCTTGGGCCCAGACTGGGGGGTACACATAGCAAAGCGCCTGGGCCTAATATTAAATCAGAAAAACAATTAATAAAACAAAAAGAAAAAGGAAAAGAAACGGTGCAAATAGTCATGATATTTAGTGCAAAATGGATTGGGCCTCACGCGTGGGGTGTGGATAGTCATGATTCACTAAGCCCAGAATTCCCTTTTAATGAAACGCGGCGTTTCATTAGGGTTCAGACTTCCCTCCAAAATGAGATTAAACCTCGTCCGTTGGATCTGGCCAAAGTAAAGAGTCAGCGCTTGCATCTCACGGCTGGGACATCATCATCAACCTTGAGCTAGGGTTTGCCATGAAACTCCATGAAAACAGATTTCATACCACCATCTTCCACCAACTCGTGTTACCTCAAATCATCATCAAAATTCAAAATGTAAAACCCTAACACGCTCAATTTTTCATGCTGAATACGATCATGGCCTTGGATTAAACTGAAATGGTCTCTATCATCAAACCCGATGGTGAATCCAAATTAATCTCAAAATATGATCAATCCTCAACTTCAACCAACCTTAGATTTCTTTATACTAACATGATCACCACATTGCCCTAATCAAAACCAGCTATTAACCTTGCATTATCACTCACTATATCACAAGTTCTTGCTCCATAAAGAAATGGTGTCCATAATTGAAACTTCATCAAATGATCCTAAACTCTTCAGAATTCATCACCTAGGGGTCTCTAGCCATTCTACACTAATGATTCAACCTAACCATGCCTAAATAATGATGTAGGGGAGAATTTGCAAACCTGGTTTCTTGATATGGCAGATGATGAAATCCTTCCCTTCAAGGCTTGAAACTCTTCAAGAATGATCCTTGGATGATGAAACTTCTACTGTTTGCAAAAAAATGGAGAAAGAATGCTTGCACTTCAAGATCCGATGATGAATGGCTTCTTGCAAATCCAATGGGAACACCTTCAATCTTCCATCAATGGAGCTTCAATTCAGTATGCACACACTCAGAGGGATCTATGGAAAGTGTTTGTGAAGGAAAAAGGGATGGGAATGAAGAAGAATGAAGAAATTGAATTTGACTTGCAATGGAAGAATTTGGATCTCGCTCTCTCTTCTCTACACCAATTCACACCAACCTTGCATCTGAGCAAGTTACAATCATCTTATAGAGTGGTTTAGAATCATCTAGAACCATCTAGGATCATCCAATGAGAAATTGAACTTTTCATGTCATGGTATTTTGAATCCAATTCTCCTTACATGCTATCTCATGCCAAACTACTTATAACCCTTGATTCTGACTTGAATTTATCCCCACATGAGATTTAAGATGAGTTACAATGCTTAACTACCTTGCTTATTGAGTTTTGCCTTGTTTTGCTTTGGTACCTTAATGTGTAAGTAAGCCAATTCCAAAGCAGCCCTATGATCCAAGCCTCAAATCAAAATTGTGGCTGAACCATTGTTCTTAGAATGTCATTTGGAGTCAAAATGACCTATTACATGACATGGTTTGGACTTATAACTTGTGATTTCCAAATTTTTCAATTTCACCTTAATTAACTTATGCCTCCATTTTAGGCCATTTTTATCACTTTTTGATATGAGCCTTTTCAACATCTCATGACCTCCCTACTAGCCTTAAAAAATCATTCTAAGCAAGTTTTATGTTGAAGATTTTTACATTTGAAGCTTGGAAGTAGGAGATATGGCCTTATGCTTGAAATGACCTATAACCTCCAAATGACCAAAATGCCCTTGACTTGTCAAAGCCATAAGTTGAGTTCTACAAATCCTATCAAGGACTTCTAGTACTCTCTAGAAATCTAAGAAGATGCTATTCAACATTCATGTTGACCAAGAATCCATAGGAATCATCCTACTAGGGCAAAAGTTGGATGCAAGCTGGGTGACTTTCAAGGACCCAGATTCACATACCTCAGATGACCTGTAATTTGCCAAAGCCATAACTTGAGCTCTACAAATCCTATCAAGGACTTATAGTACTCAAATTAAAGCTAAGAACACGCTCTACAACATTCATGTTGTGGGGAAGATGAGATGACAATCACATCTTGAGCTAAACTGCCTTGAAGATAGGGATCAAACTAGGGGATTTTACACTGTCAATCCTTAGAAACCCTAGCTTAAAACTTCTCAAACTCCTCAATCATGATGAGTTGGTCTAGGAATCATCCTTATAGAATCTCAATTCATCATTCCATGACCACATGGCTCTTGGATTGGGTCTCAACCCTCTCCAAATCATCAGTTGATCTAGGGTTGACCCAGTCAAACCCTAATTCCACCACTCATGGCTGAATCTTCTGAATTCTTGTACAATGACCTTTCTAGGCTTCATGATGGCTTTCAAGACATCTCATAAGCTTTCTCAAAGCTTCAAGTCTACCCTCATAGTCTCAGAATCATCTGAGGAGCTCCCACAACTCTCAAGTTATGAGGCACACAACCTTGGTTTCTACCAATCTTCCTGAGGATCTCTTGAGTTCTCTGACAAAGATATCAATCTTTGAACATTGAAATAACTTTCTTGGCTAGCTTCAAAGTATCATATAACTCTTTATGGGTAAATGAATGTTGGTCAAATTTTGGGGTGCAACAGATATGTTCTAACTTAACTAAGGATATAGATGACTTAACAAAGTTAAGGGAGGGTAATGAGCTATCTATGATCCAAAGGTCAATAGAGAGACTTTCCTTTGGAAGGAAAAAAAAGATGAGGCAACTTGGATGAGAACTAAAGAGTTTCATCACTTTGGGGAAATAAACTTAACAAAGCAATAATCATTCAAACATGATGAATACAAGAGACATGGTTACAATCAAGAACAAACAAGCATATTACAATAGGGAAGGATTTTAATCAGGATGAATCGTTACAACCAAGATAAGGTATAAAGATATCACAATATCAATGATTTCAAACAAAATATATGGTCACAACCAAAAACATGCAAGCATATTACAATATCGAGCAAGGATTACAATCAAGATAGATGGTCACAACCAAGAACATGCATCAAGATATCACAATATCATAAAGGATAGTTCTTACAAGACTTAAGCATAAAAGGTGAAAACCAAAGACATATCTTGACAAAGATAAAGGTAACAACCAAGTAAACAAGTTATAACTTGATAAACAGTTCAAAATTTCATGGGGATTTTAAATGGAAATAAAATGAAACAATCATGATGCATACAAGCAAAAGTTGAAATCAAAGATCACATACACCAAGGAGTTGACAAACATCAAGAGGAATCAAAAGTTTTGAAATGGAAAGATGCAAGAGAGAAGGGTAAAAACCCTAAAAATGAAGCATGACTTCTTTTAATGCAAAGTGTTTTCCAAAATGAAAATTCTAGAATATTCACATACCATATGAAAATATGCAAAAATACAAGACAATTGAAAAAAATAATAAATCAACAATGATAAAAAATTGTCAAAGTTATGCTATTTTGAATTTTTAAAGAAAAATAAACATTTTGGTAATAAAAAAAGGAGGGATGCGCTTGGTGGGTGTTCAACCCACCACCTCATGATCACCAGTTCAAAATCTTGCCAAACCAGCCAAGGCGCGCACGTGTCAATTGAAGGGAAAAGAGAGTGAAATGTGAAAACATGGAAAATATGAAAAAAACCAAAAGGGTTGATATCCACACGGATCGAACCCAGGTCAGGTAGCATGGCAAGGCAATATGAGAGCAAGGCATAACCACTGGGGTGGCGATACATCCGTGTATTATACCACCCCAATAAATACTAATACTTAAAAAGCAAGCATTTCTAGGCCAAGGCAAGGCAAGCAAGAAACAAGGCATAACATGAAAACGATTTCATCACAACTCTTTCAAAACTCAACCAATTTTCACAAAATATGGGTCTATCTTATGTGAAATTTAATAAGGAACACAATGGCATCATTAGTTTTTCAAGATGAAGCACATAAATTAAAACACGATTGCAAGTGCAAATGGAAGCTTGTGACATGCATTATGGAAGCTACATCTCAAAACAGAAGTGATTAAGATCAGATGAAGGTATACACAAAATTCAAATACATAGCATATGGATTCTAGATGCAAAGAACATTCAAAAACAACTCCAAACAGAAATTGGTATGTGGACTGCAACTTGGATCAAAAAGGCTTGAAATGTTGTTTTGAAAATGAGAACAGTTCATGGTGCAGCAGTCCACATTTCAAAACATTAATATGCATTAGATGATTCACACACATCAAAACATGAATTCAAAACACCAATTGCAAGAAAACTGAATATAAAGATTGATAGCACATGAGGTGAAAACACAAAACAGCAGCTGGTAGCAAGTTCTTTTGGTCATTACAATACCAATCCAACATTAATTCAAAACATGCCTTAAAATGAGGGTCACAACTCCATGGTAATGAACACAAACCAAGTCTAGCAGGAAAACCTAATTCTAGCAGCAAACAGATGCAAGCATGTTCTTTAGCATTAAACAAACATGTTCTTGCTTACAAGCAAGCAGAAACAGCAAAGATGACAATGGTTGGAAGCAAAGTAGGTAGCAGCATTACATAGTGGTTCCTGAATCAAACTGTTATGACAACAACATGGTGAGCTCTAACATGACAATGCTAGCTTTAAACAACAATTAGCCCTAAAGCACCTAATGCACATAACAATTTGCAAGCATATGACAAATGCTACCATATATCAATAGTGCTAGGGCTAAATGGCAGTTTGAACTTGTAACAGAAAAGCATGATATGTTAATGCAACCATTCAAATCATGGATCAATGATGCTCACAAGCAATTTCAAGATAGATTCAAACATGATTTTTCAAAACAACAAAACATACATATAGGCTTACCACAGATGACAACACCAACAAAATATGATCATGTCAAGCTTGAAAACAGTCCTACCACATAAACCTATTGATGACAGCAACTAATGTAACCATGACAATGCTAACTATCCAATAAAACAAGATTCAATGATTCTAGACTCTCAATAATCCTAACATAGGTCAAACACAAAGCCATAGTTCAAGTTATCACAGATATTCACTTAGCATAATGTTGCACCCTAAAAATTTACCAACCAATTCCTGTATTTGGCTTATGTTTCATTTTATTTTGCATTTTGCATTTGCATACCGCGTACATTGCATTTTTCAGTCAGATTGATTTCTGTCGGGATTACAACCCTCTTCTCACGTTTCAGGCAGTTCAAACTAGTTCGAATAAGCAGGTTTTGTTGTGGAATTTGTGCTCGTCCCGATGATTCGATCTACGCTGTTATTTTTGAGGATATTTTGGTGTCCGGTTTTTACCGTTTATTTCGCTATATTCTCGCATATTTTTTAATTGATTTAATTGATCTTCATTTCATTTTCTAAATTTTTTTCTTAATTTTTGACTTAGAAATTAGACTTTAAATTGTATTTTAGATTTGATTTTCTATTTTTAGTTTTTTCTAGATATTAATAATCTTTTAATAGAATTTTAGGGTATTATGTCCATATTAATAGATTTTAAATAACTTTTCTAGATTTAGTTTCTTTTTAGAATAATTGATTTGTTTTAGAAATTAATAGATTTAATTCTTTTTTAGATATTAATTGAATTGTTTAGAATATAATAGGTTTTATTAATTGATTTTAATTTCTTTTTAGATTAGTTTAATTCTTTTTAGAATTTAATAGATTTTAAATTCTTTTTTAGAATTAATTCTTAGATGTTAATTAGATTTTAATCAGTTTTAATTAGGATTAATTAGCTTTGATTAGTTTCATTTAATTCAGCTTTAACCATTAATTAGCAGTTGTTAAGTACAGTCAATTAAGTCTGATTTGGTGGGCCAGTTGTTCTGATTTCGCAGGCCCAGTCCATTCTGTGCCACATGTCGCTATAAAAGCCATCCACCTCGTTCTCTCTCCTCTGGACACCTCACACCTTCACGACCCCACAACACGCACGTAGCACCCTCATCCCCTCTCTCTCCCAGACGCTGCCACGTAACACGGCTAGGTGGCGCGCCCTCGTCTCTCACATGCAAACACGCCAAAAAGCGTCACCGGAAAAATCATACGATCAAAGCCCGCTGCAAATGTCACCGGAAAGTTCACGCTCTCGCCGGAAAACGCATGAAGGCATCGGAAACTACATACGATCTTCATCATTTTTTTCAGTTTTGTTCCTCAATCAACATGCAACCATAATAGATTTTCCAGAACTTCATCACCTTCGTTGAACCTTCATAGAAATCCATGAACCTTCATCCTTGTTCATGCAATTTGTCCAGGAACCGATCAAGAATCTTCAACCACCTTCATCAATGTTCATCACACATTCATAGACCTCCAAAGATTTTCCAGAAAACTGCAAGAGTATTCACCCGTCTTCATCAACCTTCAACGAACTTCACCATCTCCAAACGATCGTTATCATCTTCATACGATCTTCCACGAATCTACGAACCACCAACCTCCAAGTTTTCTCCGCAAGATTATTCACCGGTTCAAGTCTTTCCAGAAAACTTCAAGAACATTCACGAGAGGACTTCAAACAACATCACGAACCAGATCTGGATCTAACTTCGTCTCCATCATTTTTCCAGGTTCATCTCAACTTCACAAATCATTCATCAATTCTTCAACAAGATCTTCATCAAGATCTTCGTCGATATATTCGTTGAATCTTCGAATGAGCTCCTTCGCAACAACACATCTCCAGATCCCCCAGCTTCATCCATGAATTTGCAACGAGCTTCTGAGGTTTCAACATGAAATTTTCTCTTCACCACAGGATCCCAATCTCCAGGTCGGTAAACTGCCAACTCGTGAGCCTTCTTTCCAGATTTTTTCCATCGATGAATCAACTCCTTTATCATCTGATTCAGAGGAGAGCGAGAGAGGTTTGAGATGAAGCGGAGTAATTGAGTTGTTATCAAGGAAGATGCAGAAAGTTGAGGGGGAAGAAGCGGAGGTTAAGACGGCGAGGAAAAGATGGATAACGGTGGAAGTTGGGGAAGAAGAAGCTAGGGTTTGCCCACACAAAAGGAAGGAGAAGACTCCATGGCTAATCCCAAGTTTGGTTAGTGGGCTTAGGCCCAACAAAGAATTTCCTGTTCCGTACACCCCCCCGTTTCTCTATCTGCACCCGTTTACTATTGGATGTTTCCTGTTGAAGATTGGTGGGCCAAGCCCACCCATATAATTTCTAGACTCACACCCTCCCATTTTCCAAACGCACCCCCCGTTTCCCTTGTGTTTTTGTTTTTGGCTGATGTATTGTGGACTGGGCCCAATTGCTTTTCTGCTGAATTCCATCCCCTGTTTGGCTGCTGTAACCCCCTTCCCTTTATTTTCTTTTGATTTTTGCTTTTGTATTGGATATTTCTTTGTAATAGATTTTAGTAATTCCTTACTATTTTCTTTTAGAAATTATAGTTTTATTTTTCCTTTAGAATATTATTACATATTTGTTAGCATAGAATTTATATTCTATTTTTTAAGGTATTATTTTCTTTGTAGGGAATTATAGAATATTATAGAGTTTTACATAGGATTTTATATTCTATTTTTCTGTATGCAATTTCTTTCAATATTTCTTTAGAAATTTTATTCTATTAGGATTTATTCTCAATTTTAGGAGTTGAATATTATTTCCTTTTGTTATTGGATTTCTCTCCTCATTTCTCTTCTGCTATCTGATTTTATCTTTGATTTTATTCTGTGCTGGACGTGTGACATGATTCGATTGGAGAATGATTCTCAATATCATTTCTCTATCTTGTCTTTGACACAGATATTAATACGCTACATCTTAGAGTTTGATTTATCGTATAAGTCAAATCATGATGGTTTAGCGTTACACTGGTTCTGATTCGAAACGTCATCATCAAGGATCCAGAGAGGAGAAGATTGGAATGGAGCTTGCGCAATGTCGAGGGCCAGCGGAGCCGCTTCGTTCGATTACGTTTTTCTTATTCAAGTCTTCGTGCAACCATCGAGTGTTGTGAGCTATGGCGTTAGATACGTAGGAAATGGTGATTGAGGGGTTTCCTCTCGATCGTCTAGAGTGTTTAGTGTAGCACCCTTTGGGTGATATACGATGCATTCGCTCTTATGCCTTAGGTTCTTGCGTGTGTGTGTCTTGAGTTCCTTCCTGTTTAGGCGTGTTAAGCATGCTTCCTCTTTGTTCTCGCCCCCCGTGCGATTGAAACCCCTTTTCTCTCACGTTCAGGCGATTGAGACCCCTTCTCTTGTCCCTGTGCAATCGAGACGTGTTTTCTGTAGTTAGCCGAACTACGTTTGCTCTGATCTCTCGTACCAGACGAGAGTATGTATGCATAGGATTGCGATAATCCTAGCGAGCTCTCTTTCCCCCTGTTTTCTGTAGTTGGCCGAACTACGTTTGCTCTGATCTCTCGTACCAGACGATAGTACGTAGGCATAGGATTGCAATAATCCTAGCGAGCTCCCTTTCCCTCCATTTTTTGTAGTTGGACGAACTACAACTGCTCTGATTTCTTGTACCAGACGAGAATATGTAGGCATAGGATGTGATATCCTAGCGAGCACACTAACAACTAACTTCTCTGTTCTCTCACTGCCGTGCGATCGAGACTTCCCCGCTGATGACTAATTTCCCTTTCTCTTGCCCTAGCGCAATTGAGACCAGACCGTAGTTCTAGTTCCCGTAGGTTCCCATACCTTTAAAACCCGACATACTACGTCCGTTCTACCGCAAACAGGTAATGCCTAAGTCTCAAATGGTTGAGCAACATACACCTAACTGCTAGAATGCGTACGCTAGTATCATCAACCTTTCCTCTCACCCCTGTGTGATCGAGAACACCCCGTAACCCGTAGTATCCAGAACTACGTAAGCTCTGATCTCTCATATCTGTTGAGAATAGGTAGGCACAATACTGACGTATTGGTGAGCCACCTTCCACCTTCCCCATCCTTTTACCCGTAGTTAGCCGAACTACGTTGACTCTGATTTCTCATTCTCTGATGAGAATACGTAGGCACGAAGCGCGACGCTTTGCTGAGTCATTTTTCTTTTCAGACCAGCCTTGATAGGTAGATAGATAAAACCAACCTGTCAAATAAACACAACAAGCATGGATCCCATCGAGTACGATGGACGTGAGGGGTGCTAATACCTTCCCCTTGCGTGACCTACTCTCGAACCCAGACATGGTTGCGATGACCTTGTCTTATACCCTTTCGTCAGGTTTTTCCGATCGTTTCCTTTCCCGTTCTGAGGGATAAATAATGAAAGGTGGCGACTCTTCTGTTTTGCCGGCACCTTATTTTCGCAGTAGCGACAGCTAGCGACTCTGATGGGGACCCAATGTCTCCTATGCGAGTCAATCTAGGGATCTAACGTCCCCTGCGTGAGTCAATCCTAGCGCTTGCGTGTTTATCTGTTGGGTTTGCGTTTATTTATCGCACTTTACTTTCCTGCACTTTTATTTTCAGTAATATGATTATTTGTTATGCTGTTGTGGGAGGGGAGCTCTGATGAGTGATAAGCTAGACCCAGGCTTGAGTGTATACCTAGCGTTAGTTGTGGAAAGTAGTGGGCGTGTGCATGCTTTGCATGTACTCGTGTCTCACAAAATCCACGCTCAGACGAGATTCTCCCGGTTGACTTCTTTTCCAGCCCTTTGGGCTTTAGGGGTTGTTGGTTTGGAGGGTTGTCGACTCTGGGAACCGATCACTTCTGACTCAGCTGAGTGAGGCCTCTTCAGGGAGTGATGATGCCAAACCAGAAATGGTGAATGTATCATCATTTCGTGAAAGTCTGTGATGCTGGGAAACACATAGGATGCCGAACCTTTGTCAGTTTAGGTCCATACTTGTGAGTGGGAGGGTTTTTGTAGGAAACTTGACTTCCAGCCAACCCGGTATTTTGGTTTTCTCTCGTTAGAGCGAACTTGTCCCGTCAGCAGCGCATCAGTATTCAGAGCTTTGTGGGGGCTGTGATCCCGTGTTTGTTTGCATCTTGCATTGCATTTCATGTGCATCTCATGCTTGCATGTCCATCCTCGGCCGGAACAGAAAGCTTACCCGTCTTTTGTCCAACTGCAGTTGAGTTCCCGACATCCGCTTTAGACTTGAGTTTGCTTCTGGAAGGATCATGGACTCAGACGAGCAGAACTTGGTTGTTACCAGGGCAGAGTTTGAATTGTTGAAGGATCAGTTGAGTCAATTCATGGAAGCTGTGGCAACTATGACTAGAGATGAGGCCAATGATCAGAGGATCCCGATGAATAATGTTGCTCAAGCTCAGAATGTGCAGATTCCTATCAGAGATAAAGATGCATCTTCTCTCCATGACACAGACTATCAGCATTTCACTTTCCCTGTGCCAGATTATCAGAGGGTTGTTCCGAAGGTTGATGCTGAGAACCCGCAGACTGTTGAGTTTATGAGAAGATATCGTCTGTTAGAGGAAAAGCTTGATGCTCTGATGAGTCAGAATACTCTTAATTTGAATGCCTTGAGAATGTGCTTAGTGCCAGGTCTTGTGATGCCTCCTAAGTTCAAAATGCCGAATTTTGAGAGGTTCAAAGGGGATAGTTGTCCGAAGCTACATTTGATAATGTTCTGCAGAAAAATGACTTTGTATGTCACCAATGATCAGCTTATGATTCACCGCTTTCAGGATAGTCTGAGTGGAGCATCGTTGAATTGGTATATGCAGTTGAAGAGTGATTGCATCAGATCATGGTCAGATTTAGTCAATGCCTTCGTGAAGCAGTACGACTACAATCTTGACATGGCTCCTAGCCGCACGCAGTTGCAAGAATTATCTCAGGCGGATAATGAATCCTTCAGAGGATATGCGCAGAGATGGAGAGAATTTGCTGCTCGTGTTCAACCCCCACTTCTGGACAGAGAGTTGGTTGATATCTTCTTGGGTTCCTTGAAAGGCCATTACTTTGACAAGTTGATCAGTGGTAGAGCGTCAAACTTTGCTGATTTGGTGATAGCAGGAGAACACGTTGAGAGCGGAATCAAGAGTGGAAAGATTCGAGATATCCCTGATACTTCAGTTTATGAAAGTGAATTAGTTGTCGGTTCTCAAGAAGAATGGGATAAAGGAAGTTATGTTATCCCAGAATCTCCCGTGCCTCAGATTCAGTGTTCATACACTTCGAGTGTTCAGAGTCAGTAATTTGTTGGGTCTGTATATCAGATATCTGTTCCCTTCCAGTGTCAGCAGTCTTATCGTCGTCAACCTACTAGACGAAGACCAAGGAAGCCAAAGAGGAATTTTGCTCAGCTACCGGTATCGTACAGTCAGTTATTGCCGGATTTGATTGAGAGTGGGTTGGTAGTTCTGAAAGAAATTAATCCTGCGATTCCTCCGTATCCGCCAGGTTTTGATGCCAACGCCCACTGTGAGTACCATGTTGGGGCACAGGGGCACTCAACTGAAGACTGTAAGGTGCTTCGAAGCCAAGTTCAGACTCTACTGGATTCTGACAAGATCTCAATCACGCCTCAGGGTGTTCAAGTTAACAACCTTCCTTCATCCAACCGAGTGGGTGTATCAGTTCATGTTATGGGAGAGTTCACTGAGAGAAGATGTTCAGAAGAGTATCAGGATGACTTCGACGATCAATTCTGAAGATGGCTGGCTCAGCAGCAAATCAAGTTCGAAAAGCCCGGTTCCCAGAAGCCGGCAATCTGTGTTTTATCATGTCATTTCTTTGCATTTGTAGTTTCTTTCCTGTTAAAGCGCAAATTGCATTTGTAAAACTTGTATTGTTTTCAATTGATATTGATAATGAAATGAATATGCATGTTTAGATTTAGTCCATTCGTGTTCACTCAATGTTTGAACTGATGTCAAATGCTTGTTTAAGCGGAATCCAGGGAGGATGACGAAATCCAATGATGCGTAAGCTTCCGATGCTATGCTTTTGAATGAAAACCTGTTGATGATGTACATGCATTGTTTCAAATCCCAAACACCGGAGATATAAGGAAGATAATCCCTTGTCAACCCCTTTGAGCCGAGTAGTAGGAGTTTCTTTCTAAAGATAGAAAAACCCTCAATCTTAACCCGGGGCAGGGTATGTGTCAGTTTATTTGACCAGGCGTTCAAATTACAAATCGAGTGTCCGTTCGAGGATTAATCACACCGCTATAGGTCGTACCTAAAAAACCATGATGGTTAAACTTGGCCGATCAGGAGCAAAATAGTCACAATCTCTTTAACAAGTCAAGCGAGCCGATGCCATACGATTTGTTCAAAAAATAAGAAAGAAAAAATCGAAAGAAAAAGCCTGCTAAGTCGAATCTTGAAAGCAAGCGACTTAGGAAAAAATTAGGGCATCCTGCTGGACTTCAAAATCGAAGAAAATCAAAAGAGTTAGTCCAGGAAAAAGTTAGGGATCGAAAAAACAAAAAGATGAAAAGGATCGCGAAAGAAAAATCCTCGAAAAGAACGAAATCGTGTGGCTACCGATGCCCAAACAAAGACGAAAAGCGAGTGACTGTCACTCTGAAAACTCGTGGTTTCCTGAACCGTCACTCCTGTCATTCAACCTATGAAAGGTGAGCGCTAAGGTCGATTTAGCTGAGTATAGGATTTGAGAACATCACGGAGAATGGGTGGGTTAAAATGAATTTTGAGCCTGTATCCTTTCTTTCTTAAACCGTGAACCTGACCACGTTACAACCTGGAAAAGTCCTAATTGAAATAGGTTTGTTTCGAAAGCATACTTCGGTAAAGATCGCATCGGAACTGACTCCTTGAAAGGATTCCTCTTACAGTGTTGTATCGATATTGACATGTTGATGAATGATTTCATACACTTTATGTCACAAATTTTTTTCCAGCGAACAGGAATGGATTTTGAAAACTGTCATATGCATTGCATTTGATATGTCTTTTATGCAGAGCAACTTGTTTTACTAGCGAGTAAGCGCTTGACAGCGGGAAAGTTCCCACGATGGAAAGTCTGATCAGAATAGAATGCAGAATGACTGTATTCCGGTGAACTGGGGCAAGCTATGTCAAATGATCATAGTATGGGAGTCAGCCATCCAAAAGTCAGTTAATCTAAAGCAGTCAGGTCAAGATCCCGTGAATCTCTCGAGGACAATCAGAGGTGTTTCCTCACAGATTAGCCAATCCGAGGCAAAGTCGTTGCAAGACAGGGGCAGGCCACCCTAAGAGCGCAGAAGTTATTTCTGGCCCGTGGGGAAATTAATGTGAAACACCTCTTTGAGGTTTAAGATGCTGAGACAGATTCGGGTGTATAGATTGCAGATTTCCTTTCAAGGAACATCCCCACAGAGATCCCACAGGCTGGGGCAAAAGCCGAAAGCGAAGGAATTGTTCCTCTCCATATCCGCAGAGTTTACCAAAAGTCGTTATAGATTCTGGGGCAAGCCATCTTGAGTTCGTTTCATGGCATATTTTTCCAAGCAAGATGATTCCTTCTTCCCCAGCAGGTTCAATTGTGTTTCCCCATGGAGTCTGAACAGGGGGTTGTGAGCATTAATGTGTCTCCCCGAACGGAGATAGATTTGTAAGAGCACAGATTGTGTCTTAGTTATATCTCTATGTTTTGATGATAACACTTATAAATTTTGTATTCAAGAATTATATACTCTAAACGTGTTCTAGATTGTTTGCTACAGGCACTAAAGAAGATTATCTTAAGAAAGCAAAATTGCATCTGAACATTGTTCGTATGAAAGACTTCATAAGTTCAAGAACATCTTAAGTGAAGATCTAAACACTGCTCCCAGAACAATCTGACTACTGTCTCTTGAAGATTCTGAAGAAGGAGCCTCTAAAGCATAGAAGACTCTGCTCGGAAGGATTTACACGCTCAAGCACACAAGCTGCACATACTCTGATTCAGCTCAATCTGAAGAACTTTCAAGACTCTGATGATCCAGATGATCCGTGATCTGAAGACTCTGAAGATTCAGATTCTAATGTTGAAAGCTGAACTTACTTTGAAGAAGATTTAAATATGTACGTTGGTGTTTCTCAACAGCTCTTTCCTATTTTGTGCTAGACACAAGGACACAGACAAAAAGGTTTTATCTGTGCATTCCATTCTGAGGAAAGTTTTCTGCAAGTAAAGACAAAAAGCATCAGGCTTGTTTCAGCACAGCCTCCAATGTGAAGACAAAAGGCTCTAGGCTTTTCTGCACAGCCTTCAACGTAACAAGACTTCTTGGATCTTAGTGCCTATATAAAGAAGTCCACTCCATTTTCTTCAGCATCGAATCTCTAGCAAAATCACTCCTCAAAGCAAATCTCAAAAAGCTCTTAATCATATTACTTTGCTTTATCTTTATTCTTAACTTAAGAGAAATATCACTGTTGTGATAACAGCTTATTAGAAGCATTCTTACTCTTGTAAAAGTTACTTTGTTTGTAAAAGGTTTTCCTTAAGAGGATCCAGTTGGGATCAGCTGCTCTTGAGAAGACTAAGAACGGTTGTTCTTAGGTGTTGCTATTTGTAATCTGTTTGATTAAAATAGTGGATTAAGTCCTTGACAGAGAAAGGCAAATCACTCTTGAGAGGGTGGACTGGACTAGTTGTTTTCAATGAACCAGGATAAAAATATCTGTGTTCTAATCTTTGTTTTTTAGTCTTACTTATTCAACCCCCCCCCCCCTTCTAAGTAATTTTCTCACCTTCAGTTGGCATCAGAGCTCCGGTTCTGCGTGTGCTCCACTTAACCGTGACAGTTAAAGATCCAGTGAGAAAGATACTTTGATATTTGTGTTGTTGTCATTATGGAAACAGCTACATCAACTTGCAACAACAAATATGAAGGAGATAGGATCAGTACCAAGCCACCCATGTTTGATGGGGAAAAATTTGACTATTGGAAAGATAGAATAGAAAGTTTTTTCCTCGGGTATGATGCTGATCTTTGGGATATGGTCATTGATGGATATAAACATCCTACTGATGAGGATGGCAAAAAGATTGATAGAAAGTCAATTACTGAAGTACAGAAAAGAGATTTCAAGAATCACCACAAAGCCAGAACTATATTGCTTAATGCAATCTCTCATACTGAGTATGAGAAGATTACAAACAGAGATACTGCTCATGACATGTTTGAGTCACTCAAAATGACTCATGAGGGAAATTCTCAGGTTAAAGAGACCAAGGCGCTGGCGCTCATACAGAAGTATGAGGCATTTAAAATGGAAGAGTCTGAAAATGTAGAAACTATGTTTTCTAGATTTCAGATTCTTACTGCTGGTCTGAAAGTTCTGGATAAGGGCTACTCAACGTCAGATCATGTCAAGAAGATCATCAGAAGTCTTCCCACCAGATGGAGACCAATGGTGACTGCACTGAAGATGGCAAAAGATCTGAATAAGATCTCCTTAGAAGAACTTATCAGTTCTTTGAGAAGTCATGAAATAGAGCTGGAGGAAGATGAGCCCCAGAAGAAAGATAAAGGTAAATCCATAGCTTTAAAATCTAACAAACCTGTTAAAGCTTTGCAGGTAAAAGAAGAAAGTTCTGAAGAATCGTCTTCTGAAGAAGAAGATGAACTGTCCATGCTTTCCAGAAGAATCAACAAGCTCTGGAAGCACAAGGGAAGGAAGTTTAACAACTTCAGGAAAGCTGACCACAGGAAGGAATCTTCTGGACACAGAAGATCTGGAAAGAAAGAGGTCACATGCTATGAATGCAAGGAACCTGGGCACTACAAAAATGACTGCCCCAAACTTCTCAAGGAGAAACCCAAGAGAAAGTTTGATAAAAAGAAAAAGGTTCTTATGGCAACTTGGGATGATTCAGATGAATCTGAATCTGAATCTGAAGCAGAAGAAGAGTGTGCCAACATGGCATTAATGGCTGGAATAGAAGATCAGAATGAAGAATTATCATCTGAATCTGAGTCAGACTCCGACTCTGATGCTGAAGAGGTAATGTCCAAACTTACCAAAGATGAACTTATAAAGGTGTTATCTGAAGTCTTGAAAAGCTACAATAATATCAAACTCAAGAACAAGAAGCTGAAAAGCAATCTTGAATCTGAGATTGATAATCTGAAAACAGAACTTGTTGAGCAGAGAGAAATAAATTTAAAAATAAAAAATGATTTGGAAATTGTTCAACAAGAATCTGACTCTGAAGCTAAGTCATCTGAAAATATTTTGGAAAAATATGACTCCAGTTTTCAGAGGTTCCTCACTAAAAGCATAGACAGAAGCAAGATGGCTTCTATGATCTATGGAGTTAGTAGGAATAAAAGAAAGGGAATTGGATTTCAATCTTCTTCTCTTGAAAAAGATGTAAGACCAATACCTGTAGATGATCTGATTATTAAGATAACTCCTTTATACTCTAATTTTAAATTTGGTCATTTAAATGATATTAAACACACGAGCTCTGAAAAGAATACTCATGTGTTTAGATCTAAGGCAAGTCTAAACAAAAACTATGTTGAAAAACAAAAGTTTAGACAAACCTACAAGGCAACTAACCCTAAAGGACCCAAGAAGATCTGGGTACCTAAAGACAAAATAATCCCTGTTGCAGATGTCCTTAGCAGCAAAGTCAGGACACCAATCATGGTACCTGGACTCTGGATGCTCACGACACATGACGGGAGAAAGGTCTATGTTCCAAAGTCTGGAACTTAGATCTGGAGGGGACGTGAAATTTGGAGGGAACCAGAAGGGTAAGATCATTGGCTCTGGAACTATAGGTAATGGCAACCTACCCTCTATTTCTAATGTTCTGTTAGTTGAAGGATTGAAACATAATCTATTGTCCATAAGTCAATTAAGTGACAATGGTTATGATATCATCTTTAATCAAAAATGTTGCAAAGCTGTATGTCAAAAGGATGGTTCTATCCTATTCAATGGAAAGAGGAAACACAACATTTATAAAATTAACCTTTCAGAACTTAAAGTTCAAAATGTAAAATGCCTCTTATATGTGAATGATGAGCAATGGGTCTGGCATAGAAGATTGGGGCATATTAATATGAGACGTATATCTCAGATTAATAAACTCAATCTGGTCAGAGGACTTCCTAAGTTGAAGTTCAACTCAGATGCTCTGTGTGAAGCATGTCAAAGAGGTAAATTTTCAAAATCTCATTTTAAATCAAAAAATGTTGTTTCTACCTCCAGACCATTGGAATTACTTCACATTGATCTGTTTGGACCAGTGAAAACTGCATCCATCAGAGGCAAGAAGTATGGGTTAGTCATTGTAGATGACTACAGCAGATGGACATGGGTAAAGTTTCTAAAACACAAGGACGAGTCTCATTCTGTGTTCTTTGACTTCTGCAATCAAGTCCAGACTGAAAAAGATTGTAAAATTATTAAAGTCAGAAGTGATCATGGTGGAGAATTTGAAAATAAATATTTTGAAAAATACTTTTCTGAAAAAGGCATTGCACATGATTTCTCCTGCCCTAGAACTCCACAACAAAATGGAGTTGTAGAAAGGAAAAATAGAACATTGCAAGAAATGGCCAGAACCATGATCAACGAGACAAATCTGGCAAAATATTTCTGGGCAGAAGCAATTAACACAGCTTGTTATATTCAGAACAGAGTGTCTATAAGACCTCTTCTGAAAAAGACTCCCTATGAATTGTGGAGAAACAGAAAGCCCAACATTGCTTATTTTCATCCTTTTGGATGTATTTGTTATATGCTTAATACTAAAGATAATCTGAACAAGTTTGATTCCAAAGCACAGAAGTGTTTCATGCTTGGTTATTCTGAACGCTCTAAAGGCTACAGAGTATTGAATACTGAAACACAGATTGTGGAAGAATCTATTCATGTCAGATTTGATGATAAGCTTGGCTCTGAAAAGCCAAAGCAGTTTGAAAGTTCTGCAGATAGAGAAGTGATTCTCACAGACTCTGAAGGCTCAGAGGCAGAAAAGGCAAAGAACAAAGAATCTGACGCAACCCCAGATGCTACTCCTTTGACTTCCCAACTAAACAACTTGCATATTTCTGAAAGACCAATCGTCAGAGGATCTTCTTCCAGAATCAAAGCTTCTCATCCAGAAGATGTGATAATTGGAAAGAAAGATGATCCCATAAGGACAAGATCATATCTCAGAACTTCTGAATCTTCCTTATTTGGCTTAGTGTCAATGATAGAACCAACATCTGTAGATGAGGCTCTGGAAGATAATGAATGGATTATAGCTATGCAAGAAGAGCTGAATCAATTCGCCAGAAATGAAGTTTGGGATCTGGTTCCTAGACCTAAAGGATTCAATGTCATTGGAACAAAATGGGTCTTCAGGAATAAGCTGAATGAAAAGGGAGAAGTAGAAAGAAATAAAGCAAGGCTGGTTGCTCAAGGATATAGTCAACAAGAAGGTATTGATTACACTGAGACATATGCTCCAGTGGCAAGGTTAGAATCTATTCGTCTTCTTATTTCATTTGCTGCACAGAATAACATCACTCTGTATCAGATGGATGTTAAAAGTGCTTTTCTTAATGGTATTATAGAAGAAGAAGTATATGTCCACCAACCTCCTGGTTTTGAAAGTGAAAACTTTCCAGATCATGTTTTCAAATTAAAGAAATCCCTTTATGGATTAAAACAAGCTCCCAGAGCTTGGTATGAGAGGTTGAGCAACTTCCTTCTGAAGAAAAATTTTATCAGAGGAAAAGTGGATACAACTTTATTCTGTAAATCTGTTAAGAAAGATCTGTTGATTTGTCAGATTTATGTAGATGACATTATTTTTGGATCAACAAATATTACGCTTGGAAAGGAGTTTGCTAAATGTATGCAGGAAGAATTTGAAATGAGCATGATGGGAGAATTGAGATTCTTCTTGGGAATCCAAGTCAATCAGACTCCAGAATGCACCTATATACATCAAACCAAATATGTTAAAGAGCTTCTGAAGAAGTTCAACATGGTTGATAGCAAAATGGCAAAGACTCCAATGCATCCTACAAGCACTCTAGGTAAGGAAGAGGTGAGTAAGAAGGTAGATCAAAAACTCTACAGAGGTATGATAGGATCTCTTCTATATTTGACTGCTTCTAGACCAGATATTCTGTTTAGTGTCTGCTTATGTGCTAGATTCCAATCAGATCCTAGAGAATCACACTTAACAGCTGTTAAGAGGATTCTGAGGTATCTGAAAGGTACTGCTAACATGGGTTTGTGTTACAGAAGATCTGATGAATTTTCATTAGTTGGATTCTGTGATGCTGACTATGCTGGAGACAGAGTTGAACGTAAAAGCACTTCTGGAAGCTGTCAGTTTCTTGGAAGTCATCTGATCTCATGGTACAGCAAGAAGCAACCTACCATTGCACTATCAACTACAGAGGCAGAATACATTGCTGCTGCTGGATGTTGTACTCAGATGCTCTGGATGAAGAGTCAATTAGAAGATTATCAAATCTATGAGAGTAATCTTTCTATCTTCTGTGATAATACTTCTGCTATATGTTTGTCAAAAAATCCAATCTTGCATTCTAAGGCAAAACATATAGAAATTAAACATCACTTCATCAGAGACTATGTTCAGAAGGGTGTAATTAATCTAGCCTTTGTTGATACAGATCATCAATGGGCTGACATTTTCACAAAACCCCTTGCTGAAGATAGATTTAAGTTCATTCTGAAAAATATTTGTATGGATTTATGTCCAGAGTAATATTTCTCAGAGGCAACCTCTCAGATGCAAAATGTTTAATAATCTGAAGTATTTCATCTGTCTATTTATTCATTTATATTCATTTGATGATTTCGTTTTGGGTAAAACTCTGAACTAACAAGCTCAGAAGATCTGAAGGTTGGAAACGTTTCATTTCGTGAGAGAAATCAAATGAGCCAACAAAGCAAACATGTGGCATTCAATTTCTGAAAAGATTGAGTGCTTAACTGATTTGACGTTTGAGGTAATGCTTTGAAAATCTCACTTTTCTTGTTTTTCCCCCAGCTGTCATAATTTAATGTGAAATGATTACTTTTCATTTAATGCTGTCCAAACGTGCGTAAGTGTCTTTTGTGTGCCCTATGCTTGATTTTTGGTTTCCTATATATATCACCTATCACACTTCTATCACACTTTCCACATTCACTTCATTCATGCGTTTCTGCTTCCTTTTCAATCCTTTCCAAAACCCTAAACCGAAACCAAGGTTTTCTTCTTCTTCAATGGCGTCAACTTCAAACACTGCTGCAAAACCTAACAAGACTATCATGTACAAAGAACCTGAACGAACCTTATTCACTCCAGTGGCTGATCTAGAAGTGCTCTGTGAAAGCTTCATTGACCTTGACTCTTTAAAGGAAAATGGGTTTGATCTCATTTCTGTCATTAAAGCTCAAGGGTGGGAAAAATATTTTGAAAGGTTGATGGGTCCTGTTTTTCCAACACTGGTTAAGGAATTTTGGATACATGCAAGCGCTGGTCCCAAGTTTATACATTCTTCGGTTCTTGGGGTGGAGATAGTCATCACTGAAAACCTGATTAGACAACTGTTAAGCTATACTGAGTCTGATGGTGTTTCAAATCTTGCTTCTTCTCGCATCGATATGGCTAGGGTTTATGAAGAAGTTACTATTGCTGGTTTGCCGTCAAGTAAGGTTAAAGATTTAAAACCCATTTATAGGATCTGGGCGAAAATCTTTATGAGTACGTTTTTCCACAGAAAACCTTCAAACTCTCCAGATTATGTGAGTTCTGAACATTTGTATTTTATGTACTGCATTAGCAAAAATGTCAAAGTGGATCTACCGTATCTCATCTTCAGCCATTTACTAACTCATGTCAAAGAAACCAGAGAGGAAGTAAGGGCGAAAGCTGGTAAAGTAAGGACATGGATACCCCTGGGAAGGTTGATTTCTGATATACTTGTTGAGAACAAGCTGGTTCAACATCTGACTGATGCGAAGATTACAGAAGATCTGACTCACATCATTGGCTCTGAAATTAATGGACTCAATCTGAAGAGGATGAAAATCATCTCAGAATTGAAAGGACAACTCAGGAAGATCAACTCTGACGAGATTCAAGGTAGAAGAGTTCCTGTGGAAGATTTTCCACTGTTCAGTGCAGATGAACCTAAGGAATTTGTCTGGCTGTACATTACTGAATGCCTAAAGGAAGGAATCCCTTTACCTGCCAATCTCGTTCAAAAGCCTGGAGAATAATTGCCTAATCAGATGAAGGAAAGGCGCAGTAAGAGGAAGGCTGACGAAGAATCCGTTCAGAAGAAGAGAAAAGCTCCTGAAGCATCAAGAAAGAAGAGGAAAGAAGGAAAGAAGGCCAGAAGCAGTCCAAGAGAAGCTACTCTGGAAGAAATCAGAGACACCATTCAACAGGTATTAGCCTCTGATCCTACTCCTACTATTCATTCACCACTATCTTCACCACAACTCTCTCCAAGCCTCATACCAAGAACTTCAAAATCTAGAAAGTCTGTCAATATCTCATCCGAACAACTATCCTCTGAACCAATAAATTTACAATCATCTCCAGCACCAATCCCATCTAATCCACAACCAACTTTGTCGCAACAAGAGAATCCCCACTTAGAGACTCCCCAACCACAAACAATTATTTCAGAACAAAATCATCCAGAGACTGTTCAAACTGAACACTCTGAACAAGCAATTCCCTCAGAAGATCCAAATCTTTCTGACAATATTCTTGATATTCCACCCCTCAACCAAACAATTGAAATTTCTTCTACATCTGTTCACTCAGATGAATCCTCTGATTCATCTGATTCATCTGACTATGATTCAGAATCACTCAAACAAGCTCGCTCTGAGAGTGTTATGAAGAAACATCTTAACATTGCTTTGTTTCATACCCCACCAAACTCTCCATCTCAACAACCATCTGAAGCTCAACCCTCTGACACTCAAACAGCTGAAAACCAAACCATTCCACAACCACCTGAAACTAATCCATCTGAGAATCAAACTTCTCCTCATTCAGCTGAACTACCTCAATCTGTCATCCACACATCTCAACCACCCACACCTCAACCTCAACCATCTGAACCTACTCCTGCTAACACCCCTAATCCTTTTTCCTCTGGTCAGAATGAACAGTCAGATTTAGGATCTTGTGTTAATGCTATGTTTGATATTTTCAAAAAGGAGTTAGATTCTGAATATGATCGTGTTAAGGCTGTATGTATGTCTAGTTTGGACCCAAATGTTTCGAATACTGCGTGGAAGCGCTTCATCTGGATGTTTAACAAAGCTGCCCTAAAAGTTAGAGCAAAATGCTCTAAGCTTGCTAAGACTAAATTTGCTGAGTTAATAAAGGTGACACTGATGAACATGCCTCCTCCTCCTCCTGTGTTACTATTGGAAGCTGCTCCTCCAGTTGTTCCTGATTTTGAAATGGTTGAACAAGCTTCTGTTGAAAACCACTCTGAAGGGAATCCTGCTGCTGCTGCATCTGCTCCGTCTTCATCTGTGGTTTCAGAACTTGTGAATGATGTGAAGGATATCAAGGACTGGATGATCAAGCAAGAGAAAACAACCGATGAAATCAAGACCTGGATGTCTAAGCAAGAAGAGTCAGCTGCCAAGATGACAGAGCTTCTGACCCTCATTGCCTCTCGCCAGACCTAGTTTTACTTGTTGTTTTGCACTTGAACTGAGTTTTTGATGTTTGGTTATCGTTATTGTGTTTTGTGTTTTTTGGCCTCTGCCTGTTTGTCTGTGAACTTTGGTTTGTTTTGTTTTAATTGCATGCTAACATGTTTTGCTCCTATTTGCTTCTTTTTTATTTCCTTCCGTCTTTGAAAATCTTTTTGATTATGACAAAAAGGGGGAGAAAAAGAGAAACTGAGTGTTCAACTATAAGCATTTACCAAAACTAAAATTCAGACATTTTACTAACTTATTTGAATTTAAGTCTTTCAGATTACACTGCTATATCTGACATAATTCATTGAAGTTACCCTGAGACTGTGTCAACCAGAACCTGATTCTCTAAAGAAAATCTGAGTATTCAATCAACTCTGTTATCTTACTCTAATACATTTATTCAATCAACTGGCATCAAGATTTGACTCTGAACTCATTCATCAGGCTCTGAATCTGAAATATACTCAATCAGAAAGGGAAGTATTCTATTCTATTGTAGTATTTATTTCAGGGGGAGATTGTTTATCTCAGGGGGAGTTTCTAATTCTTACTCTTTATTGAACAAAATTTTCTCATGTTTTGTCATCATCAAAAAGGGGGAGATTGTAAGAGCACAGATTGTGTCTTAGTTATATCTCTATGTTTTGATGATAACACTTATAAATTTTGTATTCAAGAATTATATACTCTAAACGTGTTCTAGATTGTTTGCTACAGGCACTAAAGAAGATTATCTTAAGAAAGCAAAATTGCATCTGAACATTGTTCGTATGAAAGACTTCATAAGTTCAAGAACATCTTAAGTGAAGATCTAAACACTGCTCCCAGAACAATCTGACTACTGTCTCTTGAAGATTCTGAAGAAGGAGCCTCTAAAGCATAGAAGACTCTGCTCGGAAGGATTTACACGCTCAAGCACACAAGCTGCACATACTCTGATTCAGCTCAATCTGAAGAACTTTCAAGACTCTGATGATCCAGATGATCCGTGATCTGAAGACTCTGAAGATTCAGATTCTAATGTTGAAAGCTGAACTTACTTTGAAGAAGATTTAAATATGTACGTTGGTGTTTCTCAACAGCTCTTTCCTATTTTGTGCTAGACACAAGGACACAGACAAAAAGGTTTTATCTGTGCATTCCATTCTGAGGAAAGTTTTCTGCAAGTAAAGACAAAAAGCATCAGGCTTGTTTCAGCACAGCCTCCAATGTGAAGACAAAAGGCTCTAGGCTTTTCTGCACAGCCTTCAACGTAACAAGACTTCTTGGATCTTAGTGCCTATATAAAGAAGTCCACTCCATTTTCTTCAGCATCGAATCTCTAGCAAAATCACTCCTCAAAGCAAATCTCAAAAAGCTCTTAATCATATTACTTTGCTTTATCTTTATTCTTAACTTAAGAGAAATATCACTGTTGTGATAACAGCTTATTAGAAGCATTCTTACTCTTGTAAAAGTTACTTTGTTTGTAAAAGGTTTTCCTTAAGAGGATCCAGTTGGGATCAGCTGCTCTTGAGAAGACTAAGAACGGTTGTTCTTAGGTGTTGCTATTTGTAATCTGTTTGATTAAAATAGTGGATTAAGTCCTTGACAGAGAAAGGCAAATCACTCTTGAGAGGGTGGACTGGACTAGTTGTTTTCAACGAACCAGGATAAAAATATCTGTGTTCTAATCTTTGTTTTTTAGTCTTACTTATTCAACCCCCCCTTCTAAGTAATTTTCTCACCTTCAAGATTCTCCCCCAACCAGATGTATCCTAGGAAGGATCATCATATCCCCAGATGAGTCATGCGCAGAGGTGTATACTCATTCCTAGCAGTGGGTCAACAGGAAGTTTTCTCATAGAAGACTATCTGTAAGTGTTTAGCTCTCGATAGTTTAAACTTAAGTCTCCGACAGAGTTTTTTGTTCAGGATGATTCTTGAAGTCTTCAGCGAAGTTGTTTATTCAGGATGATTCTTGAATTCTTCAGCAGAGTTTATCCGTCCAGGATGATTCCTGAATTCCCAGAGCAGAGTTACTTGATAGTTCTCCCGAATCCCCAGCGAAGTCGGTCTCACCTTTCCAGCATTTATTTTGTTGGAGTAATTCTGCGATACCCTGTTATCGCTAGCGGAGTTGGCTTCACCTTTCCAGCATTTATTTTGCTGGAATGGTCCTTTGTGTACAGTTTCTCTTCGGAAGCCCGAGCCTGCATTTGCATCTTTGCATATATCATCATATTTGCATCATATTTGCATTTCATCCTCAAATCCATAGCATTTCCATCGTATGGAGCATTACGCCATAGAAAAATTCAAACATACGCATATGCATACGAAGCATAAGCCAGTTTGTTATCAGCCTTCCGTGGAAACGTGAATCACCCTGCGATCGATACATGGGCATTTATCCAGCAGTTGTGTTCAGGCAACTCATCAGTTACTTTCTCTCGGGTTTCAGATCATACAACGGTTATGTTTTGCCCAGCAGTCCTCTGATGACGACATCCCTAAGAAGAGTTCCTTTGTCCATCAGTCCTCTGATATCGATCGATTCTTTTATCGTTAATCTCCATTAACGATGTGTATCTCCGAGCAGATTCTCTTTCCGTTAATCACTATTAATGATGTGTCTCCCCAGCAAGTCTTCTTACCGTCTATCCTTAGCCGACGCGAGTTGTGAATACAATCTTCCATGGTTATTCAGCATTCAATGATTTGGATTTTGGATATTATTTTCTCTCCGTCTATCCTTGGACGATGCGAGATTTTAGGACGAACTTCAAATATGGTTTACTCTCCGTCTATCCTTAGGCGATGTGAGTGGCGGGTATAGTTTTCTTTCAGTTTAATTGGATGAGGTGTTGTTCTAAGAAGGTTTTCGTGCCGTCAATTCCTATTGAAGTCGTGGCTCTCTGAAGAATGTTTGATTTCCTTGTTGTCGATTCCTATTGACGACATGACTATTTGAAGATGGTTCTCTTACTGTCAATTCCTATTGACGATGTGGCCCTTTGAATATATTCTCTTTCCATCATCTCTTATGGACGAAAGGATTCAGAAGTTTGCTGAATAGTTGTGAAGTTCGTTGACGTAATCATTGATTTGATCTTTCTTTCCGTCGATTCCTATTAACGATGTGGTCCTTCGGACAAATTCTTCTTCCCGTCTTTCTTTAGACGATGTGAGTATCAGATTTGCTCCTGTTTACCCTCAGATGATGTGAGCGTGATGGCCTACTTCTCGTCTACTTTTAGACGACGTGAGTATTAGATGTCTACCCTCAGATGATATGAACGTGGTGGCTTTCTTTCTGTCTATCCTTAGACAATGTGAACGCATGGTGTCTTCCCGTCTACTTTTAGACGACGTGAGTATTATTTCTCTGTCTGACAAAGTGAAAGGATCAAGAGCATGTTGATCCAGCTCGTGGGTTTGATGTTTGTGGCGTTACACAGATGACTGGCAGCGAGGTCAGGTGTTCTGTATTTGATGAGCAGCCAATTTGTTGCCGTGCAACCGTATTCAGTTTTCTGGATATTTTTTCCCAATCAGTTTTGCAGTTTATTTCTGCAGGTTGGCAAATCACCAGTTACCGTGTAACCGTTGATCCCTTGATGACTTGAGGACGAAGTTCTACAGCTAAATCAAATGATCATCCTGACGGAGGTTTGAGATTACTTGTTCATCAGCTGGTTGCCGTGCAACCGTATTCAGTTTTCTGGATATTTTTTCCCAATCAGTTTTGCAGTTTATTTCTGCAGGTTGGCAAATTTCCAGGTTCTTTAGTATTCAACCGTCTTCTACCTTTGAATGTTTGAAAGTCGTTCGCTCTTCAACCCTTCAGGTCCAAGCCGTTTGAATAGGGGCAGCTGTTGCACCCTAAAATTTGACAAACCAATTCCTGTATTTGGCTTATGTTTCATTTGATTTTGCATTTTGCATTTGCATACCGCGTACATTGCATTTTTCAGTCAGATTGATTTCTGTCGGGATTACAGCCCTCTTCTCACGTTTCAGGCAGTTCAAACCAGTTCGAATAAGCAGGTTTTGTTGTGGAATTTGTGCTCGTCCCGATGATTCGGTCTACGATGTTGTTTTTGAGGATATTTCGGTGTCCGGTTTTTACCTTTTATTTCGCTATATTCTCGCATCTTTTTTAATTGATTTAATTGATCTTCATTGCATTTTCTAGATTTTTTTTCTTAATTTTTGACTTAGAAATTAGACTTGAAATTGTTTTTTAGATTTAATTTTCTATTTTTAGTTTTTTCTAGATATTAATAATCTTTTAATAGATTTTTAGGGTATTATGTCCATATTAATAGATTTTAAATAATTTTTCTAGATTTAGTTTCTTTTTAGAATAATTGATTTGTTTTAGAAATTAATAGATTTAATTCTTTTTTAGATATTAATTGAATTGTTTAGAATATAATAGGTTTTATTAATAGATTTTAATTTCTTTTTAGATTAGTTTAATTCTTTTTAGAATTTAATAGATTTTAAATTCTTTTTTAGAATTAATTCTTAGATGTTAATTAGATTTTAATCAGTTTTAATTAGGACTAATTAGCTTTGATTAGTTTCATTTAATTCAGCTTTAACCATTAATTAGCAGTTGTTAAGTACAGTCAATTAAGTCTGATTTGGTGGGCCAGTTGTCCTGATTTTGCAGGCCCAGTCCATTCTGTGCCACATGTCGCTATAAAAGCCAGCCACCTCGTTCTCTCTCCTCTGGACACCTCACACTTTCACGACCTCACAACACGCCACGTAGCCCCCTCCTCCCCTCTCTCTCCCAGACGCTGCCACGTAACACGGCTAGGTGGCGCGCCCTCGTCTCTCACATGCAAACACGCCAGAAAGCGTCACCGGAAAAATCATACGGCAAAAGCCCGCCTGAAATGTCACCGAAAAGTTCATGCTCTCGCCGGAAAACGCATGAAGGTACCAGAAACTGCATACGATCTTCATCGTTTTTTCCAGTTTTGTTCCTCAATCAACATGCAACCTTAGCAGATTTTCCAGAACTTCATCACCTTCGTTGAACCTCCATAGAAATCCATGAACCTTTATCCTTGTTCATGCAATTTATCCAGAAACCGATCAAGAATCTTCAACCACCTTCATCAATGTTCATCACACATTCATAGACCTCCAAAGATTTTCCAGAAAACTGCAAGAGCATTCATCCGTCTTCATCAATCTTCAACGAACTTCACCATCTCCAAACGATCGTTATCATCTTCAGACGATCTTCCACGAATCTACGAACCACTAACCTCCAAGTTTTCTCCGCAAGATTATTCACCCGTTCAAGTCTTTCCAGAAAACTTCAAGAACGTTCACGAGAGGACTTCAAACAACATCACAAACCAGATCTGGATCTAACTTCGTCTCCATCGTTTTTCCAGGTTCATCTCAACTTCACAAATCATTCATCAATTCTTCAACTAGATCTTCTTTGAATCTTCGAACGAGCTCCTTCGCAACAACACATCTCCAGATCCCCCAGCTTCATCCATGGATTTGCAACGAGCTTCTAAGTTTTCAACATGCAATTTTCTCTTCACCACACGGTCCCAATCTCCAGGTCGGTAAACTGCCAACTCGTGAGCCTTCTTTCCTGATTTTTTCCATCGATGAATCAACTCCTTTATCATCTGATTCAGAGGAAAGCGAGAGAGGTTTGAGATGAAGCCGAGTAGTTGAGTTGTTTTTAAGGAAGATGCAGAAAGTTAAGGGGGGAAGAAGCGGAGGTTGAGACGGCGAGGAAAAGATGGATGACAGTGGATGTTGGGGAAGAAGAAGCTAGGGTTTGCCCACACGAAAGTAAGGAGAAGACTCCATGGCTAATCCCAAGTTTGGTTAGTGGGCTTAGGCCCAACAACGAATTTCCTGGTCCGTACACCCCCTGTTTCTCTATCTGCACCCCTTTACTATTGGATTTTTCCTGTTGAAGATTGGCCGTCCAAGCCCACCCATATAACTTCTGGACTCACACCCTCCCGTTTTCCAAACGCACCCCCCGTTTCCCTTGTGTTTTTGTTTTTGGCTGATGTATTATGGGCTGAGCCCAATTGCTTTTCTGCTGAATTCCACCCCCTGTTTGGCTGCTGTAACCCCCTTCCGTTTATTTTCTTTGGATTTTTGCTTTTGTATTGGATATTTCTTTGTAATAGATTTTAGTAATTCCTTACTATTTTCTTTTAGAAATTATAGTTTTATTTTTCCTTTAGAATATTATTACATATTTGTTAGCATAGAATTTATATTCTATTTTTTTAGGTATTATTTTCTTTGTAGGGAATTATAGAATATTATAGAGTTTTACATAGGATTTTATATTCTATTTTTCTGTATGCAATTTCTTTCAATATTTCTTTAGAAATTTTATTCTATTAGGATTTATTCTCAATTTTAGGAGTAGAATATTATTTCCTTTTGTTATTGGATTTCTCTCCTCATTTCTCTTCTGCTATCTGATTTTATTCTGTGCTGGCCGTGTGACATGATTCGGTTGGAGAATGATTCTCAATATCATTTCTCTATCTTGTCTTTGACACGGATATCAATACGCTACCTCTTAGAGTTTGATTTATCGTATAAGTCAAATCATGACGGTTTAGCGCTACACTGGTTCTGATTCGAAACGTCATCATCAAGGATCCAGAGAGGAGAAGATTGGAATGGAGCTTGCGCAATGTCGAGGGCCAGCGGAGCCGCTTCGTTCGATTATGTCTTTCTTATTCAAGTCTTCATGCAACCATCGAGTGTTGTGAGCTGTGGCGTTAGATACGTAGGAAATGGTGATTGAGGGGTTTCCTCTCGATTGTCTAGAGTGTTTAGTGTAGCACCCTTTGGGTGATATACGACGCATTCGCTCCTACTTCTTAGGTTCTTGCATGTGTGTGTCCCGAGTTCCTTCCCGTTTAGGTGTGTTAAGCCTGCTTCCTCTTTGTTCTCGCCCCCGTGCAATCGAAACCCCTTTTCTCTCGCGTTCAGGCGATTGAGACCCCTTCTCTTGCCCCTGTGCAATCGAGACTTATTTTTTGTAGTTAGCCGAACTACGTTTGGTCTGATCTCTCGTACCATACGAGAGTACGTAGGCATAGGATTGCGATAATCCTAGCGAGCTCCCTTTCCCCCCGTTTTCTGTAGTTGGCCGAACTACGTTTGCTCTGATCTCTCTGTCATACCCTAAATTTGTCCTACCCTTTTGTAAATATTTTCGCATTTATTGTTTCATGCCGATTAGACACGTGTCCACCCGAAATTGGGTGTTTTTCAAAAAAATTCTTTTTGACCAATTAAAGCGTGACACATATCCTAAAATTCTTTGTGAATATTATTTTATTTCAATTTCTTAACTTTTCTCTTCCTTTTAAAATATTTCTAATAATAATAATATTTTGTATATATATATATATATATCAGATTATTTATGTTAATAATATTAATTAAGTTTATATCAATTTATTTGTATTAATTAGTATAATATTAGTTTTCTTATAGTTTTATCAATTTGCTTGTTATAGTTAATAGTTAGTATTGTTAATATTAATTAGTAGTTAATATGTTTAATTAATTAAAAACAAAAGAAAAATATTGGAAATAATGTTTGGATTTACATAAGGCCCACGATGGGAGGCCCGTTTGGTTTAGCTTTAAAAGAAGCTGAAGGAAAACCTAGGGGGATCACTGTTCACGACCGGAATTCCCAATTCACTCAAAAGAAAAACCCTAAAATTCAACTTCACTGTTGACCATCTGAAAACGAATCCGCCGCCACCCTCTTGCTATCAGAAAACCCTAAATGAAGACACTGTTCACCAATTAAACCCTAAAGATACCGCAACCTCTTGAAAACCCTAAATCGAAGGGATTGCTCATCCCATAGCTCAATCTGCCGCCACCCTAGAAGACTCATTACCGCCAAACGTCATCTCCCTCGTTCATCTGTTTCCACCGACAAAAAACCTTTCATCACCATTATTAAACTCCGCCTCCGCTATTATCATAGCAATGTTGAGTTCAACCGGGTGATTCTTTATTCCTTTCGCAGCTTGCAAATGGCGTTGGAAAAGCAACTTAGCGGTAAAGGGTTACGACTCAACGACATGTTTTCAAAACACCAGATACAAGATGGCGACAAATCCGTAGTGGTGCTTTGAGGGGGTATTTCCACAGGTTGTAGTTTCAACAGTGAGAAACACGACATAAAGGTAAAACCCTGAGTTATTTCATTGGAATCGAATGAGGTTTCTAATTTGTTTTTTCGTCGGTACCATCACTTTTAGCATAGCATGTTTCTTCAAGCTAGCATATGGTTCAAACTATTGTGATGTCTGTTTTAAGGGTTGTATTGAACTTACAGTCATGCTGTTGAAATAGCATTTATCATTTCCCTGTGTTATCTTCACATCCCATTTGTTGTAACTTGAGTATGCACCGCAATTTGGTTTGTGTCATTTTCTGCCGTTAGGTTATGAATATTGATTGATTTACTATTATCTTATCTGAGCTATTCCTAACTATTGTCATGCTCACGAAAGGGGTTTTGGTTTTGGTTCCAGTTCTTAATCACTGTTATAATTGATAGCTGCAAAGGAAAGAGACAGTGGCGAGACTCATGTTTAAATTCCGTTTTCCCATGACCACACTAACAACAGGATTTGCATTCGGTCCTGTTTCCATGTAGATCGTGCTACTGTTTCTGTTAATTTTTCATGTGCAGGTGATATAAATTGTTTCTCGGCACCGATACTCGACACTGTTGCAGTTAAGGCTAAAAAGGCGGTATCTCAAATCATATCAGAAATCCAATGGAGGGGGCATTCTTCGCAATTCGCTCCATCAGCTCTCAACTCGTGACGACATTGACGTGCCAATCTGGTGGCGTGTCGAATTTATGTATCATTTTTATTTTGAGTTTATGGCAGGTCACGCGTCGAGCAACATCTTAGCAGGCACATACAGGTGTGAAGGTTATGCATTCAAGGTAAGCTTTGGATTGAAACGCGTTCCCGGTGCGTCGCTGAGCTTATATTCCAATACCAAGATGACAACGTATAACAGAGATGCATATCGCGACAATAGGAGCTGTTTACCACCGCGGATTCTAGAAAGTGATCTGGTTCTGCTATGGAAACATAAGCTTGCAGCTACGATAATATTTCAGGGAGCAACTCGGTAGCCTCGTCGTGAAGATATCTTGCAGAATATGTGCTCTGAAGCAGAATCCTGTTAACTCAAGGATTATTAATCGACGGTAGCAAGCGGAGAGGAAATAATTTTTGCGTGTCGGTATTTCTTGATCTTTTATTGTGTGTAGGATAAGTTCTGCCATGCTATTTATTGTTTACATGTCTTAATTCAATCACCGTAAAATAGTAACAGAATGGAATATTTTGTTTAGACTCTTATTGGCATTAGCTTGGTCTGGGTAGTCTGGTTCGATCAAGATGTTGGTTATATCACATTTCGATACTGCTTGCACTTTGATTGAGATTTAGAGTAATAAATGTTGTAGATGTTGTTAGGATTTCAAAACATTGTGGTTATACATTACAGCTTCAGGCATTTCGCTTTGTTGCAGCTTATGTTTGGATTTTGTTTTTTCACTTTTAAGCTATAAACTCTGCTGTTGTTTGAGAATGATTTTAGCATCATACTGCTACTGTGAACAGCTACTGTGAACAAGGGTGGCCACATGCCGGTTGATCTCGTTTATGCATTTCTATCTTCCGAACCTCGACACAATTGGTTGTTTGTGTGGGGCTGTAATCTTAATTTTGTTGATTACCAATTGTGTATAGTTTTTGTTTTGATTGATATTGCGAGACTCATATCAGGGTTCATGCGGATTTCATATTTTTGAGTGTGTATTTTGAATGATAAGCCGTGAATCTTGGGTTTGCTTCGGTTATATTACGGGCTGTCATTTCCATTTTTTCTTTTGGTTTATGAATTTCGGCATCATTAGTAAGTTACGGTTGAGTTTGGCGGCGTCCATCCTTGTACGATTTCGGTATTGTGTTGAGTTTTGAGAGCTTCCACAGGCAGTTCAGTGTAATTGCTAGCCATTACATGAGTTTTAAATATTCAAGTTGCTCTGTTGGTGTGGCTGTCACAGATTTTCCGCCATCATTTTGGTTATACTAGTTATACTGATGTTGGTATTATGCAGGTTATACTGATGTTGATATTATACAGGTGGATAGGTCACGCTCATTTAGTTTGGATTGGTTAAGAAGAACACATCGTTCACACTCAATTCGATTCTTATTAATTAGCTTAATGTTTTAGTATAAATGTTTTTATTTAGATCTTAATTTTTACTAGTTAATTGACAATTTATCTTAAATTAATTTAATAAGCATTTTTCAAATTGGAATGTTTTATTCAACACACTAATTAATTAATTACAATTCAACATTATTTTCTAAGCAAAGTCATGGATTATTTTACAATGTATTTTCAAAATTTGATTAAGCATTTTTCTTCCCTAGTCCTATTTCAATATATTTTTCATTACCAAATTATTTTCTAATTAAATCACGAAGAAATTAAATCTTTGAAGTCTAGCACTTCTTGGATTTTTGGACGATTATTATTGGGGTGTACACCTTAAATAATATATTGTTCGATTTTTCGTTTTTTTTTCAAAATATATTCTTTAGAACAAGGAAATATCATAGGAATCGAGCATTCTGCATGATGTTTCTATCGTTCATTCAAACATTTTCCAAATGAAAAAGGTGTCGTCGAGATCTAGCATTTCGATAATACCCCAATTAATTGGTTGTGAGGCCTACGTCTCATTTATCAAATAATTGTCATTTCTCTCATTTTCAAATCCAATCTCATGTCCTCACATCTCGTACCTTAAACTATTTTCATACCTCATTTCACTTCAAATCTTTTTTCAAACATTTTCTCGATCAAACTTCGAAAGAAGGAGGTTCTTGGAGTCTAGCATTCCTTGAATTTTCGAGTGAATAGCTCTCGAGGCACGCCCTTTGGGTTGTTATTCACTCAACCTTTCGACTTTTTCAAACTCAACCGTTCTCTATATTCTCCTGAGTCGATTGCTCGTCCGCATTCGCAACCCATTTCTTTCACAATTCCTCGTGGTCTCGATATTAGGAGCACCCTCAGGGACTAATATCGTTTCTCACAACCTTAACCCTTGACACGTCGTCAAGCCGGTTCCATCTTCAATCAAATCTTCGACACGTCGTCGAACCAGTTCAAAACAATTCCCTTTTGGCCTCGCATGCCATTCTTCGATTCGATCCTTTCACAAACACATTTTTTTTTTAAACTTACGAAAGAGGGATATTCTTAGAATCTAGCATTCTTTGAATATTCGAACGAGTAACTCTTGGGCGCGCCCCCGAGTTGTTATTAGTTCATTCTTTCGTTTTCAAAATATCCAACTCTTATCTTCAACTCATTCAACTCAATTTCCGAAAGAACTGAGTTCTTGGGATCTCGCATTCCTTGAATTCTTGAATGACAAGCTCTTGAGGCACGCCCTTAGGTTGTTTGTCAGTCACTCTTTCGTCTTTTTCTCAAACTTCCAACCCATTCAACCTCATCTTTTCGTGGTTGTTACCACGAACTACGGACGCTCTGATTCTTTATTCATCCTTGAATATAAGATACGTAGGCACAAGATTGCGATGATCTTGGCGAGCACACTTCTATCCATCTTCCGTTTCCCCCCATCCTTTCCCGTAGTCGAACTACGACGCTCTGATTTCTCATTCTCGTCCGAATGAGCATACGTAGGCACAAGGGCCCCAATCCTTGGCGAGCACCCTATCTTCTAACCACCCATCTCTCCTTAGCATCTTTAACCTTTCACCCTACCAATTCTACCTTTAACAACAAGAAGAAAACCAGTAAACCTAAACAACACTCCCCACAATTACCTTAAGAGGTTCCCGTCGAGTACGACGGACGTGAGGGGTGCTAATACCTTCCCCTCACGTAACCGACTCCCGAACCCGGAACTTGGTTGCGACAGCCCTGTTCCTGTCCTTTCGTTTTAAGAGGTTTTCTCGATATTTTCCTCTCCCGTTTATTTCGGGAAAAATAAAGTTCGGTGGCGACTCTGTCGAACCGCATTTCCGCGCCCTTTCGCGCGAGGGTCGTATTTTCGAAAGTGATTTTTCGAGGTGCGACAGGTGGCGACTCTGCTGGGGACATTTTTTTTGCTCCATGCAAAGAGAGAGTCGAGCCTATCTTTTGGTTTGTGAGGAGTGTTTGTTTTTTTATTTGTTTTCTTTTTGTTTTTGTTCTCTTATGGATTTTATTTGTGCTTTGTCGCCTGTTGGTTTCTGGGATGACATCATGAGTAAAGCTCTACACCCGAGCTTTGGTAAAAGCAGAGAGAACACATAGTTTAGAATTGGTAGTCGAGTAGTGTTAGTCTCCGAGGACTTGCTCCTTGTGGGCCTAGCATGAAAGCTCCTCCAGAGGAGACCTATTCGTAGATCTTGTTGTAACACAGCTAGCCTGTTGCACGACTTGATTAATGAAGGGTCCGTGATTCTGGGAACCTTTTGTTAGCACCAGTTCCGATATTGGTGGTCGTGTAGTGTTAGTCTCCAAGGACTCGCTCCTTGTGCGCCTAGCATGAGGACCCCGCTCAGGAGAGACCTTATCGTCATTATCGTCGTAATGCAGCCAGCCTGTTGCGTGACGCTGATACGACTAGTGTCCGTGATCCTGGGAACCAAACATAGAAACCATCCCGTGAGTGGGATTATGGGTAGAATGTTTAGACCTTCCCATATAGGTTGTACCTGTCACTTTTCTTTGAGCAGGAATTATGGTTATTTATCTATTACGGTTACCAGCTTCAGGAGTTGTTGGAGTTGTGATCCTGTGATCCTGGATCTTGTATCTTGCATTGCATCTTGCATATCATTCGCATTGCATTTCATATGTTGTGCATTTTGCATTTCCAGCCCTCCAACAGAATCTTATGTCTCCGTTCCTTCTTCTCCAGTAAATCAAGCTGATTCCCCGACACCAATACGCAACTAGAGCCAATACCAGACGTATGATGGAGCAGATTCAACAAGAGCAAGTCGCCTTCAGGGAAGAGTTAGATTCTATGAAAGGAAAGATCGACCAGATCCTCGAAGCCATCCTCACAGCCAGGAGAGAGGAAGAACAGCGTGAAGCCGCCGCTGTCGTCAATGGACAAGGGTCCACTACTATCCCTTTGGCTCCAATTCCAAATTCTCAGGGGATGCCGTTGAACTTCAACAACACAATCGAAGGAAACACTTCTCAGCCAATCCCAGGGCCTGGAGTTACCATTGGAGTTATCCCGCACGCCCAGCCTGCTGCTGTGCAAATCCCGGTTCCTCATGTCGAAGATACTCTGATGGATCAGTATGACGATGTTCAGAACTATCATGCTGCTATCCCCATTGCCAGTCCTGTTGCTGCTCAGGATTCTGAAGCCATGAAGATGTGCCGAGATCTAGCCGAGAAACTCCGAGCCATGGAGGGGCACAATTCAAATTCTTTCAGTGCTTTGGATTTGTGCTTGGTGCCTGATGTTGTCATTCCTCCAAAGTTCAAGGTGCCCGAATTTTCAAAGTACAAAGGTCTCAGTTGCCCAAACATTCATCTGAAGATGTACTGTCGCAAGATGGCTTCCTATGCCAGAGACGAGAAGCTCATGATCCATTGCTTCCAGGACAGCTTGTCTGGGGCGTCACTCGAATGGTATATGCAGCTGGAGCGTAACAGTGTGCGCACTTGGGCTGAGCTAGCTGATGCATTTGTCAAGCAGTACAAGTACAACACCGATCTTGCTCCAAATCGTACTCAGCTTCAGAGTATGACTCAGAAGGACAACGAATCCTTCAAGGAGTACGCACAACGATGGAGAGAGCTAGCCGCAAGGGTGCATCCACCTCTTGTTGACCGAGAATTGATTAACATATTCATGGGTACTTTGCAAGGCCAGTACTACGAAAAGCTGATCGGTAGTGTCTCCGCTGGATTTTCTGACTTGGTGATCGTCGGTGAAAGAATTGAAGAAGGGCTGAAAAGTGGGAAGATCCCAGGAGGTTCTAACAGCCAGGCTAATGCCAAGAGGCCTTTTAATGGATACAAGAAGAAGGAAGGCGAAACAAATGCCATCTTTGTGCAGAAAGGGCAAGCTTCTCAACAAGCTCCTCCTATGCCTTATCAAGTTCCCTACTATCAGTATCCATATGTTGCTGCTGTGCAATATGCTCCAATGCCTTATCAGCCAGCTGTTCATGCAGCGCAAGCTCAGATGCCACGGCAACAGGCTCCTCAGCAACAAGCCTACAACCAACAAGGATATCAGTATCCTCCTCAGCAACAGCAGATGCAAGCAACTCAGCAACGACAAGGTGCTCGCCCACAGCGTCCGCAGAGAACATGGAGACCAGATAGAGTCTTTGATCGTCTACCAATGCCATATGCCAAAATCTTTGCTCAGTTGATGGAGAAGAAAGCTATCGTTCCGAGAGATTTAGCTTCTCCAACTATCATTCCTGCCGATTACGATGCAAATGCTCATTGTGAGTTTCATAAGGGCGCTCCAGGTCACACCATTGAGGACTGCAGGGCTTTCAAGCATATAATTCAAGACATGATCGATAGGGATGCTATCAACTTCAATGGGAAGTCTCCAAACATCATCAACAATCCGATGCCACCAGTCAACTAGCGCCAACATCAAATCAATTCCAGTCAAGTTCATTCCCCGAAGAAGGCAGTCGTGTTGCCATTTCACTATTCGCAGCTTCTTATGTTTTGTCTTTGTTTATTTAAGTATTGTATGCTCTGAACAATTGCCATTCGTATTTGGTTTTCATTAATGTATCGTTTATGCATGTTTTGAATTAGTTATGTCGTATTCACTCATTTTTCACTTATCACCGACACGTTTATTCACTCCACTCCATTCACTGTTGTTTAGCATGATTTGTGGGAGGATGATGAAAACGAGATACCCATAATTGCAAATCGTATGCTTTCAGACTGAATCTCGTCAATGATGTACAGGCATTGTTTCAATTCCCCTAAACACCGGAGATATAAGGAGTTAATCCCTAGTAAACCACTTCGAGCCTAGAAGTAGCAGTTTCCTTCGGATATTTAAACCTTTTACACTCAACCTGGGGCAGGGTAGTGTTCAGTTAATCCAATCCCGCACTATCCAAAAGACGGTTGTTCATCAAAGACCCATGCTATGGCAGTCCCAACAAAATCAAAAAAATCAAAAGCCTGCTAAGTCAAACACCTTAGAGGGGACTTAGGCAAAATCAAGGCAATCCCGATGGATCTGACAAACGAAGTCAATCCATGCAAAAGTTAAGGATCAAAAACAAAGCAAAAGAGGACCCCGAAACCCTCAACAAAAAATAAAATAAGATTCAGTGGCCACCCAAGTCAAAAGGGACACTGGCATCCATCAAAAAACCAAAATAAGGTGACTGCCACATCGAGCAAATCGTGAACCTTCAAAGCTTACACCGTCAAGTCAAGTATAGGATTAACTGAGCATAGGACTGGAGATCATTAAGAAGAAGGGGTGGGTACAAATCATACTTTGAGCCTAATACCTTTGTTTCATAAACCGTGAACCAGACCACGTTACAACCCTTGAAAGACCTAATTGAGACGAGGTTTTATTCTGAAAGCATATTATCGCAAGGTTGCGTAACCTAACTCCTCACATGATTTCTAATCATCAATATTGGTGTCATTTTGCTTGTTGTATCTTTCACACCAATCAAATTAGCACAACGTCTGGGCTAGCAGTCCATTCGTCTCACTATCACGACACTTCAATAAAAGACACTTTTTCAAAACATACCTTGAACTTTGCATTAATGTTACCATTTATGAATGTACAATTTTAAATCGCAAATCAGTGCTAAGTATTCAAAGACACTCCAGCGAGGAGCGATTAAGGAGGCACTTGACTTTCAGTGGCTGACACGAAGCAAGACTACCTCAGAACCCACAGGCTGGGCCAAATCACTCAACAGCTCGAGCAGGGGCAAGTCGTCCGAGTTCAACTTCCATATGTCAGAACTGGTTAATCTGGGACAGACTATTACCATGTTCAGACTGGGGCAAGACCATGTCGTCCTGACCAACAAGCAGGGTTGCAATCTTCTCTAAAGGAAATTGACAACAAGTCACCAAGTACCCAGACTTGGGACATCCAGAGCATCATCTTCTGCTTCAATCATAACGTCTTCAACGAATAGCGTGTCGAGGAAGTCAATCCCTCCCACCACCCGAAGTCCAATCCGCATTGGCAACTACCCAAAGTCCACCACGCTGGCATCTACACTCACATTTCCAATTACCCGTCCGCATCAAGTGCATCATACGCATCGCATTCAACATCATAAGTGTCATGCATACATAACCATATCATGCTTCCCCAACTCTTGCATTTCCGCGTGTCAGCACTTGCATTTGCACTTCCACTCGTATGGAATGTCATTTATCATCCAACATTCATATATGCAAGTCAAGGTCCAGGATCAATCCTGAGGATTTCCAAGACCATTGGTAGCCCAGTCAGGGGCATCTTCCACAAGATGGTGGGTTTATCCCACGATTTTCAAAAGCTTCAAAACAGTCATCAGCCCAGTCAGGGGCAATCTTCTGCAATTGTGGGTTTCTCCCACAAAATTCGAAGTTATTCAAAGCAAGATTCCGCCCAGTCAGGGGCATCTTTTCCAAGACCATGGGCGTCTCCCGTGACGAATTTCAACCTCGTAGTTGATCAAATATGCAAATCAACATTCAGCCTAATCAGGGGCATACCATTCAAGACCGTGGGCGTTTCCCACGAAGTTGTTCAACCTTTTGTTGGGCAAATCCAAGAAGTTCAGTGCAGGATCCGACCCGAACAGGGGCATCTTCAGCAAGACCGTGAGCGTCCCTCATAAAGTTGTTCAACCTTTTGTTGAGCAAGACAAGACATCAAGACAAACTCAGCCCAGTCAGGGGCATCCTCTTCAAAATTCATGGGCGTAACCATGAAATCATTTCAGCAAATTATGATTTCCAAGCAAAGACGGTGGGCGTACCCCGTCGACTCATTTCAATTCAATCTTCTTCTCAGGGGTTCCCCATTGAGTTATACCCAGCAAGCATGACCGTTGTCAATTGCCTTCCTATCATCCTTTTGGTGATAGCCGAACTTCGTTGGTTCAACCTAGCCTGCATCCTTTTGATGTTGGTAAACTTCAAATCTGTGTTGTCCTATCATCCTTTTGGTGATAACGACTTGTTTTGTTTGTTTTTTCGCTCTATCATCCTTTTGGTGGTAGGTCTGATACTTCGTCGGTATCAGATTGCGCGATGTTTTATTTGTGTTTTCGCTCTATCATCCTTTTGGTGGTAGGTCTGATACTTCATCGGTGTCAGGTTGTGCGATGTTTTATTTGTTCTCGCTCTATCATCCTTTTGGTGGTAGGTCTGGTACTTCGTCGGTATCAGGTTGTGCGATATTTTATTTGTGTTTTCGCTCTATCATCCTTTTGGTGGTAGGTCTGGTACTTCGTCGGTATCTCGCGCAGTGCTTTCTTTTATGTTTTCGCTCTACCATCCTTTTGGTGGTAGGTCTGACATTTCGTCGATGTCAGATTGTGCGATCATTTATTTGTTTCGCTCCGTCATCCTTTTGGTGGGGGGTCTATCATGGTCATTAGTGATAGATTGTGCGATTTGTTTTGTGTTTCGCTCCGTCATCCTTTTGGTGGGGAGTCTATCATGGTCATTAGTGATAGATTGTGCGATTTGTTTTGTGTTTCGCTCCGTCATCCTTTTGGTGGGGAGTCTATCATGGTCATTAGTGATAGATTGTGCGATTTGTTTTGTGTTTCGCTCTGTCATCCTTTTGGTGGGGGGTCTATCATGGTCATTAGTGATAGATTGTGTGATTTGTTTTATGTTTCGCTCCGTCATCCTTTTGGTGGGGGGTCTATCATGGTCATTAGTGATAGATTGTGCGATTTGTTTTGTGTTTCGCTCCGTCATCCTTTTGGTGGGGGGGTCTATCATGGTCATTAATGATAGATTATGCGATTTGCGTTGTGTTCCACTCCGTCATCCTTTTGGTGGGGGAGTCTATCATGGTCATTAATGATAGACTATGCGATGTGTGTGTGTGTTTGCTCTACTGTCCTTTTGGGTGGTAGTAGCCGTGTGTGTTTCGTCCCATCATCCTTTTGGTGATGACGACCTTTTGCCTATTATGTACAGTTTACTCAGAGGTTTACAGTTATCGGCATTTTCAACTCTCAAGCATCTCTCTTTCTTTCGGACAAATTCAGGGTCTTTTTATATCTAATAGACTTCTACCTCAGGAATGTGAACGCCAACGCAGTTCATTCTCCTGGGTTTAAGTCGATTAGATAGGGGCATCTGTCATACCCTAAATTTGTCCTACCCTTTTGTAAATATTTTCGCATTTATTGTTTCATGCCGATTAGACACGTGTCCACCCGAAATTGGGTGTTTTTCAAAAAAATTCTTTTTGACCAATTAAAGCGTGACACATATCCTAAAATTCTTTGTGAATATTATTTTATTTCAATTTCTTAACTTTTCTCTTCCTTTTAAAATATTTCTAATAATAATAATATTTTGTATATATATATATATATATCAGATTATTTATGTTAATAATATTAATTAAGTTTATATCAATTTATTTGTATTAATTAGTATAATATTAGTTTTCTTATAGTTTTATCAATTTGCTTGTTATAGTTAATAGTTAGTATTGTTAATATTAATTAGTAGTTAATATGTTTAATTAATTAAAAACAAAAGAAAAATATTGGAAATAATGTTTGGATTTACATAAGGCCCACGATGGGAGGCCCGTTTGGTTTAGCTTTAAAAGAAGCTGAAGGAAAACCTAGGGGGATCACTATTCACGGCCGGAATTCCCAATTCACTCAAAAGAAAAACCCTAAAATTCAACTTCACTGTTGACCATCTGAAAACGAATCCGCCGCCACCCTCTTGCTATCAGAAAACCCTAAATGAAGACACTGTTCACCAATTAAACCCTAAAGATACCGCAACCTCTTGAAAACCCTAAATCGAAGGGATTGTTCATCCCATAGCTCAATCTGCCGCCACCCCAGAAGACTCATTACCGCCAAACGTCATCTCCCTCGTTCATCTGTTTCCACCGACAAAAAACCTTTCATCACCATTATTAAACTCCGCCTCCGCTATTATCATAGCAATGTTGAGTTCAACCGGGTGATTCTTTATTCCTTTCGCAGCTTGCAAATGGCGTTGGAAAAGCAACTTAGCGGTAAAGGGTTACGACTCAACGACATGTTTTCAAAACACCAGATACAAGATGGCGACAAATCCGTAGTGGTGCTTTGAGGGGGTATTTCCACAGGTTGTAGTTTCAACAGTGAGAAACACGACATAAAGGTAAAACCCTGAGTTATTTCATTGGAATCGAATGAGGTTTCTAATTTGTTTTTTCGTCGGTACCATCACTTTTAGCATAGCATGTTTCTTCAAGCTAGCATATGGTTCAAACTATTGTGATGTCTGTTTTAAGGGTTGTATTGAACTTACAGTCATGCTGTTGAAATAGCATTTATCATTTCCCTGTGTTATCTTCACATCCCATTTGTTGTAACTTGAGTATGCACCGCAATTTGGTTTGTGTCATTTTCTGCCGTTAGGTTATGAATATTGATTGATTTACTATTATCTTATCTGAGCTATTCCTAACTATTGTCATGCTCACGAAAGGGGTTTTGGTTTTGGTTCCAGTTCTTAATCACTGTTATAATTGATAGCTGCAAAGGAAAGAGACAGTGGCGAGACTCATGTTTAAATTCCGTTTTCCCATGACCACACTAACAACAGGATTTGCATTCGGTCCTGTTTCCATGTAGATCGTGCTACTGTTTCTGTTAATTTTTCATGTGCAGGTGATATAAATTGTTTCTCAGCACCGATACTCGACACTGTTGCAGTTAAGGCTAAAAAGGCGGTATCTCAAATCATATCAGAAATCCAATGGAGGGGGCATTCTTCGCAATTCGCTCCATCAGCTCTCAACTCGTGACGACATTGACGTGCCAATCTGGTGGCGTGTCGAATTTATGTATCATTTTTATTTTGAGTTTATGGCAGGTCACACGCCGAGCAACATCTTAGCAGGCACATACAGGTGTGAAGGTTATGCATTCAAGGTAAGCTTTGGATTGAAACGCGTTCCCGGTGCGTCGCTGAGCTTATATTCCAATACCAAGATGACAACGTATAGCAGAGATGCATATCGCGACAATAGGAGCTGTTTACCACCGCGGATTCTAGAAAGTGATCTGGTTCTGCTATGGAAACATAAGCTTGCAGCTACGATAATATTTCAGGGAGCAACTCGGTAGCCTCGTCGTGAAGATATCTTGCAGAATATGTGCTCTGAAGCAGAATCCTGTTAACTCAAGGATTATTAATCGACGGTAGCAAGCGGAGAGGAAATAATTTTTGCGTGTCGGTATTTCTTGATCTTTTATTGTGTGTAGGATAAGTTCTGCCATGCTATTTATTGTTTACATGTCTTAATTCAATCACCGTAAAATAGTAACAAAATGGGATATTTTGTTTAGACTCTTATTGGCATTAGCTTGGTCTGGGTAGTCTGGTTCGATCAAGATGTTGGTTATATCACATTTCGATACTGCTTGCACTTTGATTGAGATTTAGAGTAATAAATGTTGTAGATGTTGTTAGGATTTCAAAACATTGTGGTTATACATTACAGCTTCAGGCATTTCGCTTTGTTGCAGCTTATGTTTGGATTTTGTTTTTTCACTTTTAAGCTATAAACTCTGCTGTTGTTTGAGAATGATTTTAGCATCATACTGCTACTGTGAACAGCTACTGTGAACAAGGGTGGCCACATGCCGGTTGATCTCGTTTATGCATTTCTATCTTCCGAACCTCGACACAATTGGTTGTTTGTGTGGGGCTGTAATCTTAATTTTGTTGATTACCAATTGTGTATAGTTTTTGTTTTGATTGATATTGCGAGACTCATATTAGGGTTCATGCGGATTTCATGTTTTTGAGTGTGTATTTTGAATGATAAGCCGTGAATCTTGGGTTTGCTTCGGTTATATTACGGGCTGTCATTTCCATTTTTTCTTTTGGTTTATGAGTTTCGGCATCATTAGTAAGTTACGGTTGAGTTTGGCGGCGTCCATCCTTGTACGATTTCGGTATTGTGTTGAGTTTTGAGAGCTTCCACAGGCAGTTCAGTGTAATTGCTAGCCATTACATGAGTTTTAAATATTCAAGTTGCTCTGTTGGTGTGGCTGTCACAGATTTTCCGCCATCATTTTGGTTATACTGGTTATACTGATGTTGGTATTATGCAGGTTATACTGATGTTGATATTATACAGGTGGATAGGTCACGCTCATTTAGTTTGGATTGGTTAAGAAGAACACATCGTTCACACTCAATTCGATTCTTATTAATTAGCTTAATGTTTTAGTATAAATGTTTTTATTTAGATCTTAATTTTTACTAGTTAATTGACATTTTATCTTAAATTAATTTAATAAGCATTTTTCAAATTGGAATGTTTTATTCAACACACTAATTAATTAATTACAATTCAACATTATTTTCTAAGCAAAGTCATGGATTATTTTACAATGTATTTTCAAAATTTGATTAAGCATTTTTCTTCCCTAGTCCTATTTCAATATATTTTTCATTACCAAATTATTTTCTAATTAAATCACGAAGAAATTAAATCTTTGAAGTCTAGCACTTCTTGGATTTTTGGACGATTATTATTGGGGTGTACACCTTAAATAATATATTGTTCGATTTTTCGTTTTTTTTTTCAAAATATATTCTTTAGAACAAGGAAATATCATAGGAATCGAGCATTCTGCGTGATGTTTCTATCGTTCATTCAAACATTTTCCAAATGAAAAAGGTGTCGTCGAGATCTAGCATTTCGATAATACCCCAATTAATTGGTTGTGAGGCCTACGTCTCATTTATCAAATAATTGTCATTTCTCTCATTTTCAAATCCAATCTCATGTCCTCACATCTCGTACCTTAAACTATTTTCATACCTCATTTCACTTCAAATCTTTTTTCAAACATTTTCTCGATCAAACTTAGAAAGAAGGAGGTTCTTGGAGTCTAGCATTCCTTGAATTTTCGAGTGAATAGCTCTCGAGGCACGCCCTTTGGGTTGTTATTCACTCAACCATTCGACTTTTTCAAACTCAACCGTTCTCTATATTCTCCTGAGTCGATTGCTCGTCCGCATTCGCAACCCATTTCTTTCACAATTCCTCGTGGTCTCGATATTAGGAGCACCCTCAGGGACTAATATCGTTTCTCACAACCTTAACCCTTGACACGTCGTCAAGCCGGTTCCATCTTCAATCAAATCTTCGACACGTCGTCGAACCAGTTCAAAACAATTCCCTTTTGGCCTCGCATGCCATTCTTCGATTCGATCCTTTCACAAACACATTTTTTTTTAAACTTACGAAAGAGGGATATTCTTAGAATCTAGCATTCTTTGAATATTCGAACGAGTAACTCTTGGGCGCGCCCCCGAGTTGTTATTAGTTCATTCTTTCGTTTTCAAAATATCCAACTCTTATCTTCAACTCATTCAACTCAATTTCCGAAAGAACTGAGTTCTTGGGATCTCGCATTCCTTGAATTCTTGAATGACAAGCTCTTGAGGCACGCCCTTAGGTTGTTTGTCAGTCACTCTTTCGTCTTTTTCTCAAACTTCCAACCCATTCAACCTCATCTTTTCGTGGTTGTTACCACGAACTACGGACGCTCTGATTCTTTATTCATCCTTGAATATAAGATACGTAGGCACAAGATTGCGATGATCTTGGCGAGCACACTTCTATCCATCTTCCGTTTCCCCCCATCCTTTCCCGTATTCGAACTACGACGCTCTGATTTCTCATTCTCGTCCGAATGAGCATACGTAGGCACAAGGGCCCCAATCCTTGGCGAGCACCCTATCTTCTAACCACCCATCTCTCCTTAGCATCTTTAACCTTTTACCCTACCAATTCTACCTTTAACAACAAGAAGAAAACCAGTAAACCTAAACAACACTCCCCACAATTACCTTAAGAGGTTCCCGTCGAGTACGACGGACGTGAGGGGTGCTAATACCTTCCCCTCACGTAACCGACTCCCGAACCCGGAACTTGGTTGCGACAGCCCTGTTCCTGTCCTTTCGTTTTAAGAGGTTTTCTCGATATTTTCCTCTCCCGTTTATTTCGGGAAAAATAAAGTTCGGTGGCGACTCTGTCGAACCGCATTTCCGCGCCCTTTCGCGCGAGGGTCGTATTTTCGAAAGTGATTTTTCGAGGTGCGACACTCTCGTACCAGACGAGAGTACGTAGGCATAGGATTGCAATAATCCTAGCGAGCTCCCTTTCCCCCCGTTTTCTGTAGTTGGACGAACTATAGCTGCTCTAATTTCTCATACCAGACGAGAATATGTAGGCATAGGATGCGATATCCTAGCGAGCACACTAACAACTAACTTCTTTGTTCTCTCGCTGCCGTGTGATCGAGACTTCCCTGCTGATGACTAATTTCCCTTTCTCTTGCCCTAGCGCAATTGAGACCAGACCGTAGTTCTAGTTCCCGTAGGTTCCCATACCTTTAAAACCCGACATACTACTTCCCTTCTACCGCAAACAGGTACGCCTAAGTCTCCAATGGTCGAGCAGCATACACCTAACTGCTAGAATGCGTACGCTAGTATCGTCAACGTTTTCTCTCACCCCTGTGTGATCGAGAACACCCCGTAACCCGTAGTATCCCGAACTACATAAGCTCTGATCTCTCATATCTGTTGAGAGTACGTAGGTACAATATTGACGTATTGGCGAGCCACCTTCCACCTTCCCCATCCTTTTACCCGTAGTTAGCCGAACTACGTTGACTCTGATTTCTCATTCTCTGATGAGAATACGTAGGCACGAAGCGCGACGCTTTGCCGAGTCATTTTTCTTTTCAGACCAACCTTGATAGGTAGATAGATAAAACCAACCTGTCAGATAAACACAACAAGCGTGGATCTCATCGAGTACGATGGACGTGAGGGGTGCTAATACCTTCCCCTTGCGTAACCGACTCTCAAACCCAGACATGGTTGCGATGACCTTGTCTTATTGTTGTTGGTTGAAGGAGATTTATTTATGATTTGGGTTTGAAGCTGTGATTTACGGTTGGGGTTGAAGAAGGAAGAAGCGAGCTTAATGGTTATTGAAGATTAGAGTTGAAGGTTTATGTGAGTTCAGATTTGGGGTTTGTTGGGTTTTAGGATCATGCTGAAAGTTGAAGGGTTGTGGTTGGTTCGGAAGAGGATGTAGGGATTGGGAGTTTTGTGTGATCGTCGATTGAAGTTTGAAGTTTCGGTGAAATAGGTTTTGTGTTGCCGAGTTTGGAGATTACTTTTACGGAAACTCGAGAGAAGTGATGAAGATGGTGTTTATAGAAGATTGAAGGAAAGATTGTTGGGTGTTATAAGGATATGAAGATGATTGATGCTGAGTTGTTCACGGCGGAGGGAAGGCGATATACACAGTGGTGCTCATGGGTAGTTCTTGATAAAATGGTTTGTGAATATTTCTTGTTTATGAAAAATTCACAGGAAGGGGACATTTTTGGATGGGTGAAGATTGAAACTTGATGAATGGTTTGAGTGACATTTTTGAGAGGTTCATTCAGAAGAGGATGTGAGGGTTTATTGTGGTTTTTGAAGGTTGAATGAGGGTTTTTCGGATTGAGAGGAAAATGGTTGAGGGTTCCCGGTTGAGTTATCCCCAGGTTTTTGGTTTTTCTCCCCCCGAATTGGATAACATCCCTTATTGATATTTGCCTTCACCTGTTTGTCATTTTGCGGATATAATTTTTAGGTGTGGTCAGTTGGCTGCTTTCCTACGCAGGGATTTGTTGGTCATGTTTTGGAAGTTTTGCAGGCAAAGGACGTAAGTTACGGTGGCACATGAATTGGTAAAGCATGATTCGTATGCACCAAATCTGCTATGCTTGGCTGAAGGTTGTTGTACTGTACTGGCTTTGCTCTTTTTTTTGAATTTTGCAGGTGTTGTCGCTATAGGCAGAAACGATTTGGGGTATGTACGTTCTGTACAGTCTTGCCTGTGCTGAGTTTTACCATTTCACCTTTATTAATTTTGTCTGTTGTGAGGTACTTGTTTGCATGTGAGGTAGCACAAAGGGAAAGGTGTGAGCTGGAAATTTGTTGTGTTGTACATTCGCGTGGGTGGCATTTAGGTGATACGATTTTTTTCTCAAAATTACTATTGTGTTTTGGCTTGGTGGCATTCATGCTATATTGTGAATCATGGCGCAGGTTTTTTCTGATGTTTGGGCTTGGCTTGATGGGTCCAATGGTGGTGCATAAGGTGAAATTAATTGGATCTCAAGCGTGGGTGTAGCAGGTTTCAGTCGTATCAGCTACCGCGGCTGTATGTTGGCTGTAAAATGCTCATATTACGGTAATGCGTCTCACTTTGTGTATGATGTTGAAGCTTTGCAGTCACGTTATATTGTTGGAGGGGCTGTATGCGCGTGAAGTCCATCTTGTTGAATCACATTGCGGTCATGTACTATGGAGGGCCCGCAAAAATGTGCCGCGTGAAATGATTTTGCAGAAGGTACCCTTTGTGCTCAAGCTTTTTATACGACTCACCATCAAATTTAAAGTGTGGGACCAGTGCTTGTTGCTGTTCATGATTGTTTAATATTGGATAGTAAAAAGAATAAGTGGCAATGGCTTGATATATACTATGATGTAACGTGAAAAACGATTTTTTACTGTTGATGCTTTATGTGTGTGATGTGGGGATATTACAATGTAAACTACACACTAGGTTCGTGTGGGGCCGATAGTAAAACTTATGAAGATTTGCACTGGCTTGAAATTTGGTACACTGCTTGGAGTTATGGCTCATTTTATGTGTGTAATACTTGGATTTCAATTTTACTAATTACATGTCGTAGGAATGGCTGTGTTATGTCATATACAAGTGCACATTTTGGATGGACTTACGTAATGGATTTTGTGACTCCTTTGTTTTGTATATTTGGTACAAATGTGAATTCCACAAAAATGGGCTTTGAATATTATGTGGGTATTTGTAGAACTTGCACTTACAAATTGGTTGAACATAACATCCTTGAATTCACAATTAATTTGACAATGAAATTCACACATGAATTTAAGAAAAACCAAAATCCACTCCACTTAACTTCTCACTTGAGATGGATGAAACTTGAATGAATTTGGAGAAATACTAATGACCATAAACCAATTCTCAAAATTTAGAGAAATTTGACTTGCATCGTACACTTCCAAAATGCGGCACACAACTCTAATTGAACTTGATCCAGTCCTCGATGATCCTTGTTCGTAAAAACACTTGACCTGACATGACCTGATAACCTGATTTGATTCACTTCAAAACCTTACGACGGAAGCCACATATTTTTTGGATTATTTTTTTAAAAAAAAGAAAAAAAATGGGTAAATATGCGAAATAGAGGCTGTACAAAGGTAGGACAAATTAGGGGTATGACAAGTGTATATAGCCTGTTCAGGCTATGTTAGAAAAACTAGGGAAGGTTTTGATAAAATTGATATCATCCTGACACCCTTAACCCCCTAAATATACAAAATCAATTTGAGTACCCATTATGCCAAGACCTTAAAACTTCAGTCCTTTTTAGTAATCCTTAAGTAGTTTATTTAAGTAGTCAGCAACATCCTAAATACACTAAGTAAGAAACCGATGCAAATAAGTGTATGATCTCTGGTTTAAAATAAGAAAAAAGAAAAAAATGAATAAAAAGACATGTTCCTTCTAAGTTAGGTGATCCTCACCCAATCACTTAGCTCGACGGTACAAACTCTATAAGTTAAATTGATGCTTAAGCATATTTGCAGAGAAAAATGAAATAACAATGAGATTATAGTCACTAACAGGTTTGCTTGCCATGAATGTGTATGGATAACGGGCTTAATGTGATTGCACTAGAATGAAATGGGGTGGAAGAGAGAATGAGATATAGGTTGAGTTATAATGGAATGATTCAGGTTGGTTTGCATAAGTAGGGAGTTTTTGAAATTGTGTCATTATGGTATCCTTGGTATATATATTTAGTACCTATCGATCTAACATTAGCCTAGCAGCCACGTATAATTAGAGTCTCATCATGTCTTTTTTTTCAAATTATGCTTTTTTTTCTTTTTAACGTGTTGGTTGATTGCTTGAGGACAAGCAATGGTTTAAGTGTGGGGGTATTTGATAACGCGAAAGTATATCGTTTATTTGACTTGATTTACATAAATTTATTTGCGATTATTGTTAATTTATCTTGATTTATGTTCTATTATACAGTTAATTTACTATGTTTTGTAGATTGGGGAGAATTTAGATTAAAGAAAGAAAAGAAGAAGAAATGGAAGGAAAAGAAAGAAGAAAGAAAGAAATAGAGAAGAAAACGGAAAAACATATTTTGTGGGTGTGACGCTCGTCACAGCTCCATGACCCCCGTCACGACCATCACGGTCGTCATGCTTTATCACGCTCGTCACGACCATCACGGTCGTCACAATTCCATTACGGTCGTCATGCATCAAATATCAGGATAACGTGCAAAAACAGAAGTGGCCACAAACACCTTCAACTTAATTTCTTCCTACACTTTCCTCTTTTTCTCCTACACTTTCTCCACTAACTGCCCATTACAGGAAGTTACGTCCACTTCCCCCATAACTCATGCATGATCTCTGGAAGTTGAGAAATTAAATATCCCCTATAAATAGGCCTGAGATTCGCAGCTTTGAGGGGGGGGGGGCTTCGACGTATCGAAGTGCTGCCGAAAATTTCTATTGGAGCTATTTTTCATTCTTGCTGTTGTTTCTTCCCTTTTTCCCTTTAGTTCAGAGCATTGTATTTCTTTATGCACTTTTATTTTGCCATAGTAGAATCCTGCCGACATTGTGGAAGACTACTCGAGAATTCAATTTCAGTACTACTTTCCAAGTTCTTATTAATTGAATATTTATTTTGTTTCCTTCATTCTGCATGTTATATCATTTTTCTGTTTATGTCTATTTCCGTGTGCATTAATTATCATGTCTAGCTAAATTAGTTTTATCGGTATGTAAGCAATTTAGTAGGACAGGATTCGATAATACCCGGTGCACCTTACCTTTTTCAAACAATCTTTCTGGCCGTAGTTTTTAATCTAAATTTCTAAATAAACCTTTGTCACGACCGTGAGAAGCTATTTACAGCGGTTTTGCCATGAGAGTGGGAAACTTATTAAGGTTCGAGCCGACACGTGAGAGCGTGGGGCTTGAACCGAATAGGAAAAACTAGGCATTTATTTTAAACACAACGAAAGCGCTTTAAAAGAAATCAAAATTTATTTGTTTTCAAAAAGTAGTTTTAATCCCGAATGGGACTGCGAGAGCGTACATTCTAACTTAGAATTATGACCCGACTCAACAACCAGCGTGAGGCAAAGGTCTTTAAACGAGTATTTTCTCTTGAAAAATGTTTGCAAAGACTCAAAAAGCACCGGGGACCTGTCGAATCCCCGAAAACTAAAGCATTACATACCGATATCCCTTTACCGTTTTTCCTTGAACCAATAACCTTTATTTCCTTTAAATTTAATTTCATTCGCATTTAAATTTCCTAATTCTATTTAGCATGAGCTTTACGCTGCAACAATAGATAACGGCAGGTTGACATTGGTCTCTGTGGGTTCGACAATCTTTTATATTACTTCGATATTTCTGTGCACTTGCGGACACAACAAGTTTTTGGCGTCGTTGCCGGGGACCAACAGTTAATATTATGATTTCGTTGTTGCATAGTATAGACTAAGGCACTCTTATCTTAATTACTATGTATAACCCAAATTTCCCTTATAACTACCACCCCCAATATTTTGAGGAACCACAAGATCCGCTTAAATCTGACCTCGAAATATTATTGGAGTACTTCAATATGACGCACTCTCACCCAAATTCCCTCTACAATTACCACTCCCAATATCATGAGGAACCACAAGATTTCGATACATCCAACCTCAAACTATTACTAGAAAAACTCGATGCGACGTTTACTCACTCTAGGATAGAATCTATGATGGAGTGCTTTGTGGAGACACAAACTCTCCAAAATGAAGATTTTAGAAAACAACATCTCCAAATTAATGAAAATCTTAAGTAGATGAGCATTATGGTCGAGTCCCTCGCGATTCACAGTGAGGCTTTGGAGACTCAAACCTCCCTGCTTACACAAACACCTTTAGGACCTTTCCCTGAGAGACATGTGGATGCTGTAACAACCATTAATGAATAAAAATTAGAAAATCCTAGGGTGAGTGATCATGAGTCTGAGGAGATTTTTGGTGAGAAAAGCATACATATTGAGAAAAATCCATCGACACCACCCGAAAGGGAGGTTGTCGAAGAGGTAGAGAAGGAAGCATCTATTGTTGCTCCTCCTCCCTATACCCCACCTATTCTTTTCCCACAAAAGGTTGTGGAAGCTAAGGTAGACTCCCAATTCAAACATATGTGGAGGTATTGGAAAATATCCACACCAATGCACCTTTTTCTAAGGTCCTTCATAAAAAGAGAATTTGAGGACCATGAAACTAGGGTCATCATTACTATTAAAAGGGTAGGATTAACTTTTGAGGTGGTGGATGAAATAACTAAGCCCAAATTTAAAAAATTGATACTCAGGATAGATCCATAACCACCACCACGAGTTCAAAATAATGAGCCACCCTACAGAAGAAAGAAAAGAAAAGGTGAGGGATATGGGCGATGGCTTGATAAGTGGCCATGGAAACCGAAGACTATTCAAAGTTCGACCGAGGAACCATTCTCGAAAGAACCACCATGATTACTTGCACTCCTTAGCCGTCGAGCTGCCGACGTTAAACAAAGTGCTGTGTGGGAGGCAACCCACAAGGTCTTTATTTTAAGTTGTTTGTTTAAATTTGCAGAAAATAAAGAAAATGTATCGCTTGTTACGTTTTAGCTATATTTAGGCGAAAACTCTCTACATGACGATGAGCTATGCCCACAGACATTCCTACGAGTGTCACTGCTGGTGGTGACACTGACAATGAGTACTTCCTCCGGAAGCAAGTAATATGATGAGTTGGTTCTAGAATTACACAAATGAATGTACCTCAAAAATTCCCTCCGCCGAAGTAGAAGTGATCAACGAAGATATGGACATCAAGAGCAAGACCATAGAGGATTTCGCACGCAGTAGCATTTATACAGGTTCTATCTTTCCTTTTTCTACCTTTTATTAAAATATTGAGGACAATGTTTGATTTAAGTGTGTGTGTGTGTGTGTGTGTGTGTGTGAGGGGGGGGGGGGGGAACTCTACCGCTTTCATTTTATCGCGTTTTAGTTTGATTTATTGTTTTATATTTTATTTCATACTTTTAGGAATTTCATCTTTTTTTTTACGTTATGTCAAAGTCTTTGTATGTGTTGTCGAGTCTTTATGCGTGGTTTTCACTTGTTATTCAATTTCCCCATAATTTCAAAATTTCAGAATTTTAACCTCCAACAATTTTTGCTTCTATTCATGACATGATACTCTAAGAGTATATAGCCTGTTCAGGCTATGTTAGAAAAACTAGGGAAGGTTTTGATAAAATTGATATCATCTTGACACCCTTAACCCCCTAAATATGCAAAATCAATTTGAGTACCCATTATGCAAAGACCTTAAAGCTCCAGTCCTTTTTAGTAATCTCTAAGTAGTTTATTTAAGCAGTCAGCACCATCCTAAACACACTAAGTAAGAAACCGATGCAAATAAGTTTATGATCTCTGGTTTAAAATAAGAAAAAAGAAAAAAATATAAATAAAAAGACATGTTCCTTCTAAGTTAGGTGATCCTCACCCGATCACTTAGATCAACGGTACAAACTCTATAAGTTAAATTGATGCTTAAGCATATTTGCAGAGAAAAATGAAATAACAATGAGATCATAGTCACTAACAGGTTTGCTTGCCATGAATGTGTATGGATAACGGGCTTAATGTGATTGCACAAGAATGAAATGGGGTGGAAGAGAGCATGAGATATAGGTTGAGTTATAATGGCATGATTCAGGTTGATTTGCATAAGTAGGGAGTTTTTGAAATTGTGTCGTTACGGTATCCTTGGTATTGATATTTAGTACCTATCGATCCAGCATTAGCCTAGCAGCCACGTATGATTAGAGTCTCATCGTGTCTTTGTTTCAAATTAAGCTTATTTCTTTTTAACGTGTTGGTTGATTGCTTGAGGACAAGCAATGGTTTAAGTGTGGGGGTATTTGATAACACGAAAGTATATCGTTTATTTGACTTGATTTACATAAATTTATTTGCGTTTATTGTTAATTTATCTTGATTTATGTTCTATTATATAGTTAATTTACTATGTTTTGCAGATTGTGGAGAATTTGGATTAAAGAAAGAAAAGAAGAAGAAATGGAAGGAAAAGAAAGAAGAAAGAAAGAAATAGAGAAGAAAACAGAAAAACAGATTTTGTGGGTGTGACGCTCATCACAGCTCCATGACGCCCGTCACGACCATCAAGGTCTTCATGCTCTATCACGCTCGTCACGACCATTACGGTCGTCACAATTCCATTACGGTCGTCATGCATCAAATATCAGGATAACGTGCAAAAACAGAAGTGGCCACGAACACCTTCAACTTAATTTCTTCCTACACTTTCCTCCTTTTCTCCTACACTTTCTCCACTAACTGCCCATTACAGGAAGTTACGCCCACTTCCCCCATAACTCATGCATGATCTCTAGAAGTTGAGAAATGAAATATCTCCTATAAATATCTCCTATAAACTCTATAAATATCTCTTATAATTACGTGACTTCTTCTTTTTCTCTTTTACTTGTTGCACATATTCACCTATTTCATTAATATAATAATAATAAGCATGAATAATAGGAAATTAAAGGTGAAATTTCCTTTTAGTTATCTGCTGTAGCTCTTCATTAATTTCACACGATATTTTATTTAAAGAAATGATGATGGTTCATAGAATAATGTCAAGTGACCCCTCCAATTTATTATTGTAGCGCATTATAAAAGGTAAGAGTAATATAGGTGAATTTTTTTTCTACATCATGATGCTATAGAGAGCCTTGTTTTGGATATAGAAAAATGTATTAATTATGGAATTGAGTCTATATTAGCATATTGATTATTATTAAAATATTGATTATTATTTAAATATTAATTATTATTTAAATATTGGGATTTTATTAAATATTGGATCTATATTAATATACTGAAATATTTATTGAATATTAAATAATCATTGAATATTTATTGAGTGTTGACTATTTATGAATATTGAATTTAATTATTGATGATAAATTAATTACTTTAACTTCAATCGGCAATATGTGTGTTGTGAATTGAGATTGAATTGTATTGATGCTTGTGGATTACTTGCTAATTGTGGTGATGATGTTTGAAGTAAGAATGCCATGAATCCTAAAAAGGTGTTTGTATGTGCAAATGTGTGATAATTCAAGTATGACGAATTATTGAAGATATGCATGGATATTAAGATTTGTGTATGATCTTAATTGCATATAGTTGTTGAATTTGCATACACATCATTTGTGTCAAGAGACAATATTTGTTAGTTCCGTGGGAGCTAGTGACTTGTCCCAAACCTAGAGCGGGGTTTGAAAGCTTAGGGAATGGGCTTTTGTGTGTTATTGGTCTAGGGAACAAACCTGGTTTAAATGTAAAAACCAAAAAATGATAACAAGTGTTGGTACCATATGGCATGAGTTGCATTGAGTCTTGCATTGAGTTTTGCATTGAGTCTCATTATGTATATGTTTGTGCTATGAGATTATGGGTACATATGTGAATTGTTGAAATTGGTGAAATTGTGGATTGTGTGTATATACTTGTGAGTGGTATGGTTACTTGAGTGATACTTTGTTAATGAAACTTTGAAGTGTGAGAATAATTAAATTATGCTTGTATATCTTAGATTAAGTATTATCTTATAATTTTAATAATTATGTGAATTCTCACCCTTCTGTTGGAATGATGTTTTATACGGCATCGCTCAGGTACCGAGGAGTAGAGTTGCTTCTAGCGTGAGGTAGCCGTTGGAGTAGCTTGATTTATGTCCTTATTTATTTTGGGTCGAGTCATGCTCTGATTATGTAACACTGGGGAATGTTTTGATTTCATTTTTCTGAGAGATGCTTTATGTACTCTACTTCATTCTGTTATTGTTATTTTGAATTATATGAAGTATTGGCTTTTAAGCCTAAGTATTGTTTATGAATGAGATAAGCTGAGACTTTCATTATGTCTATTATGTTTAAAGTAAATCTGCTGCTACATGCTCAGGTAAAAGTGTATGAAAAGCATGAAGTTATTTCAGTGTTATTGAGCATGACAGGTGTTTGTGTGATGTTTTGAAATTTTATGTGACACCCTTTTGTGAGATGCATGATAATTACTCTGATTTATTTATATTTATTCTGAGGAGTTTAGAAGGGTGTTACATTAGTGGTATCAGAGCAAGGTCGGTCAGTTGACCATGTTTTTAGTGTGTTTAATTCCTTTTGTATTTGATATGTGTGTGTAGCACTATCATTATTGTTTATTCTAACGAGGATTTGTTGTTGGAATCTAGAATAATAGTTGCAGGAAGAAATGATGAAACGATTGCTAAAGCTTTGGCGATGTTGGCTGGAGCGGTAGGGCAGAATCCGCAAGTCAATATGAATTATGTAAACAACAATGATGATGAGTTTCATGTCTTGGGGAAGTTTCAGAGGAAAAATCCACCAATATTCAAGGGAACGCATGAACCCGAGAAAGCACAAGTATGGCTGAATGCAATTGAGAAGATCTTTCGAGTCATGAACTGTTCAGATGCACACAGGGTGCAGTTTGGCACTCATATGCTTGAAGAGAAAGCTGAGGACTGGTAGGGTAACACTCGTCAGAGGTTTGAAGAAGATGAGGTTGAGGTTACTTGGGATATTTTCAGAGAGGCATTTCTGGAGAAGTATTTTCCAAAAGATGTGCGTGGGAAGATGGAAATTTAATTCCTTGAGTTAAAGCAGGGTAACTCAACTGTGGACGAGTATGCAGCAAGATTTGAGGAGTTGATTAAGTTTTGTCCTCATTACAATACTACTAATGCTGAGAGATCCAAGTGTCTTAAGTTTGTGAATGGTTTGAGGCCTGAAATCAAGCAAGTCAATAGTTATTAGGAGATTAGGCGATTTTCTGAACTGGTGAACAAGAGTAGAATCTATGATGAAGATAGTAGAGCTCGGTCTAGTCACTACAAGAGTTTAAATGATAAGAAGGGAAAAGGTCAATTCAGAGGGAAACCGTATGTGACTCTTGCTGATAAGGGGAAATAGAAAGCTGGTAATGGAAAGAAGTCGAGTGGGGGAGGAGCTCCTACTCCAGTGAAGTGTTTTAGATGTGGTGTTGAAGGACATCGTGCTCCTGAGTGCACAAGTGTTGAGCAGAAGTGTTTCAAGTGTGGCAAGCCAGGCCACAAGGCTTTTGACTGTAGAAGCGGTGCAAATGTGACTTGCTACAACTGTGGTGAGCAAGGGCACATTAGTACCAACTGTGAAAAACTGAAGAAGGCTCAAGCAAAAGGGAAAGTGTTTGCTCTATCTGGATCTGAGACTACTAGTGAAGATCAATTGATCCGAGGTACGTGCTTCATTAATGGTATACCTTTGGTTGCTATAATTGACACTGGAGCTACACATTCTTTTATTTCTTTAGATTGTGTTAAGAGATTAAATCTTGAGTTGTTTGTTATGAGTGGAGGTATGGTTATTGATACTCCTGCTATGGGTTTAGTAACTACCCCATATGTGTGTTTGAATTGTCCGTTGAGTAGTTTTAGTAAAGACTTTGGAGTTGATTTAGTGTGTCTTCACTTATATCAACTTGATGTTATTCTTGGGATGAATTGGTTGGAATTCAACCATGTTTTTATTAACTGTTTTGATAAGACGGTTATTTTTCTTGAACCTGAGAATGAAGGAGACTTGTTTATGTCGGCTAAGCAAGTGAATGAGTCAGTGCAAGATGGTGCCGAGATGTTTATGTTGATGGCAACTTTGAGTATTGGTGAAAGTGGAGCAGTTGGCGCTTTGCCAATTGTTTGTAATTTTTCGGAAGTTTTTCCTGATGAGATAAGTGATTTACCGCCGGAACGTGAAGTGGAGTTTTTAATCGACTTAGTTCCTGGAACTAGTCTGGTATCGATCGCTCCATATCATATGTCCGCATCGGAATTGAAATAGTTGAAGAGTCAACTTAAAGATCTACTTGAGAAAAAGTTTATTCGTCTGAGTGTGTCACCGTGGGGTGTGCCAGTTTTGTTGGTTAAGAAGAAAGAAGGTTCTATGAGGCTTTGTGTGGATTACAGACAATTAAACAAGGTGACTATCTAGAATAAGTATCCACTTCCAAGGATTGATGATTTGATGGATCGGTTGGTTGGTGCAAGTGTGTTCAGTAAGATAGACTTGAGATCTGGGTATCATATATTCGTGTGAAGGCTGAAGATATTCAGAAGACTGCTTTTAGAACGAGGTATGGACATTATGAGTATTCTGTGATGCCATTTGGTGTGACTAATGCACCAGGTGTATTTATGGAGTACATGAACAAGATCTTCCATCCTTATTTGGACAAGTTTGTGGTTGTGTTCATTGGTGATATTTTGATCTACTCAAAGAGAAAGAAGATCATGTCGAGCATTTGAGGATTGTGTTATCTGTATTGAAAGAGAGGTAGTTGTATGCCAAACTTTCTAAGTGTGAGTTTTGGTTGAAGGAAGTGATTTTTCTTGGCCATGTGATTTCAAGTAAAGGTATTGCATTTGATCCGTCGAAGGTAGAAGCTGTATCACAATGGGAAGCTCCGAAATCGGTTTTTGAGATTAGAAGTTTTCTTGGGTTGGCAGATTATTATTGGAAATTCATTGAAGGATTTTCCAAGTTATCTTTTCCGTTGACGCAGTTGACTAGGAAGGGCCAAACTTTTGTTTGGGATGCAAAGTGTGAAGAAAGTTTTCAAGAGCTTAAGAGAAGATTAACGACATCTCCTGTTTTGATTTTTCCGAATCTGGAAGAACCATTTGTTGTGTGTTGTGATGCTACTTTGATGAGTTTGGGAGGTATGTTGATGCAACATCAACAAGTTGTAGCTTATGTTTCAAGGCAAACTTAAAATTCATGAGAGGAATTATCCGACGCATGACTTAGAGTTGGCCGCTGTTGTATTTGTATTGAAGCTTTGGAGACATTATTTGTTTGGTTCGAGATTTGAAGTATTTAGTGATCATAAGAGTTTGAAGTATCCCTTCGATCAGAAAGAATTGAATGCAAGGCAGAGGAGATGGTTTGAACTTCTGAAGGATTATGACTTTGGTTTGAATTACCATCCGGGTAAAGCAAACGTAGTAGCTGATGCATTGAGTAGGAAATCTTTGCATATATCGATGATGATGGTAAAAGAGTTGGAAATGATTGAGCAATTTGGAGATATGAGTTTGGTTTGTGAAGAGACATCTTATGGAGTTAAGCTGGATATGTTGAAATTTACTAGTGGAATTCTTGATGAGATAAGGGAAGGTCAGAAATCTGATTTGAGTCTAGTTGATCGGTTGACTTTGATCAATCAAGGTCAAGGTGGTGATTTTTGGATTGATGAGAATGGTATTATGAGATGTCGTGATAGAGTTTGTGTTCTGGATATTGTTGAGCTGAAGAAGAGTATTCTTGAGGAAGGGCATCATGGTGGATTGAGTATTCATCTCGGTGCTACCAAGATGTATCAAGATTTGAGGAAAGTATTTTGGTGGCCTTGTATGAAGAAAGACATTGCCGAGTTTGTGTATTCTTGTTTGACTTGTCAAAAGTCAAACATTAAGCATCGGAAATGGCCGAGTTTGATGCAACCGTTATCTGTTCCTGAGTGGAAATGGGATAGCATATCGATGGATTTTATGTCTGGTCTACCTAGAACACTGAGTAATTATGAGGCTATATGGGTTATTATGGATAAATTATTGAAATTTGTTCACTTTATTCTGATGCGAATGGATTATCCATTGGAGAAGTTAGCGAAGCTGTACATTGAGAGGATTGTCAATTTGCATGGTATTCCTTCTAGCATTGTGTCAGATAGATATCCGAGGTTTACTTCGAGATTTTGGGAAAGTTTGCAAAGTGCTTTGGGCACGAAGTTACGTTTGACTTCTGCTTATCATCTGCAGACAGATTGTCAGACTGAGAGGACGATTTAGTCACTTGAGGATCTTTTGAGAGCTTGTGTGTTGGAAAAGGGAATAGCTTGGGATAACTACTTACCTTTGATTGAGTTTACTTACAACAATAGTTTTCATTCGAGTATTGGAATGGCACCATTTGAGGCATTGTATGGTAGGCGGTGTAGGACGCCATTGTGTTGGTACGAGTCGGGAGAGAATGCTGTGGTTGGACCCGAGATAGTCCAACAGACTACTGATAAGATTAAGATGATTCAAGAGAAGATGAAGATTTCTCAGAGTCGTCAAAAGAGTTATCATGACAAGAGGAGGAAAGCACTTGAATTTCAAGAGGGAGATCATGTGTTACTTCGAGTTACTCAGATAACTGGTGTTGGTAGAGCGTTGAAGTCGCGTAAGTTGACGCTGCATTTTATTGGTCCTTATAAGATTTTGAAGAGGATAGGAGAGGTAGCCCATCATGTTGCTTTGTCGCCGTTGCTTGCTAATCTCCATGACGTGTTCCATGTATATCAGTTGAGGAAATACATTGCAGATCCGTCTCATGTAGTCCAAGTAGATGATGTGCAGGTGAGAGATAACCTGACCGTGGAGACATCACCTATGCGGATAGAGGACCGGGAGTTGAAGCAACTTAGAGGTAAAGTGATTACTTTGGTGAAGGTTGCTTGGGTAGGACCAGTTGGCGGAAACGTGACTTGGAAGCTTGAGAGTCAGATGAGGCAGTCTTATCCCGAGTTATTCGTTTGAGATAATTTTTGAGGGCAAAAATCTTTTAAGTGGGGGAGGGTTGTAACACCCCAATTTTTATTAATTATTTATTTAATTAAATTAATTGATTAATTGTGTGATTTTGTGCATAATTGAATTAACTAATTTATGTGATTTATTTAAATTAATTGAATTAATTGATTTATTAGATTTATATAAAATGTAGGTTGGCACTGTAGATCAACATTCCAATGTTGTAGTGTTTATCAAGGAAAACAAATGAGAATGAAGTAATACCTATATATAATAGATATTGTAGAGTAAGGTTCGTTGGCATAAAACGTGACTTCTTCCTTTTCTCTTTTACTTGTTGCACATATTCACCTATTTCATTAGTATAATAATAATAATAGGCATGAATAATAGGAAATTAAAGGTGACATTTCCTTTTAGTTATGTGTTGTAGCTCTTCATTAATTTCACTTGACATTCTATTTAAAGAAATGATGATGGTTCATAGAATAATGTCAAGTGACCCCTCCAATTTATTACTGTAGCACATTATAAAAGGTAAGAGTAATATGGGTGAATTTTTTTCTACATCATGATGCTACAGGGCGCCTTGTTTTGGTTATAGAAAAATGTATTAATTGTGGAATTGAGTCTATATTAGCATATTGATTATTATTAAAATGTTGATTATTATTTCAATATTAATTATTATTTAAATATTGGAACTTTATTAAATATTGGATCTATATTAATATATTGAATTATTTATTGAATATTGAATAATCATTGAATATTTATTGAGTGTTGACTATTTATGAATATTGAATTTAATTATTGATGATAAATTAATTACTTTATATTTAATCGGCAATATGTGTTTTGTCAATTGAGATTGTATTGTATTGATGCTTGTGGATTACTTGCTAATTATGGTGATGATGTTTGAAGTAAGAATGCCATGATTCTTGAAAAGGTGTTTGTATGTGCAAATATGTGATAATTCAAGTATGACGAATTATTGAAGATATGCATGGATATTAAGATTTGTGTATGATCTTAATTGCATATAGTTATTGAATTTGCATACGCATCATTTGTGTCAAGAGGCAATATTTGTTAGTTTCGTGGGAGCTAGTGACTTGTCCCAAACCTAGAGCGGGGTTTGAAAGCTTAGGGAATGGGTTTTTGTGTGTTATTGGTCTAGGGAACGGACCTGGTTTAAATGTAAAAACCGAAAAATAATAACAAGTGTTGGTACCACATGGCATGAGTTGCATTGAGTTTTGCATTGAGTCTCAGTGTGTATATGTTTGTGCTATGAGATTATGGGTACATATGTGAATTGTTGAAATTGGTGAAATTGTGGATTGTGTGTATATACTTGTGAGTGGTATGGTTACTTGAGTGATACTTTGTTAATGAAACTTTTAAGTGTGAGAATAATTAAATTATGCTTGTATGTCTTAGATTAATTATTATCTTATAATTTCAATAATTATGTGAATTCTCACCCTTCTATTGGAATGATGTTTTATACGACATCGCTCAGGTACCTAGGAGTAGAGTTGCTTCTAGCGTGAGGTAGCCGTTGGAGTAGCTTGATTTATGTCCTTATTTATTTTGGGTCGAGTCATGCTTTGATTATGTAATACTGGGGAATGTTTCGATTTCATTTTTTTGAGAGATACTTTATGTACTCTACTTTATTCTGTTATTGTTATTTTGAATTATATGAAGTATTGGCTTTTAAGCCTAAGCCTTGTTTATGAATGAGATAAGCTGAGACTTCCATTATGTCTATTATAATTGAAGTAAATCCACTGCTACATGCTCAGGTGAAAGTGTATGAAAAGCATGAAGTTATTTCAGTGTGATTGAGCATGACAGGTGTTTGTGTGATGTTTTGAAATTTTATGTGACACCCTTTTGTGGGATGAATGATAATTACTCTGATTTATTTATATTTATTCTGCGGGGTTTAGAAGAGTGTTACATTAGGTAGCCCAAGATACTTGAGTCCTATCTCAAGTCCACTCATAAAGGCACTGTCGAATGTGTTCAGAAGAAAAGATGGTATTCTAAGGAATAGTTATGTCTGGAAGATTTCTCTCTAGGTTATTGATTGATTAAAGAGGGGTGTCTTATGACATTTTGTGACTGAAGAATACAGAATTCAGATTTAAAATCAATTGCTATTTGTGGCCTTAACAAGTATTCAATTGATTATCCTTTTTGATTGGTGATGTCAAAAGTGTTACTCTTGAAGGTGCAGCTTCAGACAGTGCAAGGACTCAAGATCCAATGACTTATTAATGGAAAAATGACCTGATGTTTAACCAAATGTGAAACATCATTTCTGAAGAGTGTGTGCAGAATCTTATTGATCCAAGGAGTGAATTTCTCGGACAAATAAGAGATCTAGCATATGTTTTGTGACCTGAGGATAAACAAATGTGTGCTTATCAACAGTGTTGGGAATCTTCTTCGGATTGATCTTGAAGAGTCTTTAGGTCTGTAATATAGGAATCCTCTATCCAAGAGTTTTTTCTTGTATATGTATGATGGTGAAGATGAACATCAAGCACCATCAGCTTTGTTGAGTTGTCTTTAGGTTAGTTTATTTCTGATATGGAGATAAGCGCCTGGTTTTCCTTTGAAGGAGCTTGTGGCATGTCTTATGCTGAAGGTGTGTGACGACATCTCTACTAGATTATGTGCATATGGAAGTCAAGGAAACATTTCTAAGACATCAACCTGACATCTTAGAGACTTTTCTAGAAAACCTGGGTGATCTTGCAGATAGTCGTCTATCCTATAACTACCTCCTCTATTTGGTTTAGTTTTAGTGTGGCCTCTGATCTTGTGTGAACAATTCTCTACAAGAACCTTTTGTGTGTGTGCATGATAAAATTGTTATGGTTATGCTATAATTTGAGATTAGGGTTAGGGTAAGGACCTAAGGTTGATTTTTCTAAGTTTGCTCGCAATGATATCGCATCTTCTATCTACGTATCCTAACTGGATAGAATCAGAGCAATCGTAGTTCACCTCACTAGGGATAAATAAACACTTGATTATGACCAAGGTTCAAAGGGGAACAAAGATAACAATGCTTGTATAGAGTTTAACAAAACTCCCTATTCTAAGTTGTACACTCTGGAGGATTGACTTTGACAAAATTCAAGGGGGAGTACGTAATCATCAACATGATTCTTACATAGAGTTGGCAAACTATATCCTAGGGTTTTAGTTGAAGAACACTCCTAGTAAAAGTGGGTCTTTTAGACTTAAGCAAAGTCTAATGGCTAGTAGGTTCTAACTTAACTAAGTTAGGGTTCAAATGACTTAACAAAGTCAGAGGGAGGGTAATGAGCTATCTATAATCCAAGAGTTAATAGAGAGACTTTCCTTTAGACACAAGGACACGGACAACTTGATGTGAACTAGAAAATTCCATCACAGGGGAATAGCTTGACACAATTGAATAAATAAAGCAAGAACATGTAACAACATGTGACAATAATCAATATCAACATTTAACATCTTAACAAAGATAAAAAAGCAAAGAGGTAACAACCATCAATGCAAGTAAAGAACATGTGTAACAACAACAAGTTCATTTATAACATTCAAACAAGATTAATGCAAACAAGTGACAACTTAAAGCAAGCATGTTATAAGGATAAAATGAGATTAAATTTAACAACATAAGACCAACTAAACATGTATTGATCATAATAAAATAAGCAATAATACAAGAAATATTACAACAGTTCAAGTATGAAATCATGATTTCATGGGGAGAAGTAAACAACTTTCATGGTAACAACCAAGTCAACAATCAAACCCTAGCCTGTTATGGTTCTAACAAGACACATAAAAAAGTAGAATGAAGCATGATAAACATATTCAAGAGGTCACAACATCAAGAATCATTTCAAAGTTCATAGATGAAATTCAAAGTATACCATGCATATTCAAGCATTCACAAAGGAAAGAACAAACCCTAAACATGTTATGGTTATAACAAGACACGTAAAAAAGTAAAATGAGGTGTAATGGGCATATTCAAGAGGTTACAACATCAAGAATCATGGCAAAGTTCACAGATGAAGTTCAACAAGCCATTTTCACATGTATGCATTCATAAAAGCAAGTATGAACATGGTAAGGCAATGAATCAAACATATTTGAACACTTAAACATGTTAACAAATATATATGAATCATACAAGATAAATCTCACAAGAAAAATCAAGTTACAAGTTGAAAAAGTTCAAGAACACCATGGTAAAAACCCTAAAAAGCACATGTTATTCAAGTGGATCAAAGTCTTTCTAGGATAACAATCCTTGAACTATTTCTTAAATCAATTAAAATAGACATGTTAAGTAGTAGTTTTCAAAAATAATGGCATCAATATCACAAAAAATGAGCAAGTTATGATCATGGGAAGTTGGTGCACCAAGAGGGGCAAAACTAAGGCAAGGCAAGGTCACAGCAAAAGGCCATTTGCATGAAGGATTGGAACTTTGTCAAATCTTAAAAAAATGAGGTGAAACAAAAGTGTAAATTGTGTATTTTTGAACAAGGAATTCAATAGTACCATTTTTTCCATACCATGAGCCCACAAGAAAACCCGATAACATCAATGCTAGGGCATGTTTGGTGACAATCAAAAGCAAGAACATGTGGACAGTCATGTGTAGTGGTGTGCTTGGTGAAACAAGTGTACAAACATCATATATAGAGGTTATCACAAAATAAATCAAGAAATTCACACCTGGTTTGGCAGATTAGATGCATCATGTAAAAAGTGACTAGGTTGGGCCTAGTTTGTGACCTGAGTTTGACAGTTCAAGAACTACATGTTTTGCTGCAAGCAATGGTTCATACATGAAACATAACGTACATAAGAAATGTTCAAACAATGTACAACACAAGTTAATAGCTAGAAATCATGGTAGCATGTGAAATGCAAGTGAAAAGTTCACATTTTTGAGTTTTAGGCTTACCTCTTGAAGCAAGCTTGAGCAATAAGAAAACTAGAGATCTTGAGAGATCTTCCAAGGTCTAAAAATTCTCCAAGGATGATGAATATGTTCTCCAAGTAACCCTCAAGCCAGTTGGTGGGCAGAATGCCTTATAAGTGAAGAGAAACCTTCAAAATCCAAAGATTTCCAAATCCAACTCACTCAATCCTTGTTATAGAAGTATGGAACCATAATGGACAGTTTATATATGTTTTTTATGAAGTGTTAGAGGTTTCAAAGCTCAAGGAAATGCAATGGTTTGAAGGTTGCCCTTCAAAATGCAGAAAAGTCAACAAATGTGCTTTCAACCATTGAATTTTTGATTGGATGAGTCTCTGGCCAAGGTGAGGGTGTGGACAACTCTAATACATCATCTGTGATGTGTTTGAAGCTTTTTTTGAGTTTGAGAATGTTTGGAAATGGTTTTAGAGGAGAAAATGCAAAACAAATTTGGCAGTGTTTGAAACTTGGTCCAAGCTAGCAAGAACTTTGTGATTGAGTGGGAGGAAGAGTTTCAGCTGGTTCTTAGCATGTAACTGGTGTGTTTTTGATGTGAGAATGAGGTTCAATTTATAGGCAAGTGTCTTGAGCAAGAGGTATGGGCAGAAGTGAAGCAAATTGCCAAGCTTAGCCTTCCATCATGAAAATTTTGGAGTTTTTCAATGCAATCTCCATTTCTGACCTCAAGCCACTCTACCAAGAGCTTCTCTATACCCTATATGCTATTTTAATCATTCTTGAGAGGGTAGGAGGTGATTGGTTGCAGCCAAGTTGATGATGTGAATAGGGGGAGCCACCATTTTTCTCTTTCTACACTATTCATGCTTGCAACTTGCATTAAACAATGATTTCTTTCATTTCTTATGCCAATTTCATGGGAGTTGATGTTAAACACTTCCATTAGCAATGTAATGATCAGAAATGAGGCTTAATATTTGATTAGAGTTGAATTGGGAAGCCTTGGAATCAAGTCATCCATGCTGAATTGGTTTTGCAATAGTGAGTTTTTGCCAACTTGTGGACCTTGGTTCTCTCTAACCATGAAGAGTTATGGAACCCACTTGTAATTTTTAGAAAGTCCCCATTAGGTACTATAACATTTATATTTGAGGTATGAACCCATTTTTCATACCCCAAATTTTACGCTTAGATTCATTTCGCATTACATTTTAGTTCATCTGTCATTTTTCACTAACCGCTAACCAGTTGCTCGAGTTCGTTCGTTTTGCAAGTGTGTTGGAAAAATTAGAAAATAATCCCGGGTGCCCTTTTAATTCATGTGAATGCAGGTGTTACCACATTACGGTTACGTGACAGTTACAAAGCCCGGTCATTACCGGAGGGTCCCCAAGCAACTAAGATTTTCTACCTCCGAATTATACGACTTTGGTTTGGGAAATTGGTGGGAATTTTTCAGTATAATTCATCCAGATTTGAGAATCAGAGTGCTAGCCTTCAGATGAAAATATGGAATATTAATCAATTTGATTTGTTCGATCTGAGGTTGTTAAAATGTGAACGGATTGGGTTTTGAATCGATGCGAGAATTATTTCAAAGGAGTTATCTAAACAAGTTCGAGCCGTATTCATTTTTTTTCTATGTAGGGTATGAGTTTATATTTTAGAGGCACAGTGGGGCTTACTGTTTGCATCGAATTTATAGTGAATATCAATTTTGTTTTGTCACAAGTATCAGTTGATACGAGTTCAGGTTACAAAAGTCAAAGATATTCAAGATACGATTCGGAATTTAATTATGGAGGAATAAAGTTCGTTTTGCTACAAGAGTGAATTTATTTATTTTATTCAAGATCAAGTTCCATACAATATGCAAATTACAACAAAGATCCAAATTTTACATTTTTGAAGAATTACAAATCAAAATCCTAATTCTAGATTCTAAGCTAAGTTTTCCGCTTCCAAATCTCCGAGTTCCCAAATTTCCAGAACCTGCAAAAAGATTGAAAAGTCGGTTAGAAGTTCTTTTTACGGAAAAAAGTGATTTTTAGTTTTTTTTCGGACCCTCAGAACAGTATCATCATCGGGTCCGAGAGGGGCAACAAGAGAATGCTACCGAATCCCCCGTTTTACTTTCGGACCACGGACCCAAACCATCAACAATGTCACAGATTAAACCTCCAAAAATCATCACCGAAAAGCATCACCAAACAGACAAAATCATCACGAACTAAAATCATCACCATTCCTAAAACGTAAGCATGCATGTTAAAGTTTGAGTTTTGTTTTGTTTTTTAGATAAAAAGAAGAACAATTACTGCCATGGAGAAAAGGAAAGAAGCAGTTTCAGAGGGATTGAGAGAAGAGGAAAAACGAATGAGAGAGGCGAGGGAAGAAGAAAAATGTTCAGCAAACAACCCCCATGGGGTGCGCCGCAGCCGTCTGAGCAATTAGGGTTAAAACCCTAATTTGCTTTCCCCTCCCCCTTTTATGTTATGTACCTGGGTCGGGTCTGGGAAGTGGTGACCCAACCCTACCCATTTCCTTGTTTTTAGTTATTTGTGTTTTTTATTTTTATTAATAATTACTAACTCTTTTCTTTTAATTAAACCTAACATTCTCTTAATAAAAATTAACCTTTTTTTAACTAAAATCTTTTTTAAAAAAAATCAAAGCTAACACTTTCTTTTTATTTAAAAATTTCTCACACTTCACTTTTTAAAAATAAATAAATCTAACCTTTTTTAAAATTAAAGCTGAAACCTTTATTTTAAGTAATTACTAACATTATTTAAATAAAAATTCTAACACTTTGTTTAATTAAAATCAACTTTTTTTTATCATAAATTTCTAACTTTTTTTTCAGACACCCCTTTTAATTTAATTATAATTCAAACCTTTTTCTCGAAAATCTCACAAGACCTTATCTCAATTAATTCTAATTTTTGTCCCTTAATCATCCTTCATTCCTAACATCATTCTCGATTATCCATGAACTTGCTTACTAACTTTTTTTACATTTGTATGTGATCTGACATTATTGTTGCTACTCACATCCCTATCCTTATCACTTGTATATTATTTCAACATCTTCATTGCGTATTAATGTCACTTTTTATTATTACTCTCCGTTTATCTCCCTCCAAAGGAAAGGTTACTCCGTTTGACCGCCGTGTCAATATTCCTTTACCGTCGTCCATCCTAGCAGTAGGATCCGAGTAGCCATGCTCGTGCTTAGGCGTCCCACCATAGACACACCCTCTTCCTAAACCTCAAGACTTTGAGTCGCCGTACTCATACTTTTAGGCGTTCCGTTGCGGACACACCCTCTTCCTAAACCTCAAGACTTTGAGTCTTTGTACTCATACTTTTAGGTGTCCAACCGTGGACAATTTTACCCTTTACCCTAGCCTTAGGATTAGGAGTCGCCGCACTCCATGTAAGTTCCCGTCGTGGAATACTTACGCATCACCCTTTTCAATTCAACCTTATAACGTAGAATTAGGAGTCTCCGCACTCCAAGTAAGCGCTTCCATATGAACGTTTATATCCCCTTGGAACCTTGACCACAGTCAAGAAGTTTCTCTTCCTCCCTTTGCGAGGGGAACTACAATTACTCTGATTCCATCCCCTACCTCGGATACGTAGGCACAAGATGCGAATCTTGGCGAGTAAACTTAGGACTAACCCTTAGGTCTTTCTCTTTACCTTCCAACCCTTAGCATTACCCTTAAACAAATAACCATAACAATAACACATTAAATCAAGAGGTTCCTGTAGAGTACTACAGAAGTTTAGGATGCTAATACCTTCCCTAAGCTTAACCAACCCCCGAACCTAGATCTTTCCCCGCATTGTGTTTATGATGCAAAATAGGTTTTTCCTTTCTTTAACCATTCCTTCGGATAAATCAAAGACCGGTTGTGAATAAAAGATGTGATTCAAATTAATTAATAATTTGATATCCTATTCTCACCGCAACAGAAAATGGCGACTTCACTGGGGACCAAATATCTTTTGAGGGTTATTGTAACGCCCCGATTCTGAATTCCCATTAATTGTTGAGTCTTTTAATTTATTTAATTGATGTTTATTTTAAATTGAGAAATTATATATTATTATGTGGTGTTTGCTTATTTTATCTATTTTTACCGATTCGGAGAGTTTTCGGGGAATTAGAGTAAAAAGGGCATTTTAGACATTTAGCAATTTAGTGTGAGAATTGATTGGTAAGTGTTGGAAAGAATTTGAGAGGAAAGAAATAGAGATAGAAATAGAATAAGAGAGGAAAAGAAAGAAAGATAGTAACATAAGAAGAAAAACAAGAGAAAGAAAAGAGGAGAAGAGAAAGAGAAGAGAAAGTAGAGAGGAAAACCTAGAATCATCAAGGGATCATCACCAAAGCTTACAATCGATCGGTAAGGGTGTGAAACTCCATCATCTCTTTAATGTGTATGATTGTATGTGTATGTGTTTGGATTTTGTAGAGTTTCTACTCTTTTTCCCACTTAGGTTAGAAGTTGGTTTTGTGAGTAGAATGAGGTTTTAATCGGTTAGAACTCGGATTAGACGATGTAGTTTAGTCGGGTGATGGTAGGGTTGTGCCACTAAGACTGATTTGGATTTAATCGGTTGATTTTGTGGAGTTTAGGCTCTTGAGACAACCATGGAAGTTCTGTCTTCGCAGGCTCGCCAGGCGAATGGCAGCGAAGCTTCGCCAGGCGAAGTCCAGCGAGCTGTAGCGAAGCAAGTCAGAAGCAAACACCCTGTATTCGCTGGCAAGTTCGCCAGGCGAGGTTAGTTGGCGAAGGTTCGTCAGGCGAGTGTGTAGCGAGCCTCAGCGAGTAATTCCAGAATTACTCCCAGTGGACTTCGCTGGAAAGTTCGCCAGGCGAAGGCCAGCGAGCATTCGCTGCGTGGCTTCGCCAGGCGAAGGTTGGCGAACCTGACAGTGTTATTTGTTTTGCTGTTTGTCCATAGCATGATTTTTGGCCGATTCAATTATGATTAATGCCTATATGAATGATTGATGTGTGAACTGTTTCGACATGTCGTGCTGTGGGTGGCCGAAGGGCGTGAATCCTAGATTGTAGAGTCAATGGTGAATCTTGAACGTTTGATAATCTTGTGTATTTGATTGAATTGGATAGAAATGCATTGATAGGCTGATATGTGTGTGAATCATGTGTGAAATGGTGCATAATGTGAATGCATGATAGATATATGCGATGTAAGTGATAAATGCAATGAGTATGTTTGTGAACATAGTATGCATTCTGTGTTGATCGATCCCTCGGAGGATTAGCATTGTGTAGCATCTTAGTATGCATTTTTGTGTCGAATGATCCCTCGGAGGATTTGCAGAACCTCGTATGATACGATGGTTACATTAGATTCCTTGGAGAATCGGTTGCATTGTGTGATTCCTCGGAGAATCGGTCATAACATGTAATCCCTTGGAGGATTGACTAGAGTATTTGATTCCGTGGAAAATCTGCAGAGTATTTGATTCCGTGGAGAATCTGCTGAATATTCGATTCCGTGGAGAATCTTATGAATATTTGATTCCGTGGAGAATCTGCTGAATACTTGATTCCATGGAGAATCTGCTGAATACTCGATTCCTTAGAGAATCTGTTGAAATGAGTCGGTACCGCATTTGCATCTGCATAGAGTCGTGTGTCGGTCTCTATGAGTTGCATGAGTCATCTGTGCATGATGCATTAGTTGAATGAATATAACTGTGTATGTTATATATGATTGTTGGGAGAAACATATAGTAAATGTTCATGTGTATGTGTAGAGACATGATTATTTGTATATGCTTAATGTGGTGAGAACATAAATTGAGTATGACTTGTACAATTATGGATATATGTACATATACAATTTTATGTATTAATTGTTATGATATTGTTTCTCACCCTTCTGCTGTTTTATAATGCTCTATGAGGCATTGCAGAGTAGGAAGCTGGAGGTTCTTTTGTGAAGCGATGTCTTCGTCTTTTTGGTCAATTGCTCTGATATGTAACATCTGGGTAGTTAGGAAGCCTTTGACTCTTTTGGAGTTACATTTGTTTTGATTCCTTGTGATACATCTGTGTATGTATCCGCTGTGGATATGGTTGTAAAGCATGAATTGATTGAATGGTTGTATATAATTTTATGTATGTGATCGATTCAATATTTGGATGTTTCCGCTTTTATTCTAAATATTGAGATGTGGGTTACCCATTTGTCGCTACTGCGAAAATCGGCGCTGGCTGAACAGAAGAGTCGCCACCGTGCGTTATTTATCCCACAGGAGGGAAAGGAAACGCTCAGAGTAAACCTCGCACAACACGGGAAAGGTATGGTCGTCGCAACCAAAACCTGGATTCAGGAGTCGGTTACGCAAGGGGAAGGTATTAGCACCCCTCACGTCCGTCGTACTCGACGGGATCCACGCTTGTTTTCGGGTATGGATTGTTACTTCTATCTAAACTAAAGGTCAAGGGTTAAAAGAAAAATAAAATGAAAATAAAATGACTCGGCAAAGTATCGCACTTTATGCCTACGTATTCTCGTCTGGAACGAGAAATCATAGTCAACGTAGTTCGTCTACCTACGGGAAAGGAGGGGAAGGTTGCTCGCTAGGATATCGCATCCTATGCCTACGTACTTTCATACAGCATGAAAGATCAGAGCAAACGTAGTTCGGGCCACGTACGACACAAGTCTGTCTTGATTGATTTTATTCCTTCTGGAAAAGGTTTTTCTGATTAACCGTCAAAGCGGACAAAAATGACATCTTGATGAGTTCACATTCTTTTACGGAAGAAGTGTCTTTTATTGTGTTTGAAATATTTATGGTGTTTTTCTGTTTGTTTTGAGAAAAAAGAGACAGAACTCTAACCTACAGTTGCGAAGGGACTCAAACTAACCTAATGTTATCATGCATGGGTTAAGACCTAGTGTCTATCATGCTCCTCTCTTGCGCAGAGAGAAACAGAGATCCTAAGGGAATAGACGGAAACAGAAATAATAGCAAATAATAAAACAGTAAAATGCATGGATGCAGCAATACAAGCGAGGCAAGGGAGTCCCACTCAACCTCGAACCTAGAAAACCATAGGAAAAAGTGAACAGAATTCACTTTCAACCCAACAGGGTAAGCAGCAAGCAATACAGTCCAGAAAACCAATCAATACATCAGGAATGAAATACAGCAGAAAAATAAACAGCATCAGCAGCTCTGAAACAACACCTGACTTCAAGCTTCAGCAAGCATCAATCTCCATCTCCACAGCCTTCAAGCAAGGTCTTTGTCATCAATCTTCAGTCTACAATGGCTTTTCTTCAAGTCCTATCCTCCAAGCTGAGGGATCAATCACAAGAGTGAATTGGGTGTTAAGCAATTAGTTGACTACCAAGGGTGGCAAACCAACTGCTACTAACACATAAGACATTTTCTCTCAAGAGTTCTATCTCTTAGACAGTAGCATCAAGCCTTCCAAAGGAAGGGGGTGAGTGTCTTAGAGAGACTCTGTATCACAGAGAGGAATGGAGGCAGTCAAAGCCTTCCATGTTTGAGAATCAAGCTTTCTGATCTAGAACTCTGCCTAGCTCCTAAACCCTAATCTCCTCAACAGCTGCTAGCAGGAACCTCCTCATCAACTCTGGAAGTTAGTCTTCAAGCTCTGGATCTCCAATGGCTTCATCATCACAAGTCTCCAGCTCCCCCAATCCCCAAGCAATCCCAATACCCACACAGACAAATCAATAATCCCCAGAGGGCACACCATACCAGTCAATCAAATACAGTAATATACTAATAGCAGTAGGGGAATCCTAGTGATTTCTAAGGGATCTAATAGCTACCCATAGTCCCTATAGTCTCATAGCTAAAATATTCAATCTCTAAGTCCTAAGGGAAATGATTTAATTCTCCTAAGTCATCATTTAAACCCTAATTTTGTTCATGTTGTTCACACCTAAACTAAACACCTAAAATTGAGTCTTAAAAATGGGAACTAAATTTTATGTACAAGCTAACAATGCCTATTAATCAACCTAAAAAGAATGGACAAAAAATGTTAAAGCAACTATTAGAACCAAAATTATCAAATCCATGTATCAAACAAAATATTAACAAAATGCTATTTACCAAAAAAATGCATGAAAAATATTAAAACAAAATAAAATGTCAATTTTATTTTTATATATTTTTCTAGACAGAATAATGGACCTATAGCAAAAAGAACCAATTAAAACAAGCCATTTTCCATTTTTTATGATTTTTTAAAAGATGTAAAAATATTAAAGAAATTAAGAAACACAAAATGTGAATAAAAGGGGAGGGGGGTGAGAACAGCATTTGCGCCCAGTTGTTTTTATTAAGTGGGCCATGAACGTGGGGTGCAAATAGCAGAATCACTAGGCCCATGCGCGTCAGAAAAATAAAAGAAAAATTGAAAAGAAAAATTGAAAAGCCACGGTGCAGAAAGTAAGGGTTTTACGTGTATTTGGCATTGGGCTTATAAAAGGGGGTGGGGATAGGAAAATCAAATCCAGGCCCAGACATGCGTTTAAGTGAAACGCATCGTTTCACACTTGGTCACTTCCCTCCGTTTTTCCCTTCAAATGTGGACCATACGATTAGCTTAAGAAGTCAAACATTCAGGATGATCGGACGGCTATTGGTCATCGTCCCCAACACGACCTCTAGGGTTTTCAGAACCAACCTTCATGCAAGGAACTTCAAGTTCTTCGTTCTCTCTCCATAGGCCATGAAATCACGAACTTCCAAAACCAAACTCACTCCATTTCTTCCCCTCTACAAGACCATGCCAGTGGTTCTCTCTAAAACCTTCCTAAAAACCAAACCCGATAGCTGGAAGTCTGGGGTACCATTGAATTGCACTGAGATGAACCTCAATAATTCTTGCTAAAATTAACCCTACTGTAATATACATGCTACCCTAGTTATTCTATGATATCTAGCAAGGATTATTATGCCCTAATCTGTGAGTTCTAAGTCATCAAAGTTTCACTGCCCTAATGGAAATCATCATTAATGGCTCTAACAGTTTCAGTACATCATCCCCTATCCTAACCTAACCAATCTAAACTAAAAATCTAACCTAACAACACCTAAACAGGGAGATACAAGAGAATTCACCAACCTGCAATTCTTGATGAAACAGATGAGAAAGAGCTCGAATCAACTCTTGAAAACTTTCAACAATGGTCCTTGGGAGGTGCTATGACTTCTATTTGCAATGGTTCTTGTTCAAGCCTCTTGAATCACTCTATCCACACCTTCATGAAAATTGGAGGGAAGCTTTGGATCACACGAGCCAGCCACTAATTCCTCTGGTTCTTGCTTGCCAATTGCTCTGTGATGATGGTAGGTGATGATGATAACAAGAATTATGGTGGTTGATGGGGTTTCAATGGAGTTTGAAAGCAAAATGCAATTTGGATGAAGGAATTCAAACTATGGTATGCAAGCACAATCAGTCACCAACCCCTGCACAAATGGCTTCATTTCATTATATAGATGATTACTAACAGCTTGAGAAGTTTCTAGATTGATCCTAGAGGGATCTAGAAACTTGTGGAAATTTCATGAAGTTCTCATTTGATGATATGTTGAAGATCTCTTATCTCATGCTTGCTCCTTTGTAAACTTGTATTAAAATCTCCTTTCATGAGATATTAGGAGTGTATGTATGAAAAACCAAGCTTTTCCTTGCCTTGTGTTAAGTTTTACCAAGTTGCCTTATGATGCAAGCATGAACTTTACAAAGTAGCCCCCATTTTAAGACCTCAAATCAAAAATCTATTTGAACCATTGTTTTTAAAATGATGTTTGGATTCAAAATGACATATTGGATGACCCATATTGGATTTGTAGATCTCTCAAACCAATTTTTTATTTCAACTTTTTCAACTTATATGCCTTTTTTAGGTCATTTTCACTAACTTTGGTCAAGTATCATTCTATGCATTTCCAAACTTTAATGACTTCGTTTCTTGACTTAAAATGGCATTTTGAGCAACTTTGATGTTGTGAAATTTTTCATTTGAAGCTTCCTTGTATGAGTTTTAGGCATAGGCTAAGAATGACCTGTAATCCTTAGATGACCAAAATACCCTTTGCTTGCCAAGACCATAAGTAGAGTTCCACAAATCATATGAAGGCATACTATACCATTCTAGAAAGCTACGACAATGAGGAACAATTCTTATGTTGACCAGAAATTCATTTGAAATCTCCTTGAGGGGTAAAAATAGCTTGGAAGTCAAGCCACTTTCACAGACAAAATTTCAGATACCTCAGATGACCTGTAACTTGCAAGGACCATAACTTGAGTTCTATAAATCTCCTTGATGTCTTCCACCACTCAAATTAAAGGTCTTGAGATCCTCTACAAGTTTAATGTTGTCCAAGGACCCATTTGAAGCTTTCATTTTGACTTGTCTTGCTTGGAAATTTGACCTAAACTAGGGGATTTTACATAGAAACCCTAATTTAGAAACTCCTCTTCTCCTTGATTTCTCTTGAATTCTTCTTGGCATATCACCATATCTTCTTCTACATGTCAAATGATGAACCCCACATCTCTTCAATAGCCCTTAATGCCTTTCCATTAGTCAATTGACCTAGAGTTGACCTAGAGTTGACCCAGATGAAACCCTAGTTGACTGTCCTCAACTGCAATTCTTGTGATCATATCAATGACTTGTCTCCTTCTCCAAATGACTTTCTAAGTCTCCCATGATGCCCACATACTCTCCATGCTCAGCCCACAGCTCACAATTTCTTTGTTGATCCTCAGATACCTTCAGATAGGAGCTAGATGCCCTGCTTGATCCATTGACTTCTCTGCTTTCAAATTCTTTCTGATGACTTGAATGATATTGAATTTGGATAATAACCTCTTGATAGGCTCATAGAGATGAAAATAATGATTGGTCCCCTGTTGGATGACTTGCTATGCTTATGCTATGCAGATGATTAGGCTATGTACATGACTCTATATGCAAATGCTAATGATATTAAAACATAAACCAAGTGAATAAGGTTGAGCAAATTTTAGGGTGCAACAGCTGCCCCTATTCAAGCGACTTGGACCCGATTGGGTGAAGAGCCCGGAGCCTTCAGACATTCACGGTACGAGGCGGTTGAATACTAAGAACCCATAAATTTGCCCACCGCAGAAATAAACTGCGCCACTGCTTGGGGAACGACATTCATCAGCCGAATCTGACTGTTACGGCAACCCACTGATCTCGTAGCGACCGTGCTGGGGATTATTTGTCTGCACTTCATCAGGAATAAATCGTCCACGTTAGGAGTAAACTCTTGACCACGTTAGGAATAACATTGTCCACGTTAGGACTCACCCTTCCACGTAAGGAATAACCGTTTCACGTTAGGAAAAACATCGTCCACTTTAGGACTCACCTTTCCACGTGAGGAATAAAATTTCATCTGGATTTGTCCGCGTCAGGACTACACTTGCTCTTCCATGTTAGGAATAACATTTCCGCGTTAGGAATAACACTTCCACGTTAGGAATAACATTCTTCTCTTCCACGTAAGGAATAAGACTTCGTCTGGATCTGTCCGCGTCAGGACTACACTCCTTCCACGTCAGGAACACGCTCTTTCTTTCCACGTCAGGAATACAAGCCTCTTTCCACGTAAGGAATGCTATCTTTCCACGTAAGGAATCACATTTCGATTTGAATCAGTCCACGAAAGGACCCCAATCTTTCCACGTAAGGAATACAATCTCAACCTGTCCACGTAAGGACTCCGATCTTCTTTCCACGTAAGGAATACTATATCAATCTTTCTTTCCACGTTAGGAATGCCATCTTTCCACGTAAGGAATCTCAATCTTTCCACGTTAGGAGCCAAACTTTGATCTGTCCACGTCAGGACTAAACTTTTCCACGTAAAGAAACAACTTCTCTTCCACGTAAGGAATATACCTGTCCACGTCAGGACCCACGTTTCATCTTGATTTGTCCACGTCAGGACTCGCCTCTTGACTTAATGAGAAAATAAAACCTCGTCCACGTCAGGACTCGTGCACCTTCGACCCATTAGGAAAGTGAGACTTGTCCACGTCAGGACTCATATCTCAACCTACTGAAGTAGTAGAACCTGTCCACGTCAGGACTTGCGTGTCTTCGACTTGCTGGGGAAATAAGACTTTGTCCACGTCAGGACTCCCACTTTGCCAACAACACGAAGAAGGATAAATTTGTCCACGTCAGGACTCTCGCATCTTGTCATCACAAAGAACTACAAACTTGTCCTCGTCAGGACGCACATTTCACCATCACGAATAAAACTATCTGCTGGAAATAAATGGTCCACGTCAAGACACCAACACGAAGAATAACCAACTTTGTCCACGTCAGGACTCCACACTCAATCAATACCGAGAGCTTGACTCTGTCCCCGTTAGGACTAACACACATCGTCAACTTGAGGAAATGTCCACGTCAGGACTCCCACTTCTCTTAGCACAAAAACCTGTCAATAAACCCGCCCACGTTAGGACTCATCCTTCCATTGGTCCGCCAACTTCTTATCACTGACGTTACAGCAACTTTGAGGCTGACTCTACTGGGGATATCTGGAAATCAAACTACTGGATGCCTGCTCTAATAACCGGCGGTAGCCTCTGAAATTCTGGTTCATGAAACCTTTTACTGCTGACGTAACAACAACTTTGGAGGAAACAAATCCGCTGGTCGGACTAGAGAAACTTTAACAAGAAACCCTGGCGGGGAAATAAGTAACTCTGCTTGGGGACAAAGAGAAACTTATCCTGCTGACTGTTGCAGCCCAAAATTTGACCAACAATTATTTATTCATTGAGTATTTTAAAATGGATACCTTCATCAGAAAGTTCAAGAGATCCTCAGAAGAGTGGATTGAAACCAGGGTTGTGTGCTTCATAGCTTGAGAGTTGTGGGTGCTCCTCAGATGATTCTGAGACTTTGAGAATGAACTTGATGTTTTGAGAAAGCCTATGAGATGTCTTGATAGCCATCATGAAGCCCAGAGAGGTCATTATGCAAGAATTCAGAGGATTCAACCATGAATGGTAGAATTAGGGTTTTGACTGGGTCAGCCCTAGGATAACTGAAAATTTGGATAAGGTTGAGACCTAATCCAAGGGCCATAAGATCATGGAATGATGCATAGAGATGTTATAAAGGTGATTCCTATACCAACTCATCATGATTGAGGAGTTTGAGAAGTTTTGAGTTAGGGTTTCTGAGGATTGTCAGTGGAAAAACCCTAATTTGATCCCTATCTTCCAGGCAGTTTTAGCTCTAGATGTGATTGATATCTCATCTTCCCCACAACATAAATGTTGTAGAGCTTGTTCTTAGCTTTAATTTGAGTGGTGGAAGTCCTTGATAGGAGTTACAGAGCTCAAGTTATGGTTTTGACAAATTACAGGTCAGCTGAGGTGTGTGAATCTGGGTCCTTGAAAGTCACCCAACTTGCAGACAACTTTTTCCCTAGTAGGATGATTCCTATGATCTCTTGGTCAACATGAATGCTGGAGGGCATCTTCTTAGCTTTAATTTGAGTGGTAGAAGTCCTTGATAGGATTTGTAGAACTCAACTTATGGTTTGAACAAGACAGGGGTATTTTGGTCATTTGTCAGTTATAGGTCATTTTTAAGCAAAGGCCATATCTCCTATTTCCAAGCCTCAAATGGAAAAACGCAAAACATGAAAGTTGTTCAAAATGTGATTTTAAGTCTAGAAAGAAGGTCATGAATTGTTGGAAAAGCTCATAGCATGGATTTGCATGATTGGTTAAAAATGAACTAAAAATGGCTTATAAGTTAATTCATGCCAAGTTGGAATATTGGTTTGGAGGATCTAGAAATCCAATATAGGTCATCCAATAGTCCATTTTGAGTGTAAGGCACATTTTAAGAACTTTGGTTCAAGTGGATTTTTCATCCGAGGCTTAAAAAATGAGGTTCCTTTGGAAAAGTGTTACTTGCAAAAGAAGGCAACTTTGAAAAGGCTTGCACAAGGAAAAGTAAAGGGCTGATTTCATTCCTTATCACTCAATATCTCATATTAAGGCATTTTGGCATAGAATACAAGGCTTAATGCAAGGGATATGAGATTTTCAAAGTCTCATTTAAGGAGAAGTTCATGAACTTTCTAGAGGATTCTAGATGTTTCTAGTGACTTCCATCCACTACTATAAGAAGAGTGTATCACATAGTGTTCAAGGTGGGTGAGGGTTGGTGATAGCAAGAGAATTCAGAGGGAAGAGAGAGATAGAAGCATCCATTGAAGAGGTTTCTTCAAGTTGAAGCAATTCTGGTTTCCTTCTATTGCAGACCTTCTCCTTCATCACAAGTGCAAACAGAAGGCCATTGATCATCCAAGGATCCTTTTGAAGAAGTTCCAAGGCTTGAAAGCATCCACACGAGTCTCTACCATAACCTCTTGACAGGTTCTTTTTCCATCACCATTCTCTTAAATTATATAGTCTTGATTAGTTTTATAGGTTTAGAATCAATGTACTAGGGTAGAGGATGAAATCCTAGGAAGTATAGCTCATTCCATGACAATTCACAACAGAGCCAAGAATCTTAGATCTTCAAGAATTGATTAAATTTGGAGTTTTAGTTATCAAGATTTGGTTTAGAGTAGTTAGGCTAGCTTGTAGAATATCTGTAGACCATTAGATGTAAGGATGATGAAGGTTGATAACAGTTGATATCAGGTGAATTTCATTTGGACCACGATCTTGCAAGCTTCTGTTAGGATTACTTAGAAAGAATTAGGAGAATTGGTGCGTATCATCTTGTTCTTCTTAATGAGTAATGCATCTTTTGTTTTGGAATCGTGGAAAATCATGGCCTGTAGAGAGAGAACAAGATGCTAGAACATTAGTGCATGGAAGCATTTTTCTGAAACTTAGGGTTTGTGTTTGGGGACGAAAGCCCTGGACCCTTGGATCAGTTCCAATCCCTTGACTTTGTCCCTCAATCTCACGGCCCAGATTAATCAGAAAACGGAGGGAAAATTTGAAAGTTGAAACGCAGCATTTTGTTAAGTGAGGGCGCCTGGGCTTATCTCAGAATCCTATTCGCACCCCACCGTGATCTGGCCCAAATGAATTCAACTGGATCGAGCTTACTATTTTCACCCCCCTCCCTTTTATTTTGTTTTCTTTTATTTTTAATTTCTTTAATATTCTAGCAACTTAAAAAATTCATATAAAATTGATAAATAATGATTTTTTGTTCATTCTTTTTGCTATGTTTAGATAATAATGTGTAGAAAATTATAAAAATAAAAATAGGATTTTATTTTTAATGTAGAATTTTTGGTGATATTTTCTTTTTAATAGTGCATTTAATTTCTTTTGTTTGATACCATGATTTTGTAGATTTTCTTTTAGGACTTTCCTTTAATCTTTTTAACTCATTCTTTTTTGTGTAATTAGATATTAGATCATAGTTCCCCATAGGATTTAATTCTTGATTTTTAGATTAAAATTTGATTACTTTAATTAGGGTAGCATTAGGGTATCCTAATTAGGGTTTAGGTTGTGCATAGGTAAGGAGATTCATTTTCTTTAGATAGTTTTGTCTTGATTTTTGGGTAGAGGCATATGTGGATGTTATGGATAGATATTGTAGGCCCTTGTGAATAATTGATAGATTTTTCCCCGTTGGTTTAGTATTTTTAGGTTTCTGAAGTTGCCTATTGGTTTTGTCTGTTCTGTGGTTTATCTGTTCATCTCTGGGGGTTGTTTTGGGGAATTTGTTGTGGGGTTTGTGTTGTCCTGAAGATCTTGTTGGAGAGCATGATGGAAGAGAAGATTGAAGATCAAGACCCAGAGACCCAGAGCTTGGATTATTCCCTGTCTGTGAGGTTTGAGATCCTGAAGTTTGAAGGAAGTTCCTAGTACTTTCCTGAGGAAGGCACTATGACTGACTTTCATTCTTTCTTCTCACATCTTTCTCAAGTATCCAATGATGTTGGAGCCAACTTATGAGTTTAATTTCTCCTGAGGAGGAATGTAAACTGATCACAGTTGTTGAGCCACATGGGATACAACTCCTAAGTGGAAGCCTCCTAGTACTTTCCTGAGGAAGGTCCTATGGGTCTATTCACTTAGTTCCATTAGTTTATCTAGGATTTCTCAAGTATCCAATGATGTTGGAGCCAACTTGTGAGTTTAATTTCTCCTGAGGAGGAATGTAAACTGATCACAGTTGTTGAGCCACATGGGATACAACTCCTAAGTGGAAGCCTCCTAGTACTTTCCTGAGGAAGGTCCTATGGGTCTATTCACTTAGTTCCATTAGTTTATCTAGAATTTCTCAAGTATCCAATGATGTAGGAGCAAACTTGTGAGTTTAATTTCTCCTGAGGAGGAATGTAAACTGATCACATGTTGTTGAGCCACATGGGATACAACTCCTAAGTGGAAGCCTCCTAGTACTTTCCTGAGGAAGGTCCTATGGGTCTATTCACTTAGTTCCACTAGTTCAGATAGGATTTCTTAAATATCCAGTGATGTTGGAGCCTGCTTGTGAGTTTAGTTTCTCCTAAGGAGGAATGTAAACTGATCACAGTGGTTGAGCCACATAGGATATGATTCCTGAGTATACACCTCCTAGTGCTTTCCTGAGGAAGACACTATGAGTCTGCTTACTTAGCTCCCTTTCTTTGGTAAGCTTGTTTGAAGCTTGAAGACTGGGATTGTTTTCTTTTGGTTAAGTTTTGCTTTAGGGCTTTGCTTAGATTTGATTTAGATTCTGTGTTAGGGTTAGGATTAGAGAGTAGATGATTCTTTCTCAAGCTTGTGTTTTGTTTGCCTGATGGCACTTCATTTCTTTTATCTGTATATTGCTTGATAGCATGTTGATTATCTTCAGTATGATTACTGTTATTTCATGACTGGCTTGAGGTCGAGACGAGCTTGTGGAGGCTGAAGCCCCACACACATTTCCTCCCTCACTTGCATTGCATGCATTTTACTGTTAAAGCTGATGCTTTTGTCTGTTTTGGTGTATCATTGACATGATCCCTTAGGACTCTCATTTCCCCTGATGAGGATTTGATGATAGACTTTTAGGTTGAAACCTATGCATGACAACATCTAGGAGTTCCCTGTTCAAACCTCGACCATAGGATGAATCCATGGCATGATAACAGTAGGACTTGATAGTCTCCCTCCTAGTTGGGCCTGTTCTCTTCTCATCTCAAAGCAGTTTAAGATACAGTAATCACGAATGATTTCTTTCGTACGTTACGAGCCTTAAGCTATCTGAGAAAGGACGTATTCCCTCTCAGGTCATAGTCTCTAGTGCGATTGAGATCGCAAACACAATAAAAAACACTTCTTTCAGGAGATAACCCGTAGTTAGCCGAACTACGTTTGCTCTGATCTTCCATGCTGTGTGGAAGTACGTAGGCATAGGATGCGACGTCCTAGCGAGCAACCTTCCTTTCCTTCACCCGTAGTTAGCCGAACTACGTTGACTCTGATTTCTCATTCTCTGATGAGAATACGTAGGCATAAAGTGCGATGCTTTGCCGAGTCATTTTTCTTTTCTTTTTCCGCCAGCCTTGATAGGTAGATAGATTATAACCAACCCGTCCAAGTAAACAAACAAGCGAGGATCCCGTCGAGTACGACGGACGTGAGGGGTGCTAATACCTTCCCCTTGCGTAACCGACTCCCGAACCCAGACAATGGTTGCGATGACCTTGTCTTACCCTTTCTCGTCAGGTTTTTCCGATCGTTTCCTTTCCCGCTCTGAGGGATAAATAACGAAAGGTGGCGACTCTTCTGTCATGCCGGCACCTTATTTTCGCGCAAGCGATAGCTGGCGACTCTGCTGGGGACTTCCAGAATCTCTGGTTCTCCGGTTCCCTATGAGAGTCAATCCTATCGTTTGTGTGTTTGCTTGTTGGGTTGCGTTTATTTATCGCATTTTTACTTCCCGCATTTTTACTTCCCGCATTTTATTTCCCGCATTTTATTTCCAGTTCGATATGATTATCTGTGCTGCTGTGGGAAAGGGATGTTACTATGAGTGAGAAGCCGGACCTGGGCTTGAGTACACACCTAGATATAGTTGCGGAGAAGTAGTAGACGAACCTGTCTGCTGAGCAGGCACAGTTCCCTACGAAAATCTGCGCTCAGACGAGATTCTTGCAGAGGTGCTCCTTTCCGGTCCTGAGGATCTGAGGGGAGTCCAAACGTGAGGATTGTCGACTCTGGGGACCGATCATTTGGAAGTCAGCTAAGAGAGGCCTCTTCATGACTTGACGATGCCACTCCTTCTGGGAATCGTATCGTCACTCATGAAAGTCTGTGACGCTGATGACCGCATAGGATGCCGTACCTTTGTCCGTGGATTAGGTCCATACCTGTGAGTGGGGTTGGGATGTTGCAGGAAACTTTGACCTCCAGACTACCTGGTTTTCTTGACAGTGAATCAGTGATGTTGGTACCAGAGTTCTCAGTTGCAGATTTGACTATTCTTGACAGAGCAAGCTTTTGATCAGAGGATTTTCACCATCGGGTGTTTGTCTGTTCTTGATAGAGCAGGCTTTGGTCAGAGTGTTGTCATCAGAGGTTTGTCCTGAATGGAGCAGATTTTGAGTGGGGTCTGAAGATCTCATCGGCAGATGTCATTTGTTCTTGATATGGCAGATTTCTGATTTGGGGTCTGAAGGCTTCATCAACAGATGTTCCTTGATCTTGCATCCCGGGGTCCTTATTATCAGGGACTTACTCTTGGCAGGGCAGAATTTTGATCTCGATCCTATCAGATGGTTATTCTCAACAGATCAGATCAGTAGGGTTTACACCGGGGTCTCCTTCTCATCAGTGACTGTTGATACCGAATCTCCACAGCAGCCCCCTGGATATTGTTTCATGCCTGCATCTTGCATTAGTTTGCATAATCATTCGCATTCCATTGGCGTGTGTCTGTGACAGGTACTGTTTCCCTGATCCAGGATCCCTCGCCTCTTATTACTGCAGCCTCTCTCAGAAAGACTGTTGCGTACGAGTTCTCGGTCCTTGATGTGTCGAATCTGACTATTGCTGATACTATGCGTGAGATTGCTGTTTCCATGATTGGGCCCAGATTCCCCTCCTTGTTATTGTCAGCACTAGTACTAAGGCGCCAGGATCGGGGGAAATCTCTCAAGCACACAGACACACGCATACATCTGCATAAAGCATTTTGCATGACATACATTCTGTTACTTTTCCTAACCTTTAATCGTGATAGGTTTTGCAGGTACTCAGGTTCCGAGCTGCTTTCGATCTCCAGGATTGATCAACGACTCATCCACCGCTACTCAACTCGCGCTAATCAGACAAGGATAATGGACCAGGTACAGTCAGATGTTAAGAGCTCCGTGAACGGATGTATCGTTTCATGGAACTGATGCAGGTAGTCGCGAACGGTCAGGACCAGCTTCGTACTTTGGTTCAACCTCTCATCTCCAGGGTTGACAGTAATGGCATACTTCACGGCGGGGCCGTGCCCACTCCTCCTCCAGGGGATACTCCACAGAACGTTGTTCCTGCTGCCGGGGGCAACAGCAGTGCTAACGGCAATCTGATGACTAATATCGGGCTCAACGCGGCTGGCGTCGGCAATGGTAGTTTGGGAGCCAATGTTAACATAGGGCCGGTCAACGGTAATGCTGGTGCAGGAAATCTGGTGGTGCCTCAACCGTGGCTGGAGGACCATCAGGATGACATATTCTCTCAGAGAGGTGTAGAGGCAGAGTTGAATGCTGAGGCTCGACTCAGGTTCAAGGCGCTGGAAGACAAGATGAGAAGCATAGAAAATCAGAGAACACATTGGGTGTTGACATGTCCAACCTCGAGTTGATTGCTGACTTTAAAGTACCTCACAAGTTCAAGGTGCATACTTTTGAGAAGTATAAGGGTACTACTTGCCCCCGGGTCCACCTCCGATCTTATTATAGAAAGATGTCCGCTTATTCTGACGATGAGAAGCTGCTGATGCACTTCTTTCAGGATAGTCTTTCTGGTCCATCGCTCGAATGGTATATGGGTTTGGAGCCCGCTACTGTGCGCACCTGGAAAGATCTTGCAGAAGCGTTTGTTCTCCACTATCAATACAATAGCGACTTGGCTCCCAACCGAGTTCAGCTTCAGAATCTCTCACAGCGGAACAATGAAAGCTTCAAAGAGTACGCCCAGCGGTGGCGTGAATTGGCTGCTCGGGTTCAACCACCGATGGTTGAGCGTGAGTTGGTGCAAATGTTCGTGGCTACCCTTCCTGGAATCTATTATGAAAAGCTGGTCAGTGGCATGACTGGAACATTCTCGGCTCTCATCACTCTGGGCGAGCATGTCGAGAACGGTATAAAGATTGGAAAAATTCAGGGCGAATCATCATCAGCTGGAGGAGCTAGTAAGAAACCTTACGCTGGCAAGCGCCGAGAGGGAGATGCCAGTGCTGTCACTAATGCTCGTAGAAAGGGCAAGGGCCCCCAGCCTCAGGTCGCTAGCATAAATATCCCAGCTGCTCCGCAGCAGCAGCAGCAGCCCCAGCAGCAGAATAATCAGGGGTATAAAAGATATCAGAATCGGGGTCCTATGGCAAGCCGTCATTTTGATACCCCACCTATGTCGTATGCACAGCTTCTGCAAACGTTGCTTCAGCTCCAATTAGTTCAAAAGAGGACGTTGGCTCCCTTAACAGGGGCACCACCACCAGGGTATGATGCCAATGCTACTTGTGAATTCCACACTGGGGCACCAGGCCATACGATTGAGAATTGTAAAGCTTTTAAGCACAAAGTCCAGGACTTGGTGGACGCCAAGGTTATCAACTTTTCTGACAACGTGCCCAACGTTACCAAGAACCCGATGCCTCATCATAAGGGGGGCGGAGTGAATGCTGTTATCACTGAGGAGAGTTCAAACTTGCTGACGGATGTCAAAGATTTGAAGACACCGTTGAGCTTTGTCAAGGCTAAGTTGCTGAAGAAGGGCTTCTTTCCTGGATGCGGAGAGTTGTGTATGGCTTGTGCTACACTTCCTGATGGGTGTGAGCAGCTGATCGAAGGTATCCAAAGTCTGATGACCGAGGGTATTTTGCAATTCAGCCGGAGCGTTGAAAGTGCATCAGGGGAAGTCGTGCTGAAGCAGGCAGATGAAGTTGCTACCATTACCATTCCTCGCCACCCTATCACTATTTTTGCGCCCCGTCCGCCTACTATCACTATCACCAGGGCCGGACCAATCCCATTCGAGAGCACTAATGCCGTTCCATGGCATTATGGCGCCGAGGTTTATTGTAATGGTCAGAAGATAGAGCTTGAGCCATTCGGATCGACTGTGCAGAATCTTACCGAAGTCAGTGGTATCACCAGAAGCGGTAGAGTGTTTGCGCCAGCGGAGGTTGCAGCAGAGAAAGTGGTCCGGGCTGACGCTGTGGATAAGGGTAAAGGTAAAGCTGTTGAAGAGGTCCCTGCAGGGGCAGAGAAAGATTTGCTGGTTAAGGATGCTGAAGAGTTCATGCGACTAATCAAGAAGAGTGACTACAAAATTGTAGATCATCTTCATCAGACTCTGTCAAAGATCTCGATTCTTAACTTGTTGTTGTGTTCTGAGGCGCACCGCAACGCATTACTGAAGGTATTGAATGCTGCATACGTGCCGCAGGAGATATCAGTAAATCAACTCGAGGAGGTGGTGGCCCACGTCAATGCTGGTAATGGGCTGGGATTTACAGATCTAGAGCTGACTCCCAAGGGAAGAGATCACAACAACGCCTTGCACGTCTCGATAGAGTGCAGAGGTACGATTATGTCACATGTCCTGGTGGATACGGGTTCCTCGCTTAATGTGCTTCCGAAAAAAGCACTGATGAAGTTGGACACCCGGGGATTGTTGTGCACGCCCAGTGATCTGGTCGTGAAAGCCTTTGACGGAACCAAGCGCCACGTCTTCGGAGAATTGACCCTGCCAATTCAAGTTGGTCCAGAGACGTTCAATGCGGTTTTCTATATCATGGATATCATGCCCGCCTATAGTTGCCTCTTAGGTCAGCCATGGATCCATTCTGCTGGTGCCGTGACGTCCACGCTGCATCAGAAGCTTAAATACGCTGTCGGGGGCAGCATAGTGACCGTCTGTGGTGAAGAGGACATCATGGTGAGCCACCTGTCGTCCTTTAAATACGTCGAAATGGATGGCGAGATCCATGAGACGCTCTGCCAAGCCTTTGAAACCGTCAGGGTGAAGGAGGTAGCTCCCGTCGTCGCAGAGAAGCAAGAGTTGAACCTCTCCTCGTTTAAGGAAGCTCGGGCCGTTGTCGAAGCCGGTTCCACCCCAGGCTGGGGGCATGTTTTGGATATACCAATCAAGCAGGATAAGTTTGGATTGGGATATTCCCCTGGAGCTGAAGCTTCATCTTCTTCTGGCAGCTCATCTCGTGGGAAAGGGCCGATCCTATTCACCAAGGGGGGAGTAATTTTCGAGAGCATCAACGCTACGTCAGAGGACAGCGGGGACAGTGACTGCGATCTTGACGCCTGGATTCAACCGAGCAAGCCAGGCGAGCGCCTCCACAATTGGACCATCAAGGAGATTATCAAGCTGACAAGTGAAGAGTAATGATTTGCTTTTTACAATCTTTGTACAATCCTATGTCCTGCCCGGGGCATAATGGTTTTACTGTCAGGGCCTTGTTGGGTTATGTGTATGCATTTTGTCAATAAATAAAAGGCGTTTTCTTTGTAATCAAATATTGTGTTCTCTGTTATTCCTGTTTTATGTTTATTTCGAAAAACAGCAAAATGGCAACGGGGTTTGTGCTAACCTGCATATTCTTGCTTTAAACTTAACCCTTGTTATTGCAGGATCCACGTAACAGATGACATCGACTCTGGACCCTCTACGGCTCACTACGACTTTGATTGCCCGATCTATCAAGCCGAGGATGAGATTGATGAAGACGAAGACCTTCCGGAAGAGTTGGCCCGCTTGTTGCGACAAGAAGAAAAGGTTATTCTGCCTCACGAGGAGGATATTGAGATTGTAAATCTGGGTTCTGAGGAGCTCGTCAGAAATGTCAGAGTAGGGGCTGCGCTGCAGAATGATGTCAAGCATAGACTGGTCGAGATGCTTCGAGAGTATAGTGACGTCTTTGCTTGGTCATATGAGGATATGCCCGGACTTAACACTGATATCGTGGTTCATCGCTTGCTGTTGCGAGAAGATTGCCCTCCAGTCAAGCAGAAGCTTAGGAGGACGAGACCAGACATGGCTGTAAAAATCAAGGAAGAAGTCCAGAAGCAGTTGGACGCGGGATTTCTAGCCGTTACCACTTACCCTCCGTGGGTCGCCAACATAGTGCCTGTACCGAAGAAGGACGGTAAGGTACGCATGTGCGTCGATTATCGGGATTTGAACAGGGCGAGCCCTAAGGATGATTTCCCGTTGCCTCATATCGATGTGTTGGTCGACAATACATCCCAGTTTTCCGTGTTTTCGTTCATGGATGGCTTCTCCGGTTACAATCAGATTAAGATGGCGCCGGAGGACATGGAGAAAACAACGTTTATTACCCCCTGGGGAACGTTTTGCTATAAGGTAATGCCCTTCGGTCTGAAGAACGCGGGGGCCACTTACCAGCGAGCAATGGTAACTTTGTTTCATGATATGATTCATCATGAGATCGAGGTCTATGTTGATGACATGATTGCAAAGTCCCAAACGGAGGAAGAGCATCTGGTCAATTTGTTGAAGTTGTTTGAAAGGCTTAGGAAGTTCAGGCTGAGGCTGAATCCTAACAAGTGCACTTTCGGAGTGCGGTCCGGAAAGTTATTAAGGTTTATCGTTAGTGAAAGGGGTATTGAAGTTGATCCTGCGAAAATAAAAGCTATCCAAGAAATGCCAGCGCCAAAAACAGAAAAAGAAGTTCGTGGTTTCTTGGGCCGAATAAACTACATTGCAAGGTTTATCTCTCAGCTCACGGCCACTTGTGAACCGATGTTCAAGCTTTTAAAGAAAGATCAGGCGATTACTTGGAATGAGGATTTCCAGAAGGCATTCGACAAAATAAAGCGGTATCTTCAAGAACCTCCAATCTTGATACCCCCAGTGGCTGAACGGCCATTAATCATGTACCTGACGGTTCTGGAGAATAGTATGGGGTGTGTTCTCGGTCAGCACGACGAGACGGGCAGAAAAGAGCATGCCATTTATTATTTGAGTAAAAAGTTCACTGAGTGTGAATCTCGATACTCGATGCTGGAAAAGACGTGTTGTGCATTAGCTTGGGCTGCCAAACTTCTACGACAGTATATGCTCAACCACACCACTATGCTAATTTCGAAGATGGATCCGATCAAGTACGTCTTCGAGAAGCAGGCTCTTTCGGGCAGGATTGCCAGGTGGCAAATGGTGTTAACAGAATATGATATTCAGTACGTCTCTCAGAAAGCCATTAAGGGAAGCGTATTGTCTGATTACCTTGCCGAACAGCCAATCGAAGACTACCAGCCGATGAAGTTCGAATTCCCTGACGAAGACATTATGTTTCTCAAAGCGAAGGATTGCGATGAGCCATTGCCCGATGAGGGGCCAGGTAGGAAGTCTCAGTGGAAGTTGATATTCGACGGAGCGGTTAATTCCTATGGAAGTGGTATCGGGGCTATCATCACGACTCCTCACGGATCCCACATCCCGTTTACTGCGAGACTGACGTTTCCAGTTACCAATAATGAAGCCGAGTATGAAGCATGTATTATGGGTCTAGAAGAGGCAATTGATTTGAGAATCAAGAATCTAGACATATATGGTGACTCAGCGCTTGTAATCAATCAGATTAAAGGGGAGTGGGAAACTCGTCAAGCAAATTTAGTGCCGTACATGAATTATGCCAGGAGGCTGCTTCCGTTCTTCGATCGAGTGGAACTTCATCATGTACCCAGGGCTGAAAATCAAATGGCTGATGCCTTAGCCACGTTGGCTTCGATGTATAAGGTCAATCTTTGGAATGAAGCTCCAAGCATTGTTCTTTCGCGTCTTGACAGACCAGCATTTGTGTTTGCAATCGAGGATGCCACCGACGGCAAGCCATGGTTCCACGACATCCAGACCTTCCTTATGACTAAGGAGTATCCTGCGGGTGCGTCAACCCAGGATAAGAAGACTCTAAGGAGGCTATCTGGAAACTTTTATCTCAATCCTGATGGAGTGCTGTATAAGAGAAACCACGATCTCGTGCTACTCAGATGTGTGGATGAAAAAGAGGCAAGTATGCTCATGGAAGAAGTCCATGAGGGCACATTTGGTACGCACGCCGGCGGGCATGCCATGACGAGAAAGATCCTGAGAGCAGGGTATTACTGGCTGACTATGGAGTCGGATTGCTTCAAATTCGCGAAGAAATGTCATAAATGCCAGATTTATGCTGATAAAGTTCATGTGCCGCCGTGCCCATTGAATGTCATGTCCTCCCCTTGGTCGTTCTCCATGTGGCGCATCGACATGATAGGCAAGATCGAGCCCACTGCGTCCAATGGTCATCGTTTTATTCTGGTAGCTATCGACTACTTCACCAAATGGGTGGAGGCAGCCTCGTACGCTAATGTGACCAAGCAGGTGGTGGCTAAGTTCATAAAGAGGGACATCATCTGTCGCTATGGAATTCCCGAGCGGATCATTACTGATAATGGTTCGAACTTGAATAACAAGATGATGAAGGAGCTGTGCCAGAGCTTCAAGATTGAACACCACAACTCATCTCCTTACCGGCCAAAGATGAATGGCGCTGTTGAAGCCGCCAACAAGAACATCAAGAAGATCGTTCAGAAGATGGTTGTGACGTATAAAGATTGGCACGAGATGCTGCCGTTTGCCTTGCACGGTTATCGTACGACAGTGCGTACGTCGACCGGGGCAACTCCTTTCTCCCTGGTGTACAGTATGGAAGCTGTCCTACCGCTAGAAGTGGAGATTCCTTCTTTGCGAGTTTTGGTTGATGTGAAATTCGACGAGGCAGAATGGATTACGAATCGTTTGAACCAACTCAGCCTGATGGACGAGAAAAGGTTAGCATCGATTGCATTTGGTCGTCTGTACCAAAGCCGAATGAAGAAAGCTTATGATAAGAAGGTGCATCCTAGAAGCTTTCAGACGGGTGATCTCGTCCTGAAGAAAATTCTTCCTCCACACTCCGATCACCGGGGCAAATGGACTCCGAATTACGAAGGGCCGTATGTCGTCAGCAAGGTCTTCTCAGGAGGAGCTTTGTTGTTATCCACGATGGATGGTGAAGATTTTGCATCCCCGGTGAACGCGGACGCGGTTAAAAAATACTTTGCTTGAAAGAGACCCGCTGGACAAAAAAGAAAGAGTCCAGGCAAAAAAGGGGCATCCCGGCGAACCAAAAACAGAATAAAAGGTTCGGGCAAAAATTAGGGATATATTGAAAAAATGTACACCCGCGAAGTCGAAAACCTACACTGGGCGGCTTCGGCAAAAAAGGGTATCCCGGTGAACTGAAAACCCGTAAAGGGCGGTTCACGCAAAAGTTAGGGATTTGAATAAGCAAATGACTGCGTTCCGCGTGTGGACTTTCATTGTTTAGTGGTTTGGAGGACCTGAGGGCCGTTTATCTGAATCAATCTCGTCCGAAGCTGAAGCATCGGAAAAGTATCGAAGTCGAGTGGGTCTTAGAGGGATCAACTCATGGTGTTCGTCTGCGCCTCGATTGCCGACATTTGTATATACTGATGTATATTTATGTTTTCTTTTTGCGCGGCTTCCTCATTCCAGGAGCTTGCCTCTGTTGTAAAACATTTTTGCCCGTTCAGGGGTTCACCATCAATAAAATGCACATTATTCAGCAATTCTGCATGTCTGTTTAGCATTTATCTGTTTTGTTTGCGAATGAAAACGCCGATGTTTGTTGATAAAATGCGCATACATAAACTTACGGGCCTAGGCCCATTGATTGTCGAAACAATTAATTAACTGAATATTGTCACGAGATAATAGCCTGGATAGGCCCCTTTGAGGAGGGTATCTTGTCTGTTTGTTTGTGTTGTTGCAGGTGTAGTACCTTCCAGAGGATATGCCGTGCGCATCCCCGAAGCAGGGCGAGCCCTCCTTCTCCAGCAGAGTTCGGCAGTCTCTCATAGAATCAGAATCAGAATGGTGGGCATTGATATGTCTCCCCCAGGCAGAGAGGATTCTCGTCCCCAAGCAGACGCATCCAAAAGGAATGTCACCTCATCAGCTGAGTCAAGCACCAAAGAATGATGTCGTTTCCCCAGCACCGGGTCACAAGTGCAGATTTCATAGAAGTGTTCGGGTACCGAAGCTTGTGTTTTCCCCAATAAAGTCGCCGCAGCAGATGTCTCCCCCAGCACCGGGTCACAAGTGCAAGTCTCGTAGGAAGCTGTTCGTATGCCAAAGGGTGCAGTAACTGATGGTGCCAGACTGAAGTCTCCAGCGGAATTGAGATTCCCTACTAGAGTCATGCTCTCTCCTGAAGATGGATGATTCCCTCTTCCCCAGTAGAGTGTTGGAACGGCTGATGGTGTGTTCCCCTGCAGAATTGTACTCTCTCCCCCGAAGTCAGATGATTCTTTCTTCCCCAGCGGAATTGAAATTCCTCGTCAGAATCGCGCCCTCCCGTTGAAGTAGAATGATTTCTCTCCCCGGCTGAGTCCGCAGAAAAGCAGAATCCTTGGAAGCAGTTGGGACCTTGAGTGGATGTTCCCTAGCAGAGCGTGGGGCAGCCGATGCTGTATTTCCCCAGAGTCGCGCTCTCTCCAGCGAAGCAGAATGATTTCTCCTTCCCCAGCCGAGTTTGCAGATGTCCAAGAGAGCCGAACCCTTGGAAAGTGATCAGATCATGATTGGTTTTTCCCCAGTGGAGTGTTGAGCAGCCGAAGTTGTTTCCCCACAGAGTTATCCTCCCCAGAAGAGTAGCCGAGGCGGCCACGCAGTTCACTCCCGCGATTGACACCGCTTTCCTTCAGCAGGATTCGGGTTCTCATAGAGCTTCGTCCCCTGCAGCAGTCAGCTGAAGTTGTTTGCCCTTGCAGCAGTCAGCGGAAGATCAATTTCCCAGGCAGAGTCCGATTGATATTGGCGTGTCCACGTTCTCCTCAGCAGGATGATTCCTCTGTCTGAGTAGTTCTGTCTCCTTGACAGGAGGATTTCCCCTCAGCATTTATTTGGCGGACGGGATCGCATCATTGTGCATGACTGCATAGCATTTAACACTGCATAGCGTTTAACGTGCGTAGCATTGTGCATGATTGCACAGCATTTAGCATAAACGCATATCATTCCCACCGTGTGGGGAATAACGCAGAAGCATGTGCATCATAAGCATGATTTAGGTCATTACTATTCTTGTCTTGCAGGTGTTCCACCAAGAGATCAGTTGCTCAGGATGATTCCTGACATTCTCTCCAGCAAGGTCGCTTTCTTAAGATGATTCTTAAGACCCCGGTGTAATCTCCACAGTCGCTCGCTCAAGATGATTTTTGAGATCCCCAGCGAAGTCTTCAGTTCAAGACGATTCTTGAATTCCTCAGCATAGGGTCCCGCAGCATAGGGTCCCGAATGGTTTGCTCAGGATGATTCTTGAGTTCCCCAGTAGCGTCCCCAGCAAGAGTTGCCCAGGAAGATTCCAGGGATCCCCAGCGGAATGAAGTATCCAGAAAGGTTATCAGTTCAGAGTGATTCGTGAAGGTGCCTGACGGATTTGTTTGTTCAAGATGATTCTTGAAATCCTTAGCAGCGTGATATGTCTGCTCCAACAGTAATGTCTAATCTGAAGATTGACTTCGTAAGCGCCTGAAGGTGGTATCAAAGGTTCCTGTAAGTTCAGATTTTCTGGTTGATGAATCAACGTGTGGCTGAAGACGAGGTTCCAAATTTTGTATTCAAGATGATCTGTGTTGGCCTGAAGACCAAGTCAGTTGTCCTGAGGTGATGATTGAATGCGATCAAGTGAATGATATTTCTTCTGACTGAAGTCGAAGATGTTTCTCCAGCTGAAGCGGAGTTTTGCCTGAAGGCAAAGTGTTCGAATCCCCGTAGAGTCATGAATGGCTCCGGATGCCATTTCTTTGACTGAAGTCACAGATTTCCCAAACTGAAGCGAAGGTGCCTAAGGGCAAGGTTATCCCCAAGGTCATGAATGACCTAGGATTCATTTTTCGGACTGAAGGCCGAAGTATATCCCTGACTGAAGTCTTGGATGCTCTATAGAAGAGGTGGAGTTGCCTGAAGGCATATCCATGTATCCTTGAAGGCCAAGGACCATTTCTTCAGACTGAAGTCGAAGATACCTCCTGCAGAGTTGCCGACGGGCAAAGTTTATATCCTTGAAGGTCAAGGATGTTTATCTTCAGAAGTACTTGAAGATCTTTTCTAGCTGAAGCTGGAATTGTCGACGGGCAGGGTTTCATCTTTCTTCAGAAGAACTTGAAGATTCTCCAGCGGATCTGGAGTGGCCAGGGGCCAGGGTTTCATTCATATTCAGAAATACTTGAATATATTTTCCAGCGGATCTGGAGTGGCCAGGGGCCAGGGTTTCATATATCTTTAATGTTGAAGTTCTACGGCGGGCAGTGTGCAGCAATATTCCGATGTTCGTTATGGTTCTGAGGGTGAACCCCAGATCAGAGTGTGCTCGGTTAGGTCTCTCATTCCCAGCAGAGTAGTCTCAAATACGCAAGTGTACCTTTTGTTCCATTCACCAGGGGTGAACCCCAGGTCAGAGTTGTTCAGGGTTGCATTTGGTCCAGCGGCGAGGTTGGATGTTTGTTCGACGACGAGGTTGAACGTTTGGATTTGACGGCGAGGTTAAATCATCATTTGTCCGGCGGCGAGGTTGGATGTTTGTTCGGCGGCGAGGTTGAACGTTTGGATTTGACGGCGAGGTTAAATCATCATTTGTCCGGCGGCGAGGTAGGATGTTTGTTCGGCGGCGAGGTTGAACGTTTGGATTTGACGGCGAGGTTAAATCATCATTTGTCTGGCGGCGAGGTTGGATGTTTGTTCGACGGTGAGGTTGAACGTTTGGATTTGACGGCGAGGTTAAATCATCATTTGTCCGGCGGCGAGGTTGGATGTTTGTTCGACGGCGAGGTTGAACGTTTGGATTTGACGGCGAGGTTAAATCATCATTTGTCCGGCGGCGAGGTTGGATGTTTGTTCGACGGCGAGGTTGAACGTTTGGATTTGACGGCGAGGTTAGATCATCATTTGTCCGGCGGCGAGGTTGGATGTTTGTTCGACGGCGAGGTTGAACGTTTGGATTTGACGGCGAGGTTAGATCATCAGTTGTCCGGCGGCGAGGTTGGATATTTGTTTGACGGCGAGGTCAGACTCTTTAAATCCCCAGTAAAGATGATGTTTGTATGACGGCGATGTCGAGTGTCTCTAAGAGGATGTTTGTTTCCGACAGCGATGTCAGATTCAGTTTTCCAGCGGCGATGTTGGGCATGTTAAGTTGATCCAGTCCTCTGACGGCGATGTTAGGTGATGCAGATCCTTCAGTTTTCCAGCGGCGATGTTGGGTATTTTGACAGATTTAGTTCTCCAGCGGCGATGTGGGGTATTCTGTCAGATGTGTTTCTCCAGCGGCGATGTGGAGTATTCTGTCAGATGTGTTTCTCCAGCGGCGATGCGGGGTATTCTGTCAGGCGTAGTTCTCCAGCGGCGATGCGGGGTACTTTGTTCAGAGATGTATTTTCTCCAGCGGCAATGCGGGGTATTCTGTTCATTGTTGTATTCTCTCCAGCGGCGATGTTGAGTATTTTGGTGATTCAGGTTTAAGTCTCCGGCGGCGATGTTGGATGCTTGTTTTTCCGAGTTATGGTTGTTCTTGACGGCGATGTCAGGTGGTTTGGTGTTCCAGCGGCGATGTTGGGCGTTCCTCATAATCTTGTTTGACGATAATGTCAGGTGGTTTAGTCTTCCAGCGGCGATGTTGGGAGTTGTGGTTGTCTGAAGGCAATGTCAGAAGAAGTTAATGTGAATGACTGACGGTGATGTCAGTTCAGTATCTCTCCAGCTAGTTGCCGTGCAGCTAGTATTGCAATATTCTAAGATTTGTTCCCCGTAGAGTACCGTGTGCTCGTGCAGTTGGCAAATTTTCGGGTTTACCGGTATTCAATCGTCTCGTACCTTGATTGGTTGAGAGCCGTTCGCTTCTCACCCAGTCAGGTTCAAGCCGTTTGAATAGGGGCAGCTGTTGCACCCTAAAATTTGACCAACAATTATTTATTCATTGAGTATTTGAAAATGGATACCTTCATCAGAAAGTTCAAGAGATCCTCAGAAGAGTGGATTGAAACCAGGGTTGTGTGCTTCATAGCTTGAGAGTTGTGGGTGCTCCTCAGATGATTATGAGACTTTGAGAATGAACTTGATGTTTTGAGAAAGCCTATGAGATGTCTTGATAGCCATCATGAAGCCCAGAGAGGTCATTATGCAAGAATTCAGAGGATTCAACCATGAATGGTAGAATTAGGGTTTTGACTGGGTCAGCCCTAGGATAACTGAAAATTTGGATAAGGTTGAGACCTAATCCAAGGGCCATAAGATCATGGAATGATGCATAGAGATGTTATAAAGGTGATTCCTAGACCAACTCATCATGATTGAGGAGTTTGAGAAGTTTTGAGTTAGGGTTTCTGAGGATTGTCAGTGGAAAAACCCTAATTTGATCCCTATCTTCCAGGCAGTTTTAGCTCTAGATGTGATTGATATCTCATCTTCCCCACAACATAAATGTTGTAGAGCTTGTTCTTAGCTTTAATTTGAGTGGTGGAAGTCCTTGATAGGAGTTACAGAGCTCAAGTTATGGTTTTGACAAATTACAGGTCAGCTGAGGTATGTGAATCTGGGTCCTTGAAAGTCACCCAACTTGCAGACAACTTTTGCCCTAGTAGGATGATTCCTATGATCTCTTGGTCAACATTAATGTTGGAGGGAATCTTCTTATCTTTAATTTGAGTGGTAGAAGTCCTTGATAGGATTTGTAGAACTCAACTTATGGTTGAACAAGACAGGGGTATTTTGGTCATTTGTCAGTTATAGGTCATTTTTAAGCAAAGGCCATATCTCCTATTTCCAAGCCTCAAATGGAAAAACTCAAAACATGAAAGTTGTTCAAAATGTGATTTTAAGTCTAGAAAGAAGGTCATGAATTGTTGGAAAAGCTCATAGCATGGATTTGCATGATTGGTTAAAAATGAACTAAAAATGGCTTATAAGTTAATTCATGCCAAGTTGGAATATTGGTTTGGAGGATCTAGAAATCCAGTATAGGTCATCCAATAGTCCATTTTGAGTGTAAGACACATTTTAAGAACTTTGGTTCAAGTGGATTTTTCATCCGAGGCTTAAAAAATGAGGTTCCTTTGGAAAAGTGTTACTTGCAAAAGAAGGCAACTTTGAAAAGGCTTGCACAAGGAAAAGTAAAGGGCTGATTTCATTCCTTATCACTCAATATCTCATATTAAGGCATTTTGGCATAGAATACAAGGCTTAATGCAAGGGATATAAGATTTTCAAAGTCTCATTTAAGGAGAAGTTCATGAACTTTCTAGAGGATTCTAGATGTTTCTAGTGACTTCCATCCACTACTATAAGAAGAGTGTATCACATAGTGTTCAAGGTGGGCGAGGGTTGGTGATAGCAAGAGAATTCAGAGGGAAGAGAGAGAGAGAAGCATCCATTGAAGAGGTTTCTTCAAGTTGAAGCAATTCTGGTTTCCTTCCATTGCAGACCTTCTCCTTCATCACAAGTGCAAACAGAAGGCCATTGATCATCCAAGGATCCTTTTGAAGAAGTTCCAAGGCTTGAAAGCATCCACACGAGTCTCTACCATAACCTCTTGACAGGTTCTTTTTCCATCACCATTCTCTTAAATTATATAGTCTTGATTAGTTTTATAGGTTTAGAATCAATGTACTATGGTAGAGGATGAAATCCTAGGAAGTATAGCTCATTCCATGACAATTCACAACAGAGCCAAGAATCTTAGATCTTCAAGAATTGATTGAATTTGGAGTTTTAGTTATCAAGATTTGGTTTAGAGTAGTTAGGCTAGCTTGTAGAATATCTGTAGACCATTAGATGTAAGGATGATGAAGGTTGATAACAGTTGATATCAGGTGAATTTCATTTGGACCACGATCTTGCAAGCTTCTGTTAGGATTACTTAGAAAGAATTAGGAGAATTGGTGCGTATCATCTTGTTCTTCTTAATGAGTAGTGCATCTTTTGTTTTGGAATCGTGGAAAATCATGGCCTGTAGAGAGAGAACAAGATGCTAGAACATTAGTGCATGGAAGCATTTTTCTGAAACTTAGGGTTTGTGTTTGGGGACGAAAGCCCTGGACCCTTGGATCAGTTCCAATCCCTTGACTTTGTCCCTCAATCTCACGGCCCAGATTAATCAGAAAACGGAGGGAAAATTTGAAAGCTGAAACGCAGCGTTTTGTTAAGTGAGGGCGCCTGGGCTTATCTCAGAATCCTATTCGCACCCCACCGTGATCTGGCCCAAATGAATTCAACTGGAGCGAGCTTACTATTTTCACCCCCCTCCCTTTTATTTTGTTTTCTTTTATTTTTAATTTCTTTAATATTCTAGCAACTTAAAAAATTCATATAAAATTGATAAATAATGATTTTTTGTTCATTCTTTTTGCTATGTTTAGATAATAATGTGTAGAAAATTATAAAAATAAAAATAGGATTTTATTTTTAATGTAGAATTTTTGGTGATATTTTCTTTTTAATAGTGCATTTAATTTCTTTTGTTTGATACCATGATTTTGTAGATTTTCTTTTAGGACTTTCCTTTAATCTTTTTAACTCATTCTTTTTTGTGTAATTAGATATTAGATCATAGTTCCCCATAGGAATTAATTCTTGATTTTTAGATTAAAATTTGATTAGTTTAATTAGGGTAGCATTAGGGTATCCTAATTAGGGTTTAGGTTGTGCATAGGTAAGGAGATTCATTTTCTTTAGATAGTTTTGTCTTGATTTTTGGGTAGAGGCATATGTGGATGTTATGGATAGATATTGTAGGCCCTTGTGAATAATTGATAGATTTTTCCCCGTTGGTTTAGTATTTTTAGGTTTCTGAAGTTGCCTATTGGTTTTGTCTGTTCTGTGGTTTATCTGTTCATCTCTGGGGGTTGTTTTGGGGAATTTGTTGTGGGGTTTGTGTTGTATTGAAGATCTTGTTGGAGAGCATGATGGAAGAGAAGATTGAAGATCAAGACCCAGAGACCCAGAGCTTGGATTATTCCCTGTCTGTGAGGTTTGAGATCCTGAAGTTTGAAGGAAGTTCCTAGTACTTTCCTGAGGAAGGCACTATGACTGACTTTCATTCTTTCTTCTCACCTCTTTCTCAAGTATCCAATGATGTTGGAGCCAACTTGTGAGTTTAATTTCTCCTGAGGAGGAATGTAAACTGATCACAGTTGTTGAGCCACATGGGATACAACTCCTAAATGGAAGCCTCCTAGTACTTTCCTGAGGAAGGTCCTATGGGTCTATTCACTTAGTTCCATTAGTTTATCTAGGATTTCTCAAGTATCCAATGATGTAGGAGCCAACTTGTGAGTTTAATTTCTCCTGAGGAGGAATGTAAACTGATCACATGTTGTTGAGCCACATGGGATACAACTCCTAAGTGGAAGCCTCCTAGTACTTTCCTGAGGAAGGTCCTATGGGTCTATTCACTTAGTTCCACTAGTTCAGATAGGATTTCTTAAATATCCAGTGATGTTGGAGCCTGCTTGTGAGTTTAGTTTCTCCTGAGGAGGAATGTAAACTGATCACAGTGGTTGAGCCACATAGGATATGATTCCTGAGTATACACCTCCTAGTGCTTTCCTGAGGAAGACACTATGAGTTTGCTTACTTAGCTCCCTTTCTTTGGTAAGCTTGTTTGAAGCTTGAAGACTGGGATTGTTTTCTTTTGGTTAAGTTTTGCTTTAGGGCTTTGCTTAGATTTGATTTAGATTCTGTGTTAGGGTTAGGATTAGAGAGTAGATGATTCTTTCTCAAGCTTGTGTTTTGTTTGCCTGATGGCACTTCATTTCTTTTATCTGTATATTGCTTGATAGCATGTTGATTATCTTCAGTATGATTACTGTTATTTCATGATTGGCTTGAGGTCGAGACGAGCTTGTGGAGGCTGAAGCCCCACACACATTTCCTCCCTCACTTGCATTGCATGCATTTTACTGTTAAAGCTGATGCTTTTGTCTGTTTTGGTGTATCATTGACATGATCCCTTAGGACTCTCATTTCCCCTGATGAGGATTTGATGATAGACTTTTAGGTTGAAACCTATGCATGACAACATCTAGGAGTTCCCTGTTCAAACCTCGACCATAGGATGAATCCATGGCATGATAACAGTAGGACTTGATAGTCTCCCTCCTAGTTGGGCCTGTTCTCTTCTCATCTCAAAGCAGTTTAAGATACAGTAATCACGAATGATTTCTTTCGTACGTTACGAGCCTTAAGCTATCTGAGAAAGGACGTATTCCCTCTCAGGTCATAGTCTCTAGTGCGATTGAGATCGCAAACACAATAAAAAACACTTCTTTCAGGAGATAACCCGTAGTTAGCCGAACTACGTTTGCTCTGATCTTCCATGCTGTGTGGAAGTACGTAGGCATAGGATGCGACGTCCTAGCGAGCAACCTTCCTTTCCTTCACCCGTAGTTAGCCGAACTACGTTGACTCTGATTTCTCATTCTCTGATGAGAATACGTAGGCATAAAGTGCGACGCTTTGCCGAGTCATTTTTCTTTTCTTTTTCCGCCAGCCTTGATAGGTAGATAGATTATAACCAACCCGTCCAAGTAAACAAACAAGTGATCCCGTCGAGTACGACGGACGTGAGGGGTGCTAATACCTTCCCCTTGCGTAATCGACTCCCGAACCCAGACAATGGTTGCGATGACCTTGTCTTACCCTTTCTCGTCAGGTTTTTCCGATCGTTTCCTTTCCCGCTCTGAGGGATAAATAACGAAAGGTGGCGACTCTTCTGTCATGCCGGCACCTTATTTTCGCGCAAGCGACACTGACTCTGTGGGGAGTAGTGCCAAAGCTGACACTTCGTTGAATGTCTCCTGCCGAGACTTCGAATGTTTATTGATTCACCTGAGCGAGGGCTCTCTCTACCTGCAAGAGAAACAATACTTGAAACAAAAGGTTAGCCATCCTGGTTTATGCTTCTAAAATGCGTATGTTGGATACTGACGCAATGCTTCAATCGTCATGGAAATGCTACGCGTGTTTATTTGGTGAATGCAAGTATGACACTATATGCCAGTGCAATTGCAGACTCGAACTGCTGGGCACAGAAACTGCTTCAGCAAAATAAACGCTGAAGATAATGCCAACTCTGCTGGGGATAGCCAGATGCTATAGAATCATTCAGGCAAAATAAATGCTGGAAGAATGAAGCCGACTCAGCTAGGAAATTGGGAACTTGAACCAAGCACCTCATTGAAGTAACACCCTGCTGGGGGATATAACTCTGCTAGAGAATAGCAGATGCGCTCGGTATGATCGGACTTATACTGGAGAGTGAACGAATATCACACGGTATTCTGACAAAATAAATGCCAATTCGCCACGCCAACTCTGCCGGGGAGAGTCTTACTCTTCGAATTCCACTGGGAGGAATGAAAACACGGGTTGGAAAAAGAACTCCGCTGGGTAGGGGCTAATTCTCTTGGGAAAAGTCAACTGGCTCCGCTGGGAGAGAGTAAATGACCCTGCGGGGAAAGGTAAACTGCCTGAATACAGCTCACGAATATTAATCTTCTGCGGCTGAACCAACTCTGCTCGAGATAAGGGAATCCTTCTGGGGAACACCACACTGTCTGAACATGGAATTGCCAACTCTGCTGAGAATTGGAGCATGCCTTCTGGATAGACTACGACTAGCTAGGGAATTCGATCGTCCATCAGGATGCACATGCACGACCTGCGTGGGAGTCGATTCTTTCGTTACCGCAGTCTTTTGATCATCTTCCTCGTACGACCCTGAAACCTGCAGCAACACAAACAAGACAAGACAAGCCTATGCAACCAAATCGATTCAGGTTAGTGACGTTATTTTCAGTTAATTCAACGCTTTAGCAATTGTTGGCAAGGGCCAGTGATGTTATACACATGCTAGTTTCAGTAAACTTAGGCGTTTTATCATGTACAAAACAGTAAAGAACCAGCATCAAATACTGAATAACACATTTTATTGATTGGGCCCCTGAATGGGCGGATTTTTTGTACACGGGATGTAACTCCTGAAAAGAGGAAGCTACGCAAAGCAGATATACAAGTATGCACAAGAAGCATAAATATTTTGACAAATTAAATTTTGTACACATGTCGGCAACGGGATGCAGACGAACACCACGAACTGATCCTCCTATGACTCATCCGACTCTAATGCTTTCCCGGTATTCACACCTACGACGAGATTGCATCTGACAATCGACCCCTCAGGTATATTCTCCCGCACTGATGCTCACTGTAATCAAATTCGGACCGCAGTCATTTGCTTTTCAAATCCCTAACTTTTGCGTGAACCGCCCTTTACGGGTTTTCAGTTCACCGGGATACCCTTTTTTGCCGAAGCCGCCCAGTGTAGGTTTTCAACTTCGCGGGTGTACATCTTTTCAATTTTATCCCTAACTTTTGCCCGAACCTTTCATTCTGTTTTTGGTTCGCCAGGATGCCCCATTTTTGCCTGGACTCTCTTTTTTCTGTCCAGCGGGTCAATTTTAAGCAAAGTATTTTTTAACTGCGTCCGAATTCACAGGCGACGTAAAGTCTTCACCGTCCATGGTGGACAACAATAAAGCACCTCTTGAAAAGACTTTTCTAACAACGTATGGCCCTTCGTAGTTGGGGGTCCACTTGCCCCTGTGATCTGCCTGCGGCGGGAGAATCCTTTTCAGCACAAGGTCGCCCGTCTGAAAGCTTCGCGGATGTATCTTCTTGGCATAGGCTTTCTTCATTCGGCTCTGATACAAACGACCGTATGCTAGAGAAGCGAGCCTCTTCTCATCCATCAAACTCAATTGGTTCAACCTGTCTTTCACCCATTCTGCCTCGTCTAGCTGAACGTCTCGCAATACCCTCAGAGAAGGGATCTCAACTTCCAATGGTAATACCGCTTCCATTCCGTATACTAACGAGAACGGGGTTGCCCCGGTTGATGTGCGTACCGTCGTACGATAACCGTGCAAAGCGAAAGGTAGCATCTCATGCCAATCCTTATAGGTCACCACCATTTTCTGAACGATCTTCTTGATATTCTTATTGGCCGCCTCGACAGCGCCATTCATCTTGGGTCGGTAAGGGGAGGAGTTGTGATGTTCGATCTTGAAATTCTGACAGAGCTCCTTCATCATTTTGTTGTTCAAGTTTGAACCGTTGTCCGTGATTATCCGCTCGGGGATCCCATATCGGCAAATGATATCTCTCTTGATGAATCTGGCCACCACTTGCTTCGTTACGTTTGCGTAAGACGCTGCTTCTACCCACTTGGTGAAATAATCGATTACTACTAGGATGAACCGATGCCCATTAGAAGCTGTCGGCTCGATCTTTCCAATCATATCGATTCCCCACATCGAGAATGGCCATGGCGATGACATCACATTTAGAGGACTCGGAGGCACATGGATCTTATCAGCATAGATTTGGCACTTGTGGCACTTCCTTGCGAACTTGAAACAATCAGTTTCCATAGTCAGCCAAAAATAACCTGCCCGCAGCAGCTTTCTCGTCATAGCATGCCCACCAGCATGCGTACCAAAGGTACCTTCGTGTATTTCCTCCATGAGCAGCTTTGCCTCTCTTTCATCTACGCAATGCAATAACACCAAGTCGTGGTTCCTTCTGTACAAGACGCCATCCAGATTCAAATAGAAATTACCCGCTAATCTCCTGAGAGTCTTCTGATCTTGACTGGATTCCCCAGCCGGATACTCTTTATTCTTCAGAAAATTAAGGATATCAAAATACCACGGTTTGTCGTCGGATGCCTCGTCAATAGCAAATACGAAAGCTGGTTTGTCAAGCCGAGAGATAATGATTCGGGGAGCCTCGTTCCAGAAGTTGACTTTGTACATGGAAGACAAAGTGGCCAGGGCGTCAGCCATTTGATTTTCTGCTCTCGGTACGTGATGCAATTCAACCTTGTCGAAGAAAGCCAACAATCTCCTTGCATAATTCATGTAATGTATCAAATTGGGCTGACGTGTCTCCCATTCCCCTTTGATCTGATTCACCACCAGAGCTGAGTCTCCGTATACGTCTAAATTCTTGATTCGCAAATCAATGGCTTCTTCAAGCCCCATTATACAAGCTTCGTACTCGGCTTCATTATTGGTAACTGCAAAGGTCAATCGAGCAGTAAACGGGATGTGCGACCCGTGTGGAGTAGTGATGATTGCCCCTATTCCGCTACCATAAGCGTTCACAGCTCCGTCAAAAATCATCTTCCATTTGGAACCCAACTCTGGTCCTTCGTCTGGCAACGGCTCTTCGCAATCTTTCATCTTTAGGTACATGATATCCTCGTCAGGAAAATCAAACCTCATCGATTGGTAATCTTCAATAGGCTGCTCCGCCAGATACTCAGACAGCACGCTCCCCTTTATAGCCTTTTGCGAGACATATTGGATGTCATATTCAGTCAAGACCATCTGCCAACGGGCAATTCTCCCTGACAACGCCTGCTTTTCGAATACATATTTGATAGGATCCATCTTCGAGATGAGCATGGTTGTATGATTCAGCATGTATTGCCTCAAACGCTTGGCGGCCCAGGCTAGCGTGCAACAAGTCTTCTCAAGCATTGAATATCGAGATTCACAATCTGTAAATTTCTTACTCAAGTAATAAATTGCATGCTCTTTTCTCCCTGTCTCGTCGTGTTGACCGAGAACACAACCCATGCTTCCCTCAAGAACCGTCAAATACATGATCAAAGGTCTCCCTGCCACTGGGGGTATCAAAATAGGAGGCTCCTGCAAATACTGCTTTATTTTATCGAACGCCTTTTGACAATTTTCGTTCCATGTTACAGCTTGATCTTTCTTCAACAGCTTGAATAATGGTTCACACGTAGCAGTTAGGTGAGATATGAACCGGGCGATGTAGTTCAACCTCCCTAAAAACCCGCGCACCTCTTTCTCTGTTTTAGGCGTCGGCATTTCTTGAATCGCTTTTATTTTAGCAGGATCGACCTCTATTCCTCTTTTGCTTACGATAAACCCCAGCAGTTTACCCGATCTCACCCCGAAGGTGCATTTGTTAGGGTTCAGTCTCAGCCTGAACTTCCTAAGCCTTTTAAATAACTTCAGCAGATTCACCAGATGCTCTTCTTCCGTCTGGGATTTGGCAATCATATCGTCAACATAAACTTCGATCTCTTTATGCATCATATCATGGAAAAGAGTCGTCATCGCACGCTGATATGTTGCCCCAGCATTTTTCAAGCCAAAGGGCATCACCTTGCAGCAAAATGTTCCCCAAGGCGTTATGAAAGTGGTCTTCTCCATATCCTCTGGCGCCATTTTAATCTGATTATAGCCTGAAAAACCATCCATGAAGGAGAATACGGAGTATTGAGCAGTATTATCAACTAGCACGTCAATATGAGGAAGCGGAAAATCGTCTTTTGGGCTTGCTTTATTCAAATCTCTATAATCCACGCACATTCGAACCTTGCCGTCTTTCTTTGGCACTGGTACGATATTAGAAACCCATGAGGGATATTTTATCATAGCCAGGAAACCAGCGTCCCACTGTTTTTGAACTTCCTCTTTGATCTTCACTGCCATGTCTGGTCTAGTTCTGCGAAGCTTTTGTTTGACCGGTGGACATTCTTCTTTCAGCGGCAGACGGTGCACAACCATATCTGTATCGAGCCCTGGCATATCTTCATATGACCAAGCGAATACATCACTATACTCTCAGAGCATTTCAACCAGTCTTCGCTTGATATCGCTCTGCAGTGCGGCTCCGATACGAATGTTCTTCTCAACCCCTTCCGACCCCAAGTTGATAATTTCGATGACCTCTTCATGAGGCAGAATGGCTCTTTCCTCTTGCTTCACCAACCAAGACAGTTCTTCAGGGACATCACTATCTTCGACAACCTCTTCTTCAGCCTGAAATACCAGGTGTTCAAATTCGGGACGAGTCATAGGTGGTTCAAGGATGTCATCTGAAAATGTTATCCTGCAAAAGGAATGGTTAAATGCTTCAAAATGCGTATAAAGCGAATAACCACGTTGCCATTTTATTAAAAAATACAAAACAAGAAAGACAGAGATTACAGTATTTGCACATGAAAAAAAACGCCATTTATTTAATGATTAACACGCAATGTTCATAACAACACAGCCCTAAGCAAATCACGATGCCCCGGGCAAGACATCAGATTATTCAGCAATTAATAAAACAAAGCATTACTGTTTAAGAGTCACAGGAACAAGCTCCTGAATAGACCAGTTGCACAGCCCCTGTCCTGGCGTGCTTGGCTGAATCCAGGCATCCATATCACAGTCGCTGTCTCCTTCGTCAGACTCCGAAGCAGCATTGATGGTTTCATGACATACTCCACTGGCAGAGATGGTTATTGGCCCTCTGAAACGGGGTGGCCCCACAGCGGGTGTTGACGACGACGACTGGTATCCCAGCCCGAACCGGTCCGTCTTTACAGGAATATCTAGCACTTTGCCCCAGCCCTTTGCTTCTCCTGCCTCCACCAGAGCTTGAGCTTCTTTATATGACGAAACGACTATCTCCGACACTTTGCTCGTCCCGGGACCTTTGTCCTTGATACGCAACCCCTCAAATGCCTGGCAGGGTGTTTCGTGGATCTCTCCGTCGACCTCCACATATTTAAATGACGACAGATGGCTGACCAGGATGTCTTCTTCTCCGCATACGGTGACTACGCTGTCTCCGACCATATATTTCAACTTCTGATGCAGGATAGACGTGACAGCCCCAGCCCCATGAATCCAGGGTCTTCCGAGCAGGCAGCTATATGCAGGCTGTATATCCATGATATAAAATTCCGTGGCGAACACCTCCAGCCCCACCTGCAGAGGCAATGTTATCGATCCAAAGACTGTTCTTCGCGTGCCATCAAACGCTCTGACTACCAAGTCACTGGGCGTGCACAGGATTCCTCTGACATCCAGCTTCATCATCGCTTTCTTGGGCAGCACATTCAAAGACGATCCGGTGTCGACCAATACATGCGACATTACTGATCCTCTACACTCGACAGATATGTGCAGCGCCATATTATGATCTCTCCCTTTTGGGGTCAAATCGAAGTCGGTAAAGCCCAAGCTGTGGCCTGCATTCACATGTGCCAACACTCCTTCCAGCTGATTCACGGAGACGTCTTGGGGTATGAAAGAAGTATCCAGAACTTTCAACAAAGCATTTCTGTGAGCTTCAGAACATAAGAGCAACGACAGGATAGATATCTTGGAGGGCGTCTGTTGCAGATGCTCCACAATCTTATAATCACTCTTTCGAATCAAGCGCATGAACTCTTCTACCTCTTTCGATGCCGATGCTTTGTCGCTTGCTTGCACTGGGACATTCTCGCCCATCTTCCCCTTTCCTTTCGCTAGTCTTTCGGCCTCCACTTCAGGTGATATAAAGATCCTACCACTCCTTGTCATACCTCCTGAACCAACAACGTTGTCCACAGTCTCGGCTGGCTGCTTATTAACATCAATCTTTATCCCGTCACAATACACCTCCAACCCATATGACCATGGGACTGCTTTTGTGTTCTCGTACGGGATCGGTCCGGCCTTAGTTATGGTGATCGGTGGTCGCTGGACCGGTGCTGCAATAGTGATTGTCTTTCGAGGAATCGTTACAGTGGCCACATCACTCTGATCATCTGCTACCGCCCCTGCAGGCTCTTCAGTTGCTGCTCGGTCAAACTGCAATGTGCCTCCATCAATTAAAGCCTGGATGCCTTTCTTCAAATCATCACACCCCCCAGCTAGGGTCCAGCATTATAAGCAATACTCGTCACATCCTGGGTACACACCCCCCTGCAACAATCTACTTTTTATCTCGCTCAGTGGCGTCTTTAAATCGTCGACATTCATAATCAGATTCAACCCTTCCTCAATCAGAATGGCGTTTGCCCCATGATTAGGCATGGGTTTCTGCACTATATTCGGACCTGCCGTTCCGAAATTGATAGTCTTACTGTCCAAAAAATCCTGCACAACATGCTTAAAGGCATGACAACCCTCTATATCATGGCCCGGAGCCCCAGAATGAAACTCACAGTGCCTGCTTGCATCATAACCATACGGAGGAGTTCCCGTTATCGGTGCCAGAGTTCTCTTCTCTACCAAATTTAGACCCAACAGCGTCTGCAACAAATCTGCATAGGTTGAGGGAGGCTTCTCAAACACTCTTCTTGGTTTACCACCCTGGAATCTTCGCTGAGCCTGCTGCGCACCCTGCTGTGGCTGCTGCTGCTGCTGTTGTTGCTGCATTGGTTGCTGCTGAAACGGTTGTTGTTGATACGGAATAGTAACACTCGCCACCTGCTGCGGCTGATGATATTGGTTCCGACCTCTGCCTCGGCCTCCAAACACTGCGCTTGCCTCGCCCTGACGGCGCCCACCAAAAGCCTTCCTATTACTGCCAGATGCAGTTGATTCTTCGACTTGGAATTTTCCCTGCTTAATGTTACGTTCAATCTTTTCTCCCATCAGAATTAAGTCTGAGAAACTGGCCAGAGATGTATGAAACAACATGTCATGAAACAAGCCTGTGAATGTGCCGACGAACATGTCATTTATTTCTTTGTCTTCTAAAGGAGGACGGACCCTGGCAGCCATGTCGCGCCACCTTTGCGCGTACTCTTTAAAGCTCTCGCCCTTCTTCTGAGACAAGCCTGTCAATTGGACCCGATTGGGCGCCAAGTCGCTGTTATACTTGTAGTGAGCTACAAATGCCTCTGCCAACTGCTTCCATGTCTTGATATTAGTTGGCTCCAACCCCATGTACCACTCTAGGGAAGGGCCCGACAGACTATCCTGAAAGAAATGCATTAGCATTCTCTCATCAGTGGAGTACGCGGACATCTTTCTGTAATAAGCCCGCACGTGCACTTTCGGACAGGTGTCCCCTTTATACTTATCAAACGTAAGAGCTTTGAATTTGATTGGCACCCTCAAGCCAGGTACCAGACCCATTGTTGTCATGTCTAAGCCCACAACACTTTGGTTCAGGACCCCCCTCATCTGCTCTTCTAGCATTCTGATCTTTTGGGAGTTATCCATCGGCCCTTCGAAACCTCCGCTGGAGAAAGCGTCCTCCTGCTGATCTTCTTGCCATATACCATCCCCAGCTCCGTACCCATCATATCCATTATTGCGGCCAGCTCTAATCTGATTCATCACTGGGCCTCGGCCTCTGTTTCCGTATCCTTGAATACCTCCATCAGGCCCAACAGCCATTAACCCAGCGCCGTTTCCATTTCCGAAACCTCCGTAACCCTGATTGGCCACACCATAACCATCTTGCCCAAAGCCTTGAGCATTGAAACCATATTTCCCAGCGTTATCGAATCCCTGATCATGGAATCCGAATCCAGCATTGCCGAAGCCGTTGCCTCCCATATTATCGCCCAAGTTGATATCACCCAGCCCAACGTTATGGACAGCAGTCTCATTCCCCACTCCGACGTTACCGTTCCCAGCAGCAGTAGCGTTGTTGACATTAGCAGCAGGTATATTGACTACAGGTGGAGCCACTGGCGTGGGAGTGCCATCCCCATGAACAGTATCGACTCGCACAGACTGATGATCCTCGTTACTGTGACCGGCGTTTCTGACCAACAGAGGCTGCACCATGGCTTGCAAATTCTCCTGACCTTTTGCAATAGCTTCCATGGTCTGCATAAAGAGAGCTAATTTCTCGCGCACATCTTGCATCTCGTTCTGCATTTGATCCATGATTCTTCGATAGTTGGTGCGAGTGGAATAGCGGTGCGGGTGCTGATCTGCAATCCTGGAAATACCTGGTACAGAGCAGGAAATAAGACACCATTCAAAGATTACCTGTGATGCAATATGAATATGAATGCAATGCAATGTGTGTCTGTGCGTTAGGGAAATTCACTCCCCGATTCTAGTGTGAAGGTGCCGGTGCAATGACAGTGCTAGCAATACAAAGATCGGAGTTGAATCATAGAAAGCCTCATATATTGCTGAGAAACCAATAAGCCAAGAATACAATGTCACTGAGAGTACAATAAGGAGGCATGACCTCAGCCAACAATCCTGGTGATGGTCAGCACTATGCAAATAAAGCATACAAGTTACTACATGAAATGATCAAACACTCCCATAAGTCTGGTATTCTTCTAGCAACTTCTTGGTCTCCGGATGACTTGGTTGGGTAAGCAACCCTTCAACAAGTTGGTTTCTTCTCTTAAGAACACGTCGCACGTCTTCAGCAGTTTCCTCCCATGCCCCTTCTCCGAAGCGATCTTCTAGTTTACGCTTCTGAGACACGGCTTCCTCTCTGCCTTTGATGGCCTTGTTTAGTGCATTCTGGAGACTATACCGGGTCATCACTTCTTCTTCACACTTCTTGATGCTGGACTTCAACTGCTCTTCGAGGTCGGAAATTTGCTGCTTCAACTTATCTTCCCTCTTCTTATTGTTGGTGAGCGTAGCATTCCAAGTCTTATTGCAAGAAGAGATCTCTCGGTGTGCTGCGTCGAGCGCCTTCTTTTTGGATTCCAGCATGTCATGGGAGCTTCTGAACTCTTGCCCCAGACGTTCGCGCTTCCTCTTCTCCTCAGTCAACTCAGCCCCTAATCTGTTCATTAGCTCAATCTGCTGTTGGAAAGCATGCACGGCCTTGTTTTTCTCGCTGCGTATCTGGGCTAGCTCTTGCTCCAGCCCTTCATTGATCTTCATCAAGGCTTCTTTTTCTTTCACCACTTGCTTGTAGGCCTCCCTAGAAACAGTAGTTGGCTCTGCTACCGGCATAGGGACAAGGGCTGGTGCATTTGGAAACGGCATCCGCAACTGACTTGCTCTCTCCTGGATCCAAACCCTGTAAGGTGCGTAAGCCTGACAGTCATTCTTCCCTAACAGTGGCTTCCCTCTTCGGTTAATACGCGTCCAGGCATGCTGCAACTTGGCTAATAACTCCCCCTTCACGTCTCCGGTGAAGTACAGAGATTCCTGTACTTCTTCCTCCTTGGGCGGGTTCTTCAGCGCATATCCAAATTGGCGAATGAACAGAGAAGGGTTGTAATTGATACACCCTTTCCTCCCTATCAACGGAACATTAGGGTACCCAGAACAACTGAAGATAAGCTCAGATCCCAGCAGATCTCTATCAAACCATTCAACGTCTTCGGAAGATAGCCTCATCAGGCGCTCTGACCAGCTAGCTGTGGTTGCACTCTTCACAAAAGATCCCTTAATGGGAAGGTGGCTTTTAAACCACATACCCAGCAATGGTACACAGAAATGAACATTCTTTCCTCTTCCCTTCTCATTCTTGTAATGCAGTGAGTGGTAGAAATCTCCGAGCAAGGTCGGTACAGGATTACCAGCGGCAAACAAGTGGAAGGCATCGAAGTCCACAAAATCCGGTACATTGGGAAACAATATTATGCCGTAAATGCACAGAGCCAGCACAACATTGAAGGCAATCCAGCACCCGTTCTTAGCGTACTCCTGGGCTTTACCAATCAAGAACTGGAGCGAGAAGCCTGGCACTCCATGGGAAACAGTATTCAACAGTTCAGAAGCATCCACATGCAAAGCTTTTGCCAAGTCTTCCGGCTTGGGCTTAACGCCAGAATGAATGAATGGAACCTGGTTCTGTACGGGTAGCTCAGTAAACTCCACATACTCCTCAATGGTAGGCCCCATAATGAAATCAACAAACGTAAAACATCTCAATGCGGGATCATAGAATTGCATCAAAGCGTACAACCCATCTAGCTCTATCTCCGTGGGTTTGCGTACCAATCTCAATAGTCTTCCATAGCTCATTCTGAAGCTCCTACGAACATCCTCATCAGCCAGAGAGATCAACCCAAGCAGGGGAACAACATCAGGAGTAGGCAATTTATAAGCAACTGTCCTTCTTAAGCTGGCCATGACCAATCACTCAGAAATCCGGACACTAGAACTAGGGAAATGCAAATGCACCTGCAGCACAGACACACGTTAGTGGGATGCAATGATGATGGGTATGCAAACAAATGCAATGCAAGTGACATGCAACAGGGACCAACTGCCATAGCTGGATAGCCTGAACCATATCAAGAGGCCTCAAACAGACTCTTTAGAAGTCCTCAAACCCTGGTCTCAGATAGACCTAAAACAAAGCTCCAACAATGGTCTCTGACAGACCTCAAACCATAATTCCAACTGGTCTCTGGTAGACCTCAAATCACATCTCCGACTGGTCTCTGACAGACCTCAGGACTATCCAACTGGTCTCTGACAGACCTCATAACACATCTCCAAATGGTCTCTGACAGACCTCATAACTCTCCATAAATACCCAGGAACTCTGATCAAGAAATAACCGGTATCTGAAGGTCTAGTTACCTGCATAACCCCAGACCCTCTCACAGGCGGATGTCCTAGTAACTGACAAAGGTATGGCATCCTATGCGGTCGTCGGCGTCACAGACTTTCAGGGTTGATGATACGATTCCCAGAAGGAGTGGCATCATCAAATCCTGAAGAGGCCTCACTTAGCCAACTTCCAAATGATCGGTCCCCAGAGTCGACAATTCAACTAACCAGCAACCCACGCCAACCAAAGGAAGGGGCAGGAGGCCAACCAGAGGAACCTCGTCTGAGTGTAGATTTCGCAGGACACCAAGGCAAGCAAAGCAAGCGGAAGCCAACTAATCTCTACTCTAAGTCTAAGGTGCACTCAAGCCCAGGTCCGGCTTCTTACTCAATATCAGAACACCCATCACAACCCCCAAATACAGCAGTAATGACAATAATAATATGCTGAAAGTAATGGTCAGAAATATAAATCCATACAAAATCCTCGACGGGAAAACAAGCGTTAGGATTGACTCTCTTAAGGGACGTTGGATCCCAAATGCATAAGAACTATCGCAGTCCTTAGCAGCCAGGGGACGTTGGGTCCCCAGCAGAGTCGCCAGCTGTCGCTACTGCGAAAATCGGCGCCGACTGAACAGAAGAGTCGCCACCGTGCGTTATTTATCCCACAGGAGGGAAAGGAAACGCTCAGAGTAAACCTCGCACAACACGGGAAAGGTATGGTCGTCGCAACCAAAACCTGGATTCGGGAGTCGGTTACGCAAGGGGAAGGTATTAGCACCCCTCACGTCCGTTGTACTCGACGGGATCCACGCTTGTTTTCGGGTATGGATTGTTACTTCTATCTAAACTAAAGGTCAAGGGTTAAAAGAAAAATAAAATGACTCGGCAAAGTATCGCACTTTATGCCTACGTATTCTCGTCTGGAACGAGAAATCAGAGTCAACGTAGTTCGCCTACCTACGGGAAAGGAGGGGAAGGTTGCTCGCTAGGATATCGCATCCTATGCCTACGTACTTTCATACAGCATGAAAGATCAGAGCAAACGTAGTTCAGGCCACGTACGACACAAGTCTGTCTTGATTGATTTTATTCCTTCTGGAAAAGGTTTTTCTGATTAACCGTCCAAGCGGACAAAAATGACGTCTTGATGAGTCCACATTCTTTTACGGAAGAAGTGTCTTTTATTGTGTTTGAAATATTTATGGTGTTTTTCTGTTTGTTTTGAGAAAAAAGAGACAGAACTCTAACCTACGGTTGCGAAGGGACTCAAACTAACCTAATGTTATCATGCATGGGTTAAGACCTAGTGTCTATCATGCTCCTCTCTTGCGCAGAGAGAAACAGAGATCCTAAGGGAATAGACGGAAACAGAAATAATAGCAAATAATAAAACAGTAAAATGCATGGATGCAGCAATACAAGCGAGGCAAGGGAGTCCCACTCAACCTCGAACCTAGAAAACCATAGGCAAAAGTGAACAAAATTCACTTTCAACCCAACAGGGTAAGCAGCAAGCAATACAGTCCAGAAAACCAATCAATACATCAGGAATAAAATATAGCAGAAAAATAAACAGCATCAGCAGCTCTGAAACAACACCTGACTTCAAGCTTCAGCAAGCATCAATCTCCATCTCCACAGCCTTCAAGCAAGGTCTTTGTCATCAATCTTCAGTCTACAATGGCTTTTCTTCAAGTCCTATCCTCCAAGCTGAGGGATCAATCACAAGAGTGAATTGGGTGTTAAGCAATTAGTTGACTACCAAGGGTGGCAAACCAACTGCTACTAACACATAAGACATTTTCTCTCAAGAGTTCTATCTCTTAGACAGTAGCACCAAGCCTTCCAAAGGAAGGGGGTGAGTGTCTTAGAGAGACTCTGTATCACAGAGAGGAATGGAGGCAGTCAAAGCCTTCCATGTTTGAGAATCAAGCTTTCTGATCTAGAACTCTGCCTAGCTCCTAAACCCTAATCTCCTCAACAGCTGCTAGCAGGAACCTCCTCATCAACTCTGGAAGTTAGTCTTCAAGCTCTGGATCTCCAATGGCTTCATCATCACAAGTCTTCAGCTCCCCCAATCCCCAAGCAATCCCAATACCCACACAGACAAATCAATAATCCCCAGAGGGCACACCATACCAGTCAATCAAATACAGTAATATACTAATAGCAGTAGGGGAATCCTAGTGATTTCTAAGGGATCTAATAGCTACCCATAGTCCCTATAGTCTCATAGCTAAAATATTCAATCTCTAAGTCCTAAGGGAAATGATTTAATTCTCCTAAGTCATCATTTAAACCCTAATTTTGTTCATGTTGTTCACACCTAAACTAAACACCTAAAATTGAGTCTTAAAAATGGGAACTAAATTTTATGTACAAGCTAACAATGCCTATTAATCAACCTAAAAAGAATGGACAAAAAATGTTAAAGCAACTATTAGAACCAAAATTATCAAATCCATGTATGAAACAAAATATTAACAAAATGCTATTTACCAAAAAAATGCATGAAAAATATTAAAACAAAATAAAATGTCAATTTTATTTTTTTATATTTTTTTAGACAGAATAATGGACCTATAGCAAAAAGAACCAATTAAAACAAGCCATTTTCCATTTTTTATGATTTTTTAAAAGATGTAAAAATATTAAAGAAATTAAGAAACACAAAATCTGAATAAAAGGGGAGGGGGTGAGAACAGCATTTGCGCCCAGTTGTTTTTATTAAGTGGGCCATGAACGTGGGGTGCAAATAGCAGAATCACTAGGCCCATGCGCGTCAGAAAAATAAAAGAAAAATTGAAAAGAAAAATTGAAAAGCCACGGTGCAGAAAGTAAGGGTTTTACGTGTATTTGGCATTGGGCTTATAAAAGGGGGTGGGGATAGGAAAATCAAATCCAGGCCCAGACATGCGTTTAAGTGAAACGCATCGTTTCACATTTGGTCACTTCCCTCCGTTTTTCCCTTCAAATGTGGACCATACGATTAGCTTAAGAAGTCAAACATTCAGGATGATCGGACGGCTATTGGTCATCGTCCCCAACACGACCTCTAGGGTTTTCAGAACCAACCTTCATGCAAGGAACTTCAAGTTCTTCGTTCTCTCTCCATAGGCCATGAAATCACGAACTTCCAAAACCAAACTCACTCCATTTCTTCCCCTCTACAAGACCATGCCAGTGGTTCTCTCTAAAACCTTCCTAAAAACCAAACCCGATAGCTGGAAGTCTGGGGTACCATTGAATTGCACTGAGATGAACCTCAATAATTCTTGCTAAAATTAACCCTACTGTAATATACATGCTACCCTAGTTATTCTATGATATCTAGCAAGGATTATTATGCCCTAATCTGTGAGTTCTAAGTCATCAAAGTTTCACTGCCCTAATGGAAATCATCATTAATGGCTCTAACAGTTTCAGTACATCATCCCCTATCCTAACCTAACCAATCTAAACTAAAAATCTAACCTAACAACACCTAAACAGGGAGATACAAGAGAATTCACCAACCTGCAATTCTTGATGAAACAGATGAGAAAGAGCTCGAATCAACTCTTGAAAACTTTCAACAATGGTCCTTGGGAGGTGCTATGACTTCTGTTTGCAATGGTTCTTGTTCAAGCCTCTTGAATCACTCTATCCACACCTTCATGCAAATTGGAGGGAAGCTTTGGATCACACGAGCCAGCCACTAATTCCTCTGGTTCTTGCTTGCCAATTGCTCTGTGATGATGGTAGGTGATGATGATAACAAGAATTATGGTGGTTGATGGGGTTTCAATGGAGTTTGAAAGCAAAATGCAATTTGGATGAAGGAATTCAAACTATGGTATGCAAGCACAATCAGTCACCAACCCCTGCACAAATGGCTTCATTTCATTATATAGATGATTACTAACAGCTTGAGAAGTTTCTAGATTGATCCTAGAGGGATCTAGAAACTTGTGGAAATTTCATGAAGTTCTCATTTGATGATATGTTGAAGATCTCTTATCTCATGCTTGCCCCTTTGTAAACTTGTATTAAAATCTCCTTTCATGAGATATTAGGAGTGTATGTATGAAAAACCAAGCTTTTCCTTGCCTTGTGTTAAGTTTTACCAAGTTGCCTTATGATGCAAGCATGAACTTTACAAAGTAGCCCCCATTTTAAGACCTCAAATCAAAAATCTATTTGAACCATTGTTTTTAAAATGATGTTTGGATTCAAAATGACATATTGGATGACCCATATTGGATTTGTAGATCTCTCAAACCAATTTTTTATTTCAACTTTTTCAACTTATATGCCTTTTTTAGGTCATTTTCACCAACTTTGGTCAAGTCTCATTCTATGCATTTCCAAACTTTCATGACTTCTTTTCTTGACTTAAAATGGCATTTTGAGCAACTTTGATGTTGTGAAATTTTTCATTTGAAGCTTCCTTGTATGAGTTTTAGGCATAGGCTAAGAATGACCTGTAATCCTCAGATGACCAAAATACCCTTTGCTTTCCAAGACCATAAGTAGAGTTCCACAAATCATATGAAGGCATACTATACCATTCTAGAAATATAAGACAATGAGTAACAATTCTTATGTTGACCAGAAATTCATTTGAAATCTCCTTGAGGGGTAAAAATAGCTTGGAAGTCAAGCCACTTTCACAAACAAAATTTCAGATACCTCAGATGACCTGTAACTTGCAAGGACCATAACTTGAGTTCTATAAATCTCCTTGATGTCTTCCACCACTCAAATTAAAGGTATTGAGATCCTCTACAAGTTTCATGTTGGCCAAGGACCCATTTGAAGCTTTCATTTTGACTTGTCTTGCTTGGAAATTTGACCTAAACTAGGGGATTTTACATAGAAACCCTAATTTAGAAACTCCTCTTCTCCTTGATTTCTCTTGAATTCTTCTTGGCATATCACCATATATTCTTCTACATGTCAAATGATGAACCCCACATCTCTTCAATAGCCCTTAATGCCTTTCCATTAGTCAATTGACCTAGAGTTGACCTAGAGTTGACCCAGATGAAACCCTAGTTGACTGTCCTCAACTGCAATTCTTGTGATCATATCAATGACTTGTCTCCTTCTCCAGATGACTTTCTAAGTCTCCCGTGATGCCCACATACTCTCCATGCTCAGCCCATAGCTCACAATTTCTTTGTTGATCCTCAGATACCTTCAGATAGGAGCTAGATGCCCTGCTTGATCCATTGACTTCTCTGCTTTCAAATTCTTTCTGATGACTTGAATGATATTGAATTTGGATAATAACCTCTTGATAGGCTCATAGAGATGAAAATAATGATTGGTCCCCTGTTGGATGACTTGCTATGCTTATGCTATGCAAATGATTAGGCTATGTACATGACTCTATATGCAAATGCTAATAATATTAAAACATAAACCAAGTGAATAAGGTTGAGCAAATTTTAGGGTGCAACACCATTGTTGCATATCTATTTTGAGCAGGTATCGTATGTGTTTAATTTCATGATAATGTGATGTGCCTCTTATATACCATGTTTTAATTAAACTCTGATGAAATAAATTTTCTAAGTGCCTAATTGATTTATTTAATTAATTTAGGGGTATAGAAAGGGGGTGTTACATTAAGTGGTAGCAGAGCCAGTCTTGTTGTTGTGTTGGTTGAACAGTTGTTTAACCTTGTTGTTATTTTTGGGAATCCTCAGAATATGGTAGGTCGTAATGACAATGCTATGGCAGAGGCGTTAGAGGCTATGGCCAGAGCTGTGCAGGGTGCACCTAACGTGAATGCGAATGATGAGTTCAGGAAGAACCAACCACCGGTGTTCAAAGGGAGATTTGATCCGGATGGTGCTCAGATATGGTTAAAGGAAATTGAGAGGATCTTTAGGGTGATGGATTGTGCTGAAGGGAACAAGGTGAGACTAGGGACTCACATGCTGAGAGAAGAGGCTGATGACTGGTGGGTCAGTGTGAGGCAAGTTCTTGAGGTCGACGATGAGGAGATTACGTGGGATTTATTTCGTACTGAGTTTCTAAGGAAGTATTATCCCGAAAGTGTTAAAGGGAAGAGAGAAATGGAATTTCTGGAGTTGAAACAAGGTAATATGTCGGTGGTGGACTACACCGCTAAGTTTACTGAGTTAGTGAAGTTTCACCCTCACTATGATGCGGTTACGGCGGAATTTTCCAAATGTATAAAGTATGAGAATGGCTTGCGTCCTGAGATAAAGCAAGCGGTGGGTTATCAAAGAATATGAATATTTTCGGATTTGACCGAGTGCTGTAGGATTTATGAAGAAGACAGTAGAGCTCGTTCTACTCATTATAAGGGTTTGAGCGAGAGGAGAGGGAAGCAACAAGCACGAAGCGGACCTTATGTGACGCCTGCTGATAAGGGAAAACATAGGGGAAACTTTGATAGGAGACCCGGAGGAGGTTCCGGTGCGATCAAATGTTTTAAGTGTGGCGTGATGGGCCACAAGTCTTATGATTGTGGAAAGTTCAAAGCGAAGTGTTCCAACTGTGGGCTCCTTGGACATGATGCAACAGAGTGTAGAAAGAATGCTGTGAAGTGTTTTAATTGTGGCGAGGTGGGTCACATTAGCCCGAATTGTACCAAACCGAAGCAAGCTCAGGCGGGCGGAAAAGTTTTCGCATTAGCAGGTTCAGACGCTACTAATGCGGCGGATCGTTTGATTAAAGGTACATGCTTTATTAATGATATGCCTTTAGTTGCTATTATTGATACTGGAGCGACTCACTCGTTCATTTCTCTTGCGTGTGCTAAGCGGTTGGATTTGTGTATGGTTTCTTTGAGTAGTGGTATGGTTATTGGGACTCCCGCTTCGGGGTCGGTAACTACTTCTTTGGTGTGTGCAAGTTGTCCTTTGACCATGTATGGTAAGGACTTCGTTATGGATTTAGTGTGTTTGCCGTTGAAAGGTTTAGACGTAATCTTGGGTATGAACTGGTTGCAATTTAATAGAGTTCATCTGGATTGCTATCACAAGTTAGTAAGGTTTCCTTCTTTGGAAGATGGTGAAGACGAGAGTTTTCTTTCCACTAAAGAGTTGAAGAAACTTTTGGCGGACGAAGCTCAGTTGTTTGGTTTGTTTGCATCGTTGTCGGTGGAGAGCAAAGTTGAGCTCGACGTGTTTCCTGTGGTTTGTGAATTTCCTGAAGTGTTTCCAGAAGATGTTGCGGATGTGCCGCCAAAGAGAGAGATTGAATTTTCTATTGATCTGGTTCCGGGTACTAGACCGATTTCGATGGCCCCGTATCGTATGTCGGCATCGGAGTTGGTGGAATTGAAGAAGCAGTTGAATGATTTGTTGGATAAGAGATTTGTAAGACCGAGCGTTTCTCCTTGGGGTGCGCCGGTATTGTTGGTAAAGAAGAAGGATGGCAGTATGCGATTATCGGCAATTGAATAAGGTGACAATTAAGAACAAGTATCCGCTTCCAAGAATTGATGATTTGATGGATCAATTGGTTGGAGCCCGTGTTTTTAGTAAGATTGATTTGAGATCCGGTTATCACCAGATTCGGGTTAAGGAAGAAGATATTTCGAAGACGGCTTTTAGAACACGATATGGTCACTATGAGTATACGGTGATGCCATTCGGAGTTTCTAATGCGCCGGGTGTTTTCATGGAATATATGAACCGTATCTTCCACGAGCAGTCGGATCGTTTTGTGGTAGTGTTTATCGATGACATTTTTATTTATTCTAAGTCTCGAGTGGAGCACGAAGAACATTTAAGGATTGTGTTGCAGATTTTGAAAGAGAAGAAATTGTACGCAAAATTGTCTAAGTGTGAGTTTTGGTTGTCGGAGGTGAGTTTTCTTGGACATATTATTTCCGGCAATTGTATTAGTGTGGATCCATCCAAGATCGATGCGGTAATGCAATGGGAGACTCCAAGATCGGTTACGGAAATTCGAAGCTTTTTGGGCTTGGCCGGTTACTACCGGAGGTTTATCGAAGGATTTTCAAAGTTAGCACTCCCGTTAACGCAGTTGACTTGTAAAGGAAAGGCTTTTATATGGGATGTTAATTGTGAAGAGAGTTTCATGGAATTAAAGAGAAGGTTAACGACAACGCCAGTTTTGATTTTGTCGAATCCTACGGAACCTTTTGTGGTTTATTGCGATGCTTCTTTGTCAGGATTGGGTGGTGTATTGATGCAAGATGGGAAAGTCGTGGCGTATGCTTCTAGACAGTTGAGAGTACATGAAAATAATTATCCTACTCATGATTTGGAGTTAGCCGCCGTAGTGTTCGTTTTGAAAATTTGGAGGCACTATCATTATGGTGCAAGATTTGAAGTTTTTAGCGATCACAAGAGTTTGAAGTATTTGTCTGATCAAAAAGAATTGAATATGAGGCAAAGGAGATGGCTAGAACTTTTGAAGGACTTTGATTTTGGTTTAAATTATCATCCGGGTAAGGCGAATGTGGTAGCCGATGCCTTAAGTCGGAAGTCGTTGCACGTGTCTACTTTAATGGTTAGAGAGTGGGAACTTTTAGAGAACTTTAGAGATTTGATTTTGGTTTGTGAGTTAACGCCGAGTAGTGTGAAGCTTGGTATGTTGCATGTCACGAATGATTTCCTTGCTACGGTGTGTGAAAAGCAAAAGTTGGATTTGAAATTTGTGGATTTGATGACGAATGGAAATGAGGATTTCAAAGTTGATGAATTAGGAGTTTTGAGGTTTCGAGGTCGTATTTGTATTCCCGATGATGCGGATTTGAAAAAGATGATATTGGAAGAGGGACATCGGAGTGACTTGAGTATTCATCCGGGAGCGAATAAGATGTATCAGGATTTGAAGAAGATCTTTTGGTGGTCTGGATTGAAAAGCGATGTTGCTCGTTTTGTGTACTCGTGTTTGACTTGCCAAAAGTCTAAGGTGGAGCATCAGAAGCCTAGCGGATTGATGCAACCGTTGGATATTCCGGAATGGAAATAGGATAGTATATCGATGGATTTTGTTACGGGATTGCCGAATACGCAAAGAGGACATAATGCTATTTGGGTGATTGTTGATAGGCTTACTAAATCGGCTCACTTTATTCCGATTGATATTACTTATTCTTTGGAAAGGTTGGCCGAGATTTATGTTGGCACTATTGTGAAGCTTCATGGAGTTCTTAAGAGTATTGTGTCGGATAGAGATCCTAGATTTACTTCAAGATTTTGGGAGAGTTTGCAAGGTGCCTTGGGTTCTAAGTTGAGATTGAGTTCGGCATATCATCCGCAAACAAATGGTCAATCCGAGAGGACGATTCAATCGTTAGAAGATTTGTTGCGTGCTTGTGTGCTTGAACAAGGTGGTGCGTGGGACGGTTATTTAGCGTTGATTGAGTTCACCTATAATAACAGTTTCCATTCGAGTATTGGTATGGCGCCATTTGAGGCTTTATATGGTCGGAGATGTCGAACACCTCTGTGTTGGCATGAGACGGGTGAAAAGTCGGTAGTTGGTCCTGAAATGGTACAGCAAACGACGGAAAAGATGAAATTTATTCGGGAAAAGATGAGAGCTTCTCAGAGTAGACAGAAAAGTTATCATGATAAAAGGAGAAAGGATCTCGAGTTTCAAGAGGGCGACCATGTGTTTTTGAGAGTTACACCGGTTACGGGTGTGGGTCGTGCTTTGAAGTCGAGAAAGTTAACTTCTCGTTTTATTGGTCCGTATCAGATTGTCGCACGAGTTGGTGCTGTGGCTTATCGTGTGGCGTTACCTCTGAACCTTTCGAATTTGCATGATGTATTCCATGTCTCGCAACTTTGGAAGTATGTTCCGGATCCGTCACATGTGATCCCGATGGATGAAGTTGAAGTAAGAGATAACGTTACAGTTGAAGTTTTACTGGTTAGTATTTTGGACCGTGAAGTTAAGAAACTAAGAGGCAAGGATATTGCGCTTGTGAAAGTGTCCTGGGGAGGTGCCGCGGAAGGCAACATCACTTGGGAATTGGAGAGCAATATGCGAGAGTCGCATCCGGAGTTGTTTGAATCAGGTAATATTTTCGAGGACGAAAATTTCTAAAGTGGGGGAGAGTTGTAACGCCCCGATTCTGAATTCCCATTAATTGTTGAGTCTTTTAATTTATTTTATTGATGTTTGTTTTAAATTGAGAAACTATATATTATTATGTGGTGTTTGCTTATTTTATCTATTTTTACCGATTCGGAGAGTTTTCGGGGAATTAGAGTAAAAAGGGCATTTTAGACATTTAGCAATTTAGTATGAGAATTGATTGGTAAGTGTTGGAAAGAATTTGAGAGGAAAGAAATAGAGATAGAAATAGAATAAGAGAGGAAAAGAAAGAAAGATAGTAACATAAGAAGAAAAACAAGAGAAAGAAAAGAGGAGAAGAGAAAGAGAAGAGAAAGTAGAGAGGAAAACCTAGAATCATCAAGGGATCATCACCAAAGCTTGCAATCGATCGGTAAGGGTGTGAAACTCCATCATCTCTTTAATGTGTATGATTGTATGTGTATGTGTTTGGATTTTGTAGAGTTTCTACTCTTTTTCCCACTTAGGTTAGAAGTTGGTTTTGTGAGTAGAATGAGGTTTTAATCGGTTAGAACTCGGATTAGACGATGTAGTTTAGTCGGGTGATGGTAGGGTTGTGCCACTGAGACTGGTTTGGATTTAATCGGTTGATTTTGTGGAGTTTAGGCTCTTGAGACAGCCATGGAAGTTCTGTCTTCGCAGGCTCGCCAGGCGAATGGCAGCGAAGCTTCGCCAGGCGAAGTCCAGCGAGCTGTAGCGAAGCAAGTCAGAAGCAAACACCCTGTATTCGCTGGCAAGTTCGCCAGGCGAGGTTAGTTGGCGAAGGTTCTCCAGGCGAGTGTGTAGCGAGCCTCAGCGAGTAATTCCAGAATTACTCCCAGTGGACTTCGCTGGAAAGTTCTCCAGGCGAAGGCCAGCGAACATTCGCTGCGTGGCTTCGCCAGGCGAAGGTTGGCGAACCTGACAGTGTTATTTGTTTTTCTGTTTGTTCATAGCATGATTTTTGGCCGATTCAATTATGATTAATGCCTATATGAATGATTGATGTGTGAACTGTTTCGACATGTCGTGCTGTGGGTGGCCGAAGGGCGTGAATCCTAGATTGTAGAGTCAATGGTGAATCTTGAACGTTTGATAATCTTGTGTATTTGCTTGAATTGGATAGAAACGCATTGATAGGCTGATATGTATGTGAATCATGTGTGAAATGGTGCATAATGTGAATGCATGATAGATATATGCGATGTAAGTGATAAATGCAATGAGTATGTTTGTGAACATAGTATGCATTCTGTGTTGATCGATCCCTCGGAGGATTAGCATTGTGTAGCATCTTAGTATGCATTTTTGTGTCGAATGATCCCTCGGAGGATTTGCAGAACCTCGTATGATACGATGGTTACATTAGATTCCTTGGAGAATCGGTTGCATTGTGTGACTCCTCGGAGAATCGGTCATAACATGTAATCCCTTGGAGGATTGACTAGAGTATTTGATTCCGTGGAGAATCTGCAGAGTATTTGATTCCGTGGAGAATCTGCTGAATATTCGATTCCGTGGAGAATCTGATGAATATTTGATTCCGTGGAGAATCTGCTGAATACTTGATTCCGTGGAGAATCTGCTGAATACTCGATTCCTTAGAGAATCTGTTGAAATGAGCCGGTACCGCATTTGCATCTGCATAGAGTCGTGTGTCGGTCTCTATGAGTTGCATGAGTCATCTGTGCATGATGCATTAGTTGAATGAATATAACTGTGTATGTTATATATGATTGTTGGGAGAAACATATAGTAAATGTTCATGTGTATGTGTAGAGACATGATTATTTGTATATGCTTAATGTGGTGAGAACATAAATTGAGTATGACTTGTACAATTATGGATATATGTACATATACAATTTTATGTATTAATTGTTATTATATTGTTTCTCACCCTTCTGCTGTTTTATAATGCTCTATGAGGCATTGCAGAGTAGGAAGCTGGAGGTTCTTTTGTGAAGCGATGTCTTCATCTTTTTGGTCAATGGCTCTGATATGTAACATCTGGGTAGTTAGGAAGCCTTTGACTCTTTTGGAGTTACATTTGTTTTGATTCCTTGTGATACATCTGTGTATGTATCCGCTGTGGATATGGTTGTAAAGCATGAATTGATTGAATGGTTGTATATACTTTTATGTATGTGATCGATTCAATATTTGGATGTTTCCGCTTTTATTCTAAATATTGAGATGTGGGTTACCCATTGTTGCATATCTATTTTGAGCAGGTATCATATGTGTTTAATTTCATGATAATGTGATGCGCCTCTTATATACCATGTTTTAATTAAACTCTGATGAAATAAATTTTCTAAGTGCCTAATTGATTTATTTAATTAATTTGGGGGTATAGAAAGGGGGTGTTACAGTTATCCCTATCTTGTTTCTATGCTTGCTATTTTTGCTTTATTATTTGCTTGTATATATCTGTTGTACCTTGCTTGGTGCATCAGTGTTGTGAGATAAGTCCTACACTCGGACTTGAGTGCAATTATTATAGGAAGGTGATATATTCGACGAGGTTTATAGGGAGTGATTCTCGACCAAGCTGACTTGAGAATCAACGCTCAGTTGAGGCCCTCTTGAAAATTAGTATTGTTGAACAAGTATTCGTGAAAACATTCACTATTTTCGACCTTGGAGCCTTTGATACTGGGGATCGTAGTCACCTAAACACAACTTTAGCCTTATCTAGGAAGTAGTGCGATGGCTAAGAGGGGGTAGTCCCAAAATAGTTGCTACGCGATACTACACTCAAAAGAGGTTCTCTTGAGAATATTATTAACCACCGAGTCGGTCGGGAAATTGATAATATCCGAAAGATGGACTAATGACTTTGGACACTTGTTTAGAACCATTGTTCTGCAGGTACAATTAACCCTTATTACATACCTTTTGGGATGGGTAGACCTTGGCTCCGCCCATGTTCCTCTAACCTAGGACCTTTGTTTGCTTGTGTATTTGTGCATTGCATCCAGCATCATGACATTCCTAGTTTCAAAGAATTCAACTGTCAGTCCTTTGCAAATTCAAAAAAAATCTGGCATTTCAAAATATAAACTTTTCAGCTTTCCTAGAAAATATTTGCAAATGGCCGTTGAAATTCTTGAAACCATTGTGTTGCATTTTGCATCCTGTTTTTGCATTTGCATTTTCCTTCTAGTTTTCTTATTCTTCGGTTCTCTCGCCTTCCAGTTCTGTCACCCTGAGTCCTCTGCACCAGTACAACACCAGAGCTCGAGCTCAAAAACAGATGGCAGAACAAAACCAAGAGTTTGACCGTGTTAATAATGAACTCGAAGATCTTCGGGGAAGTGTGGGGCGAATTATGGAGATGCTACAGGTCATTAATGCAAAGAGGGATACTCAGCCCACTGTTGTCTCTGAGATTAACGGTACTGTTATGGATCCTCAACCATCTGTTACTACTGCAAGTCTACCTCCTTTTGGTCTTCCACCTGGTTTTGTGCCGACTCCTTCTGCGGTTCCTAGTGCTCAACCAGTTCAAAAAGTTGTTCCTTTGGTTTCTGAAGCTCCTCGAGTGGTTCCTACTTTTGCACCAGCTGTTGTTCATACTTGTGTGCAACATTATTTCAATGAACCGATTTATGATATGCCTGACATGAAAGAAGATGAACGTCATGAAAAACTCCGAGAGAATGTGGAAATTATTGACAAAAGGCTGAGAATAATGGAAGGTGATCAAATCTTTGGTGCTGCTGCCAGGGATATATGTCTCGTATCTGGTCTGTTTATTCCTCCAAAGTTCAAAACTCTGAGCTTCGACCATTATGAAGGAGCTACATTCCTGAAGAGTCACTTGATCATCTACTACCGTAAAATGGATGCTCATCAACCCTATCAACATCCGCAGAATTATGTTCAACAACCAAGTTATCCAGTTCAATTCGCTCAACAAGCTTATGTAGCTGCTGTTACACCTGCATTTAATCAACAAGTTCCTACATATCGGCCTGTGCAACCGGCTCCTGTTTATCAGCCTCCGGTCTATCAACCACCTCCTAGGTATCAGCCTACACAAGCTCCTGCCAACTATCAACGAGCGCCCAACGCTTCTGCTTATCAACAACCTAAGAATCAGGCACCTCGTCAGAATGGTGCGAATAGGAGACAGTACAAGCCATATCCTTCGATTCTAATGACGTTTACCGAGTTGTACCCTTCATTAGTGCAACAAGGTCTGATTACTACCAGAGCTTTGGGTCCACCTCCAAATCCGTTACTTGCCAATTACAACACCACCGCTCATTGTTTATTTCATGAGGGTGCGCCTGGCCATGATCTAGAAAACTGCTATGCTCTCAAGCACCTTGTCAGGGAGTTAATGGAAAAAAAGATCCTGTCCTTTGATGATCCTCAGCCATATATCAGGATTCCTCTTAGGGTTTTCCATTTGCCAAGATCAAGTTCTGCAAAGCCTGTTTTCAACATATCTAAGCCAATTACTCGTACAGCTAATCAGCCGAAGTCGGTAATTATTCTGAAGCCTAGTCCATTTCATTTCAGTGATGCTCATGCTGATGGGACCATGATTGACAAAGAATTTGGGAAGATTATTCCAAAGGAAGAATTGAAGACTGTTAATGAAGATGTGACCAACACAGTTGGGGCAAGCAAGATAACACGCAATGGTCGTATTTATATTCCCGTTTCAATGAGACTCCTCCAGAAGAAACCACTACTACTGTGCCGGTTTTGAATACAAAGACCTAATAAACTCCTTTTGAAGGACTTGTCAGACAGTTCATTTTGCTTGCTTACATGTATTTTGTTTCTTTGATTATAAAAGCATAATTAGCATGTAATAACTTATTTATTTTAAATAATTAATGCAATGCATATGTTTGTCTTGAAGAAATCCATTCGTATTCACTCATAAAATTATTTTTCATAATTTATATTTCCAACTTTACCTGGTCTCTTGGCTTTGATAGAGAATTGGGAGGAGGATGATGAACCAAAAACGCCAAATCTCTTGTCGTATGCTTTTGAATGAAACCCTGCTGATGATGTAAGGCATTGTTTCAAATCCTAAACACTGGAGATATAAGGATGATAATCCCTCTTTAATCCCTTTGAGCCTTGAAGTAGGAGTTTTCTTTTCCAAATGAGAACCCTCAATTTTAACCTGGGGCAGGGTAATTTTTCAGTTAAACTGATCGAGCACTCAGACTTTCAAAAGAGGAGGAGTAAACATTCGAGAATCCATTTTATCTATCCTTAACATATTAGGAGGCTAGAAGTCGAAAAAAAAGCACAATGACTATCCCTCGAGAATCCATTCTTTTGTGTTTGATCACACGACTTGTTCAAAAAATGATGAATGAAAAAGAAAGAGCCCGCTAAGTCTAAACCTATGAAGGAGACTTAGGCAAAACTGGGGCATCCCGCTGGAATCCAAGCCAAATTCAAAAGACTCCGTCCAGGCAAAGGTTAGGGAATGAAAAATGTGAAAAGCAAAAAATAAGGGATTACAATAAAGAATCCCCAGTAAACGAACATAATCGTGTGATCAAACACAAAAGAAAATAGGTGAGTGACTGCCATGTCCAAAGCCTTGATGAGTTCTCGACCATGTCAAATCCGTTTGAGAGATGAGTGCTCGTATCCAGTTTACTAAATATAGGATTGGAGAACATCACGAAGAATGAGTGGGTACAAATAAGCTTTGAGCCTTTATCCCTTATTTCTTAAACCATGAACCAAGCCGCGATACAACCTTCAAAATACCTAATTGAAGTAGGTTTCACTTTGAAAGCATACTCGATGAGATAACGTTTCCTGACTCCTATGAGCTATGCTCAATCTTGACGTTGGCTTTATAAATCAAATTCATATCCCTGTCGCAACTGCGAAAACACCCGGCGGAAAAACAGAAGAGTCGCCACCGTTCGTTATTTATCCCAAAGAGAGGGAAAGGAAACGATCGGAGAAAACCTGACGAAAAGAGAAAAGACAAGGTCATCGCAACCAAATCTTGGGTTTGGGAGTCGGTTACGCAAGGGGAAGGTGTTAGAACCCTTCACGTCTGTTGTACTCAACGGGATCCATGCTTGTTGTCTAATCAGAGGATGTGTTAATCTGTCAAAGGCTGGATCACAAGACAAAAGAAAAGAAAATAGACTCGATAGAGCATCGCCGCTCTATGCCTACGTATTCCCTCATACAATGGGAAAGTTAGAGTTAACGTAGTTCGGAAAACTACGGGTGAAGGTGGGGAAAGGTTGTTCACCAAGACATCGTCGTCTTATGCCTATGTATCCTCATCTGGTATGAAAAATCAGAGCAAACGTAGTTCGGGGTGACACGACCACAGATGGGTTTAAGTGTTTTAACCGAATAGGGTTAAACCTTCGTTCTAGCAGTTAGGGACTACGCTTGTTTGTAGTAGAACCAAAGCTTAACATGTAACACCCCAATTTTTAGTAATTATTTATTAATTAAATTAATTAATTAATTATGTGATTTTAGGCCTAATTCAATTAACTAATTTATGTGATTTATTTTATATAATTGAATTAGTTGATTTATTGAATTTATATAAATTATTTGATTTATTTGAGTTGTTTGGATTAATTGAATTATTGGACATATTCGAAATAATTGATTTAATTTTATTATTTAACTTATATGATATATTCTAATTTGTAGAATAATATAGAATTGTTAGATTAATTGATTGGGCCTATTTGGGGGTGTGAATAGACATGAGTTATTAAGCTCATTGGAATTACTAGGTTAATTAAAATTGTGAGAATTTTATAAAATAAGAGAAATGGGATAGAAGAGAATAGAAAGAAAGAAAAGATAGAAAGGAGAAAAGAGGCAAAGAGAGGAGTGGAGAAGAAGAGGAGGAAACTCAAGAGAAAGAGCAAAAGTTCAACAAATTTAAGGTAAGGGTGGGTATTTGCATGTTTATTGGGATTGTTTGATAATAATTAGTGGATAGATATATGGTTAGGTTAAAATCCCCAAATTTTCTATGAAATTGAAAATTGTTAGGTTTTAATCTTAAACTTTGAAATGAGTTAATTTTATTGTGTTTTGGAATTGATAATTGGCATAGCATGGAGATTCATTTAATATTTAGAGGAACCCATTAGAAATTTAGATATTTAAATAATTACTGGAACTGTAGCGATACAAGTAATGAAATGAAAAATATATTTTCTTCTACCACTATCCTGTAGCGTAAACCAATACATAGCAATGTGATGCTTTATTTTTCATCTTGTAGTGAAATAATGATTGGATTGCAATGTGATATTTTCTTTCCATTAAGATACTGTGGCGCATGGAAAGTCATAATTTCATTAAGTTGTGAACTGTAGTGGAAAGTAATTCTCACATCTTTAATCTAATTACTTCACATGTCCTTAGTTTGTAAAAGTGCAGTTCTAATTGTTATATATATTACATGGAGAAGTAAGGGCATATATGTAGAAGTATGTAACTTTATGACTCATTTTCAATTCCTCCTCATTGTAGCAGAAATACACTAAATTAATAGGCAAATGATACGTGGTCCTTTCTTTATCCTGTTATTGTAGCAAAAACAAATTGTGGAATGTAAAGATGCCTTAGGAAGCTCACTATAGAAATAAACCTGAGGATAATAAAAGTGACTCTATCAATTTAATACTACTATAACAGAAGGTAATTGACATGGAAACTGAGACCTTACTCAATATTATTAGGACTACATTAATTAATAAATGCCTATTCAATATTGATTAATTATTTAAAATATTGGTTAATTATTTAAAAATATTGATTATTATTTAAAGTATTGATTATTTATTTAAAATATTGAATTGTTTATTGAATATTGAATCTTTATTTGAAATATTGAATTATTTATTGAATATTGACTACTTTATTGAGTATCGAGTTTTTAATTATTGATGATGATTAAATATTCTATATTTAATTAGTGATGTGTGTTTTGTGAATTGTTGTTGGATTGTATTGATATTTGTGTATATGCAAATGTGTGGTAATTCAAGTGTGGTGAATTATCGAAGATATGCATGAATATTAAGATTAGGGAATGGTCTTAATTGCATATGATTGTTAAATTTGCATATGCATCATTTGTGTCAAGAGGCAATGTTTGCTAGTTCCGTGGGAGCTAGTGACTTGTCCCAAACCTAGAGCTGGGTTTGAAAGCTTAGGGAATGGGCTTTTTGTGTGTTATTGGTCTAGGGAACGGACCCGGTTTAAATGTAAAAACCGAAAAATAATAACAAGTGTTGGTACCACATGACATGAGTTGCATTGAGTCTTGCATTGAGTTTTGCATTGAGTCTCATTATGTATATTTATGTGCTATGAGATTATGTGTGATATGTGGAGCTGATAAATTGGTGAATTATAGAGTTGTGTGTATATACTTGTGAATAGTATGGTTACTTAAATAATATTGTGTTGATGAAACTTTTGAAGTGTGAGAATAATAGTGATTATGTTTGTATGCCTTAAATTATATATTATCTTATAATTTCAATAATTATGTGAATTCTCACCCTTCTGTTGGAATGATGTTTTATACGACATCGCTCAGGTACTGAGGAGTAGAGTTGCTTCTAGCACGAGGTAGCCGTTGGAGTAGCTTGAGTTGTGTCTTTATTTATTTTGGGTCGAGTCATGCTCTGATTATGTAACACCGGGGAATATTTTGATTTCATATTTGGAGAGATATTTTATGTACTCTACTTTATTCTGTTGTTGTTATTTTGAATTATATGAAGAATTGGCTTTTAAGCCTAAGTATTAAAAATGAGATGAGCATGAGACTTTTATTATGTCTATCATGGTTAAAGCAAAATCCGCTGCTACATGTTAATGTGAAGGTGTATGAAAAGCAGGAAGTTATTTTTATATTATTGAGCATGACAGGTGTTGTGTGATGTTTTGAAAATTTATGTGACACCCTTTTGTGAAATGCATGATAATTACTCTGATCTATTTATATTTATTCTGCGGGGTAAGAAGGGTGTTACATAACACACTCTTTCTGAAAAAGTGGTTTTTAATTAATCCCGAAGGATAAAAAGGTTTGATATTTTATTTTGTGTTTTTTCCAACAAGAAGTGGATTCAGTAAGTTTGTAACTCATGTTGCACTAGAGACTATAACTTGAGAACGAATACGTCGCATATCTCCCCCAAACGGGACGTACACTAAACACTCTAGACAAGCGAGAGGAGACCCCTCACTCATCATTTCCCATGTGCTTAAGGCTCGTAGCGTATAATATTCATCGTATTTATTAGATGAATTAGAATGTGTTTTGAGATGAGAAGAGAGAGACGCACGAAAGGTCTAAGGGAAACTCGGCTCTAACGTTGTTATGCAAAATGGACCTAAAGTTGGGATTTAAAAGGAAATCTACCCTAATGTTAGCATGCTTGGATTGAACACCTAATATCTCTCATACTCCCATCCTAAACGGAGGGACTAGGAATCCTAAGGGATCATGGGAAAGGACCAAGAAAGCACAAAGCAATTCAATCACAAATAGAAAGAAATGGAAGATGAAATGCAACATGAAATGCAAACACAAAAAGATGCGAGGATGAGATGAAATGGGAGAAGCAAGCTCCTATAACCGTTACAATCAATCATCAAAGAAGAGTGGGAGGAAAAAAGTGTGGGGCAGCATCCACCACAAGCACATCTCAACCAAGCAATTCTTTAAACTCAAGCAAAGCAAATGATCATCACTTGAACAACATCCATAAAGTATGCAATCAAGTGGAAATCGAACCACGCGTGTCAATGAATCAAGATTAAACAATCAAGAACAGTGACACATAACCAAAGCATCTCACTTAAATGCATCATATTGATCCATGAAGATTCCAAGTGAGAAGCAACCAAAACATGCTTGAAAATAAGCAAAAATGACATTCTGGTTCAATGTTAATCGGTTAACGCTATAAGTTAACCGATTAACCATTAAAAAATTTCTAAAATTCGCACTTGTTAATCGATTAACCAGTTTATACTGTAACTGGTTAACCGATTAACACTGTACCAGAAGCAGAAAAATAGCAGCTCAAAAGCACTTTTAGCAATTAATCACTTATGCAATAATCCAAATGATCTGGTAATCAATTATGCACGAATTTAACATCAAAAATCAGTGGTCCAACAAAATGTAAACATATTCAAACAACAAGATCCCAAATCACATGAATCAAAATCAACAAAATCCACCAAAACTTGAAGATCAACATGATGATTATGCAAAATAAGCTCAAAATAGCATCAGATCTAGAATTCCCAACCTACAAAGCAGAGATTTGCTTTGGTGAATGTTGATTCAACTTCAAATGAGCAGATCCAAGCAAGAAACCCATAGATTCTTCAAGATCCAAGTGATTTCCTGTTGTAGAAGTAAAGATCCACCAAAATTAAGCAAAACTGATCCAAATAAGCTCTTCCAAATCAACTTCCAAGGTCAGATCTACACTAGCACGAAAATTGAATGGAGAATCAGAGATAATAAGGATGAAGGTGAGAGCTCTAATGGAGGTTTGGGAGTGAAAAAGTTGAGAGCAAAATTCAAGAGTGAAAATGAAATGGAATTATGAGGATTTTTGTGAGGTTTGGAGCAAATGCACTTAAATATGCTCTAGGTTACGAGTAGAATTATGGTTTGGAGTGTGGTTATGAATATTGGTTTGGGATTAGGAATGGGAAATTGGAGGGAATTTGAATTAATTTTGAAAACTAATCAAAATTCAAAGTGGTTCTAGATCCTTCTTCTGGTGTAAAATCAAATTCGCAAGTGATCAAAATGGACCCCCAAAGTGAACTCTATTGAAAACTCACGTGCAGAGCTGAAATTTGCCTTAGTTAATCGGTTAACACCTTTGAAAATTCAAATTTGTCCTAATTTTGCTTTGGTTAATCGGTTAACGCCCTGAAAATTTGAATTTGGCGCCTTTTGGAGGGAAAAGTGCTCATTTTCTGCTTTCTTCCGTTTTGAGCCCCATAACACATCTGAAATTTTCCCTTGACTATCAAAACTGTGAGAATGCTTGAGATAGCTTGAGTGTTGCCTCTTGAGCAAAAAATATCCTGCAAAATAAAAATAAAATCGGTCGTCCGATCGTCAGGCAAAATAGATGCCGGAGCCCCTGATGCTCACTATTCAGACTTTTGCACTAAAAGTGACGTCTGAGCCACATAAATGCCTTGATCCCATGCCTCAAGACAAATGATATGATATGCAGAAATGCAGAGAAACAAAACCCAGTCCAGGTTAAAACGGAAGGGAAAATTTTGGGGTGCTACCCTTGCCCCTATTCAAACAACTTGGACCTAAAGGGATGAAAAGCATCGGCTTTTAAACATTCAAGGTAGAAGGTGATTCAATACAAAAGAACCCAGAAATTTGCAACCTGCGGGGATGCAAAACAGCGAATACCAACCAAAAGTTGGAATCAGACACGCTGAGGATAACAATCCAAAAGATATCAACCAAGAGTTGGAATATAACCAAAGGATACCAACCAAAAGTTTGAATGATGACTCTGCTGAGGAGATAAAAGAGAAGCTTAACCAAGCGATCCTGTGGGGAACAAGCATCCACCATGAGATAACAAACAAAGGACACCATCCAAAAGATTGGATGACCAGCAAATGAGTACCAACCAAGAGTTGGGATAAAAGTCAAAGAAAACCCAACAAACCGTGCCAGAAGTAACTTAACGACTTTACGACCCGACGAGGACTCCACTAGGGAAAGAGTAGACTAACCAGACAACTCTGCACAGGATAAAACATCTATCAAAAGATAATAATCAAAGGATTCCATCCAAAAGATGGGATAAGGGTTACTCTCCAGAGATAAGAAACCAAACACTACCAACCAAAAGTTGGAATCACCACAACACTGACCGAAGGTGAAACGGCGGGGCTACTAAATTGGGGAGTATACTGACAAAAAGTCAGTATGCAACAAAAGGTAATGAACACAAGCTACCAACCAAGAGTTGGGATCACCGTAATACCGAACAAAGTTGAACCCAAACTATCAATCAAAAGTTGAAAACACCCGATGAAACACAACGACCACAAGCTACCAACCAAAAGTTGGAATCACTTCTAATTCGCAAGGAACAACCTCCAACCCAAAAGCTGAAGGAGAAGGTCACTAACCAAAAGTTAGAATCACCCGAACACCGACCAAAGACGAACTCTGCGGGAAGAAAGTATCAACCCCCCATAGTTGGAAACTACCAATAAAAATTGGAATCATCCACCAACACAAAGACTGCCAACCGAAAGTTGGAATCGTCAACCAGGAAACAAAGACTACCAACCAAGAGTTGGAATAATGTCAACAAGACGACCAAACTGGAGATTACCAACCAAAAGTTGGGATCGCGTCAACAAAATCTTACCAACCAAAAGTTGGAATCATACAAAGCTACCAACCAAAAGTTGGAATGACGACTCCGCCGGGGAATGGAGGAGGACTACCAACCAAAAGTCGGGATAAACATACCACCACCAAAGGATTACCAACCAAGAGCTAGAATAATAAATCCAGGAACGGAAGACTACCAACCAAGAGTTGGAATAACATCAAAAAAACTTTAGACCCAGCTAGGAATACCAACCAAATGTTGGGATGACGTCCAACAAGCGACAGACTACCAACCAAAAGTTGGTATAACGTCCAACAAGCGACAGACTACCAACCAAAAGTTGGGATAACGATTGCAGGGGATAACATCTAACAAAAAGTTGGGAAACAAGGCTACTAATCAAAAGTTAGGACCTCCCGGAAAAGATTATCCTCGACCAAAAGTCAGAACAAAAGCTACTAACCAAAAGTTAGGATTACTGTGGACGCTAAACGAAGCTGACTCCACCACAGAAGACTACCAACCAAAAGTTGGGATGATCATCCAGAACTACCAACCAACAGTTGGAATAAAAGGCTACTAACCAAAAGTTAGGATCGCCAGAAACGCTGAATGAAAGCGAACTGACCACAACAAAGGTTACCAACCAAAAGTTGGGATATCTGACTTTTTGAAGAAAACAAGGACTACGAACCAAAAGTTGGAATAACATCCAACCGCCAATAGGTCACCAACCAAGAGTTGGAATGAAGCAAAGATTACCAACCAAAAGTTGGAATAAGGACTCTGCAGGGGGAACCAACGGTTACCAACCAAAAGTTAGGATAACACAACCCAGGAATACCAACCAAAAGTTGGAATAACGAATACCATAATTCGGACTACACTGGTGAATACCAACCAAAAGTTGGGACAACACACCCAGAATAGGCAGGCAACATAATCAATCGACTCGCAATTTGCAACGAAAACCCCAATAGGAAAGGAGAAGTTTAAACAAGTGACTCTGCCGAGGAAAATCGGTTCACCAAACAAACCAGTTGGGGAAGAGAGACGTCTGAACAACAGATTCGACCAGGGAAAACGTTTACAAGCGACTCACCTGGGGAGAACAGAGACGTTTATACAAACAACTCTTGGGAAAAGAAAACGCTTACCCAAACGATTCAGCTGAGGAAAGAAGATGTTTAACCAAACGACTATGCTGGGAAAAATCCAATGACATGAATAACTCAAAGATCCGCCCCCACGGGGATAACACGAAAATCTCCTAAATCAAACAACTCCTGCCATCAAAGGCAACCGACATCCAAGGCACCAAAAATGACTTATGCTTCAGATGCATATGTTGAAAATGGCATAATGCTCCATGCGAAATGGAAATGCTACGCATTTGGTAGGATGTTATGCAAAATGCAAATGCAAGGGAACCACTCTAGCAAGATAAATGCTAGAGAGAAGAGACCAACTCCGCTGGGGATGAAATCAAACTCTGCTGAGGGAAACATCCTTGATGGCCTACCAGAGTAGACTCTTCCAGGGAACAAAAGACTCGGCTGGGGAAACACCCTGGACATCCTTCTAGACAACTCCACCCTGTTGGAGGAAACACCAAACACTCCACTCAGAGGGGAATCAAGAACAACACTGACAGCTCCACTCTACTTGGAAGGGACTTCCACCCTATTGGGGATGTACAGGTAACAACCCTCCCTGCTGGGGAATATCATAGACTTCTGCTAAGAACTTCATTCTACTAAGGAATGGATCACTCTCGGCTTAACCATCTGCCCTGCCGAGGGAATCAACACTAAACTCTGCTCGAGGAAGAAAATCCTAAATACCGATATTAATGGGAAGACACCAGAACATCGACTCCGTTGGGAAAGAACGTCAAGGACATCGACTTTGCTGGAGAATAATACTGAATTATAATCCACCCTGATGTCAAGGGAATCTCCTTTAACCTTACTCTGCTGAGAATATGCTGAGAACAAATCCACCCAATTGGGAATCAGCCTTTCTAGGGAGACAAAACTTTGTTTTGCTGAAGATATGCTACACCTCCGTTGGCGACAACATTTCTGACTTGATAATAAGATTCTATGGGGAAGACAAAATCTCTGCTAGGGGCACAAACATCTTCGTTGAACAAAATACCTAACTGCAATCTACCTGAAGTAGTCGACCATCACAAACTCGCTGGGGTGCACGAATCCACTTAAGCTGGGAGGCACAACTCTAAACTCCTGCTAGGGGAGACATGAATCATTCTGTATTACAATTTACCGCCATGGAGAAACACTCTACTAGGAGATCTGCCATCCTGCAACAAAACAAAAGAATTCCCCACATGTGAAATGGTTACCTCAGTTACCATCCATGACACTTGTCGCTTAAGAAAATTCATTGCTTTCGTTACGCTCTGTAAAGCCTCATGTTTTCACCTGTAGTGTTTATCAAAACATCAAACGTTTTTTCAAACAAAATAGTAAAAGTAAAATAAGAAAAGGAAAGCTCTTTGACTGAAGTGAATACTTTATTGATAAAAGGCCTGTAAATAGGAGAATTACAATTCTGATGCAATTCCTGAAAAGAGATAATTGCGTAAAACAAAAGAAAATATACAAATGTCGGCAATGTGGAAACAGACAACCACCATGTGTCGATTCAGCTATGACCTGTATGTCCTTGATGTTCCCCATGTTTCGCCTTTTGAAAAGACTGGCTGGACTGATTCCTTTCCTTCGGGGATAACTGCTTACAAGCTTACAGATCGAACATAGACCGTAGTCGTTTGCTTTCAAATCTCTAACTTTTGCCCGGATCTCCCTTTTGGGTTTTCAATCCACGGATACCCATTTTTGCCAAAGTCGCCTTTCTAGGTTTTCAACTTTGCGGGTTTATTATCTTTTTATTATCCCTAATTTTTGCTCGAACCTTTTCTTTTTATGGTTCGCCAGGATGCCCCATTTTTGCCTGGACTTTTTTCTTTATTTGTCCAGCGGGTCTCTTTTAGGCAAAATATTTTTTAACCACGTCTACGTTCATAGGGTACAAAAAATCTTCACCATCCATGGTAGATAGTAATAAGGCTCCACCAGAGAAAACCTTTCTTACCACATATGGACCTTCATAATTGGTAGTCCATTTTCCTTTGTGATCTTTCTGAGGAGGAAGAATTCTTTTCAACACCAAATTACCTGTCTGAAAGCACCGAGGACGCACTTTCTGATCAAAGGCTTTCTTCATCCTACTCTGGTACACCCAACCATGAGCAATGGCTGCCAATCTTTTCTCGTCAATCAAGTTCAACTGATTCAACTTGTTCTACACCCATTCAGCTTCATCAAGCTTCACATCAGACAAAACCCTCCAAGAAGGAATCTCAACTTCTAATGGTAGGACTGCTTCCGTACCATACACCAGTGAGAAAGGAGTTGTCCCGGTTGACGTACACACCGCAATACGATAACCGTGAAGAGAAAAGGGCAACATCTCGTGCCAGTCCTTATAGGTTACAACCATCTTCTTCACAATCTTCTTGATATTCTTATTAGCTGCTTCAACAACGCCATTCATCTTCGGACGATATGGAGAAGAGTTGTGATGCTCAATCTTGAAACTCTGGCACAGTTCCTTCATCATCTTGTTATTCAAATTTGAACCATTATCAGTAATGATTCTCTCCGAAATTCCATAACGATAAATGATGTCCTTCTTTATGAATCGGGCGACCAGCTGCTTTGTGACATTGGCAAAGGAAGCTGCTTCTACCCACTTCGTAAAGTAATCAATCGCCATCAGAATCAAGCGATGTCCATTAGAACCAGTTGGCTCAATCATTCCGATCATATCGATTCCCCACATAGCAAAAGGCCATGGAGACGTTAACACATTCAGAGGAGCCGGTGGCACATGCACCTTATCAGCATAAATCTGACATCTATGGCACTTTCTGGCGTATTTGAAGCAATCGGATTCCATAGTCATCCAATAATACCCAACTCTCAATAATTTTCTAGCCATTACATGTCCATTGGCATGAGTATCGAAAGAGCCCTCTTGGACTTCCTCCATCAGCAGGTTTGCTTCAAGTTCTTCCACGCAGCGCAGCAAGACCATGTCAAAGTTTCTCCTATAGAGCACGTCATCTTTGTTCAGATAAAAACTACCAGCTAACTTCCTCAAGGTCTTCTTATCTTTGCTGGATGCCCCAGATGGGTATTCTTGAGTCTTGAGAAAATACTTGATATCAAAAATACCAAGGCTTTCCATTTGATACCTTCTTAATAGCAAACACAAAAGTGGGTCTATCAAGACGCATGATGGTGATGGCTAGAGCTCCATTCCAGTAATTCACTTTGTACATCAAGGCTAGCGTGGCCAAGGCATCCGCCATCTGATTCTTAGCTCTTGCACATGATGGAACTCAATTCTATCAAAGAAAGGCAAAATTCTCCTTGCATAGTCCTTGTAAGGCACCAGGTTGGCTTGACGAGTTTCCCACTCTCCTTTGATTTGATTGACGACTAGCGCTGAATCGCCGTACACATCTAAATTCTTGATCATCAGATCAATGGCCTCTTCTAAACCCATAATACAAGCTTCATACTCGGCTTCATTATTGGTGCATGCAAAATTCAATCGGGCAGTGAATGGTATGTGAAACCGTGAGGAGTAGTAATGATCGCACTGATTCCACTATCATATGAATTAACCGCTTCGTCGAAAACCAGTTTCCACTGAGATCCAATCTCAGGACCTTCTTCAAGCAAAGGCTCATCATAGTCTTTCATCTTCAAAAACATGACGTCTTTATCTGGAAAATCAAACTTCATCGGCTGATAATCCTTAATCGGTTGTTCAGCGAGATATTCTGACAGAACGCTTCCCTTAATGGCTTTTTGGAAAAAATACTGAATATCATACTCTGTCAAAACCATTTGCCATCGGGAAATTCTTCCGGAGAGAGCTTGTTTTTCAAAGACGTACTTGATCGGATCCATCTTTGAAATCAACAGGGTTGTGTGGTTTAACATGTACTGTCTCAAACGCTTAGCAGCCCAAGCAAGCGCACAACATGTTTTTTCCAGCATTTAGTATCTTGACTCACAATCAGTGAATTTCTTACTCAGGTAGTAGATGGCATGCTCTTTTGTACCCAACTCGTCTTGTTGACCGAGCACACATCTCATTGAATTCTCAAGAACCGTGAGATACATGATCAGAGGTCTCCTTACAACTAGAGGCATGAGTATTGAAGGTTCCTGCAGATATTCTCTTATTCTTTCAAATGCTTTAGGGAAATTTTCATTCCACCTGACCGTGTGATCTTTTCTTAGCAACTTAAATATTGGTTCACAAGTGGCTGTATATTGAGATATGAACCTTGCAATGTAGTTCAATCTCCCCAGGAAACCAAGAACCTCTTTTTCCGTTCTCGGCTCAGGCATTTCTTGTATAGCTTTTATTTTGGCAGGATCTACCTCAATACCCTTCTCACTGACAATGAAACCTAGTAACTTTCCCGATCTCACCCCGAAGGTGCATTTGTTAGGATTTAGCCTCAGCTTGAACTTCCTTAACCTTTCAAACAATTTCAGAAGATCGACCATATGTCCTTCCTCCATCTGTGACTTTGAAATCATGTCATCAACATAGACTTCAACCTAATGATGAATTATATCATGAAAGAGAGTCACCATTGCCCGTTGATAGGTTGCCCCTGCATTTTTCAATCCAAAAGGCATTACCTTATAGCAAAAAGTCCCCCACGGTGTAATGAAAGTAGTTTTCTCCATGTCCTCTAGGGCCATCTTGATTTGGTTATACCCAGATAAACCATTGATGAATGAAAACACAGAATACTGAGCGGTGTTATCGACCAACACATCTATATGGGGGAGCGGAAAATCGTCTTTCGGGATCGCTTTATTCAGATATATGTAATCAACGCACATCTTGACCTTTCCATCTTTCTTAGGTACAGGAACAATGTTAACGACCCACGAGGGTAATTTGTGAAAGCAAGAAAACCAGCGTTCAACTGCTTCTGAACCTCTTCTTTTATCTTGACTGCCATGTCAGGCCTTGTCTGTCTCAACTTCTGCTTGACTGGCGAACATTCTTCTCTGAGAGGTAACCGGTGTACCACAATATCTGTATCTAACCCAGGAATGTCTTGGTAAGACCAAGCATAGATATCCTTATACTCACAGAGCATTTCAACCAATCTTCTCTTGACACTGTCTTCCAACGCAGCCCCCACTTTAACCTCTTGCCCGTCATCTTTGGTACCCAAATTGATAACTTCAATATCCTCCTGATGAGGCACAATGACCCTTTCCTCTTGCTTGAGAAGTCTGGCTAACTCTTCGGGTAGTTCACAGTCTTCGTCAATCACTTCTTCAGCTTGATAAATGGGATTACCAAAGTCATACGAAGTCATAGCTAAATTTGAATCGATGGCATCTGATAGAATAGACCTGCATGATGATGTTTATGTTTATTATGCGATGCAACAAACAAAACACATTGCCATTTTTATGTTTAATATAAATGCAAAACAAAAACAAGAAAAACAGGGAACACAATATTTGAATCCAAAAATGTCCTTTTATTTATGATAAAGTGCAAGTAACAAGAGGGCCCCACAGATTGGGTCACTACGCCTTGGGCAGAACGTAGGACTGAACATAATCAAAACAATGAACATTCCTCTGCAGCAGTAACATGCATGACTTCTTTGGTAGTCCAGTTGCACAACTTTTGTCCAGGAATACATGGACGAGTCCAGGCATCCATATCGCAATCGTTGTCACCTTCGTCATCTCCAACAACATTAACTCTGTCGAATATCACACTGCTTCTGGTGAATTGAACGGGTCCCCTGTACCTCAGAATGCTTTGAGAAGAACTGGAGGGTTTGTATCTTAGGCCAAACTTGTCCTGCTTGACAGGAACATTAAGAACTTGGCCCCACTTTTGAGATGAACCGGATTCTATGATAGCAAGAGCTTCATTGAATGATGACATCGAAACCTCTGGGCTCTTGGCTTCTACAGGAGACTTCTCCTGAATCTGAACTGTTTCAAACGCCTGGAAAAGTGTTTCGTGGATATCCCCATCCACTTCTACATACTTAAAGGACGATAAATGGCTGACCATAATATCCTCTTCACCGCATACTGTAGCAATTTCCCCTTCCATCATGTACTTCAGCTTTTGATGCAACATTGTGGTGACTGCTCCCACATCGTGTATCCAAGGTCGGCCAAGCAAACAAATGTATGATGGCTGGATATCCATAATGTAAAAAGTTTCATCAAAGGTCTACGGCCCTACCTGAATAGGCATCATAATCTCCCCAAACACCGATCTCTTAGACCCATCGAAGGCCCTCACAACCAAATCACTTGGCGTGCATATCAAACCTTGAGTATCTAATTTCATCAACGCCTTCTTTGGAAGCACATTGAGGGATGATCTTGTGTCAACCAGGACATGTGACATCAGATACCCTCTATATTCCATAAATAAGTGCAAAGCACGATTATGGTTTCTTCGGACAGGAGTCAAATCCAGATCAGTGAAACCGAAAACATTACCGACATTTATATGCGCTACTACCCCCTCCAACTGATTAACAAAAATCTCCTGGGGTACATATGTTGCATTCAAGATTCTCAATAAAGCGTTGCGATGTGCCTCCGAACACAACAATAATGACAGAATGGAAATCTTCGAAGGAGTCTGATTTAAGTGATCCACAATCTTGTAGTCACTTTTTCGAATGAGCCTCATAAATTCCTCCGCGTTTTTCGAAAAAACATCAGTATCAACCTGATGTTGGATATTCTCCTCAATCACGGCCTTACCCTTACCTTTTTCATTCTTATCAACGTTAAACTCTGGTAGAGAAAAGATCCTACCACTTCTGGTAATACCTCCAGCACCAACTATATTCTCAACTGACGAACTTCCACCTGTAGATGCTGTCCATTCCTGTCTCTGCCCATTACAGAACACCTCTCCCCCATAGTTCCACGGGATAGCCTTAGAGCTCTCGTACGACACAGATCCAGGTACAGTAATGATAACCGGAGTTGGCCTAGCAGGCGCTGAAATATTGATTGTCCGGTATGGAATAGAGATTGTAGTAACTTTGCTTCCGCTCTTACTCACCTTATCCTCACCATCTTCTTTTACAACCTTGTCGAATTGTAAACGGCCCTCATCAATCATTCTCTGAATACCCTTTCTTAAAAGATCAGAACCCTCAGGCTGCGCTTCACATTCTGAGCAGCCAGTAGAACAACCAGGAAACACCCCCTTTTCCAACAACCTAGCCTTCACAAAACTCAACGGAGTCTTCAAATCCCCAACATCGGTTATCATATTTAATTGTTCTCCCTCAATAACAACATTAACCCCTGCAACCCCATGATTTGGCATCAGGTTTTGATTTATATTAGGCCCATCGTTGGTGAAGTTGATAGCCTTGGAGTCAAGCAAGTCCTGAACTTTATGCTTGAAGGCCTTGCAATTTTCAATATTATGGCCTGGAGCCCCAGAATGGAAATCGCACCTGGCATTCGCATCGTAACCAGGAGAAGATGTACCAGTGAGAGGAGCCAAAGTCCTCTTTTGAACCAGTTGTAACTGCATCAGATGTTGTAACAACTGAGAATACGACATCGGAGGATTCTCGAACTGTCTATCAGTCATTCTACGTCTAGCATTATAAGGTCGTGGAGCATTAACTCGTTGCTGAGTTATGGCCGGGATATCTACTGTAGCGACTTGTTGATGATAACGGGACTGAGCTCTACCTTTACCCTTGTGAGAAATAGAGTTTGCATCCCTTTCCCTCCTCTTAGGGGTTGTTGAATATGGTTTCTTTGTTCCTCCTGAAGAGGATCCACCACCATTTGGAATCTTTCCAGACTTAATCCCACTTTCGACTCTCTCGCCAGCCATTACCAGATCAGAAAACCCTGCAGACATGCATCCTATCAACTTCTCAAAATACAAATCGGGCAACGAAGCCATGAACATGTCTATCAACTCCCTTTCCACCATAGGAGGTTGCACTCTTGCAGCTAGATTCCACCACCTCTGGGTGTATTCCTCGAAGCTCTCAGTATTTTTCTGCGACAAACTCTGCAATTGTACCCTGTTCGGTGCCAGATCACTATTATACTGATAGTGACGCACAAAAGCCTCAACCAATTCTCTCCAGCTGCGGATATGAGTTCTCTCAAGTCCCATATACCATTTCAAAGACGCTCATGCCAGGCTGTCTTGGAAAAAATGCATTAGCAGCTTTTCATCATCAAAGTACGCAAACATCTTTCTGAAATATGTCTGAATATGCGCTCTTGGACAGGTCGTCCATTTATATTTGTCAAAATCTGGTACCTTGAACTTGGGAGGAATCCTGACCCCAGGAACTAGACCAAGATTTGACATATTGAGACTCATAGAGTTCTGATTCTCATAAGACTTCATTTTGTCCTCGATTAGTTTAAACCTTCTGTCAGCTTCAGTTGGTAAGCCACCTTCCATATCTCTCATGGAAAAGACATCATCCTGGTGATCTTCCCAATAAGGTCCATCATCCCCGTGCACAGTGCACACACTTCCACCAGCAACATTACCATTTTCATTCACAACACCTCCGCCCGGAGGTACAACAACAGTAGGAATACCCTGTAGAACAGATCCACCGATCGGTGGAGGAATGACACCAGCTCCTCCGTGCAAAATGCCCTCTTCGTCAACCTGTGCTATCAACGGTTAGACCATAGTTCTTAATTGTTCCTGCCCACTAGCAACATTCTGCATCAGCTCCATGAACTGGGACATGTGAGCTCTGACCTCCTGCAATTCAACTTGAACCTGATCCATCACCTTTCGCTGACTCCCTCGAGTTGAATATCTATGGAAACTGAACTCCTCAATCCTATTACTGAAGAAAAACCAAGCAGAGTTAGGAACAGAAGGCCACCGAGAACACCTGCGATGCAAATGAAAAATGAAAAAATGAAAAATGCAAACATGTCTATGTATTCATAGGGAGATCTCCCTCTTGATTCTAGTTTCAATAAACAAGAACAACAGAGATAGATAAGAACACCCCGATAATCTTCTCATATATCCGGTAAAGCTGAGACAATACAACAACCAATGAGGAATATTCACATACAAAGAGGTATTGGTCTCATCCAACATATCTGGTGATGATCAAGATGCAAAAGCAAAGAAACTACTGTGATATATCAAAATATAAACCTCCCTAGCAATCATGCTCTTTGCCCCAAGCCTGAGCCTCCTTAAGCATCGTCTTCGTATCTGGATGGTCTAGTCTATCAACCAACTCTCTAACGAGGATATCCCTTCTGCGTATCACATCCCAGAGATAATGACAATGATCTTCCCAAGCGTCTTCGCCGAAGGCATCTTCAAGCCTGGGTTTCTTCACATCTGCGCGAATCTTGAGCTCTTCCAAGGCTGATAAAGTCTCATGGTACTTCTGCTTAATCGTGCATCTGCGAAACAATTCTACCAATACTTCTTTCTCCTTGACCTTGAGTTGTGCCTTCAGCTTATCGATCTGAGTACGAAATTGGTCCTCCCTATTCTTGTTGGCGGTCACAGTAGCATTCCATTACTCATTGAATTTGGATATCTTCAGATATGCTCTGTCTAAATCCTCCTTCTTTTGCTTCAGAATGCTGCAAGTGCTTTCCAAGTCATGAACGACCCGCTCTCGTACTTTGATCTGACCGGCAAGCTCTTTCTCCAACTTGATCAATGATTCTGACTTCGTCTTGGCCAAATAAACAACTTCACCTTTGTCATGCTTCAGCTGACCGATCTCCTGCTCCAACTCTTCATTCTCTTTGCGCAACTTTTCCTTCTCTACCTAAAGCTCACTATACCTCAGGATGTCGATCGTTGTAGGCGGCTCAATGGCTAAGGGATACAATGGTTCCTCCACGGGAAATGGTAACAGTACCTTTCCAACTCTCTCCTGAATCCACTCCAAGTAGGGGTCATAGGCTCTACAATCTCCTTTGCCCAAAGAAACCTTTCCCTTGTGAATTTTACCCCAAGCGTCCACGAATTTGGCCGAAATACAAGGATCAGCTACACCAGTGAAGTACAGAGATTCCTGCACTTCCTCTTATTTCAGAGGTCCTCTCAAAGCATATCCAAACTGCCTGACAGCAAGAGAAGGATTATAGTTGATGCCGCCTTTCCTCCCCATCAAAGGCACATTAGGAAAGCTACCATAGTTAAAGATGAGCTCACGACCAAGTAGGTTACGGTTGAACCATGCAATATTATTTTCTGTTAAACCCATAAGCCTCTTTGACCATTCATAAGAATTCCTTAGATCCACAAAAGCTCCAGAGCGAGGGGGATGATCAACGAACCACTTATGCAATAGCGGCGCACAACAAGAAACCATCTTTCCTCTTCTTTTCTCATTCTTGTAGTGTACTGAATGATACAAATCTCCCAGGAGAGTAGGTATAGGATTCTCGAAAGCGAATATATGAAAAGCATCAAAATCCACAAAATCTGGTACATTAGAGAACAACACAATACCATAGACGAACAAAGCCAAGAGGACACTGAAAAGCACCCAACAACCCTCTTCAGCATACTTTCGGGCTTTATCCACCAAAAAAGATAAAGCAAAGCTGGAAACTCCGTTTCTGCTGATAACATGGTCTACCAACTCAAAGGCTCTCAAATAAAGAGCGACAGATAACTTCTCGAGATTAGGTTCTTCTTCAGAACTGAAGAATGGCACCTTATTTTGAATCGGAACACCTAAGATGAAAGCGAATTCTTCCAACGTCGGAACCAACACATAGTCTGAGAACGTGAAACATCGCAGCGGCAGATCATAAAACTGTAATAGGGTATGAATAGCTCCATGCTCATAACTCGTGATCTTACGGACAAGATTTAGAATCCTCCCATAATCTTCCCCGAAGGTTTCAAGGACGCTCAGCCATGGAAATCAGACCAAATAAAGGTCCTAACTCAGGTGCCGGAAACTTGTATACAACAATCCTCTTTCTGCCAACTTCCATCTCTACAGAAGACCAATACCAGAATCAAGGGAGAGACGAGACCCTGTAACCCACCTAAACATGCAATGTTAAATGCAGAATGATTATGCAGATGCACACATGGGATCAAGGTATTCAATGCTCAAACTTGATGTTGTGTCATTGACTAAATACAACCATAGCTCCGCTCTAATAAGAAATCCCAGAAAATCATAACACTGAGGTGATAGAAAAATAGAGTACTCAGGATCAAAATTCCACATTGACGAGAAAACCGGGTTGGTTGAAGGTCAAGTTTTCCTGCAAAACCCATCCCGTCTTACATGTGGGTTCTAGTCTTGAACGGTATGACATCCTATGTAGGTCATCAGCGTCACAGACTTTCGAGAAACGATGATACGTTCACCATTTCTGGTTTTGCATCATAGTCAAACGAAGCAGCCTCACTTAGCTGGCTTCCCAATGAACGGTCTCCAGAGTCGTTAGTCTTTCTAAGTCAATACTCCCTCAACTGCACCAAACGCGCAGGATAGAGTATCTCCAAAGAAAAACCTCGTCTGGACGTGAATTTTGCACGAGCTATTGCATGGCCAAACACCAAACAAGCTCCCGTTACTATCCATACTAATCATGTGTGTATACTCAAGTCTGGGTATTGGAATTATCTCTCAATGGAACAACCCACCCCATAACACAACAACAACATAATATGATAAAACAATGCAAATGAAATAATATAAAATAGATAATGTACATAAAAAAATAATTTTACAAAAGTAAACACCCAAATACACACAACAAACAAGCGCTAGGATTGAATCGCATAGGGAACGGGGCTTCCCCAGCAGAGTCACCAGCTGTCACAACTGCAAAAACACCCGGCGGAAAAATAGAAGTTATCTGATGTAGTTTTCTCTGTAGTTTTCTTCTCTTTTGTTGTTATCTTGTATTGAGACCATCACCAGGCTTGTTGGATGGGGTCGTATGATCATTTTCTGTTATACTCCTGGATGTTATGTTGTGTACGCTGACTCTTGCCCTTATTTTATTTATGAGAAGAGGCTTATGGTTCTATATGTTGTTCTCCTGTCTCCTATTTGTTTGTGAAACTAGAATCAAGGGGAGAATTTCCCTGAATCATATATGCACGCTTGCATTTTGCATAGCAGGTGTTTTTGGGGCCGTTAATCTTATCTCTGTTAGGTTTTCTTCCAGCAGTTTTCAGGATAGCAGACCAGACGTTTCACAGATACTCTACGAGGGGAAATCAGCAAAGAGTCATGGATCAGATACAACAAGAGTTTCAAGAATTCAGAGACCAAATGACTCAGTTTATGGATATGATGCAGGGAGTTGCCAATGGGCAAGAACAACTCAGAACTCTAGTCCAACCACTAATTTCCTAGGTGGATGATAGTGGTGTCTTTCATGGAGGAACTACTGTTATTCCTCCCCTGATTGATGGTAGCACTCCTCAGGCTAATGTGATTCCCAATGTTGTTATTCCTCCGAGCGGAGGTAACTAAGCAGGATGGTGTGTTCTGAATAGGAGACTTAGATGCAAGTCTTCAGGCACAGGCTGATAAAAGGTTCAAGATGATTGAGGAAAAGATGAAGAATCTCGAGAACCAAAACTCTTAGGGGCTCGAAATGTCCAATCTAGGGTTGATTCCAAGAATCAAGATTCCACCCAAATTCAAAGTTCTGGACTTCGATAAGTACAAAGGGACAACCTGTCCTAGAGTACATCTCAAATCATATTATTGGAAGAGGTCTGCCTATTCAGACGATGAGAGATTGTTGATGCACTTTTTCCAGGATAACTTATCAGGTACTTCTCTAGAATGACATATGGGTTTAGAGACAACGCATATCAGGAGTTGGAGGGATCTGAGGGAAGCTTTTGTCTATCATTATCAATATAACAATGACCTAACACTAAACAGAGTTCAGTTGCAGAATCTGTCTCATAGAAACAATGAAGGGTTTAAAGAATACACCTAGAGGTGGCGGGAACTAGCAGCTAGGGTTCAACTACCGATGGTGGAGCGGGAACTTATTGATATGTTTGTGGCGACCTTGCCAAGAATATATTATGAGAAGTTGATTGGAAATATGTCTGGATGTTTTTCTGATTTGATCATAACTAGTGAAAGGGTAGAAAATGGAATTAAGTTGGGAAAGATACGAGGCGGAGAAGGGTTTACCTCAGGACGAGCGAGAAAAACGTTTGGGAATTCAAAGAAAATAGAAGGAGAAACAAATGTCGTTATAGCTTATAGAAACAGAAACAAAAATAGAGCACAACGTCAACAGCAATACCAGCCTCAACAGTAGCCATAGATTGCTAGCATAACCATTCCAGCGGTACCTCACCAACCAAATATTGCACCGGCAGATTTCAAGACCGAGGAAGGATGGTCAATAGGCAGTTTGACACCTCTCCCATGCCTTACTCACAATTATTACAACATCTGCTCCAGTTACAGCTTGTCCAAAAAAGAACTTTGGCACCGCTTAGAGGCGCATCTCCACCAGGCTATGACGCAAATGCTAGTTGCGATTTTCATTCTGGTGCTCCGGGCCACAACATTGATAATTGCAAAGCTTTTAAACATATGGTGCAAGATCTGCTTGACACCAAAGCAATTAATTTCACACACGAGACCCCGAATATGATTCAAAATCCAATTCTGAATCATGGGGTAGTCAGAGTTAACATTATTATCAAGGAAGAAGGGTTGAACCTAATAACTAGTGTGGCAGATTTGAAGACGCCGCTAAGTTTTGTGAAGAACAGACTGTTGAAAGGGGGTGTTTTTCCTGGTTTTCTAGAAGGTTGTGAGGGATGTGTTATGCATCCGAAAGGTTGTGTTGATCTGAGAAACCATATTCAAGGTCTAATGAATGAGGGTAGTTTGCAGTTTGATATAATAGAAGAAGAGTAAGATGTGAAAGAAATTGATAATGAGCGGGATGAAATCGCTACGATTTCAATCCCATATAGAACAATTAATATTCCAGTGCCTTCGAGGCCAGCTCCGATAATCATCACTACACCCGGATCAATGCCATACGAGAGTACCAAGGCCATCCCAAGGAATTATGGGGCAGAGGTATTTTGTAATGGATATAAGCAAGAATTGGTAGGAGTGTCATCCAGAGGATCATTTGTTGAATGTTGTTGGAGCCAGAGGTTTGACTAGAAGTGGTAGAGTGTTTTCCCCGCTAGAGGTTAATGTGGAAAGAATTGATAAAGGAAAGGGTAAAGTTGTGGTAGAACAGAGTCAACAACAAGGAGAGAAGGACTCTCTAGTCAAAGATGTTGAAGAATTTATGCGACTCATCCGCAAAAGTGATTATAAAATTGTGGATCACTTGCAGCAAACACCCTCTAAGATCTCGATTTTGTCTTTGTTGTTGTGCTTTGAGGCACATTGGAATGCTTTGGTGAGGATTTTGAATACGGCCTACGTACCACAAGAAATTTCTATCAATCAGCTTGAAGGGGTAGTGGCCCATGTTAATGTCGGCAATGGCTTGGGTTTCACAGATCTAGATTTGACTCCCGCTGGGAGAAACCATAACCATGCTCTACGCATCTCCGTTGAGTGTAGGGGGTTGTTTTGTCGCATGTATTGGTTGATACTGGGTCATCACTTAGTGTGTTGCCCAAGAAAGCATTGTTGAAGCTGGACACCCAGGGTGTGATTTGTACTCCCAGTGATTTGGTAGTGTGGGCTTTTGATGGGAATAGAAGGTCGGTGTTTGGTGAAGTTACGCTACCAATTCAGGTGGACCCGGAGATCTTTGACACCGTTTTCTACATCATGGATATAAAACCAGCCTATAACTGTTTACTTGGTCGACCATGGATACATTTTGCTGGGGCAGTTACCTCGACCTTGCACTAGAAGCTAAAGTATATGGTTGAAGGGAAGATCGTCACAGTGTGTGGTGAAGAAGATATCATGATTAGTCACCTGCCGTCTTTCAAATATGTAGAGGTGGATGGGGAGATCTATGAAACATTGTGTCAAGCATTTGAAGCGGTACAAGTTAAAGAGAAGCCTCCTGTTGAGGATAGAACTCCAGAAATTTCAATGTCTTCCTTCAAAGAAGGTCGTGCTGTGGTAGAGTCTGCTTCTTCACAGAGGTGGGGTCAAGTTCTCAGCATCCCTAATAAGCAAGACAAATTTGGCCTGGGGTATAGCCCGTCTTCTTCTCAGAGTGCTCCGAAGGAGATAGCAACTCACCAATGGCGGGGTTGTTTTTGATAGAATTAATGTTGTGGGAGACGACGAAGGAGATAGCAACTGCGACATGGATGCGTGGATTCAGCCGTGTGTTGTTGGTCAGAGATTATGCAATTGGACTGTGGAGGAAGTCATCTAAGTCTTTTCTGAAGAATAATTTCTTTATTTTTGATTATGTTGGTCCTACGTTCTGCCCAAGACGTAGTGGCTTTCCTTTGTAGGGCCATGTTTGTTTATATTCGAACTTGTTATCATCAATGAAAGACGTTTCTTTTTGCATTCAAATATTTTGATCTCTGTTTTTCTTCTTTTATTTTTTACAATAAAATGGCAATGTGTTTGTGCTTGTTTGCATATCATTTTAAGCATAAAACATCAATCATGCAGGTTTCACATCTCAGATGCCACCAATTCAGATTCAGCTATGACTCGATATGATTTTGACAATCCTATTTTTCAAGCTGAAGAAGAGACTGATGAAGATGGTGACATACCTGAAGAGTTGGCTAGATTATTGAGACAAGAGGAGAAGGTCATTCTGCCTCATCAAGAGGAAATTGAATTTGTCAATCTAGGCACTGAAGAAGATAGGAAAGAAGTCAGGATTGGGGATGCATTGAAAGATGATGTTAAGATAAGACTGGTAGAAATGATATGTGAATATAGAGACGTCTTCGCTTGGTCATATGAGGATATGCCAGGGTTGGATATAGACATAGTGGTGCATCGTCTACCTCTTCGGGAAGAATGTCCGCCTATGAAACAAAAGTTGAGAAGAACCAGGCCTGATACGGAAGTCAAGATTAAGGAAGAAGTCTAGAAGCAGTTGGATGTCGGTTTTCTTGCTGTTACAAATTATCCTCCATGCGACGCTAATATTGTTCCTGTACCTAAGAAGGATGGAACGGTCAGGATGTGTGTTGATTATCGAGATCTGAATAGAGCGAGCCCAAAAGATGATTTCCCGCTCGCCCACATTGATGTTTTAGTTGATAATACTGCTCAGTATGCTATGTTTTCCATCATGGATGGCTTCTCTGGGTACAACCAAATCAAAATAGCCCCAGAAGACATGGAGAAAACTACTTTTATCACGCCGTGGGGGACTTTTTGCTACAAAGTTATGCCTTTTGGATTGAAAAATGCAGGGGTAAGTTATCACCGGGAAATAGTGACTCTCTTTCATGATATGATTCATCATGAGATCGAGGTGTATATTGATGATATGATTGCAAAGTCACTGACGGAGGAAGAACATCTGGGTAATCTGTTGAAGTTGTTTGAAAGGTTGAGAAAATTCAGATTGAGGTTGAATCCAAATAAGTGCACTTTCGGAGTGAGGTCAGGAAAGCTATTGGGGTTTATTGTCAGTGAAAAAGGAATCAAGGTAGATCTTGCAAAGATAAAAGCAATACAAGAAATGCTAGAGCCAAAAATAGAAAAAGAGGTTCGTGGTTTTCTGGGGAGATTGAACTACATTGCAAGGTTCATATCTCACCTTACAGCCACCTATGAGCCAATGTTCAAATTCTTAAAGAAAGATCAAGCGGTTGTTTGGAATGAAAATTGTCAAAGGGGATTTGAAAAGATAAAAGAATATTTGCAGGAGCCTCCAATACTGATGCCTCCAGTTGCAGGAAGACCTTTGATTATGTATTTGACGGTTCTTGAGAATTCAATGGGTTGTGTACTCGACCAACATGACGAGACGGGCAGAAAAAGAGCACGTTATCTATTACTTAAGTAAAAAGTTCACGAAATGTGAGTCCAGATACTCGATGCTAGAGAAGACATGTTGTGCACTTGCTTGGGCCGCCAAACACCTAAGGCAATACATGTTAAATCACACAACCATGTTGATTTCGAAGATGTATCCAATCAAGTACATGTTTGAGAAGCAGGCGCTTTCTGGAAGAATTGCTAGATAGAAGATGGTTCTGACAGAATACGATATCCAATATGTTTCCCAAAAAGCCATTAAGTGGAGTGTTTTTTCAGAATATCTTGTAGAGCAGCCGATTGAGGATTACCAACCAATGAATTTTGAGTTTCTAGACAAGGACATAATGTTTTTGAAAATGAAGGATTGTGACGAGCCTCTACCATACGAAGGTTCTGAAATAGGCTCTCAGTGGAAGATGGTTTTCAACGATGCTGTTAATTCATATGGCAACAAAATTGGGGCAATCATTACAACTCCTCACGGTTCCCACATACCGTTTACCGCCCGGTTAATGTTTGCCTGCATCAACAACGAAGCTGAATATGAAGCGTGCATCATGGGTATAAAAGAAGCTATTGATTTGAGAATCCAGAACCTTGATGTATATGGTGATTCAGCTTTAGTCATCAATCAAATTAAAGGAGACTGGGAAACCTGTCAACCCAATCTGGTACCTTACATGAATTATGCCAGAAGATTGTTGTCTTTCTTTGACAAAGTGGAATTTCATCATGTGCCGAGGGCCGAGAATCAGATTAAAGACGCTTTGGCAACCTTATCATCGATGTATAAAGTGAATTATTGGAATGAAGCTCCAATGATCACTATCATGCGCCTCGATAGGCCGACTTTCATATTTGCAGTAGAAGAAACATCGGATGGGAAGCCTTGGTATTTTGATATCATAAATTTTCTCAAGAATCAAGAATATATGCTTGGGGCATCTAGCCTGGATAAGAAGACTTTGAGGAGGTTGTCAGGAAATTTCTACTTGAACAAAGATGATGTGTTGTATAGGAGAAATTTTGAACTGGTTCTGTTGCGTTGTGTGGACGAAAATGAATCAAGTTTGCTAATGGAAGAAGTCCACGAAGGTTCCTTCGGTACTCATGCTGGCGGGCATGCGATGTCCAGAAAATTGTTGAGAGCAGGGTATTACTGGATGACTATGGAATCTGACTGTTTCAAGTATGTTAGGAAATGTCATAAATGCCAAATTTATACTGACAAAACGTACATGCCACCGAGTCCTCTGAGTGTCTTGGCATCTCCTTGGCCTTTTGTTATACGGGGCATTGATATGATTGGCAAGATCAAACCTACCGCTTCCAATGGGCATCGCTTTATCTTGGTGGCAATCGATTATTTCACCAAGTGGGTAGAAGCGACTTCTTTCACCAATGTGACCAGACAGGTAGTGGCTCGCTTTATCAAGAAGGACATCATCTTTCGATATGGAGTGCCAGAATGAATCATTACTGATAATGGTTCGAATTTGAGCAACAAGACGATGAAGGAACTGTGCCAGAGTTTCAAGATTGAACACCACAGCTCTTCTCCTTTCTCGTTGGTGTATGGTATGGAAGCGGTCTTACCATTAGAAGTTGAGATTCCTTCCCTGAGGGTATTGATTGATGTAAAACTTAATGAGGTATAATGGGTGAAGGCTAGGTTGAATCAACTTAGTCTGATTGATGAAAAGAGATTGGCTGCTATCACCCATGGCCGGTTATATCATAGCAGAATGAAGAAGGCATTCGATCAGAAGGTGCGCCCTCGACATTTTCAGGCAGGTGATTTAGTGTTGAAGAGGATCCTCCCTCCACAAATAGATCACAGGGGAAAATGGACTCCCAACTATGAAGGTCCATATGTGGTAAGGAAAGTCTTCTCTAGAGGAGCCTTATTACTATCAATTATAGATGGTGAAGATTTTACGTCCCCTATGAACGCAGACGTAGTCAAAAAATACTTTGCTTAAAAGAGACCCGCTGGAAATAAAAAAGGAAATCCAGGAAAAAATGGGGCATCCCGGCGAACCATAAAAAGAATAGGTTCGGGCAAAAATAAGGGATAAAAGAAAAAAAGACTAAACCCGCAAAGTTGAAAACCTGAAAAGGCGACTTTGGCAAAAATGGGTATCCCGGTGAATTGAAAACCCGCAAGGGCGATTCAGGAAAAAGTTAGGGATTTAAAAGCAAACGACTATGGTCTGCATCCGACCTGTGAGCACAGTTAGATTCCTAGAGGACCCGAGGGTTAATATGTCAGTCTCTTCGGAAAGCAAAATATTGGAGAAGCATCGAAGTCGTGTGAGTCATAGTCGAATCGACACATGGTGGTTATCTGTTTTCACATTGCCGACATTTGTATATCTTTTTCATTTGTACTTTTTGTGCAACTTTCTCCATAGTTGACAAGAGTTGCATCTGATGTAATTTGCCTATTTAAAGGCCATTTTTAATCAATGCAGTATTTTCCACAAAAATCTTTTTGTTCTTGTTTTTGCTTTTTATTGTTTTGTTTGCAAAAAAAGACGCCTGATGTTTTTAATAAAACTTTGCATACATAAACTTTTGGGGCTTCGCTAATCATAATTGAAAAATGATTTATTTGAATGATGTCATGGACGGTGACCGAAATAGCCTTTATTGCATATAGGACACGTTGTCCGTTTGTCATTTGCAGGGCTCTCACCGCTAAGATTTTTTTCAAAAGTATCTCGCCAGCAATAGTGTGTGGTTATCCCTAGCAGGTTGAGATTAAGGTTATCCCTAGCAAATAGTTTGGGATTATTCCCCCATCAGTGGGACAAGTTCAGTGCAGTTCCCCACAGAGTCTGTGTCGTTGACTCCTTTCCCCAAGCAGAGGTTAATGCTGATTCCCTCGATGAGTATTGGTTGACGCCCGCAGCAGAATCAAGTGGTTATTGGCTTTCTTTAGAGCGAGACTTTTGGGATAACTTCCCAATAAATTTTTCCTCAATTCCCAGCAGAGTGGAGTTTTTTCCCAGCAGAGTGGAATTATCCCCAGGAGAGTTTTGCTCCAGGAGGCCGTTCAGGGCATTTTCCCCCAGAAGAGTTATATCCCAGAAGGCCGTTCAGGGCGTTTTCCCTAGCACTAGTTTGTTTGTCGTTTATTTCGGCACCTTTTTGCGGTGGTGTTCCTTTGCATTTGCATCTTGCATAGCAGCCTCCCAAACACGTAGCATTTCCATTTCGTATGGAGCATTACGCCATATTCAAACATATGGATTTGAAGCATAAGCCAGGTTGATACCTTGTGTTGCCGACATCTCTCCAGCAGATAACGGCGTGTTTCGTGAGCCTGTGTGGTACTAGACCCCAGCAAAAATCATTGATAGATGTGTTCGTCTTACCTTCTGCTCCCCAACAGAGTCAACTTGTTTAAGTTCCTCTTTCCCCAACGGAGTTTCTCTTTTTTCAGATTGTGAATCGGTTGATTCTATTTCTGACTGAGTGTTAAGTCTAACTTGTTTAGCAGTTGTCTTTTCTGACTTAGTGTCGAGCCTGCTGTTTAGCAGTTGTTTTTCCGACATAGCATTGAGCCCGCTGGTTAGCAGTTGTTTCTTTCCGACTTAGTGTCGACCCTGCTAGTTAGTAGTTGTTTCTTTCCGACTTAGCATCGAGCCTGCTGGTTAGCAGTTATTTCTTTCCGACTTAGTGTCGAGCCTGCTGGTTAGCAATTGTTTCTTTCTGACATAGTGTCGAGCCTGCTGGTTAGCAGTTGTTTCTTTCTGACCGAGTGTTGAGCCTGCTATTTAGCAGTTGTTTTGTTCCGACCGAGTGTCGATCCTACTGTTTAGTAGGTGTTTTGTTCCGACCGAGTGTCAAGCCTGCTGTTTAGCAATTGTTTTGTTTCGGCCGAGTGTCGAGCCTGCTGTTTAGCAGTTGTTTTATTCAGAACGAGTGTCGAGCCTGCTGCTTAGCAATTTTTATTTCCGACTGAGTGTCGAGCCTGCTGTTTAGCAGTTGTTTTTCCGAATTAGTATCGAGGTTGTGTTTATCAGTTTTGTTCCGACTTAGCGTCAAGCCTGTTATTTAACAGATGTTCTTCCAACTTTGTGTTGAGGCTGTCTAACTTGTTTAGCAATTTTGTTCCGACTTTGTGTCGAGGTTGTGTTTAACAGTTTTGTTACGACTTGATGTCGAGGCTTTCTAACTTGTGGTTAGTAGCTAATTTCTCATAACTTTCAGATACATTTCTCCGGTGATTCCACTTTGGTGGACAAATTCTATAGTTTACTATCCCGCGGTTGGCAAATTTATGGGTTCTTTTGTATTCAATCACCTTTTACCTTGAATGTTTGAAATCGATTACTTTTCATACCTTCAGGTCTAAGCCGTTTAAATAGGGGCAGCTGTTGCACCCCAAAATTTGCCCAACCTTTTCTTTTATCTTGGCTTATGTTTCATAGCATTTTTGCATTTGCATTTGTGCATAGCATTGGTTCTAGACAGGGGATCAAGATGTTGTTTTACTACTCAAGGGAGAATTTTCATGTTCAAGCTCAAGCAAGGTTATTTTTTTCAGGTTATCAAGTCTTCATGGTCATCAGAGTGGGTTTTGAAGTTCCTTGAGGGGAGAAAGCTTGTGTGTGGGTATCATCTCCTATCTTGAGGATGAGTAGAAGCACATGAGATCTCTTTCTTGAATGAGACATGGTTCAAGATCTCATTTTTTACCCTAGGGGTCCTCTATGGAATTGGTATGATCACACAACTCATTTGCAAGAACCCCAGTTAGTGGTTAAGGTGTTAGGGTTTCATCTGGTCAACAAAAGTCAACTGTGGATTTGAGAAAGCTCAAGGCTTGGTTCTTGACCATTGAACCCATGAGAAGTAATCATAAGCCATCTTTAATGTCATGTTGAGATTAAGTCAAGAAGATTCAAGAGTTCAAGAAGTTACTAAATTAGGGTTTCAGATGATTCTAAGTGTAAAATCCCCTCTTTTGGTACCTAACTTCAAGGACAAATTCCATTATGATACAAGCCTTGTCTCACTTTTCAACAAACATGAGACTTGTTCATCATATTTTAAGATTTATTTTGAGTACAAGAACACATCCATTGGATTCATACATCTCAAGTTATGGTGTCTACAAGTTGGTGTCACCAGATGAAGAGAATTTAAAGGCACTCAAAGATAGCTCACTTCCAAGGCATTTTTCACATGGAACCAAGCTTTTCCTCATTTTTTAATAAACATGAAAGTTGTTCCTTGTTGTCTTAGCTTTCCAAAAAGTTCTATAATTCATCATTCTCATGTGTGGAGCTCTAGTTATGGTCTTCACAAGTCAAGGTCAATTTTGGAAACCTAGTTTTAGGTAATTAATTTCAAGGACCAATTTCATCCACTTCAGGACCTCAAATCCATTTTCAAAAAACATGAAAGTTGTGTCATATGACCTTAACATCATCTTGATCTCAATTTCCATAGACTTTGATGAATTATGAGATCATTTTGTCGCTACTGCGAAAATCGGCGCCGGCTGAACAGAAGAGTCGCCACCGTGCGTTATTTATCCCACGGGAGGGAAAGGAAACGCTCAGAGTAAACCTCGCACAACACGGGAAAGGTATGGTCATCGCAACCAAAACCTGGGTTCGGGAGTCGGTTACGCAAGGGGAAGGTATTAGCACCCCTCACGTCCGTCGTACTCGACGGGATCCACGCTTGTTTTCGGGTATGGATTGTTATTCTATCTACTCTAAAGGTCAGGGGTTAAAAAGAAAATGAAAATAAAAATGACTCGGCAAAGTATCGCGCTTTATGCCTACGTATTCCCGTCTGGAACGAGAAATCAGAGTCAACGTAGTTCGCCTACCTACGGGAAAGGAGGGGAAGGTTGCTCGCTAGGATGTCGCATCCTATGCCTACGTACTTTCATACAGCGTGAAAGATCAGAGCAAACGTAGTTCGGGCCACGTACGACACAAGCTTGTCTTGGTTGATTTTATTCCTTCTGAAAAAGGTTTTTCTGATTAGTAGTCCAAGCGGACAAAAATGACGTCTTGATGAGTTCACATTCTTTTACGGAAGAAGTGTCTTTTATTGTGTTTGAAATTTTTATGTGTTTTTCTGTTTGTTTTGAGAAAGAAAGAGACAGAACTCTAACCTACGGTTGCGAAAGGGAAACAAACTAACCTAATGTTATCATGCATGGGTTAAGACCTAGTGTCTATCATGCTCCCCTCTTGCACAGAGAGAAACAGAGATCCTACGGGATAGGCAGAAACATAAACAATATCAGATATATACAGTAAAGCAGTAAAATGCATGGATGCAACAGTACAAGCGAGGCAAGGGAGTCCCACTCAACCTCGAACCTAGAAAACAATAGGCAAAAGTGAACAGACTTCACTTTCAACCCAGCAGGGTAGACATCAAACAATACAGTTCAGAAAACCAATCAATACATCAACACATGAAACACAGCAAAAATAAACAGCATCAGCAGCTCTGAATCAACATCTGGCTTCAAGTAATCTCCAATCAGTTACAGGCTTCAACAAGCATCAATCTCCATCTTCATGACCTTCAGGCAAGGGCTTTGATCATCAGTCTTCTATCTGCAATGGCTTTTCTTCAAGCTCAAACCTCCAGGATGAGGGATTAGTCACAAGAGTGAATTGGGTGTTAAGCAATCAGTTGACCACCAAGGGTGGTGAACAGACTGCTTCTAACACAAGAGACATTTTCTCTCAAGAGTTCTATCTCATAGACACTATCACCAAGCCTTCCAAAGGAAGGGGGTGAGTGTCTTAGAGAGACTCTGAATCACAGAGAAGAATGGATGCAGACAAGGCAATCCATGTTTGAGAAACAAACTTTCTAACCTAGAGCTCTGCCTAGCTCCTAAACCCTAGTTCCTCAGCATCTGCTAGCAAGAATCTTCTCTTCAACTCTGGCAGTTGATCTTCAATCTTTGAATCTCCAATGGCTTCATCTCCATAAATCTTCAGCTTCCCCAGGGCCCCAGACAAACCCAATACCCATACAAACAATCAATAAACCCCAGAGGGCACACCACACCAGACAACAGATATACAGACAGTAATAATAGCAGTAGGGGAATCCTAACTGTTCTCTAAGGGATCTAATAACTACCCATAGCCCCTATAGTCCCATAACTAACCTATTCAAACCCTAAGTCCTAAGGGAGAAAATTGAACTTCCTAAGTTGTTACCTAAAACCCTAGTTTTGTACATGATATTCAAGCATTTATTAATCACCTAAAATTAACTCCTAAAAATGGGAACTAAAATATTTCTACAAGCCTAATATCTCATCTAAACAATATGAAAAGAATGATCAAAAAATATCAAAGCATGTGAGAGAACAAAAATCATAAAAATGATGCATGAAATGAATCTATTTAATGTGACATATATTTAGAAAATGTGAAAAAAATATGAAATAAAACTAAAAATGAAAATTTATTTTCCTATAATATTCTAGACATTTTAATGAAGATATGGTAAAAAGAGTGAATTAAAAAGCATTTTTTATGAATTATTTATGAATTAACGAAAATTAGTGAAAATTAGAATGAATTAAGAAAATTAAAATGAATTAAAAATGAGGGAGGGGGTTGAAATAGAAACTCGCCCCAGTTCAAACCAGGATGGGCCACATAATGGGGGTGCGCGTAGCAGTTTTACCAAGGCCCAGCTTGAGTCAGCATTGAAGAAAAAATGGAAAAACGAGCTGGGGGTGAAAATAGAAACCAAAATCATGCTGAAATGCAATTGGGCCTAACATTGGGGGTGGGGATAGCATAAAATCCTGAGGCCCGCCCGTTTCAATTAATGAAACGGTGCGTTTTGGCACCCAGGTCAATTCCCTCCAAACTCTGAATTGAATACTAGCCCTAGGATCTTCCTCCAGGTCAAAGGTCTTACGCAAGATAGACGATCCAGATTATATCTTCCTCACTTGGACCTGAAACTTAGGGTTTCATCTTCCATGAACCTCCATGCACGCTCCAATTCGAGCTCTCAGTTCTCCATCACCAGACCATGAATCCACATGCCATAAACATGAAAGCTGCTCAGAATTTCTTCCTCTATAATCCTATGGCCTTAGATCAATTTGAAACTCACCACAACACCAAACCCGCGCGCAGCAAACTCTGGTTATCATGAGATTACTCTGAGATGCACCATGATAATCCTCCCTCAAACCTATCCTAAACTGCTCTATGCATCATGGTGATTAACCTGATCAATCCAACTAACATTCTAATGCATTAACCTAAGAGATATTGATCCAAACAGCTTATGGTACCTGCTAACAATGGACTCCAAATCACTCCAAATTCATCTAAACTAATCTCCTAACCACCTAGGTCATCTCTAAACTAACAACAACACGCCTAACTAACTGAATCGAGCTGTGTGATTGAAAACTCACCTGGTGCAAAAACTTGAAAACAACTATGGAGATTGAGGATCTGAGGCTTCTAAGGCTTGAATCTTGATCAAATTACTCAGGCATTGATTCTGTATGCAGTATTTTGGTGATTCCTTGCTTGAATTATGCTGTCCACTTGCAACTTCAATCTTGATGCTCTTGAAAAAAAGTGCTCGAAAATGGATGATAACCACCTTGTTCTTGATTGAATTATACTATATGATGATGAATCAGTATGAGAAGGTTGATTATGATGAAGATTTGGTGAAGAATTTGGAGAATTGGAATGAAACTTCAATGAAAAGAATGAGAAATCTTGTGAAATTCTTGGTGCAAATGAGGCCAACCCTTGCCAAATTCTCCTTTCATGCTTATATAGACCCCAATGGTACATTCTAGATCCATCTTGCACATTCCCTTGTTTTCAAATTTTGATCCATTTTGATTATGTTTCTTAAAAGGTAAGCAACCATGGATAACTTCATTTTTTCCTTCTAAACTCAAAAAAGTGTGTGAACCATTGTTCTTAGAATTGTTTTTCCATTCAAAATCATATATTGGAAGTCTCCATTTGGACTTGTAAATCTCCCAAACCATTTTTCAACTTGAAATTATTCACTTTATAAGCCTTTTTAGTTCATATTTTGACCAATCATGCAACTCCATGCTATGAGCTTCTCCAATAATTTGTGACCTTCTTTCTAGACTTAAAATCCCATTTGGAGCAAGTTTGATGTTGTAAGTTTTTCCATTTGAGGCCTCCTTGTATGAGTTTTGGACATAGGTTAAAATGACCTGTAATTCACAAATGCCCAAAATACCCTTTGCTTGTCAAGACCATAAGTTGAGTTCTCCACATCATATGAAGGCATACTATACCATTCTAGAAAGCTAAGACAATGAGGAACAATTCTTATGTTGACCAAGAATTCATTTGAAATCTCCTTGAGGGGCAAAACTAGCTTGGAAGTCAAGTCACTTTCACAGACAAAAATTCAGACACCTCAGATGACCTGTAACTTATAAGGACCATAACTTGAGTTCCATAAATCTCCTTGAGGTCTTCCACCACTCAAATTAAAGGTCTTGAGATCCTCTACAATTTTCATGTTGGCCAAGAAGCCATTTGAAGCTAGCATTTTGACTTATCTTGCTTGGAAATTTGACCTAAACTAGGGGATTTTACAGAGAAACCCTAATTTAGTAACTCCTCTTCTCCTTGATTTCTCTTGAATTCTCCTTGTCATATCTCCATATCTTTATTCTCCATGTCCAATATTGATCCCCACATCTCTCCCATAGCCTTGAATGCCCTCTTAAGTCAGTCAATTGACCTAGGGTTGACCTAGGGTTGACCCAGATGAAACCCTAGTTGACTGTCTTCCACTATAGCTCTTGTGCCTTCATCAATGACTTGTTTTCTTCTCCAAATGACTTTATAAGTCTCTCAAGATGTCTAGATGCTCTCCATACCTTCACTCCACAGCTCACAACCCTCTTGTTGATCCTCAGATACCCTCAGCTAGGAGATGGACTCAAGGCTTGATCTGCTGAACTCTTTGCTTTCAAATTCTTTCCTGATGACTTGAGTAGGATGGAATTAGGATAATAACCTCTTGCTAGGCCTCTAGAGATGAGAATAATGATTGGTCCCCTGTTGAATGACTTGCTATGCTTATGCTATGCAGATGGTTAGTCTATGTACATGACTCTATATGCAAATGCTAATGATAATGAAACATAAATCCAAGGAATAAGGTTGAGCAAATTTTAGGGTGCAACAGCTGCCCCTATTCAAGCGACTTGGACCCGATTGGATGAAGAGCCCGGAGCCTTCAGACATTCGCGGTACGAGACGGTTGAATACTAGTGAAACCAGAAATTTGCCAACTGCAGAAATAAACTGCGCTCCTGCTTGAGGAACGACATTCGTCAGCTGAATCTGACTGTTACAGTAACCCACTGATCTCGCGCGACCGTGCTGGGGATTGTCTTCATCGTTCTGAAGAGGATTCTGTCATCACAACTTGTTCGCTTACTTGTCCATGCTAGGACTCTGTCTGTCATCAATACGAAGAACTCTCAACTAGAACCTGTCCACGTTAGGACTCCACTTGCTGTTGACCCAGAAAAATCTCGGCAACTCCGCTGGGGATAATTCGTCTGCATTTCCGTAAATTGAATCGCCCACGTTAGGAAAAACTCTTCCACGTTAGGAGTGACACCTGTCCCCATTAGGAATCAAAACTCTGTATCTGTCCACGTCAGGACTAACCCTTTCATCTTTCCACGTCGGGAAGCAATCTTCTTTCCACATAAGGAGAACTGCATCAATCTGTCCACGTAAGGACTCCAATGCCATTTGACATGTCCGCGTCAGGACTCCGATCTTTCCACGTAAGGAATACAACCATTTCTGAACTTGTCCGCGTCAGGACTCAACTTTTCTTGCATCTGTCCACGTAAGGACTAATTTCCTTCTTCCACGTTAGGAATATCTTCTTCGATCTGTCCGCGTCAGGACTAAACTCTCTTTCCATGTCAGGAATAATCCATTTCTTTCCACGTCAGGAATCAATCTTGATATGTCCGCGTGAGGGCTCAATCTTTCCACGTAAGGAATAAACTCGTCTTTCCACGTAAGGAAACCATTTTTCTTCCACATAAGGAATGCTCTTGATATGTCCACGTAAGGACTCTGATCTTTCCACGTTAGGAATCAAACCTTGATCTGTCCACGTCAGGACTAAACTTTTCCACGTAAGGAATACCAACTTCTCTCTGATTTGTCCGCGTCAGGACTCATTTTTCCACGTAAGGAATGCCATCTTAATCTGTCCACGTAAGGACTCTCTTTTTTCCACGTTAGGAATGCAACTTCTGATATGTCCGCGTAAGGACTACATCTTTTCCGCGTAAGGAATCTCCATCTTTCCACGTTAGGAATTACTTCTGTTGATATGTCCGCGTTAGGACACTGACCACGTCTTGATTCGTCCACGTTAGGACTCAGGCGTCTTCGACCCACTGAGGAAATATGACTTGTCCACGCGAGGACTCATACCCTCGACCCACTGGGGAAATAACTTGTCCACGTAAGGACTCACGCGTCTTCGACTTGCTGGGGAAATATCCGCGTCAGGACCTACACTTTGCCAACAACACGAAGAAGGATAAATTTGTCCACGTCAGGACTCTTGTATCTTGTCAACACAAAGAACTACAAACTTGTCCACGTGAGGACGCACATTTCACCCTTACGAATAAAGATATCTGCTGGAAACAAATGATCCACGTCAGGACACCAACACGAAGAATAACCAATTTTGTCCACGTCAGGATTTCACATTCGATCAATACCGAGAAATCAAATCTGTCCACGCTAGGACTAGCACATATCCTCAACCTGAGGAAATGTCCACGTCAGGACTCCACCTTCCAACAGCTCTGAGAAATCGAACCTGCCCACGTTAGGACTAGCCCCTCCCATCAGCCCAGGGAAACAGACCTGTCCACGTTAGGACGCCCACTTCTGAAGAAATCCCGTCAATATAGGAATAAATCGTCCACGTCAGGACTTAGTTCTTCAATGATCCTCACCCACAAACTGCTCAGCACTGACGCAACAGCGACTTTGAGATGAACTCTACTGGGGATGTCTGAAAACCCACTATCGGACGCCTGCGCTGATAACCGGCGGTGGCCTCTGAAATTCTGATTCATGCGACCCGTTGATGACAAACAAACTCTGCTTGGGAATAAGGAGATTCTTATCCTGGCCACTCTGGCTGGGGAAAATCAGATACATTTGCATAAATGACTCTGCTGGAGACAAAGAGAGTTTTATCACGATAACTCTGTGGGGAATACCACCGAAACTGACATTATCATTGAATATCTCCTGCCGAGATCTTGACTGTTTGGTGATTTATTTGAGCAAGAGCTCTCTCCACCTGAACTGCTTCAGCAAAATAAATGCTAAAAGGATAACGCCGACTCGCCGGGGATAGCCTGATGCTACAAAATTATTCCGGCAAAATAAATGCTGGTAGGATGAAGTCGACCCTGCTGGGAAGTTGGGAACTCAAACCACACGTCTTGCTGAAGTAACCCCCTGCTGGGGAATATAACTCTGCTGAGGAATAGCAGATGCGCACAGCACGATCGGACTTTCTGCTGGAATGTGAACCGATATCACCAGTATCCCTGCCAAAATAAATGACAGGACCCACCATCGACTCTGCTTGGGAGAGTCTTGATCTTCGAGTTCCACTGGAAGGAAAGAACATTTGCTGAAAAGAGAACTCCGCTGGGGATGGCTGGATTCTCTTGGGGAAAATTGACTGACTCCGCTGGGGGAGAATGCATGACCCTGCGGGGGGAGATGAACCTGTCTGAATACAGCCTTACGATCTCAGAATCACCAAACTCTGCTGAGGACGAGTAACTTCTCTGGAGCACGTCCTTTGGATAAGCTACGGCTAGCTGGGGAATTCCATCCTTCTTCAGGAAGAACATGCATGACCTGCGTGGGGATCAAGCCTTTCATTATTGCAATCTTTTGATCACCTTCCTCGTACAGTTATGAAACCTGCAACAACACAAACAAGACACGACAAGCCTATGCAATCCCAATCGATTCAGGTTAGTGACGTTACACTCAGTTAATTCAAAGCTTTAACAATTGTCGGCAAGGGCCAGTGATGTTATACTCATGCTAGTTTCAGCAAACTTAGGCGTTTTATCATGCGCAAAACAGTAAAGAACAGGCATCAAGTACTGAATAACACATTTTCATTGATTGGGCCCCTGAATGGGCGGAGTTTTTTGTACACGGGATGTAACTCCTGAAATGAGGAAGCTACGCAAAGCCAATATACAAGTATGCAAGTATTCACAAGAAGCATAAATATTGACAAATTAAATTTTGTACACATGTCGGCAACTGGATGCAGATGAACACCACGAACTGATCCTCCCATGACTCATCCGACTCTAATGCTTTCCCGGTATCCCTACTTCTGAAGAGGTTGTATCCGATAACTGACTCCCCAAATGTATTCTCCCGCATTGATGCTCATTGCAATATCAAATTCGGACCGCAGTCATTTGCTTTTCACATCCCTAACTTTTGCGTGAACCGCCCTTTACGGGTTTTCAGTTCACCGGGATACCCTTTTTTGCCGAAGCCGCCCAGTGTAGGTTTTCAACTTCGCGGGTGTACATTTTTTCAATTTTGTCCCTAACTTTTGCCCGAACCTTTCATTCTGTTTTTGGTTCGCCAGGATGCCCCATTTTTGCCTGGACTCTCTTTTTTTTTGTCCAGCGGGTCTATTTTAAGCAAAGTATTTTTTAACTGCGTCCGAATTCACAGGTGACGCAAAGTCTTCCCCGTCCATGGTGGACAACAATAAAGCTCCTCCTGAAAAGACCTTACTGACAACGTATGGCCCTTCGTAATTGGGGGTCCACTTGCCCCTGTGATCTGCTTGCGGCGGGAGAATCCTTTTCAGCACAAGGTCGCCCGTCTGAAAGCTTCGAGGAATTATCTTCTTGTCGTACGCTTTCTTCATTCGTCTTTGATACAAACGACCGTATGCTAGAGAAGCTAGCCTCTTCTCATCCATCAAACTCAGTTGGTTCAATCTATTCGTTACCCATTCTGCCTCGTCCAGCTGAACGTCTCGCAATACCCTCAGAGAAGGGATCTCAACCTCCAATGGTAATACCACTTCCATTCCGTATACCAACGAGAACGGAGTCGCCCCGGTTGATGTGCGTACCGTCGTACGATAACCGTGCAAAGCGAAAGGTAGCATTTCATGCCAATCTTTATAAGTCACCACCATTTTCTGGACGATCTTCTTGATATTCTTATTGGCCGCTTCGACAGCGCCATTCATCTTGGGTCGGTAAGGGGAGGAGTTGTGATGTTCGATCTTGAAATTCTGACAGAGCTCCTTCATCATTTTGTTGTTCAGATTAGAACCATTATCCGTGATTATCCGCTCGGGGATTCCGTATCGGCAAATGATATCTCTCTTGATGAATCTAGCCACCACTTGCTTCGTTACATTTGCGTAGGACGCTGCTTCCACCCACTTGGTGAAATAATCGATTGCTACGAGGATGAACCGATGCCCGTTAGAAGCTGTCGGCTCGATCTTTCCGATCATATCGATTCCCCACATCGAGAATGGCCACGGAGACGACATCACATTCAGAGGACTCGGAGGCACATGTATTTTGTCAGCATATATTTGGCACTTGTGGCACTTTCTTGCAAATTTGAAACAATCAGTTTCCATCGTCAGCCAAAAGTAACCTGCCCGCAGCAACTTTCTCGTCATAGCATGCCCACCAGCATGCGTGCCAAATGCACCTTCGTGAATTTCCTCCATGAGAAGCTTTGCCTCTTTCTCGTCTACACAACGCAACAACACCAAGTCGTGGTTTCTTCTGTACAAGACGCCGTCCGGGTTCAAATAGAAATTACCCGCTAATCTCCTGAGAGTCTTCTGATCTTGACTGGATGCCCCAGCCGGATACTCTTTATTCTTCAGGAAATTAAGGATATCAAGATACCACGGTTTGCCATCAGACGCTTCATCAATAGCAAATACATAAGCTGGCCTGTCCAACCGAGAGATAGTGATTTGGGGAGCTTCGTTCCAGAAATTGACCTTGTACATGGAAGACAAAGTGGCAAGGGCGTCAGCCATTTGATTTTCTGCCCGTGGCACGTGATGCAATTCAACTTTGTCGAAGAAAGGCAACAATCTCCTTGCATAATTCATATAATGTATCAAATTGGGCTGCCGTGTCTCCCATTCCCCTTTGATCTGATTCACTACCAGAGCTGAGTCTCCGTATACGTCTAAATGTTTGATTCGCAAATCAATGGCTTCTTCAAGCCCCATTATACAAGCTTCGTATTCGGCCTCATTGTTGGTAACGGCAAAGGTCAATCGGGCAGTAAACGGGATGTGCGACCCGTGCGGCGTAGTGATAATTGCCCCTATTCCGCTACCGTAAGCATTCACAGCTCCATCAAATATCATCTGCCATTTGGACCCCGGCTCTGGTCCTTCGTCTGGTAACGGCTCTTCGCAATCCTTCATCTTGAGATACATGATATCCTCGTCAGGAAAATCGAATCTCATCGATTGATACTCTTCAATAGGCTGCTCCGCCAGATACTCAGACAGCACACTCCCCTTTATTGCCTTTTGCGAGACGTATTGAATATCATATTCGGTCAAGATCATCTGCCACCTGGCAATTCTACCTGACAACGCCTGCTTTTCGAATATATATTTGATTGGATCCATCTTCGAGATGAGCATGGTTGTATGATTCAGCATGTACTGCCTCAAACGCTTGGCGGCCCATGCTAGCGCGCAACAAGTTTTCTCCAGCATTGAGTATCGAGATTCACAGTCAGTAAATTTCTTACTCAGATAATAGATCGCATGCTCTTTTCTCCCCGTCTCGTCGTGTTGACCGAGAACACAACCCATGCTTCCCTCAAGAACCGTCAAATACATTATCAAGGGTCTCCCTGCCACTGGGGGTATCAAAATAGGAGGCTCCTGCAGATACTTCTTTATTTTGTCGAACGCCTTTTGACAATTTTCGTTCCATGTTACAGCTTGATCTTTCTTCAGCAGCTTGAATAATGGTTCACACGTGGCAGTCAGGTGAGATATGAACCGAGCAATGTAGTTCAACCTCCCTAAAAACCCGCGCACCTCTTTCTCTGTTTTAGGCGTCGGCATTTCTTGAATCGCTTTTATTTTAGCAGGATCGACCTCTATTCCTCTTTCGCTTACTATGAACCCCAGGAGCTTACCCGATCTCACCCCGAAGGTGCATTTGTTAGGGTTCAGCCTCAGCCTGAACTTCCTAAGCCTTTTAAACAACTTCAACAGATTCACCAGATGCTCTTCCTCCGTCTGGGATTTGGCAATCATATCGTCAACATAAACTTCAATCTCTTTATGCATCATGTCATGAAAGAGAGTTGTCATCGCACGCTGATACGTTGCCCCAGCATTTTTCAAACCAAAGGGCATCACTTTATAGCAAAATGTTCCCCAAGGTGTTATGAAAGTAGTCTTCTCCATATCCTCTGGCGCCATTTTAATCTGATTATAGCCTGAAAAGCCATCCATGAAGGAGAATACAGAGTATTGAGCGGTATTATCAACTAATACGTCAATATGAGGAAGTGGAAAATCGTCTTTTGGGCTTGCTTTATTCAAATCTCTATAATCCACGCACATTCGAACCTTGCCATCTTTCTTTGGCACTGGCACGATGTTAGCAACCCATGAGGGATACTTCGTCACAGCCAGGAAACCAGCGTCCCACTGTTTCTGAACCTCCTCTTTGATCTTCATTGCCATATCTGGTCGAGTTCTGCGAAGTTTTTGTTTGACAGGCGGGCAGTCTTCTTTCAGTGGCAGACGATGCACAACCATATCTGTATCGAGCCCTGGCATATCTTGATACGACCAAGCGAATACATCATTATACTCTCGGAGCATTTCAACCAGTTTTCGCTTGATATCACTCTGCAGTGCAGCTCCGATACGAATATTCTTCTCAACCCCTTCCGACCCCAAATTGATAATCTCGATAACCTCGTCGTGAGGCAGAATGGCTCTTTCCTCTTGCTTCACCAACCAAGACAGTTCTTCAGGAACGTCGCTATCTTCGACAACCTCTTCTTCGGTCTGGAATACCGGGTGCTCGAAGTCGGGACGAGTCATAGGTGGCTCAAAGATGTCATCTGAAAATGTTATCCTGCAAAAGAGAGGGTTAAGTGCTTCAAAATGCGTATAAAGCGAATAACCACATTGCCATTTTATTGAAAAATACAAAACAAGAAAGACAGGGATTACAGTATTTACACATGAAAACGCCATTTATTTAATGATTAACGAAGCAATGTTTATAACAACACAGCCCTAAGCAAATCCTGATGCCCCGGGCAAGACATCAGATTATTCAACAATTAATAAAGCAAAGCATTACTGTTTAAAGGTCACAGGAACAAGCTCCTGAATAGACCAGTTGCACAGTCCTTGTCCTGGCGTGCTTGGCTGAATCCAGGCATCCATATCACAGTCGCTGTCCCCTTCATCGGACTCCGAAGCAGCATTGACAGATTCATGGCATACTCCACTGGCAGAGATGGTGATTGACTTTCTGAAATGAGGGGCCCCCACGGAAGGAGTTGATGACGACGGTCGGTACCCCAGTCCGAACCGGTCCATTTTCACCGGAATGTCCAATACTTTGCCCCAGCCCGCGGCTTCTCCTGCCTTCACTAGCGCTTGAGCCTCTTTATACGATGAGACAGCTATCTCCGGCACTTTGCTTGGCCCGGGACTCTTGTCCTTTATGCGCAAACCTTCGAATGCCTGGCATGGCGTCTCGTGGATCTCCCCGTCGACTTCCACATATTTAAACGAAGAAAGATGGCTGACCAGGATGTCTTCTTCTCCGCACACGGTGACTACACTGTCTCCGACCATATACTTTAACTTCTGATGCAGGGTAGACGTAACTGCCCCTGCCCCGTGAATCCAAGGTCTCCCCAGCAAGCAGCTGTACGCAGGCTGTATATCCATGATATAAAACTCCGTCGCAAACACTTCCGGCCCCACTTGCAGAGGCAATGTAATTGATCCGAAGACTGTTCTCCGCGTGCCGTCAAACGCTCTGACTACCAAATCACTTGGTGTGCACAAAATCCCTCGAACATCCAGCTTCATCATAGCCTTCTTAGGCAGCACGTTCAAAGACGACCCGGTGTCAACCAATACGTGCGACATCGTCGACCCTCTGCACTCGACAGATACATGTAATGCCATATTATGATCCCTTCCTTTCGGAGTCAAGTCGAAATCAGTAAAGCCCAGACTGTGGCCTGCATTTACATGTGCCAATACTCCTTCTAGCTGGTTCACAGAGACATCCTGTGGTACAAAAGAAGTGTCCAGGACTTTCAGCAAAGCATTTCGGTGAGCTTCCGAACACAACAGCAATGACAGAATAGATATTTTGGATGGCGTTTGCTGCAGATGCTCCACGATTTTATAATCGCTTTTCCGAATTAAGCGCATGAATTCCTCTACGTCCTTCGACGCTGCTTCTTTTTCATTTGCTTGAACCGGAACATTTTCCACCGCTTTCCCCTTTCCTTTCGCTAGCCTTTCGGCTTCCACTTCAGGAGATATAAAGATCCTGCCGCTTCTCGTCATGCCTCCTGAGCCCACAACATTATCCACAACCTCCGCTGACTGCTTGTTAACATCGATTTTAATCCCGTCACAATACACCTCTAGCCCATATGACCATGGGACCGCTTTCGTGCTCTCATACGGGATTGGCCCGGCTTTAGTTATAGTAATCGGTGGTCGTTGAGCTGGTGCTGAAATAGTGATCGTCTTCCTAGGAATTGTCACTGTGGCAACATCACTCTGATTATCCACTACTGCCCCTGCCGGCTCCTCAGTTGCTGTTCTATCAAACTGCAATACACCTTCATCAATCAAGGCCTGAATGCCCTTCTTCAAATCCTCACACCCCCCAGACAGGGCCCAACAATCTAAGCAGTACTCATTACAACCCGGGTAAACACCTCCTTGCAACAGTCGGCTTTTTATTCCGCTCAGCAGCGTCTTCAAATCCTCAACATTCATAATCAGATTCAGACCTTCCTCGGTCAGCACGGCATTCGCCCCATGATTAGGCATGGGTTTCTGGACTATATTCGCACCGGTCGTTCCGAAGTTGATAGACTTGTTGTCCAAGAGATCCTGCACAACGTGCTTAAAAGCATGACAACCTTCGATATCATGGCCCGGGGCCCCAGAATGAAACTCGCAGCGCCTATTTGCATCATAGCCGAACGGAGGAGTTCCCGTTATCGGTGCCAAGGTTCTTTTCTCCACCAGATTCAATCCCAACAAGGTCTGCAATAAATCAGCATAGTTAGAGGGAGGTTTCTCAAACACTCTTCTCGGCTTATTACCCTGAAATCTTCGTTGAGCTTGCTGTGCCCCCTGCTGAGGCTGCTGCTGCTGTGGCATTGGTTGCTGCTGAACCTGTTGTGGTTGCTGGATTGGTTGCTGTTGATAAGGAATAGTCACACTCGACACTTGCTGCGGCTGACGATATTGATTTCTTCCCCTGCCTCGGCCTCGGCCTCGGCCTCCAAATACCGCGCTAGCTTCGCCCTGACGGCGCCCACCATAAGCTTTCCTATTACTGCCAGATGCAGTTGATTCATCAACTTGGAACTTTCCTTGCTTAATGTTCCGCTCAATCTTTTCACCCATCAGAATCAGGTCTGAAAAACTGGCCAGAGAAGTATGAAACAACATATCATGAAACAGTCCGGTGAATGTGCCGACAAACATATCGTTCATTTCTTTATCTTCTACAGGAGGACGGACCCTGGCAGCCATATCGCGCCACCTTTGCGCGTATTCTTTAAAACTCTCCCCCTTCTTCTGCGAAAGCCCGGCCAACTGGACCCGATTGGGTGCCAGGTCACTGTTATATTTGTAATGGGCTACGAACGCCTCTGCTAATTGCTTCCAAGTCTTGATATCAGTGGGCTCCAACCCCATGTACCACTCTAAGGAAGGACCCGATAGACTATCCTGAAAGAAATGCATGAGCATTCTTTCGTCAGTGGAGTATGCAGACATCTTTCTGTAATAAGCTCGTACATGAACCTTCGGACATGTATCTCCTTTGTACTTATCGAACGCAGGCGCCTTGAACTTGATTGGCACCCTCAGCCCAGGTACCAAGCCCATTGTTGCCATGTCCAGACCCACAGCACTCTGGTTTAGGACTCCTTTCATTTGCTCTTCCAGCATTCTAATCTTTTGAGAATCATCCATCGGCCCTTCAAAACCCCCTCCAGAGAAGGCGTCCTCCTGCTGATCCTCTTGCCACATACCGTTTCCAGCCCCGTATCCATCATACGCATTATTACGTCCGGCTCTGACCTGATTCATCCCCGGAACTCGGCCTCTGTTGCCATACCCTTGAACACCTCCAGCAGGACCACCAGCCATAAATCCAGCACCGTTTCCGTTTCCAAAACCTCCGTAGCCCTGATTGACCATACCATAACCATCTTGCCCAAAGCCTTGAGCATTAAAGCCATACTTGCCAGTATTGTCAAATCCCTGATCGTTGAATCCGAACCCAGCGTTGACAAAGCCATTGCCTCCGAGATTATCTCCTACATTGACATCACCCAGCCCAGCGTTATGGACAGCAGTTTCATTTCCAACTCCGATGTTACCATTCACAGCAGCGGTAGCGTTGTTGACGTTAGCAGCATTCACATTGACGACAGGCGGAGCCACTGGCGTGGGGGTGCCGTCTCCATGAGCAGTATCAACCCGGACAGACTGATGATCTTCGTTACCATGACCAGCGTTGCGAGCCAATAGAGGCTGGACCATGGCCTGCAAATTCTCTTGCCCTTTTGCTATAGCCTCCATGGTCTGCATGAAGAGGGCGAGCTTCTCGCGTACATCCTGCATCTCGTTCTGAATCTGGTCCATGACTTTCCGACAGTTGGATCGTGTAGAATAGCGGTGCGGATGTTGATCTGGAATCCTGTTAAGTACCTGATACAGAGCAAGAGATAAGACACCATTCAAAGATTACCTGTTATGCAATATGAATGTGAATGCAATGCAATGTGTCTGTGCATTAGGGAAGTTCATTCCCCCAGTTCTAGTGCGAAGGTGCCGGTGCGGTGACAGTGTTGACAATAGGAATATCGGAGCTGGATCATAGAAAGCCTCATATATAACAGAGAGAATCAATAAGCCCAGGGTACAATATCACTGAGAGTACAAAGATGGCATGACCTCAACCAACAATCCTGGTGATGGTCAGCACTATGCAAATAAAGCATACAAATAATGGAATGATCAAATCCTCCCAAAAGTCTGGTACTCCTCTATCAACTTCTTGGTCTCCGGATGGCTTGGTCGATCAAGCAGCCCTTCAACAAGCTGGTTTCTCCTCTTAAGGACACGTCGTACGTCTTCAGCAGTCTCTTCCCACGTTGCCTCTCCGAAGCAATCTTCTAACTTTCGCTTCTGGGACACTGCTTCATCTCTGGATTTGATTGCCTTGTTCAGTGCATGCTGGACACTATACCGGTTCATCACTTCTTCCTCACACTTCTTGATGCTAGACTTCAACTTCTCCTCGAGGTCGGAAATTTGCTGCTTCAGCTTATCTTCCCTCTTCTTGTTGTTGGTGAGTGTAGCATTCCAAGTCTTATTGCAAGAAGATATCTCTCGGTGTGCTGCGTCGAGCGCCTTCTTTTTGGCTTCCAGCATGTCATGGGAACTTCTGAACTCTTGCCCCAGACGTTCGCGCTTTTTCTTTTCCTCGGTCAACTCAGATCCTAACCTGTTTACTAGCTCAATCTGTTGCTGGAAAGCATATACGGCCTTGTTCTTCTCACTGCGTGCCTGGGCTAGCTCTTGCTCTAACCCTTCGTTAATCTTCATCAGGGCTTCTTTCTCCCTCACAACCTGTTCATATGCTTCTCTAGAAACAGTAGTCGGCTCCGCTACCGGAATAGGAACAAGAATTGGTGCCTCTGGAAACGGCATCTTCAACTGACTAGCCCTCTCCTGAATCCAAGCTCTGTAAGGTGCATAGGCCTGACAGTCGTTCTTTCCTAACAACGGCTTCCCTTTGCGATTAATACGCGTCCAGGCATGTCGCAACTTGGCTAACAACTCCCCCTTCAAATCTCCAGTGAAGTACAGAGATTCCTGTACTTCCTCCTCTTGAGGCGGATTCTTCAGCGCATATCCGAACTGGCGAATGAATAGAGAAGGGTTGTAATTGATACACCCTTTTCTTCCCATCAATGGCACATTAGGGTAACCAGCACAGCTAAAGATGAGCTCAGATCCCAACAAATCTCTATCAAACCACTCCATATCTTCCGACGATAGCCTCATCAAACGCTCCGGCCAACCAACTGGAACTGTAGTCTCTGCAGCAGATCCTCTCTTAGGAAGGTGACTCTCAAACCACATACTCAACAAGGGTACACACAGATGAACATTCTTCCCTCTTCCCTTCTCATTCTTGTAATGCAGTGAGTGGTAGAGATCTCCGAGTAAGGTAGGTACAGGATTACCAGCGGCGAACAAGTAGAAAGCATCGAAGTCCACAAAATCCGGTATATTGGGGAACAGTACTATGCCATAAATGCACAAAGCCAACACAGCATTGAAAGCAACCCAGCACCCATTCTTGGCGTACTCTTGGGCTTTACCAACTAAGAACTGAAATGAGAAGCCTGGAACTCCACGGGAAACAGTAGTCACAAGTTCAGAAGCATCAATATGCAAGGCTTTTGCCAAATCCTCCGGCTTGGGCTTGGCGTCATAATGAATGAATGGAACCTGGTTCTGCACAGGCAGCTCAACATACTCAGCGTATTCCTCCAGAGTTGGTCCCATAATAAAGTCAGAGAACGTGAAACACCTCAAAGCAGGGTCGTAGAATTGCATCAAAGCATACAGCCCATCTAACTCTACCTCTGTAGGTTTGCACACCAATCTCAGTAATCTACCATAACTCATCCGGAAACTCCTACGAACACCCTCATCAGCAAGAGAGATCAACCCCAGTAAAGGAACAATATCAGGCGTAGGCAATCTGTAAGCAACCGTTCTCCGTAGGCTAGTCATGATCAAACACTCAGGAGTCTGGGCACTAGAACTAGGGAAATGCAAATGCACCTGCAGCACAGACACACGTTAGTGAAATGCAAATGATAATGGATATGCAAGGATGCAATGCAAGTAACATTCAACAGGGACCAAAGCTGCAGCTGAATAGCCTAAACCCAATCAAGAAAGGTCTCGGATAGACCATCCAGAAGTCATCAAACCCTGGCCTCAGATAGACCTAAAATAAAACTCCAACACTGGTCTCTGACAGACCTCAAACCATAACTCCAACTGGTCTCTGATAGACCTCAAATCACCTCCATAATTGGTCTCTGACAGACCTCATGACTCTCCAACTGGTCTTTGACAGACCTCAGAACACATCTCCAAATGGTCTCTGACAGACCTCAGAATACATCTCCAAATGGTCTCTGACAGACCTCATAATACATCTCCATAAATAACCAAGATCTCTGATCAAGAAAATAACAGGTAGTCTGGAGGTCTAGTTACCTGCATAACCCTGAATCCCCTCACAGGTGGGTGGCCCTATAACTGGCACAAGGTACGGCATCCTATGCGGTCGTCGGCGTCACAGACTTTCAGGGTTGATGATACGATTCCCAGAAGGAGTGGCATCATCAATTCCTGAAGAGGCCTCACTCAGCCAACTTCCAAATGATCGGTCCCCAGAGTCGACAATCCAACTAACCAGCAACCCACGCCAACCAAAGGAAGGGGCAGGAGGCCAACCAGAGGAACCTCGTCTGAGTGTAGATTTCATGGGACACCAAAGCAAGCAAAGCAAGCGGGCGCCCACTAATTTCTACTCTAATTCTAGGTGCACTCAAGCCCAGGTCCGGCTTATCTCTCAATATCCGAACACCCGTCACACCCCAGATACAGCAATAATAATCAATATATAAAGCTGAAAAATACAGGGTTAGAAATATAAAATAACTCCATACAAAATCCTCGACGGGTAAACAAGCGTTAGGATTGACTCTCTTAAGGGACGTTGGATCCCAAATGCATAAGAACCATCGCAGTCCTTAGCAGCCAGGGGACGTTGGATCCCCAGCAGAGTCGCCAGCTGTCGCTACTGCGAAAATCGGCGCCGGCTGAACAGAAGAGTCGCCACCGTGCGTTATTTATCCCACGGGAGGGAAAGGAAACGCTCAGAGTAAACCTCGCACAACACGGGAAAGGTATGGTCATCGCAACCAAAACCTGGGTTCGGGAGTCGGTTACGCAAGGGGAAGGTATTAGCACCCCTCACGTCCGTCGTACTCGACGGGATCCACGCTTGTTTTCGGGTATGGATTGTTATTCTATCTACTCTAAAGGTCAGGGGTTAAAAAGAAAATGAAAATAAAAATGACTCGGCAAAGTATCGCGCTTTATGCCTACGTATTCCCGTCTGGAACGAGAAATCAGAGTCAACGTAGTTCGCCTACCTACGGGAAAGGAGGGGAAGGTTGCTCGCTAGGATGTCGCATCCTATGCCTACGTACTTTCATACAGCGTGAAAGATCAGAGCAAACGTAGTTCGGGCCACGTACGACACAAGCTTGTCTTGGTTGATTTTATTCCTTCTGAAAAAGGTTTTTCTGATTAGTAGTCCAAGCGGACAAAAATGACGTCTTGATGAGTTCACATTCTTTTACGGAAGAAGTGTCTTTTATTGTGTTTGAAATTTTTATGTGTTTTTCTGTTTGTTTTGAGAAAGAAAGAGACAGAACTCTAACCTACGGTTGCGAAAGGGAAACAAACTAACCTAATGTTATCATGCATGGGTTAAGACCTAGTGTCTATCATGCTCCCCTCTTGCACAGAGAGAAACAGAGATCCTACGGGATAGGCAGAAACAGAAACAATATCAGATATATACAGTAAAGCAGTAAAATGCATGGATGCAACAGTACAAGCGAGGCAAGGGAGTCCCACTCAACCTCGAACCTAGAAAACAATAGGCAAAAGTGAACAGACTTCACTTTCAACCCAGCAGGGTAGACATCAAACAATACAGTTCAGAAAACCAATCAATACATCAACACATGAAACACAGCAAAAATAAACAGCATCAGCAGCTCTGAATCAACATCTGGCTTCAAGTAATCTCCAATCAGTTACAGGCTTCAACAAGCATCAATCTCCATCTTCATGACCTTCAGGCAAGGGCTTTGATCATCAGTCTTCTATCTGCAATGGCTTTTCTTCAAGCTCAAACCTCCAGGATGAGGGATTAGTCACAAGAGTGAATTGGGTGTTAAGCAATCAGTTGACCACCAAGGGTGGTGAACAGACTGCTTCTAACACAAGAGACATTTTCTCTCAAGAGTTCTATCTCATAGACACTATCACCAAGCCTTCCAAAGGAAGGGGGTGAGTGTCTTAGAGAGACTCTGAATCACAGAGAAGAATGGATGCAGACAAGGCAATCCATGTTTGAGAAACAAACTTTCTAACCTAGAGCTCTGCCTAGCTCCTAAACCCTAGTTCCTCAGCATCTGCTAGCAAGAATCTTCTCTTCAACTCTGGCAGTTGATCTTCAATCTTTGAATCTCCAATGGCTTCATCTCCATAAATCTTCAGCTTCCCCAGGGCCCCAGACAAACCCAATACCCATACAAACAATCAATAAACCCCAGAGGGCACACCACACCAGACAACAGATATACAGACAGTAATAATAGCAGTAGGGGAATCCTAACTGTTCTCTAAGGGATCTAATAACTACCCATAGCCCCTATAGTCCCATAACTAACCTATTCAAACCCTAAGTCCTAAGGGAGAAAATTGAACTTCCTAAGTTGTTACCTAAAACCCTAGTTTTGTACATGATATTCAAGCATTTATTAATCACCTAAAATTAACTCCTAAAAATGGGAACTAAAATATTTCTACAAGCCTAATATCTCATCTAAACAATATGAAAAGAATGATCAAAAAATATCAAAGCATGTGAGAGAACAAAAATCATAAAAATGATGCATGAAATGAATCTATTTAATGTGACATATATTTAGAAAATGTGAAAAAAATATGAAATAAAACTAAAAATGAAAATTTATTTTCCTATAATATTCTAGACATTTTAATGAAGATATGGTAAAAAGAGTGAATTAAAAAGCATTTTTTATGAATTATTTATGAATTAACGAAAATTAGTGAAAATTAGAATGAATTAAGAAAATTAAAATGAATTAAAAATGAGGGAGGGGGTTGAAATAGAAACTCGCCCCAGTTCAAACCAGGATGGGCCACATAATGGGGGTGCGCGTAGCAGTTTTACCAAGGCCCAGCTTGAGTCAGCATTGAAGAAAAAATGGAAAAACGAGCTGGGGGTGAAAATAGAAACCAAAATCATGCTGAAATGCAATTGGGCCTAACATTGGGGGTGGGGATAGCATAAAATCCTGAGGCCCGCCCGTTTCAATTAATGAAACGGTGCGTTTTGGCACCCAGGTCAATTCCCTCCAAACTCTGAATTGAATACTAGCCCTAGGATCTTCCTCCAGGTCAAAGGTCTTACGCAAGATAGACGATCCAGATTATATCTTCCTCACTTGGACCTGAAACTTAGGGTTTCATCTTCCATGAACTTCCATGCACGCTCCAATTCGAGCTCTCAGTTCTCCATCACCAGACCATGAATCCACATGCCATAAACATGAAAGCTGCTCAGAATTTCTTCCTCTATAATCCTATGGCCTTAGATCAATTTGAAACTCACCACAACACCAAACCCGCGCGCAGCAAACTCTGGTTATCATGAGATTACTCTGAGATGCACCATGATAATCCTCCCTCAAACCTATCCTAAACTGCTCTATGCATCATGGTGATTAACCTGATCAATCCAACTAACATTCTAATGCATTAACCTAAGAGATATTGATCCAAACAGCTTATGGTACCTGCTAACAATGGACTCCAAATCACTCCAAATTCATCTAAACTAATCTCCTAACCACCTAGGTCATCTCTAAACTAACAACAACACGCCTAACTAACTGAATCGAGCTGTGTGATTGAAAACTCACCTGGTGCAAAAACTTGAAAACAACTATGGAGATTGAGGATCTGAGGCTTCTAAGGCTTGAATCTTGATCAAATTACTCAGGCATTGATTCTGTATGCAGTATTTTGGTGATTCCTTGCTTGAATTATGCTGTCCACTTGCAACTTCAATCTTGATGCTCTTGAAAAAAAGTGCTCGAAAATGGATGATAACCACCTTGTTCTTGATTGAATTATACTATATGATGATGAATCAGTATGAGAAGGTTGATTATGATGAAGATTTGGTGAAGAATTTGGAGAATTGGAATGAAACTTCAATGAAAAGAATGAGAAATCTTGTGAAATTCTTGGTGCAAATGAGGCCAACCCTTGCCAAATTCTCCTTTCATGCTTATATAGACCCCAATGGTACATTCTAGATCCATCTTGCACATTCCCTTGTTTTCAAATTTTGATCCATTTTGATTATGTTTCTTAAAAGGTAAGCAACCATGGATAACTTCATTTTTTCCTTCTAAACTCAAAAAAGTGTGTGAACCATTGTTCTTAGAATTGTTTTTCCATTCAAAATCATATATTGGAAGTCTCCATTTGGACTTGTAAATCTCCCAAACCATTTTTCAACTTGAAATTATTCACTTTATAAGCCTTTTTAGTTCATATTTTGACCAATCATGCAACTCCATGCTATGAGCTTCTCCAATAATTTGTGACCTTCTTTCTAGACTTAAAATCCCATTTGGAGCAAGTTTGATGTTGTAAGTTTTTCCATTTGAGGCCTCCTTGTATGAGTTTTGGACATAGGTTAAAATGACCTGTAATTCACAAATGCCCAAAATACCCTTTGCTTGTCAAGACCATAAGTTGAGTTCTCCACATCATATGAAGGCATACTATACCATTCTAGAAAGCTAAGACAATGAGGAACAATTCTTATGTTGACCAAGAATTCATTTGAAATCTCCTTGAGGGGCAAAACTAGCTTGGAAGTCAAGTCACTTTCACAGACAAAAATTCAGACACCTCAGATGACCTGTAACTTATAAGGACCATAACTTGAGTTCCATAAATCTCCTTGAGGTCTTCCACCACTCAAATTAAAGGTCTTGAGATCCTCTACAATTTTCATGTTGGCCAAGAAGCCATTTGAAGCTAGCATTTTGACTTATCTTGCTTGGAAATTTGACCTAAACTAGGGGATTTTACAGAGAAACCCTAATTTAGTAACTCCTCTTCTCCTTGATTTCTCTTGAATTCTCCTTGTCATATCTCCATATATTTATTCTCCATGTCCAATATTGATCCCCACATCTCTCCCATAGCCTTGAATGCCCTCTTAAGTCAGTCAATTGACCTAGGGTTGACCTAGGGTTGACCCAGATGAAACCCTAGTTGACTGTCTTCCACTATAGCTCTTGTGCCTTCATCAATGACTTGTTTTCTTCTCCAAATGACTTTATAAGTCTCTCAAGATGTCTAGATGCTCTCCATACCTTCACTCCACAGCTCACAACCCTCTTGTTGATCCTCAGATACCCTCAGCTAGGAGATGGACTCAAGGCTTGATCTGCTGAACTCTTTGCTTTCAAATTCTTTCCTGATGACTTGAGTAGGATGGAATTAGGATAATAACCTCTTGCTAGGCCTCTAGAGATGAGAATAATGATTGGTCCCCTGTTGAATGACTTGCTATGCTTATGCTATGCAGATGGTTAGTCTATGTACATGACTCTATATGCAAATGCTAATGATAATGAAACATAAATCCAAGGAATAAGGTTGAGCAAATTTTAGGGTGCAACACATTTATGCCATGAGGAGCATGAAAATTTGAGTTTTGGACCTAGTTTGATTTCCTTCTATTTCAAGTTACTAAATGAGTTGGTTTTTGCTTCTTTGACACCACACCATCATCATGTCATGGTCATGCTAGATTTTACCCAAAATGAGCCAACATAAGTAAACATTCGAAGCCATTTTTCAAGTTTTACACCATTTGAAGTAATTGTCCAAAATCGTATTCCCACTCATTTTCAATCATCAAAATGACACCCTTTCATTTTCTCACCCCACATGATCAGTAAGAGTGACTAGAATGAGTCATAAAACCTCAAACCCGTGTGTACACTATACTTGGATATTTTTGGCAAGTTTTAGAAATCAAACATATTACTCAACATGGGCCTGCATGAACAAGTCTAAGCCCTCATATTTAAGCCATAATCAAACCCTAAATGATCAGAAGTTGGTAGCTGCGTGAGAAAAGCAAGTTTCATCAAGAATTTCTCAAAATTTTCTCTTTCTTCGAATTTGAATTCTCACTAAGTTTCCATCCAATCTCTTGCTCATTTCATCATCACTGAAGTATAAGGAAGAGGTTATGAGCTTTAGAGTGAAGCGTGCACAAGGTTTGAAGGGCCAACAGAGCAGCTTCGTTAGGTAAACTTCCACTCTCTGAAACTTCCATTTTAGACTTTCATTTAAGATCATTTTGTGTGCATCTGAAGTCCTACCTCGTGTAGGCATTGTTTGAATCATTATTGTGGTTGTTTGACTGATTTTCAGTTTGTGCATTGAACTTTCATGGCCTATTTTCACCTTGTTTTAAGAACCTTTTTCAAAAACTAATATTGGATTCGTATTCTACATGAAAAGATCTTCAAAATGATACCAGGGGTTTTCATTTTTATGGTGGTTTTTGGCCAACGCCGGTGAAGCTCACCGTGGAAGACGACTGGAGCTAGGGCTCCAGCGTCTGAGGTTTGAGCTGAGGTGTCCCTGAGGTGGCACGTTGACTTGCTTGCGTGGTAGGTTGAATCTGAGTTGTCACGCCACTAGGATTAATGAAACGAATCGTTTCATTAAGTATGAGCTTTTGTTATCATTTGGACCTTCCATATTTGCTGTTCACACCTCCTTTTGTTGGCCTACGTGTGTGTTACAAAGAAATGCAATTCAAATCCTAATTGCTAATGCACCTCCCTTGCTTCTTTAATTTCTTTTTATTTTATTTTTCTTGCATTTTATTTTTAAATCATTTTAAAATAGTTTTAAGCTTTGCAAAAATCCCAAAAAATATGTTTCTGACATTCTAGGATGTTGAGATATTTTTCAATATTTTTATTTTATTTTTCAATTATTTTTAGAATTTTTAATTGATTTAATATTTGAGGTGGTTTTATGATTGATACCTTGATTTTGAGTTTGATTTTTGACCTTGATTGAACACCCCCTTTGACCAATTTTCCTCTCACACTTAGTTGTTTGATTGAATCATATTTGACGGATGGTTTGAGGTCTTGATAATCACTTCTCATTTTTTTTCATTGGTTTTCATTTGTCCCTCAATGGATGCTCGATAAGTTAAACATGTTGCCTTGATTGATATGATTGGTGGAGCTTTGATGCAACTCTTGCCATGATCTTTTGCACACTGATTTTGGATTGGCTCAACTTTATTTTGCCATTTTATTTGGATTTTATTTGATCTTGTTTCTATTTTTGGTGGATGCCTCAAATTGAAAGTGTTTTAACTATGTGAATGCATGCAATCCTTGACCTAGTTTTGGGATATGATCTCATGTGATCCCTTGAGAACCTTTTGAGCCTTGTTATCTTTTGTTAACATGCTTGTGGTTCTGCCTTGCATGATTATAGGTCCATTGGATGTATATCTTGTGCCGCAAGTCTTATTTGATCATGTCTTTCCACTTAAGTTTGAAGTGTGAGATGGTTGCATGGACTTTGGTCCTTCAACTTGAGTTTGAACATTCTTGTGTTTGCTTGATAACTTGATGTTGAATTTGAGGTATATCATTTGGGTTCACTTCTGACCTTGATGGTCATGTGCTTGTTCATGATTCTTTGGTGATTTTTGTTTCACTTTGAGGATGTTGTGAACAATTGAACTTCTTTTGAATTGTTTGGGTGCTTTATTTTATTTGATCATGAGTGGTTGTGTGGTTGAGATGATCATGATGTGGTTGCTGCCCCATTCTACTTCTCCCCCACTTCTTTGATTGTGGTTATTTACTTAGAACCTTTCTTCTTGTGATGTTGATGGCATTTGATTGTAGGAGCTTGCTTCTCTTATTTCCTCTCATCTTTCATGACTTGTTTAAGTCTTCTATTTTGTTGACTTGTGTTTGTCTTGGATGAATGCTTCATGATTGCATATTTTGTTTACTTTTGCATATCAATCTCCGTCTTGCATTGACTTTTTTAAGTCATTCTTTTATTTTCATTTGTGATTGATTATGCATTGTGTTTACTTGTGCTTGTCCACATGGTCACTTAGGATTCCCTAGTCCATCTATTTAAGATGGGAGTAGGAGAGACATTAGGCTTTCAATCCTTTGCATGATAACATTAGGTAGTCCCCTTTCTTATCTCAAATTTAGGATCACTTTGCATGACAACATTAGGGTTCTTAGTCCCCTTTAGATTCCTTGTGTCTTCTCTTCTCATCTCAAACTCTTTTAAGACACTTAATAATGAGTGACAAGTGTTGTACGCTACGAGCTTTAAGTACATGGGGAATGATAAGTGGGGAGGTCTTTCTTCATATTATCTAGAGTATTTAGCATATGCCTTTTGGGCGGTATGCGACACATTCAATCTTATGTCATAATCTTTAGTGCAACATGAGTTTCAAACCAACTCAATTCACTTCTCTAAAAAATACCAACAAAATTAAAACCTTTTCATCATTCAGGATTGTTTCAAACCTCATTTTCAGAAAGAGTATGTTAAGTTTAATTTCTACCGCAAACAGGCATCGTCCCTAACTGCTAGAATGAAGATTTAACATGGCTCATAAAAAACTTTTAACCGACCTTGTCCCGTAGTTTCCCGAACTACGTTTGCTCTGATTTCTCATACCAGATGAGGATACGTAGGAACAAGACAGTGATGTCTTGGCGAGTAACCTTCCCCCCATCACCCGTAGTTTTCCCGAACTACATTGACTCTGACTTTCCCATTGCACGAGGGAATACATAGGCATAGGGCGACGATTTCCTATCGAGTCTATTTTTTATGTTCACCCCCGTTTAGCAGTAGCTTCTAGATAGTTTTCACCCATAGTTTAGACAACAAGCGTGGATCCTGTTGAGTATAACAGGCGTGAGGGGTACTCATACCTTCCCCTTGCGTAACTGACTCCCGAACCCAATATTTGGTTGTGATGACCTTGTCTTTCCCATTCTTTTAGGTTTTCTTCGATCGTTTCCTTTTCCTCTCTTTAGGATAAATAACGTTCGGTGGCGACTCTTCTGTTTGTTTCAGCTGGCCCTTTTTTCGCAGTTGCGACATTTGCCAATTATTCACTCTCAATTCTTAGTTTTATAAAACTCATAATACGTTGGAAGTTTTCAATAACAAAAGAAACACTTCAAAAACTCAAATGTGAGTTTTCAATAACAAAATAAACACTTTAAAAACTCAAATCGCGAACTACATGAAAATTGAAAAACACAAATTGAAGATTTTAGTACAATTATCTTCTAAAGAATTATAATTTGAATTATCAAAAAAATTTTAAGACTCAAAATTTAGTTTTTCAAAGAGAATTTTTTAATGAACCCTAGACCCTTCTAATGTCTTACATGAATTTTCTCAACTGCCCCTCGTGTTTGAAGATGTATCTTCGGACGCATATCTTGCACACTCAACAAAAACCGTTATGAGAGTCACCCCATATATTGGGTTATTTATATTTCGGATATGCATCTCTGGAATATTTTAAGAAAAATATTTTAATTGTTCAGTTCAGTAGATATTTGGGAGATGCATCTTTAAACACACCTCTTGCACACTCAACAAAGACCATTATGAGAGCCACCTCATATACTGAGTTATTTTTATTCCAGAGATGCATCTCTGAAACATTTTAAGAAAAACATTTTGATTTTTTAGTTCAGTAGATATTTTAGAGTTGCATATCCGGAATTATGGGCGGAAATTGAAATTTTCTATCACCTTTGAATGTCAGGTATTTTCAGATATGCATCTCCAGAAATATCTGATATAGAACCCAATTGCATGATCACTTCTCCATTGTTGACATACCTGGTTTTTTTTTTACCAAAACCTTCACCCTAAAAGCCCTTCATTCTCAATCTATTTTTTCACTCCAAATCTCCATCCTTTTGGTTCAAATCACAGGGATCAAAGGAAGATAGAATTTCAGGTAAAAATTGTTCTTTTCCTTCTACATTACTCATATTAATCATCAATTTTTTTGAAAAAAGTTACCATGTGTTCGGAAAGGTATCTTTAGAAAGGTTATGAACTTGTCTGTAGATGCATTTCTGGAACATATCTGTGTTTATTTTTGAAGCCATTCTGCAGCAGTAGTTGACCTTATGTTCTGTTATTGTTTTAATTGTTTTTATTAGATATGGTATTCCCCAATGTTTTTCCAAAAAAAGTTGTTTATTTGAATATCCAAGGTGTGGTTGTTTCTCTGAATGTTCAAGGTGTTATTGTGAAGAAGGTAGATGTTGGAAATGACTTTAAAAACAAGCAAGTGTTTGAATCTCATGATCAAATGCTTGAATGGATTCGTATGGATGCCTCTAAACTTGGATTTAGTATGGTTATCATAAGGTTCGATAATAGTTCAAATAGAAGATGCGCCTTTGTGACAATGACTTGCAAAAGAAGCGGGAAATATCAAAATCCTCTCCAGAATTTGAAAATAGAGGACATTGGTACAAGAAAATGTGAGTTTCCATTTAATATTCGTGGTTACATGTTGGCAGACAAATATTGGAGATTTAATGTGATATGTTGTTTGTATAACCATGATTTGTGCTTAAAATTAGCCTGTCATCTTACTGTCTGTTGGCTCAAGCCGGAAGAGAAGGGATGTATTACTGACATAACTTTGACTCTTGTTCAACCAAAAAATATACTTGTAACATTGAAATAGAAACATCCTGACATTATATAAAATATCAAGCAAGTGTATAATATTTGGTACCTCACTAACAAGGCGCTTAAGGGGGATAGAACTGGGATGCAATAACTCTTGAAACTGTTGGATGATAATAGTTACCTCAACTAAGAAGTCATATTCTATTGGTTTTGCATTTCTTGAGTGTGAAAAAGAGGATAATTTTACTTGGGCATTAGAGGTGTGTCGGTCACTTTTGAAGGTCCAAGGTGAGATGTTTAAAGCAATTGTTACCGACTGCGATACCACATTGATGAATTTTGTTGCGAAGGTATTTCCTTCTTCTTAGGCATTACTTTGTAAGTTTCACATAACAAAGAATGTGAGAAGTCGTGTTGAACCCGCGGTAGGTACAAAACAAATAGAGTCCGAAGGTGGAAAATTTGTGAAGACGGGTGTGGTTGTGGAAAAAATATCAGATTTGTGGAATTGTATAATAAATTCTTCCACAAAAGAACTATATGTCGATTTCTTTATTCATTTTAGGAAAGTGTGTGAAAAGTATCCAGATTTGTTGAAATATGTTAAAAGCACAATTCTTGACCAGGTGAAGGAGAATATAGTTTATGCATGGACTGATAATGTTAGACACCTTGAAAATACACAAACTAATAGAGTTGAATCGACCCATGCTACTTTGAAAAGTTGGTTGGGAAATAGTAAGGGGGATTTGTGTAGAGACTGGGACTTAGTGAATCACATGATTCAAAACCAGCATAATGAGATACAAACAACATTTGGTCATAGCATCATAGTCTTGGAATAATGATTTAAAGGCAATACTCTATATTCTATGTTGGTTGGTAACATTTCTCGAGCGAGTTTGAACTATATTTTTCACGAGGCTAAACGAGCTCAAAATGTAGACTCCGATAGCACAAAGTGTGGATGCGCAATTGTGAATGGTTTTCCATGTGCTTATTTTCATACCCCAAATTTTGACCCTTAGATTCCATTATCATTCTAGGGGCATCACACATTGTTTCCTAACACTAACTTTGTTTTAAGCTTGTTGTTGTTGAAGTTCATCTGAATTAGGGTTTTGCACCTGTGAAATCAAGAGGATTATTGCTTGATCAGTCAATGTTTTGGATTGATCATAATAAAATAAAGTTACGATACATTCAATGAGCTTATATTCAACAAGAATTAAGTTCTAATTGATCTCACTGCAAGGCAATTGATGCCCAATTTCATCTGGCCCCAAAATAGGGTTTTGTTAAGAAAAGCCAACCGTGCCTTTGACTTTTGATTCAAGCATTATCCCAAGCCTTGGAAAATGATTCAACATGTCCATATAAATTATTAAAGCCTATCTATGATGTTTTAGAATTCCCAAGATGCAAATTCATTGAAAATCACACAGTTAAATTCATTTGATTCAAAATTCATATGACAAAGTCAACTCTTTGACTTTTAGGGTTTTTGGTTCAAATTGGAGCATCCATGCCAAATTTCATCAAAATATGTTTAATAAATGAGTTTGATCATGAGAAATCATGATTTGAGAGGTTTCTTGCAAAAGAAGAAAACTTGGATAAACTTGAAATTTTTCCAAGTGTGGAAAAAACCCTAGTTTTGGTACCAACTTTGAGAGACCATAACTTTCAATCCACACACCCATTTTGTGAGTTATAAAGATCAATTTTTAGATCTCCTCATGTACTAATAGAGCTTCCTAGTGACCTATGAGCAAAAGATGCTTAGATTTTGAGTTATGAAGCTTCAAAGTTTGGAAGAATTTTAAAACACTTGGAAAATTTTCAAGACATCTTTGTTACTCCAATTTTTAGTCAACTTCAAGGTTATTTTTCACCATTATACCTTGAGATTCAAGAAACTATCAAAACATGAAAGTTGTAGGGCATGTTTAGGGCTTTCCAAAAAGTACAAGAACTCCTTCATAGAATTTTTGAGCTAGGAGTTTCGAAGAGAAGAAGTTGGAGTCCAAAACTTGATTTCTAGGTCATGACCTCATGAGTTCAATTTTAAAAACCATTCAAATCTCCAAGATTTCATATGGTATACCCTATTACTTGTTAAATTGGCTTAAATCAGATAAGTACACATTTCTTTGGTGCATTATCCAAGCGGTTACAACTTGATTTCAAGGATTTTTCCATTTTTGGCATAAAGGCATGACTACCATTTTGATAGAGGTAACTTTATGCACAAAACCAGCTTCTTGAGGCTCCAACTTGTCCTTTCTGCACTCAAGCACTTTCAAAGTCAGAAGCAACATCTCATCCACTCAAGATCTCATGGTACTTTGCCTTGAAACCATGGAAAACCGCAAAACTTCAAGTTGGAATTCAACCAAACCATGGAACTACCAAGTTACAAATTCTGCATAACCTGATCTCAATCATTGCCCTATAAATAGAGGTGCAATTCAGCTTGGAAAAAAATAGAACAAGAGCTGGAGAGGAGAGAAAAAACACCCTTAAACCAGCATCTTGCAAATCAAACACCACTTGTGCTAAAAATACCATTTTGTACAAAACTTCTCAAAATCATTTCCAAACACTAAACCACTCAAACACTTATTCAAACATGTCACAAATGATTCCTTGAAGGTGTGTAAACCTCCATCCTCACTCTAAACCTGCTAAACCGGAAAGTCAACCTTCAAAACCTCATTTTGTTGACTTTCGGCATTTTCAAAGCCAAAACCCTATCCAAACCATTTTCAATCATTCCAACACTTCAAACACTCTCTAATAAACATCCCTAAACTGTCACAAACCTTGTTTTGCTTATGTGACTTCATTTACTTGAAGTTCCCTTTGGTCCTTTTTGACATTTTACAAGGGGGAGTTCTATTCTGTTCCAATTGGATTTTCTTGGTTCCAAGCATCTTAAAGCTCCATAAAAGGTCCATAGAAGGTGTTCAAGGCATCGAATCATTTCTGTATCAAGTCTTTTGAAAGGTTTCAAGTTTGCTTCAAGAGGTAAGTTTCCTCAAACTTGGCATTTTGTGAATCATGCTTTCTTTTGATGTACATTGACCATAGACTTGTTTAATATGTTATATGTGATGTGTTAGAGCCATTTCTTGCCGATTATCATGTTTGAATAAGACTCCAACATTGAATTTGCAAATTTGAGCTTTTTGAGGTTTCACTACCGGGTTTTCATATAGAAACATTATTAGCCAAAACCATTGATACCACTGAATTCCTTATGAAATTTTAAGTGATTTTGATCTCTGGGTCATCCATTTTCAGGGAGTACTGAGAGAGTTAAACATTATCTTGCAAACTGGTTTTGTTGAAGTCAAGGTTCAGCCATGGCGCATTGGTCAAGCTTCAGGTCACTTCTAAGCTTATGATTTTATTTGGGGAGATGATACAATGGATGTATCACCACTCTAGTGGTTTACCATGCGTGCTTTAGAACCTTCTTGCCTTTCCTGATCTGGGTTTGATCCTGCTGGTCAACCCTTCTGGCTTTTTTCCCCCACATTTTTAAAGTTGATTGCATACATTGACTTGCTTCCATTAGTGGATTACAACACATGTGTGGTTCAGCTGGCTAATGTTTTGAGCCAATAGCCTTGAGTGTGTGGGTTCAAACCCCATTGAGTTCACTTCTTATTTTTAATACCTTGTTTTTATGTTTTTCTTCACAAAATGATTTGATCATAACTTCTTTGATTTTTATCATTTTGATCCCATTATTTTTGCTAAATGCTCATGAGCATGTTTGTGTGCACCCAATATGATTTGTATGAACTTCATTTGATGTGTGAATTTACATACCCTTGTTGTTATATAATGGTTATCACTTTTTCAAGTTCATTTTCACATATGAATGTATGTTTGAATATCTTAAAATCTTGGTTGTTACATTACCTTGAGTGTTCTCATACACTTGTTGTTTTACTTTAAAACATGTTCAAGAATGCATGATTTCCCTTTGAGATGTTTCTCATCTTCTATGATTGAATCCCTTTTACATGTTTGGTTTTTATCTACTTGTCTAACATGATTCACTACAATTCACATGTTGTTGTCACACATGTCCCACCTTTGCCTAAGTTTTTTAGGTTGTTGCCTCTACTTGATTTGTATCTATGATAAGTAATGTTTTGACTTATACACGATCCTCTATTTGTTCCATGCTTGAATATTGTTATGATTTATGCATGTTAATCTTGATCCTTTGAACTTTGTGATAAGTAATGTTTTGATCTATACGCGATTCTCTATTTGTATCCATGCTTAAATATTGTTATGATTTATCCATGTTAATGTTGATCTTTTGAGTTTTGTGATAGGTAATATTTTTACTTATGCATGATTCACTTAAGCTTGTGATCTTTGGTCTTGTAAGAACCTTATCTCATACCTTTTTAGATGTTGTAACAGCTATGTTTACCTTTGGTTGTAACCATTTGGTTTGATTCTTCTATGGATATATTTAGTTGTAACCTTGTTATTATCTTTTCTTGATGTTGTTACATGCCTGCCTTCACCTTCTTTGTTGTTACTATGATCTTATATCTTCATCATGTTTGAATGAATATGTATGCTTAAACTTTGTTAAGTTTCCCCCCAAGTGATGTAGCTTGTTAGCTCTCATCCTAAAGATTTGTCTTATGTCCCTAAGTCCAAAGGAAAGTCTCTTTATTGACTCAATGTCATAGATAACTCATTTTTTTAATCTCCCTTTGACCATGTTAAAGTCATTAGAACTTTTAAGGGACCTTATCCCTTTGACTTTGTCAAGTCAAAACCTTTAGCATACCTTGTTAGGAATCCTACAACTTAGAACTTAGGCCTAGAGTTTGTTAACTCTATGTGTGTACCATTGTTATGGGTGCTCACATTTTCCCTTTTGACTTTTGCTAAAGTCAAACCTCCAATTAGTCTTTCAACTTAGACTTAGAGAGTTTGTTAACTCTATATAAGTATCATTGGTATGGATGCTTATTCCCTTTGCACCTTGACCATATTTAAGAATTCTTCACCCTAGTTAGGAGAACTACGGTTGCTCTGATTCCATCCTTGTTAGGATACATAGGCACGAGATGCAACGTCTTGGCGAGCATACTTAGTGTATATACCCATAGGTTCTTACCGTAGCATGTAACCACTAGCAAACAGACATTGAAAATAACACAACAACCAAATAATAGGCTTTTGTAGAATACTTCAGATACTTAGGGTGCTAATACCTTCCCTTAGTATAACCAACCCCCGAACCCGACGATCTCTTAGCTTCGTTGTTACGTAACGCACTTAAGGTTTTATTCAATCTTTACCCTTTCCTTTGGATAAATTAAAGTTCGGTGGCGAATATTTAAAGATTTTCAATTCAAGTTAATTAATAGCTTGATATCTGATTCTCACTGCAACAGAAATGGCAACTTCATTGGGGATTAATGAGGGTTAAGCCCACCTTATTTATAGTTGTGTTTTATTCATGTCTGTTTCCTTTATACATGTATATTTGTGAATATCCGTATATTATACCTGTTGTATTGCATATGTGTATTGGGTTGTTACCTTGAGAGGTGAGATAAGTCCTAGCCTGGACATGAGTGTACACCTATGATATGATTGTGGTATGATCAATAGTTGACGATTAGGAGTAATCCTAACATGTTTAACATATAGTGTAACCACGCTCAGTCGAGGCCCCTTTGGGATTACTGGTGGCGTATGAGTAGTCGTACATTCATTAATTTTTCTGACCAGGGAGTCTGTGACACTGAGGACCTTTTAGTTACCCACTCACCCCAATTGGCCTTTTAGAACATAGTGCGATGATTGTAAGGGAGTAGTCTCAAATGGTTGATATGTGATACTACACTCAGACAAGTTTATCTTGAGAATATTTTTGACTCACATGAGTAGTCATGTAGGTTGATAATATCTGAAAGATTTATCCATGAATCTGGGAACTTTCGTAGAACCCGTTGTGCAAGTAAAAACTAACCATAGTACATGTCAATTGGGGAGGTTATATCATGGCTCCATGCTTCTAACCCAATCCTAGGACCCTTGTTTGTTTGCATATGCATTATATATGTGACTATGTGAATACTTGTGTGTGTGTTGCTTGTGCATCATCTCGTCATCCCATCATAATTATTCATGCAGTTGGTTTTGAGAAATTCAGTTGTTTTCTTTATTGCAAAAAACCTTAGGTCATGGATTTTGGAAAAAGAAACACTAGAAAGTACAACTTCAAGAAACCGGATTTGAGAGAGTTAAGGAAATTGGTGGCCTTAGTGTCTTGTTCTGAAGACTTTGGAAAGAGATATGGAAGATTATTGGGACTCATCAAGATCAAGATGCAGGAAGGATTCTCAACACTCTTGTGCAGTTCTATGACCCCCTATATCACTGTTTCACCTTTCCTGATTATCAACTCGTCCCGACCTTGGAAGAGTACTCATATCACATTGGTCTGCCAGTATTGGATAAGAAGCCGTTCAGTGGTTTGGAGAAGTTCCCTTCGCCAAAGGACAATGCAAATTACATCCACCGATAAGCTTCCGAAGCCAAAGCCAATCTCGTATCCAAGTACGAACTCAGAGGTATACCTATTGAATTTATGATAAGAAAAGCTACACTTTTTGCCAAAGAAAATAGCCAAGATGCTTTTGATGCAGTCCTTGCATTGCTCATCTATGGTTTGGTCTGTGGAGGCAAATCGCCACACATCACACGAGTCTGCAAGACATTGTTCAATACAGGTTTCGATGATGACAAATTACAACCTTGGATGGATTGGAAATTATAAACTCCAGATCTACTAAACAAATGCAACGTATCACCTACCATATCCTTTTACACTTGTCTTAAAACTGTTGTAATAAATATACTATGTGTAGATAAAATGCAATCATGACCAGAGGCATGAAAAACCACAAAAGATCAATTTTTGCAGGTTTGCAGGGCATGAGTCGACCATAGGGTCGGCGCATGCATCAGAGCATTTTTCCACTAGTCAGCGCATGAAGGCAATGAGTCGACCATAGGGTCGGCGCATGAAGGAAATGTTTTCCAACGGGTCAGCGCATGAAGGCATGAGTCGACCATAGGGTCGGCGCATGAAGGAAATATTTTTCAACGGGTCAGTGCACACCGACTGTATGGTCGATGCATACTGATATAGTTTCCAGATTTCCAAAAACACAGGCCATGCATCGATGCACAGACCTGCTGTGGTCGACCGTTCGCGCGAAAATCCAGTTTTAAAATGATTCCCTCTACTATTTGAAATACTATTATGTCTTTAGTTGGTTTGGTACTATATATACAAGTTTAACCACTTATGTCAAATTAACATTTGATAAAATTGAGTCATGTGTTCAAGAAAAAGAAAGAGTGAAATAGGTGTCCAAGATTCATCATCTTCATCTTCAACATCTCACAACACATCAATTACACACAGCCATTTTTGAAGTGCATTGTGAGTGATTAAAGGTGATAAGGTTCGAAGCTTAGATTGGGTAATCTAGTTCGGGTTGAAGCTTGTGACAAGTTCTTTCTTAAATAAAACCGTTAGGGTTTTATCCTCCAAGATTGCTTTGAATTTTGGGGGTTTTTGGACGAGATTCTTCATCAAGGGTCAACTGAGCGAAGGTGATTGTGAAGAGGTGTTCTTTAACAGTCTAGTAGCGGATTCAGAGACATTGAAGGGAAGATCTCGGGTTCGATTTGTTGCTGTTGAGATCAGCCGGAGCCAAAGGTTTGAACAAAAACAGGTTATTCAATAAGGTGGCTGGAATTGGAGGTCCGTCAACAACGATCGGAGGACTTGATTCATCTTGAATCAAGGGGCAAGGAGTGAAAGCAACATTCAACATATTGAGATTTCTGTTGTATATTTGTTGCTCAATCCTTGTATAAACTGTTACATTCAACATGTGATATCTATAAAATCTATCTCAATTCTAGTTTTAGAATTGAGGGCAGACGTACCCCGAAGCGAGGACGACGGGGGAACTACCTCACCAAATACTTGTCTTCTTTATTTTTCAGCATTTACGTTATAGCTCAAAAATAAGTGATTTTTGTATAAGCACTATTGTCAAACTGTAATATCAATTGAGTAAGAGGTTAAAACTCTGTTTTTGACTCCAAAGTACAATAAAACATTGTACTAGGCTAGTTGGAATTACTTACACAACATAAATATCACTTGGAGTGTTTTGCACACCAAGTGTTTGACAAATTGCCTAAACCAAAATTATCTTACTTGTGTATCTAGTTTTGGTTTGCTCCTTAAATCATTGGAACTAGGAATCCTAACAACTGAATTAGATCATTGATAAGTGTGATTAGTGTTTTGATTCTATTTTCCATATTGTCATTAATCCAAAGGCTTACGCATATCTGGTTTTCCAATAACCGTTCATTTTAGACTATATTTTCCTCGACCGCTTCCGCACTTAAAACAAATTTTCAAAACCAATTTTTAAATAGGTAGCGCCAACTCAAATTTTTAATTGGGATCTATTCAACCCCCCCCCCTCTAGATCCGTGCCATAGTCTAACAAGTGGTATGTAGAGCTCCGGTTACTCGGTGCTTCAAATACAACGTTGATAGAAAATGGCTAACGAACCAAAAGGGGCGTACAATAGAGCTCCTGTTTTCAACACTGAAAATTATAGTTATTGGAAAGACTGTATGCGGGTGCACATAAACTCCATAGATAGAAAAATATGGAACGTTATCCTCAATGGTCCAATAGAAATTATTGTGACCAATGCGGATAACGTAGTTGTGCCAAAGCTCGAAGCACAATGGACCGATGACGATGAGAAAAAATACAATTATGATTGGAAAGCCAAAAATATCTTAATCTCCTCATTAGGTGTAGATGAATACTATCGTGTATCCCATTGTCCTACTGCTAAGGCCATGTGGGATTCACTACAAATCGCCCATGAGGGGACGGATGATGTTAAGTTGGCTAGAATCAACACATTAACACAAGAGTTTGATATCTTTTTCATGGAGCAAGGGGAAACCATTGCTGACATGCAAAAGAGATTCACTCATCTCATCAATCGTTTACATTCACTAGGAAGGCCTGTTTCCAATGATGTTGCTACTAATAAGATCTTAAGATGTCTTAATAGGGAATGGCAGCCAAAAGTGACCGCCATCAAGAAGCACATGATCTTACCTTATTAGACTTGACAACATTGTTTGGAAAACTACAAGAGCATGAACAGGTACTCTTGAGCCTATACCAACGCGAAAAGATGGAAAAGAAAGACAAAACGAAGGTGAGTGAAAAGAAATCGATAGCTCTCAAGACTTCCTCCTCGAAGTCTCAAGCAAAAGAGCAAAGTGATTATTCCTCAAGCGACGAAGAAGAAGAGGACAAGAGCGAAGATATAGGGTTGTTCGTTAAACGGTATAACCGTTACTTGAGAAAGAACGACATCCAACATTCTGAGAAGAACTTGGTAAACTTCCGGAAACAATCGAGGTACTCCAAAGATGATGACTCAAAAGGTAAAAAGACTAGAGGGACGTGCTACAAGTGTGGAAATCCCGGTCACTACAAACCGGACTGTCAGATGAACAAAAAGGGAAAGGAAAAGGAATCATCAAAGTCACACAAGAAATCATCAAAGCCTAGGAGAGCGTACATAGCTTGGGAAAGCGACAACGACTCTTCCTCCTCTGATGAAAGCTCTAGTGATGAAGAAGAGTCCGTGAATCTATGCCTCTCCGCTCATCATAAAAATAAGAAAAAGAAAGTACGTCACTCTAAATATGATAAGTCCTCAAATATGTCGCATTCAGAATTACAAACCACATTTAATGCTTTACACAATGAAGCAACTGAAGCCTTCAAGAAACTTGCCTCTAATAAAATAATTTTTACGTACTTAGAGCACAAAGTTAAAGAGTCCGAAAAGAAACTAGATGACCTTAAGGCTTCCATTGTGGAAGGTAATAAATCGGATTGTAAGGACAATAGAAATCCTTTCGACTTTGGGTGTGATACTTGTCATATTTGGCAAGGTGAGGTTAGAAACCTTAAGTCCAAATTAAACAAGGCACTTGAGCCTAAAATTACATTTGCTATTGATAAAAGGGATTTTAGAAAAAGTATGATAAACCCATATCAAAAATATGCATATGTAATTAGGGATCAAGCAAGTAAAAGTGATTCTAAAGTCGATTTTGCATGCTTATATTGTTGCAAGAAAGGCCACTCCATTGGTAAATGCCGATTTAGGAGATTTCTTGTTCCTAAAGGCATCTACCAATGGTTGCCCAAACACAAACATTTTGTTGCTAACCTATTAGGACCCAATATGCCATTTGGTACCTCCTTTTGCTAATTATGTTTTGATAGGTGAAATGTGTCGAGACCACCGAGAGAAGATAGGTTCTCGACAGTGGGTGCTCAAGACACATGTCAGGAGACATATCCTTATTCATAGACTTCGTGGCTAAGAAGAAAGGGTATGTAACTTATGGTGATAACAACCGCGGAGCAATGCTAGGTAAAGGTAGTGTAGGTAATCCCTTCTCTACTATGATTTCCAACGTGTTGCTTGTCGAAAACCTTAAACATAATCTGCTTAGCATTAGCCAATTATGCACAAAGGATACAATGTATCTTTTTCAAAAGATTGTTGCAAAATTGTGCATGAAAATGATAAGAAGAATATGTTCAATGGTTTTAGAGTAAACAACGTATATATGCTTAACTTAAATGAAGTATCGTTAACAAGCGACAAATGCCTCATAATTATGAGTGAAGACTCATGGCTATGGCATAGGCGTTCAGTGCATGTTAACTTTGACTTACTCAATAAGGTAGTCTCAAAAGACCTAGTCTTAGAACTTCCCAAAATAAAGTTCACCAAGGATCACCTTTGTGATGCTTGTAAAAAAGGGAAGCAAACGAGGATCTCATTTAAATCGAAAAAGATAGTTTCAACAACGAGACCTCTCGAACTTCTTCATATGGACTTGTTTGGGCCGTCTAGGATTAAAAGTCTAGGAGGAAACTATTACGGGTTCGTAATAGTGGACGACTTTTCTAGGTTTTGTTGGACCATCTTTTTAGTAAGTAAGAGTGATACATTTACCGCCTTTGAAAGGTTTGCTAAGCTTTCTCAAAATAAGTTAAATAAAAACATAGTGTCAATTAGAAGAGACCATGGAGGTGAGTTTGAAAATCACTTATTTGAAGAATATTGCAGTAACCATGGTATAGATCATAACTTCTCCGCTCCACGCACACCTCAACAAAACGGGGTTGTGGAGCGTAAAAACCAAATTTTAGAAGAATTGGGAAGAACAATGATTAACGAAAGTGGTTTACCGAAATATTTTTGGGCCGACGCCATTAGTACGGCGTGTTATGTTTTGAATAGGGAGCTTATTTGCCCCATTCTAAATAAAACACCGTATGAACTTCTAAAAGGACGAAAGCCAAATGTTTCTCACTTGCATGTGTTTGGCTGCAAATGCTTTGTATTAAACAATGGAAAGGAAAACTTGGGCAAATTCGATTCCAAGGCCGATGAAGGTATCTTCCTCGGATACTCTCAATCGAGTAAAGCATATAGAATATATAATAAACGATTGCTTGCTGTAGAAGAGTCTGTGCATGTTACTTTTGATGAGTCCTATCCGAGAAATGCCGGAAAGAATAGTGTTGTTCATGGTGCAGGTACATCCACAGAAGACATACTCAAAAGTGGCGTGATGGGGATTGATCAACCTGATAAAGTCAAAGTTGAGGAGGATAAGGATGTACACCATGATGTAACCGAGGAAGTTCATCCGCCTTCAAACGATAATCTCCCTCAAGCTTGGAAGTCTTCCAAAGACCATCCAATTGAAAACATTCTCGGAGACATCACAAAGGGTGTAACAACTCGATCAAAGCTAAGTAATTTATGTTATCACTTCGCATTCGTTTCACAAATAGAACCTAAAAACCCTAAGGAAACCCTACTCGATGAACACTGGTTTTTGTCAATGCAGGAGGAACTGAATCAGTTCACTAGAAATGAGGTTTGGGACCTTGTCCCTCCTCCGTGAGGTCATCGAGTAATCGGCACCCGATGGGTGTTTAGAAATAAATTGGACGAAAACGGAGTAATAACTCGCAACAAGTTGCAGTTAGTCGCGCAAGGGTATAACCAAGAGGAAGGCATCGAATATGAGGAAACTTATGCGCCGGTTGCCCGACTCGAGGCTATACGCCTTTTACTTGCTTTCGCTTGTGCGAAGGATTTTAAGTTATTTCAAATGGAAGTCAAGAGTGTGTTCCTTAATGGGTTCATAAATGAAGAAGTCTATGTTGCTCAACCTCCTGGTTTTGAGTCTCATGAGTATCCTGATCATGTCTACGAACTGAAAAGAGCTTTATACGGTCTCAAACAAGCTCCTAGAGCTTGGTATGAGAGACTAAGCAAATTTTTACTTGATCAAGGCTACTCAAGAGGAAAGGTTGACACTACTCTCTTCATTAAACATCAAGGAAAGCACTTAATTCTTGTACAAATTTATGTTGACGATATCATATTTGGATCCACTAACATGAGTCTCGTAAGAGAGTTTTTGAGCTTATGCAGGGTGAATTCGAGATGAGTATGATGGGTGAACTCACATACTTTCTCGGTTGGCAAATCAAGAAACTGAAAGAAGGAACATTTGTGAGCCAAACAAAATATTGTTTGGAGCTTCTCAAGAGATTTGACATGGCAAATTCAAAAGCCATAGACACTCCTATGCCAACATGTGTAAATATGAGTAAAGATGAAAGTGGTAAGGATGTTGAGGTAAAAAGGTATAGAGGTATGATTGACTCTTTTCTCTATCTTACTGCTTCTCGTCCCGACATTATGTTTAGCGTGTGTATATGCACCAGATACCAATCATGTCCTAAGGAATCCCACCTAAAATCTGTCAAACGCATACTTCGATACCTATCTGGTACTTCGAAATATGGACTGTGGTATTCCAAAGGTAATGATTGTTCATTGTTAGGCTTCTCCGATTATGATTTTTCCGGTTGTAAATCAGATAGGAAAAGCACCAGTGGTACGTATCACTTATTTTCAAATTCCTTGGTCAGTTGGCACAGCAAGAAACAAGTGTCTGTTGCTCTGTCAACCGCCAAAGCGGAATACGTAGCCGCCGATAGTTGTTGTGCACAAGTCCTATGGCTTAAACAACAACTATTGGACTTCAATTTAAAGCTAGAACGTGTTCCAATATTTTGTGACAACACCAGTGCTATAAATGTTACCAAAAATCCGGTGTTACATTCGCGTACCAAACACATAGAAATTCAACACCATTTTCTGAGGGATCGTGTAGAGAAGGGTGACGTTGTCTTTGAACACGTTGATACCAAAAATCAACTAGCGGACATTTTCACAAAGCCGCTAGCCACTGAGCCCTTCTTTCATATCTGTCGAGAACTTGGCATTCTCGACATTTCTGATCGGGTTTAATAATTACTAGTTTCATAATTAATCTATTTACAACTATGCTTTTGTACTTCTAACAAGTTTAGCTTTTGTTGCAAGTACAAATATGTTGTTAACAAGTGTGGTCGGTATAGAGGTGATATTGCTCCTTTCTCTCTCTCTAAACATTCATGACTTAAAACTAAGTATATCGTTTGACAATCACGGTACTTATATATGTCTATGACTTTTGCTGCAAATACTATGTGTGTTGGATGCAAATTATATTGTGAAAGGGTGAATAGGCATGATAAATAGGCAAGTGTGGCATTCTACATGACATAAAACTAAAAAAATTGGGTTTTTGAAGGTTATGAGTCGACCAAAACAGGACAACGGTTGACACATGATGTAGACTTTCAAAATTCTCAAAAAAAAAACACAGTATGCGTCGACGCATGCAGGGGTTATGGTCGACGGCTCGCGAAAAAACCCAGAATTTTTGTTGAAAACCGTTCCATCTTCTCTCCTTCTCCATTTAATGTGCAGTCAACTTTTATTATGATTTGATAGTGCATTTTTCTTGTAAACTGCATCTAGACATCTATTGTGTCCCATTGTCTCCTTCCTCTTACCAAAACCCTAAACCTCTCTCTATTAAAGGGAATAGTCTTCATCTTCTCCAAAATCATCCTCAACTACTCTCTCCAAAGCCATTAAAGTTCATCTCTACAAAATCTCCAAAAATCATCATCAATGGCTTCTCTATTTCGCAAAAATACGGGTAAGAGATCAAGGGCCTCATCATCATCCGCTTCAGTCCCCATTGCCGCTGTCTCTCTAGTTCATCCACCTGCGGTTGAAAACTTCAACAAGAATCTCAGCAAAAGAGAAATCATTCCACAGAATGTCTTCTACAAGGCAACGGCGGAGCGCATGCATCTCACCCAAATTCTGTCTCTGCTGGAGTTTCAGGGGTTCTTCAACTTTCTGGAGTGCAACACAAAATACAGTGAGGATTTAGTCTGGGAGTTCTACACAAGTCTGCGTGATAACTTTCAAGGTCAATATTTCCACACTTCTGTCGGTAATAAACTGGTAAACATAAATTCTGAAGTCTGGAACCAGTATTTTGATTTGACTGTAGATGCCGATGCACCACCTATTCATGAGGTAACGGACTCTCGTACGGTGCCAGGATATGAGTTTAAGAGTGCTCTGAATGACATGCTCAAAAGACCCTATTCAGATGTTATTGTCAACAGTGATGCCTTTCCTAGAACGGTTACAGCAGGGAAATTCCAAACAAGGGAGCGCATCTTCAGTGGATTGTCGCTCGCATCCTGCGACTGAAAAAAGGTGGTTTGTCCCGTGTCGAACAAGCTGAGGTACATCTCATCTATATATTGAAACATAAGATCAAAATAAACTGGCCATACTATATTGCAAGCAGGATTTTTGCTCTGAGAGACTCAGGTAGAGGCACTGCTCTAGCCTATGGGTCGTTTATTTTGGAAATTCTTGCTGCAACAAATGTTGTATACCCAACATTTCCTTGTGTTTCAGTCCCCTATGACAAAGAATTTAGCACCAAAACCTTTGCCATGATGGGATATTTTTGGTGTGATGAACGAAAATCATACAGGTTTGTCCGTCGAGCAAATATTCCTCGGGTGACTCATGACAGTTCCAATGACAGCTTTGAAGAGGAAAGTGAAGAACAAGGTGAACAGGATGATGATGAAGAAAATACAGCTGAAGAGGTATAAGAACCTGTATGCGAGACGCAAGACTATCATTAATCGTCGGTTCAACATGAGATTCCAAATACCGATTGGCTCCAGCATTCAGCTCCATCTGAAGAACAAGAAGAAGGTTACACAAATCAGGGATGGGGTGAATGGCAATACACAGGCTGGACCACCCTGGGTAGATTCTACGATCCATATCACGGCTACCCTCAAAACCATCAACCTTCCCAGCACTCATCACCTCCTCCACCATCGGACAACTCTGAAGTAATTAATATGCTGCAGTCCATGCAGTTAGATCAACAGACCTTCATGAGGAGTCAAGATACGCAAATGAAACAGATCAGAGTTGAGCTTCGTACTCAAAATGAAAGGTTAAATTCATTCTCGACTCGGATAGACGCCCGTCTTGAAGCTCTTGTTACATCACATGAAAGGCAAGACATGGAAATCACCGACTGTCTCCATCACCTCAACATGTCCGTAGAAGCGTTTGTGGACTTCTCGGATCCTTACCGCAATCCCGATACTGCATACCGGGGGAGGGGCCGAGGTCGGGGTCGGGGATATTAGTTACATAGTTGCATATTTGTTTCTTCTGTGTACTTTCCATTTTTCCGTTTTATGTTTTCCTGAATATTCATCTATTTGCATGTTTTCTTAATTATCTATTAATTCCAGTTACTTTTGTTCATTATCACTCTTAGTGTGAAGTTTGGTAATTAACTATCACCTATTGTATGTTTTTTGTTAATTGATGCGTTCTCCTTCTCTTTTTGATGTTGTTAAAGGGGGAGAAGAACATGTAGCAAGCACCAAAGCCAAGCCAGGATGTTCACAACAGTTGACGGTTACAACAGTTGATAGTTGTCTGTTCTGCAGCCTCATATTACAAAAGAAAGGGGGAGCTTGTGTATACATTCCTCACATAACAAAAAAAAGGGGGAGCTTGTGTATACATTGCATATTGTTGTATTGGTTGTTTTGGTTGTATACAGGTTGTCATCATCAAAAAGGGGGAGAATGTGGAGGCAAATCGCCACACATCACACGAGTCTGTAAGACATTGTTCAATACAGGTTTTGATGATGACAAATTACAACCTTGGATGGATTGGAAATTATAAACTCCAGATCTACTAAACAAATGCAACGTATCACCTACCATATCCTTTTACACTTGTCTTAAAACTGTTGTAATAAATATACTATGTGTAGATAAAATGCAATCATGACCAGAGGCATGAAAAACCACAAAAAGATTAATTTTTGCAGGTTTGCAGGGCATAAGTCGACCATAGGGTCGGCGCATGCATCAGAGCATTTTTCCACTGGTCAGCGCATGAAGGCAATGAGTCGACCATAGGGTCGGCGCATGAAGGAAATATTTTCCAACGGGTCAGCGCATGAAGGCATGTGTCGACCATAGGGTCGGCGCATGAAGGAAATATTTTTCAACGGGTCAGCGCACGCCGACTGTATGGTCGATGCATACTGATACATTTTCCAGATTTCCAAAAATGCAGGCCATGCGTCGACGCACAGACCTGCTGCGGTCGACCGTTCGCACGGAATTCAAGTTTTTAAATGATTCCCTCTACTATTTGAAATATTGTTATGTCTTTATTTGGTTTGGTACTATATATACAAGTTTAACCACTTATGTCAAATTAACATTTGATAAAATTGATTCATGTGTTCAAGAAAAAGAAAGAGTGAAATAGGTGTCCAAGATTCATCATCTTCATCTTCAACATCTCACAACACATCAATTACACACAACCATTTTTGAAGTGCATTGTGAGTGATTAAAGGTGATAAGGTTCGAAGCTTAGATTGGGTAATCTAGTTCGGGTTGAAGCTTGTGACAGGTTTTTCTTGAATAAAACCGTTAGGGTTTTATCCTCCAAGATTGCTTTGAATTTTGGGGGTTTTTGGACGAGATTCTTCATCAAGGGTCAACTGAGCGAAGGTGATTGTGAAGAGGTGTTCTTCAACAGTCTAGTAGCGGATTCAGAGACATTGAAGGGAAGATCTCGGGTTCGATTTGTTGCTGTTGAGATCATCCGGAGCCGAAGGTTTGAACAACAATGGGTTATTCAATAAGGTGGCTGGAATCGTAGGTCCATCAACAACGATCGGAGGACTTGATTCATCTTGAATCAAGGGGCAAGGAGTGAAAGCAACATTTAACATATTGAGATTTCTGTTGTATATTTGCTGCTCAATCCTTGTATAAACTGTTACATTCAACAGGTGATATCTATAAAATCTATCTCAATTCTAGTTTCAGAATTGTGGGCAGACGTACCCCGAAGCGAGGACGACGAGGGAACTACCTCACCAAATACTTGTCTTCTCTATTTTTCAGCATTTACGTTATAGCTCAAAAATAAGTGATTTTTGTATAAGCACTATTGTCAAACTGTGATATCAATTGAGTAAGAGGTTAAAACTCTGTTTTTGACTCCAAAGTACAATAAGACATTGTACTAGGCTAGTTGGAATCACTTACACAACATAAATATCACTTGGAGTGTTTTGCACACCAAGTGTTTGACAAATTGCCTAAACCAAAATTATCTTACTTGTGTATCTAGTTTTGGTTTGCTCCTTAAATCATTGGAACTAGGAATCCTAACAACTAAATTAGATCATTGATAAGTGTGATTAGTGTTGTGATTCTATTTTCCATATTGTCATTAATCCAAAGGCTTACGCATATCCGGTTTTCCAATAACCGTTCGTTTTAGACTATATTTTCCTCGGCCGCTTCCGCACTTAAAACCAATTTTCAAAACCAATTTTTAAATTGGTAGCGCCGACTCAAATTTTTAATTGGGATCTATTCAACCCCCCCCCCCCTTTCTAGATCCTTGCCATAGTCTAACATGGTCCTTTTCCCCAAAGAAGAAAATTTCATTGACATCAACGCTATCCATATCTTCACCATTGGTAAACCCATACCTACTCTGCTTAGGGATATGTACCATTCTATTCACTATAGGACTCTCAAAGGAGATTGGACTATCCTCTGTTATGCTCCTCTGTTGTATAGATGGTTTGTTGCATATTTACCGAGAACAGATATTTTCATAGAAAATCCAAATGGAGTAAGGTGGTCTCAAAGGCTCATGGATCTGACTCAGACTAATGTACATTGGTATGATCTCGCTTATGACAAAGGAGAGATCATTGACAGTTGTGGTTCATTTCCTAACGTACCTCTTCTCAGTGTACAAGGAGGAATAAATTACAACCCTATCTTACAAGATATCAGTTTGGGTTTCCCATGAAGGAAAATCCTAGAAATGTCCTGTTGATAGGTTTCTTCTACCTCAATGCAGAAGCTAGTATGAAATTTAGGGATAGCGTTGCGGATGCTTGGAAAGCCATCCACAAGAAGACCAAGACTGATCTAGGGACGAAGAACAGTATAGCATTTGAGCCTTTCATGTAATGGGTCCGTGCTAGATCCCGTGATCTCAAGATGCCTTATTTCCCAGAGAGACCTTTGCAAATTGTTGCTGCTTCTTCCTCTATCATTCCTATTGAGCAAATGGAAGAATACCAAGAAACTTTGGCTAGTTTGAAGCTTGAGCGAGATACTTGGGAGGGCAAGTACCATGTCATTCATTATGAGCAGATGGAGATGAAGAGACAACTAAAAGAGAAGGATGATTTGATTGAGTTGCTTGAAAGGAGGGTTATTGACAGATACGTGGCACAAGAGAATTTATTTCTCTCTAGTGTTCAACTCGTGCTTAGTACCCATGAGTACTCTGACATTCCACCTACATCCGGTTCTTGGAAGGGAATCATCGATAAGCTAGTATTGGAGAATGCAGAATTAAAAAGACAGAAGAGGATGCGCAGATAAGACCTTTCTAGCTAGACTCCGTGGATGCTCTAGGGCCTAGTCTTTTTCCTTTTGTATTTTTAGTCTCTTGTAATGTACATTAAAGTTGTAACTTTTTTCAATATTAATGAAGTAAGGTTTTGTGCCAAAAGTGTTCCTTTCGCAAATAAATCTTCTGAGATTCTTAAAACCAACTGCATTACATCTCATTGTTTTGTTAAGCATTCGAGGAGCCCAATCTCTTTTTTTGCAGACATTGTAATGGACTCAAGAAACAAAATAACTCCAAAATGCATATTCAGAAGCCCAAAGTTGGACAATCTAAGAATACTAGGAGGCCTAGTGGAAGATCCTTTATCATTTAGCAATAAGTATGGAAACCTTCTACCTCTAATGGAGCTCCAGATAGATGAGTAGATGTTAAAGGCACTCGTTCAGTTCTACGACCCCATTTACCATTGCTTCACGTTTCTAGACTATCAATTGCTACCAACATTGGAAGAATATTCTGCCTTGATGGGGTTATATGTCACTCCTTAACCATTCTCTAGAAGAGAAAGAAGACCAAATAGGAAAGTTTTGGCTGAAGCCTTACACCTAGAACGATCTGACCTTCAGACCCATTTGGATGTCAAAGATGGATTCTCTGGTTTACGAGCAAAATCCCTAATGGAAAGAGCTAAGGCTCACGCTGATAAGCAAGACATAGAAATCTTTGAGGCTATCTTAGCCTTGTTAATTTATGGATTCCCTCTGTTCTCAAGTTCTAACGAGTTCATAGACTTGAACGCCATTAACTTGTTTTTGATCAAGAACCCTATTCCCACCCTACTAGCTAATGCATACTTCTCCGTTCATCTGAAGAACTCCCATGGAGAAGGCCATACTACTTGTTGTACCGCTCTCTTTCGCAAGTCGTTTATTTCGCACTTGCCAAAGACGCTTCTCTATGGAATTTGAAAGACAGTATTGCAAGGACGGAAAAGCTTCTATGGCTCAAACACTATCACATTCGTTGGTATGATCCTATGTATGAGGGGGTTACCATGATTCACAACTATGGGGATTTCCCTAATGCGCCTCTTCTTGGAACAAAAAGGATGTATGAATTACAACCCCATCCTAGCTCGCCGTCAGCTAGGATATCCTGCAAAGAGAGAGAGAGAGAGAGAGAGAGAGAGAGAGAGAGAGAGAGAGAGAGAGAGAGAGAGAGAGAGAGAGAGAGAGAGAGAGAGAGAGAGAGAGAGAGAGAGAGAGAGAGAGAGAGAGAGAGAGAGAGAGAGAGAGAGAGAGAGAGAGAGAGAGAGAGAGAGCCTGATGTGGTCCTTTTGGAATGATGCTTTCTTGAAGAAGGGAGAAACCCAGATCTTAAAGCACGAATTAGGTATTGTTGGCGTCACCTTAATACCCAAGGGACGACTGTTTTGGGGCATACAGACTGCACTATTTCAAAGGTGTATCTTCTTTGGTCTAAAGAGGTATCCTTAAAGATGTTTTACACTCGCTTCGAGTCTACTCCGACAACTCCAAAAGAACCCTTCTCTATGGAAGAATTGAAGGATGCTTAAGTGAAAGGTGAAAAGGAGAAGAAGATGTGGAAGGAAAACACTTCATTATTATTCAAGAAAACAAAGAACTATGGAAGCTGCTCCGTCAGAAGCAACAGGAAGAAATTGCAAGAAAGATGAAGCTTCAAGAAGGGGAATGATCTTCTTGCCAGAAAGATTAGGCCTCTAAGTCTCAATCTTGTAATCCATGTCCACGCTTGGGATTTGGATGTGTATTTCATTTTCCTGTAAAACTTTCATTTGTTAATGAAAAGTTATTTTGCTTTGCTCTTTCCTTCATTATTGATGTTTGTAAACATAATTTTGGGTTTCCTTTGAATGTTAGCTTTTCATTTGCATTAGCATTTCATGAGCATTGCATATGCATTCTCTTATTTTGTGGCTTATTTTGTGTTGTTTTACCTCCAGTTGGTCACACTGAGTCCTCCACATCGTTGCAATACTAAGGCTCAGGCTCGGAAGAAGATGGACCGTTTGGAACAAGAGAATCAGGCATTTTGAGAAGAAATTTTTGTTTTAAGAACTAACATGGAGGCCTTCTCTGCCGCCATTAAGATTTTTATAGATGCTTGGGAGCAAGAAAATCAAAAGCTTCAGGATGAAGTAGCAAGCCTGAGGGCTGCTAAAAGGAACCTGACAAATTTGGTCAAGGATTTGGTTATATCCCAACGATGGGAGAGGTTAGAACAAAGCGATGAATCCAAAGGTATTCTTGTGAGCTATGCCCACTTGTTCCCTATACTTTTACAAAATGGATTGATCAAGAAAGAAACTCCACCATTTATCCCTCAGTCCCACAAGAGTTAATTTAAGACTGATGCTTTCTGTGCCTTCCACCACGGAGCACCTGGAACAACATTGAAGAATGCTACATTCTCAAAGAAAACGTGAAAGAAATGGTTTAAACAGGGGTTCTAACTTTTAAAATTTGCAAAGCCTAGGTTCGAATCAACCTTTTGCATGGGTAAGAAGCAATCCCCTCCTTGCATATGGTGGATTAAAGAAGAAGATTTTGGATTCGTAATATCATATTGTAGTATTTTATTTATATTTTTCTTGCATTTTTGTTATGTATTTATTTTAGTTTAATGTCATACCTAGTTAGTGGAAGCAAGAGCGAAGACAAACCTCCAAGGGTTGGGTTACAAACCAACTCATGACAAGACTTAAGAGTTTTCCAAAAGACGACTGAAGACCATCAACGAGGTGTTCATCAGTGGAGACCTCCAAATCAACGCCATTGAGGAGGATTTTGAGGACGACTATGTTTATCAATTGGTATATCATGATGAGGCCGCCCTAAGCAATTGGGAGACTGTTGAGATTACTTTCATCTTTCATGTGACAAAGTAATTTGCTTGTTTTGTTTTGTAGTTTCCTTCAAAAAAAATTCCATAACCCTGCCCGAGGTTATCGAATTAATTTGTATGGGCCACATGCTTTTAAATTATTATAATAAATGAAGATGTTTTTTTAAAATCCTCATTTGTTTGTTTACTATTTTTTGCTTTTACTTTTAAAAGAAAATGGCATTTCTTTTGAAAACTAGCAAAAATATTTTCCTTTTGTGCATTTATCTTTGTGTGATTTAATAAATCAAGTCATTCCAAACACGCAGAGAAACTCCAAAACCCGTTGAATCAAATGACTATGTTTTCCTTCTTGACTTTGATTCCCTCATATATCAACCCGAAGAAGAAAATGATGAAGATTTTGAGATTCCAGATGAGTTGACAAAAATGTCTGAATACGAGTACACAGACCTTCAACCTCACCAAGAGCAGGTTGGTGTCATTAATCTTGGCACAAACGAAGACAGAAAACCAAGACATAGGTTTCCTTAGGAGACTAAACTACATCTCCAAATTCATCTCCAACATGACTTCAACTTGTGAGTCAATCTTCAAATTGTTAAGAAAAGATCAAACATTTGTCTAGAATGAAGAATGTCAACAAGGTTTCGACAAAATTAAAGGTTATCTTCAAGAACCTCCAATCTTAATTCCTCCTGTACTTGGAAAACGCCTATTCATGTATATAATAGTGCTCTAGGGGTCTATGGGTTGCGTATTGGGACAACATGATGAGTCTGAACGAAAGGAACACGCCATCTATTATTTGAGCAAGAAGTTCACCGATTGTGAAAGTCGTTACTCACTTTTGGAGAAGACTTGTTGTGCTTTGACTTGGGCGGCCAGACGTCTGAGGCAATATATGATATGTCACACCACTTTGTTGATTTCCAAAATGGATCCAATAAAGTATATTTTTGAGAAACCTGCTCAGACAGGAAGGCTCTCCCATTGGCATATGCTATTGTCAGAGTACGATATCCAGTATGTCGCTCAAAAATCCATAAAAGGTAGCATATTGTCAGATTACCTTGCTGATCAGCCAGTAGAAGATTATGAGCCTCTCAAGTTTGACTTCTCAGATGAGGTCATTATGCTAATCAAAAAAGACTGCGAAGAGCCAGGCCCAGATGAAGGTCCTGAACCCGGTTCCCGATGGAAGATGATGTTTCACGGTGCTTCCAACCAAAAGAGGCATGGTATAGGTGCCATTTTGATGAACTCGACTGGTGGGTATACTCCTTTCACAACAAGATTGTGTTTTGAATGTACTTACAACATTATTGAATATGAAGCTTACATTTTGGGACTAGAAGTAGCAATTGATCTCCGCATTAAAATTCTAGAAGTGAGTGGTGACTTATCTTTAGTTGTCTACCAAGTCAAAGGTGAATGGGATACTAGAGACAAGAAACTAATCCTGTACATAGATTATATTTTGGAAATGATTGAGTATTTTGACGAGATAACCTTCAAGCATGTGCCAAGACCTAAGAATCACATCGTTGATGCTTTGGCTATGGTGGCTTCTATGTGGCAGGTCCGTTTTGTTAATGAAGCAACACTCATTTGAATTGAGAGGAAACCTGAGCCTGCTTACTACCAGATGATGGAAGAGGAGTCCGACGAGAAACCATGGTTTCACGATATTAAACAATATATGGACAATCAGGAATATCCAATTGATGCCACCTCGCTCGACAAGAAAACTTTAAGAAGGCTGGCATCCAAGTTCTTTCTTAGCAATGATGTGCTCTACAAGAGAAATTACGACATGGTCCTGCTTAGGTGTGTCAATAGACGAGAAGCATACTTGCTGATGCAAGACATCCATGAAGGAACGTTTGACACCCATGCCAACAATTATGCCATGTCCAGAAAGATTCTAAGAGCTGGATACTACTGGTTAACTATGAAAACTAATTGCATCCAATATGCCAGGAAATGTCATAAATGCCAAATTTACGCAGATAAGGTGCACGTGCCTCTAACGTTGTTGAATGTTTTATCATTGTGTGGACTTTCTCTATGTGGGGCATTGACATGATTGGGGAAATTGATCCCAAGGCTTCCAATGGACACCGTTTCATCCGCGTTGCCATTGACTATTTCATAAAGTGGGTTGAAGCTGCATCCTACGCCAATGTGACCAAGCAAGTGGTTTCCCGATTCATCAAGAAGGAGATTATCTGTCAATATGGAATTCTTAGCCGTATTATCACAGATAATGGAACCAATTTAAACAACAAGACTATGAAAGAGATCTGTGACAGCTTCAAGATCGAGCATCACAACTCTTCCCCTTATCGCCCAAAGATGAATGGAGCTGTTGAAGCCGCAAACAAGAACATTAAGAAAATCATGCAGAAAATGGTTGTAACTTATAAAGATTGGCATGAGATGTTACCGTTTGCCTTACACGGATACAGAACATCTGTTCACACTTCAACAGGGGCAACCCCCTTTTCCTTGGTATATGGAATGGACGCAGTCCTTCCCATTGAAGTAGAGATACCTTGTTTAAGAGTCCTGATGGAAGCTAAGTTGGAGGAAGCTGAGTGGGTCAGAGAAAGGTTTGATCAGTTAAACCCCATCGACGAGAAACAAATGACTGTCATGTGCCACGGCCAACTATATCAGAAAAGGATCAAAAGATCCTTTGACAAGAAGGTCTGTGTTCAAGAATTCCGAGAAGGAGACTTATACTCAAGAAGATTTTGCTAACTCATAAAGACTCACGTGGAAAATGGATGCCCAATTATGATGGCCCATTTATTGTGAAAGCAACCTTTTCTAGAGGTTCTCTCATCCTCACAACAATGGACGGGGAACAACTCGCTTATCCTATGAACTCTAATGCAGTCAGAAAATATTATGCTTAAAAATCCGATAAGTCAAAATCTGAAAAGGAGACTCATGCAAGATGGGTATCCCGGTGGATCATAACCTATGAAGGAGATCCAGGCAAAAATTAGGGATGAAACAAAAAAAAAGAGCTTGCTAAGTCGAAAAACCGCAAGGGCGACTTAGGCAAAAATGAGCGTCCCGGTGAGTCGAAAACCCGAAAGGGCGATTTAGGAAAAAGTTAAGGATAAAATCACTTTGCTGCATCAGAGGTCGTTAGCACTGCGAAGATTACTAAGGAAATCCACTTCCACCACTCTTATCAGAGGAGAAGATCTAGGGAACTCTTAGATGGAAGGACATGATAGTCATTGGATTTGATGTAGCCTTTTTCTTTTTGCCATTTTCAAATTGTAAATATTCTATGGAGCTTTGCCATTAGCAAGCTACCATTCATGAAATAAAATCAGTTTGAACAATTCAAATATTTGTGATCTACTGTGTTCTTTATTTTTCTTTGTTATGCAAAACATCACTTATTTGTTAATAATGATTTTTGAAAGCAAGTCTTGAATCAAAGACAATTTTAAAAGAAAACTAAAACAGAACAAGTAGTTACTTAAGTTTATTAAGGATTTCAGGGGAAATTAATTTGCTTCCCAGAAAGTCTAGAAGCAACCAAAATCTTGATATTGCGACCTCAAGCAATGTTGGCCTCACTAAAGGATAATTTCTCTAGTATCCCTCACCTAATGGAAGTTTTGAAGACCCATCCTTAGAGTAGGAACTTTGACTCTCCAAAGAGGGTTGTGTTAAGCCCCGTACAATCCCCAATGAAGTGAATGGGGTCTGAAGGTGAGAAAAACGCTTAGAAGGGGGGTTGAATAAGGGTTTTGAAATAAATATGGCAATAAAAACAACACAATATTTTTATCCTGGTTCGTTAAACTTAACTAATCCAGTCCACCCTATCTAGGTGATTTGCCTATCTCCACAAGGACTTAATCCACTATATTCAAACATATTACAGTGTCAACCACTAAGAACAACTGTCTAAGTCTTCTCAAGAAATCCTGACCACAACTTGGTCTTCTTAAGGAACCTTTTACAAATAAATGTAAACTAACAAGTGTTTAAGTTGCTTCTAAAAAGCTATATCACAAACTGTGATTTTTACACTTAGATTAAGAACGAATAAAAACTATTCAACTTTGAGTAACAAAGATTGTATGAGAGTTGTTGAATAATTTCAATGAGTTTGTCAATAATTTGTTAACTTTGAAGAGATGTTGAAGACGTTCTTTTATAGTGCTGAAAGTCCAATGCTTGAAGACTGTGCAAGTAGAGTAGTTATAGCCTTTTGTCTTCACATGAATTTTCCTTTCTCAGAAGTGGAATGTTCAGAGAAATGCCTTTTCCCTGAATCCTTGTGTCTATCACAAATAAGGAATAGTTCTGTTGGAGAGGATGTTGAGAATAGTACCAAGTCTATTCACGCGCTGACATCTTTTCAAACGTAAATAACATCTGATCCTCTGATGTGCTTTTTTTCTTCAGATCAGATTCAATGATATCAGAGCTGCAACAACAGTGCTTTAGCGTGAGTGATCTGATCAGAGCATACTTGTTTATCAGAGCCTCTGTACTTGCAGCGTAAAGGACATTCAGAGTCTTCTGAAACAATGCTTTAAACTCTTCATACAAACTCTTCAGCTACGCTTCAGATACTTCTGCAGCTTCTGCTTCAAATTCTTCTGCAGCTTCTGCTTCAGAGTCTTCTGTAGCTTCTGCTTTAGAGTCTCTTCTGGCAGCACTCAGAGTCTTCTGATGACTTGCTTCTGATGCTTCAAAGCTTTGGGTAGTATATTGTTCAAATGCATTTTTGCTTCCATAAGAATATTTATTTTAATATCTGAAACAAAAACACTAGAACAAAATTAGAGTATATATTTTCTTAATACAAAATTTCATTAGAGTTATCATCAAAACATAGAGATAATATTAAACACCAATCTGTGTTCTAACAATCTCCCCCTTTTTGATGATAACAAAACATAGGAAATTTTGTTCAATAAAATGGATAAATATATAACTCCCCTTGAGATAAAGAATCTCCCCCTGAAATGAATACTCTAATAGAAGAAAATACTTCCCTTTTTGCATGAGTATACTTTTCAAATTAAGAGCCTGGTTAAAAACCTCTGGTTAGAATCCTGGTTAGAATATACTTTCCAGAATCAAAGCTTGGTAATAGCTTGATTTGATTTCTAGAACCAGAGCCTGCTTTACTCTTACTGATTTTCTTTCCAGGAACAGAGCCTGGTTTATTTTCCATAATCAGAGCCTGGTTAACTTCTAGGATCAGAGCCTGGTAATCAGAACCTGGTTTGAATTATCAGAGCCTGGTAAACCTGGTTTGAATAAAAGTCTGGTTTGGGGATTCTCAGGGTAACTTCAATGAATTTTGTCAGATGATACGTTATAGTTCTGAAAGACTAAAATTCAATGTTAGTTATAAATTATTATGTATGAATTTCATTTTAGTAACTGTTTATATTTGAACAAACAGAATTTCTTTTTCTCCCCCTTTTTGTCATAATCAAAAAGTAAAACTTTTTAAGAAAGAAAAGATTAACGAAGAAAAACAATATAAAAGCAGATAATGAAACATCCAACTTCATAGATAAATAAAATCCAGAAAACATTCAGAGAAAACAACAAGATAACAAAACACAACAAACATGTGCACAAACATAACAGAAAAAGAAACTAAGTTTGGCGAGAGGCTATCAACTTCAGAAGATCTGTAATATGAGAATTAGATTCCTCTTGTTTAGACATCCAAGTCTTAATATCATCTGTTGTTTGTTCTTGCTTGACCATCCATGTCCTGATCTCTTTGTTGCTGGCTTCTAGCAGAGCAAACTTTTCTTCTAGATCTGGTCTTTTAGTCTTGATCTCAGAAGAAGCAGGTGCTGATGCAAATTCAGTAGCAGGAGCACTATCAGTGACCATTGCAAATGCAGGTTCTTGAATCTCAGAAGTAGAAGCTTGTTCCACAATCATCAGAGTTGATTGATTTGGCACAACAGTTTCGTCAGCAACAGCTGCTTCTGGAGGAGTATCTTCAGAAATAGGATCATTAGCAGGAGCATCTTCCAGAGCCATAACTTGAGGTCTACTCATGTTCAGAAAAGTCTGTCTGATTACTTAAGCAAATTTTACCTTTGCATCATCAGAGCAAATGGTGCGAAGATTTGAAGCAACAATGTTGAATCTTGAGATGAATCTGTCCCAAGTAGCTTCAGAAGCATCTGGATTCACACTTGACTAACAATATTTCTTCACAGAGGATATCCACACATTCATTTCCTTCTTGAAGCCATCAAAGAGCGTACCAACACCCATTCTAGGTTTAGGTCTTAGGAAGTTTTCTAGAGAGGGTGTTTTTGGTTGTTTTGGTGGGGATGGTATTGCAAAGGTTGGGATAATGAACAGAGGCCGAGGATATGGAGTAGAAGATGTTTGGCCAGATGATTCAGCAGAATCTTAAGTTTTAATGTAAAAGTGTTTAAGTTTGAGTCCAGAGGGAAGGGGATCAGAGGGATGAGGTTTGAAAGAAGTAAAGGAAACAAACTCAGATGATCTTGGTTCATAGCCACGTAGTGAGGGTGGTGAGTTTACTTCTGGGGGAACATCAGATTCAGACGACTCAGATGATGCAGAAGAATGACATGATGTTGAAGAGGCATTAAACACCTTCTTCAAAGGTTGAACGTCAAGAACCTCAGAATCAGATATGAATGATTCAGAAGGTTGGTGTTGTTATGGTTGAGGAATAGTTGGTTGTGGATTAGATGGGATGGGTTGTTCTGGTTGTGGTTCAGGTTGTTGTGGAGTAGGTTCTTCTGGTAGTGGTTGTTGTTCCGGTTCTTGTGGTGATGGTTTTGGTTCTGCTAGTGTTGGTTCTGTAGGTTTTGAAGTTTGTGATTCTGGTCGGGGAATTTCAGATTTTTGTTGTGGTGAAGAATTTTGTTTATCGGAGGGGGGAATATCAGATGGTTGAGAATGTGTTGGTTCAGAGTTATACTTTTAAGATGGAGTTGCTTGTGGTTGGGGTACAGATGGAACTATAACAGAAGGTTTCTTAGGTTTAGAAACACGAAGAGGAAAAGGTGAAGGTGATGGTATGGGTTCATGGAGAGTTTGATAAGATGTAAGTAACTCTTTGAAGTTTGCAGAATAGAATCTAAACTTGCCTCTGGAGGATTAACCTTTTGCTTCTTGACCCTTTTGGGTTTGACAGCAGCAGCTTCACCAGTAGCCTTCCTTTTGGGTTTTGAAGATCCTTCTTCAACAACCTTTCTCTTCTTCTTGTGTCTGGCCTCATAAAGATCTGGTGCAGGTTCACCTGCTTTCTGAATCAGATTTGCTGGTAGAGGGGTTCCATCCTTCAGACATGTTGCAATGTACTCCAGAATTATTTCCCTTGGTTAATTAGCGAAGAAAATAGGAAAATTATCCACTGGTATCCTTCTTTTAGTGACCTCTTCAGAATTTATTTGATTTGGTGCAGAAGTGAGTTCTTCAACAACTTTCATTCTCTGAAGACTCTTCCCATTCAGAGGTTTTCCTATTACAGAAGCTAACTCTTCCTTCATTCCAGCTTCTACCAAATGTCCAACCAGACCATTCTCAGTCAGAATGTCTGAAATGAGTCTTCCCATTGGAATCCAGTTCCTCATCTTTTGATGTTTGGTTCTGACCTCTTCCCTTGACTGTTTTACATGTGTCCACAAATGATTAAAAAGAAGATATGGCAGATCCACCTTTGTGCTCTGACTCAGACAGTATATAAAGTACATCTGATCAGTGTTTACATAGTCAGGAGAGTTAGAGGACTTCCTGTGGTGAATGCAACCCATAAAGATCTTGGCCCAGATCCTGTAGTTAGGCTTCAGATCTTTCACCTTGTTAGAAGCTTTTCCAGATGAGCAAATTTCCCTATACACATCAGTCATATCCATACACCCAGCTGGTAGATTAGTAACTCCATTAGTTTCTTCATATCCTATGAGTTTCCTTATCAGATCTTCAGTAATGATGATTTCCTTACCCAGAACATATGAGACAATGAACTTAGGGCAAGTAGAAGCATGGATCCAAAATTCCTTTACGAGACAAGGATAAATTGGTCCCATCAGCCTATCAAGGAACTTAGTCCAGCATATGAGACAATGGGACGACTATCAAGGACTTAATCCACTATATTCAAATAGATTACAGTGTCAACCACTAAGAACAACTGTCTTAGTCGTCTCAAGAAATCCTGACCACAACTTGGTCTTCTTAAGGAACCTTTTACAAATAAATGTAAACTAACAAGTATTTAAGTTGCTTCTAGAAAGCTATATCACAAACTGTGATTTTTACACTTAGATTAAGAACGAATAAAAACTATTCAGCTTTGAGTAAGAAAGATTGTATGAGAGTTGTTGAATAATTTCAATGAGTTTGTCAATAATTTGTTAACCTTGAAGAGATGTTGAAGACGTCCTTTTATAGTGCTGAAAGTCCAATGCTTGAAGACTGTGCAAGTAGAGTAGTTGTAGCCTTTTGTCTTCACATGACTTTTCCTTTCTCAGAAGTGGAATGTTCAGAGAAATGCCTTTTTCCTGAATCCTTGTGTCTATCACAAATAAGGAATAGTTCCGTTGGAGAGGACGTTGAGAATAGTACCAAGTCTATTCACGTGCTGACATCTTTTCAAACGTAAACAACATCAGATCCTCTGATGTGCTTCTTTTTCTTCAGATCAGATTCAATGATATCAGAGTTGCAGCAACAGTGCTTCAGCGTGAGTGATCTGATTAGAGCATACTTGTTTATCAGAGCCTCTGTACTTGCAGCGTAAAGTACATTCAGAGTCTTTTGAAACAATGCTTTAAACTCTTCATACAAACTCTTCAGCTATGCTTCAGATGCTTCTGCAGCTTCTGCTTTAGAGTCTTCTGCAGCTTCTCATGCTTCTGCAGCTTCTGCTTTAGAGTCTCTTCTGGCAGCGCTCAGAGTCTTCTGATGACTTGCTTCTGATGCTTCAGAGCTTTGCGTAGTATACTGTTCAGATGCATTTTTGCTTCCATAAGAATATTTATTTTAATATCTGAAACAAAAACACTAGAACAAAATTAGAGTATATATTTTCTTAATACAAAATTTCATTAGAATTATCATAAAAACATAGAGATAATATTAAACACCAATCTGTGTTCTAACATGGTCGACGTCAGTGTGTTGTCAAGGACACCTTGGTTCCTTGGATTCAGTGTGACATTTTGTCTCCCCAGCAAAGTAGATTGTGATTTGCCTTCCCCTCTGAGTCTGCTGTTTCTTTGTCTCTCATTATAATCTGTTGTTACGCGTCATTGAGCATTTGCATCATATCATGCATTTGCATTTAGCATATCTTTGTGGGTCATGTTTGATCGACTGTTGTTTTTGCTTCTAAGTCCATTTATAACTGGCAATCTTTCGTGTCTGTTGTGGTTGTCGTCCACCTTTGTCTCCCGCAGAGTCGCTTGGCTCCCCTTTCGAGAGTTTTGGTTATCACCAAGCCTTTTTAGATCAGTCGTTACTTCTATCTTTAAAGCTTTGGTTGTTACTAATTTCCCTTGTATTCTAGTTGTTACTAGCCCCCTATTGTTTTTGCTTGTCTGGTCGTCTCCAAATTTCCATATGAAGTCTAGTTGTAACTAGCAATTTCTAGTAGAAAATTCAATTATCATTAACGTTTGTTGTCTGGTAGTTACCAGTATTACCTTGTGAGTCTAGTTGTTACTAGTCCCTTAAATAGTTGTTGCTATTTGGTGGTCACCAACCTTTTCCCATGAAGTTTAGTCGTTGCTAACTCCCTCAAAGTCCATTAATGTTTTGATTAGAATTGTTTAAAATCCAGATGTCATTGATATTGTTAATCTGGTCGTTACCAGACTATTTGAAGTCTAGTTGTCACTAACAATCATTGTTTAAAATCTAATTGTTATTGGTATCACCAATTTGGTTGTTACCATATCCACCTTAGAAATCCAATAATGTTTTGACTGAAATTTTATGTAAAATCCAATTTTTATTGGTATTACCAATTTGGTTGTCACCATATCCGCTTGAAGTCAAGTAATGTTTTGACTGGTGTTCTGTGTAAAGTCCAATTGTTATTGGCATTTCTGATTTGGTCGTCACCATATCTGTTTGAAAGTCCAATAATATTTTGATTGGCCTTGTTTTAAAGTCCAATGGTTATTGGCATCACTATCTGGATAGTCAGCAATCCCCAGAAAGCCCAGTAGTTACTCACATTGTTTAAAATCCAATTGTTATGGTTGATTGGGTTGTCACCATATCTGTGTGAAAGTCCAGTAATGTTTTAACTAACATTATTTAAAGTCCAATTGTTATTGGCATGTCGATTTTGGTCGTTACCAATCTCCTTGAAAGTTCAGTAGTTATTGGCACTGTTTAAAATCCAATTGTTATTGGTATCATCAATCTGGTTGTCACCAGTTCGATAAGTCTAGTCGTCACTAACATCGTTTAAAGTCCAACGGTTATTAGCAATGTTCACCTAATCTTGATCTTAGGTGGTTGGTTGTTACCAACATCCCTGGTGAAGCTTGTAACACCCTTTTTCTACCCCAAAACTATCAAGGCAAATATAACACAGAAATTAGAGTGAATAAATAAATCTCATTAAAAAGCCACTAAAAGGGCGTACATTTCTCAAAGTCGTCAAAATAGGTCCATACTCCGTAGCTACGAGTTTTTCCCAAAGTACATCAAAACATCATAAACAGCGGAACTCAAAGCATAAATCAAATTTTTCCTCAAAAAGGGAAATTAATCAAAATAACTTCAACAGTATAAAATCAACTCAAGGAACCCAACCCGATGTTACATATCAGAGCAAGACCCTCTAGGCTGACCAAAAGACTAAAACACTCAAAAACTTTAAAACTAACTCCTCGCCAACGTCCACGGCTAAACTGGATCATCTGCACGTTACCCACGTAGAGGTAACATTCAAACAGGTAGGGTGAGTAAAAAAATTCATAATAATCAATGTATAACAATTAATGCATAAACGACATCATAATTATATTCAACACATTCATATTACTCAAATATGCCTCAAAGGCCACAACGTCGTAATCCATACCAAAAAGACTCATAAATGCAATGCGACACAACTCAATGCATGTGGTACCAATCATCACAGCACGATGGACACTGGGCCATCAACCCTCCATAGATCCCCATCAATAGGATCGATTCTACTAGAGAACCGGAGCACATCAAAGTACTTCTTATCCGCACAGTGGGATTGAAGCCAAAGTAATCGAGGTCCTGAACAGACGTCCGGATGCATATGAATGCATGATGCACACGTCACAATAATCCTCATAATAACATTATAGGTGCATCATCATTCATCATATTCTTCATATTTATCATATTCATCAAACGTCATAACTCATCCACATAGTCATCATCATCACATAAATCGTCATATTCCACATAACTCATGTTATCACATAATTCATCATAATAATCATCATCATCACATAAATCATCATATCCCATGTTATCACATAATTCATCATAATAATCATCATCATCACATAAATCATCATATCCTCACATACAAATCACATATTAGCTCATAGTCATCCTCATATTAGCCCATCATATTATTACATATTATCACACATTAATTCATAATACTACCACATATTATCCCATATTAATTCCTCAAATTATACTCGCGGTAATCCTCACACTATCGCCTATCAATCACATAATTCCTCACTGTCATATTCATGTTAACTCATCTCAGAAATCCCATAATCAAACATCAAGGCATCGCTGCAAAACGATCAAATTTTGCGAACTCTGTTACGTTCGCTGGCTTGCTCGCTAGGCGAGTCGGTAGCGAGTCTTCGTTGGCATGCTCACTAGGCAAGTCTGTGGCAAGTCGTCGCTGGCATGCTCGCTAGGCGAACAGTGCGATGACAGCAAAAATATGATACGATCAGAACTTATTTTTACCTAAAAACTCATACGATTCACACACCCCATGCCCCCAAAACATCCCTAAATCATCCCTAAGGTCATACGGCGATAACGACACAAAATCTATGGTTTGTTAGGCCAACCCGATAACATTTTCAATTCCTAAATCACTATTTCCTTGCAATTGCTCTGAGTACATCAGAGCTACTCACATTTGTACATTTCTATTCCTACAGGGTCAAACATATCACAACCCAAGGTTTTGGCCCCGAAGGCCTAAGGTTTCCCTTCTCATGTCAATATTCAGTGTTACATACCATTACCCCTAACCTCAAAGCCTTATCATCAAATTCCCTATTTTACCACAACCAACCCAAAATACCTTAAATCATAAACCAACCATAAACACATCTAAAGGCATACATAGAGAATCATGAACAGCGATACTCCCCATACCTTAGTCGATTCGCAGCTTTCACGATTAACTTTGGGATCTTCTTCCTCAACCTTTCCTTCAGAGCTCTGGCCACCAAACTTTCACGGTTAACAAAATGAATTCTAATTTCCCTTCAGAACTCAATTTTGTCAACCTAGTCTTGTGTCTCACAAATTGGGCTTTTCCCTCATTACCCTTACTAACTCCCTCAAATGCCCAAATTGCTCTTATTCCACTTATATTCAATTTAATTAATAATAATACTAATAAATTAATATTATATGCTATTAATCAAATAAATACCCAAAAATGCACATTTTTTCAATATTCACAAAACCACTGGAAATTCACCGAAAAATGAACATTCTCAATTAAATAATTAATTAACATATTCCGATTAAATTTGCGGTGTTACAACTCTCCCCCACTTAAAAGAATTTTCATCCTAAAAAATTACCTGCAGAAAGTAGAGTCGGATACGACTCCTTCATCTGATTTTCACGTTCCCAAGTCCAACTTTCTCCAGCTGGTCCTCCCCACAATACCTTCACCAAGGTGATCTCTTTACCTTGTAGCTGCTTCACTTCTCGTTCGTCAATTCGAACAGGCAATGCCTCAATAGTCAAATTATCTCGCACTTGTACATCATCCATCTGAATCACATGCGACGGATCTGGAATGTACTTCCTCAACTGAGACACATGAAACACATCATGCAAATTCACGAGCGACAGCGGTAAAACAATCCGATAGGCTACTTCCCCCACCTTCTATGAAATCTGATATGGACCAACAAAATGTGATGTGAGCTTTCGAGACTTCAAAGCTCGACCAACACCAGTTACTGGCGTAACTCTCAGAAACACATGATCTCCCTCTTGGAATTCAAGTGCTTTCCTCCTCTTATCATGGTAACTCTTCTAACGACTCTGTGAAACTTTCATCTTTTCACGAATCATCTTGATCTTTTCAGTTGTATCTTGCAAAATTTTAGGTCCGAGCACAGCACTCTCGCCTGATTCATACCAACACAACAGAGTCCTACACCTCCTACCATACAAAGCCTCATATGGTGCCATCCCGATTCTAGAATGATAATTGTTATTTTAGGTAAACTCAACCAAAGACAAATAACTATCCCACGATCCACCTTGATCCAAAACACAGGCTCTCAACAAATCCTCTAAAGACTGGATAGTTCTCTCTGTCTATCCATCCGTCTGCAGATGATAGGCAGAACTCAACGTCAACTTAGTACCCAAAGCTGCCTACAAACTCTCCCAAAGCCTCGATGTAAATCTCGGATCTCTATCAGACACAATACTCGACGGAACACCATGCAACTTCACAATCTGCTCAATATATAATTCGGCAAACTTCTACAATGAATAATTGACCCTCATCGGTACAAAATGAGCTGATTTAGTCAATCTATCAACAATTACCAAAATCGAATCATATCCCTTCAACGTCCTCGGCAAACTTGTCACAAAATCCATATAAATACTATTCCATTTCCATTATGGAATACTCAATGGTTGCATCAGACTCGACGGGCTCTGATGTTCAATCTTTGACTTCTGACAAGTCAAACAAGCATACACAAATTCAACAATTTCCTTCTTCATACTAGGCCACCAAAATAACTTCTTTAAATCTTGATACATCTTTGTGGCACCAGGATGAATACTCAACCCGCTTCTGTGACCTTCCTCAAGAATGCTCTTCTTGATTTTTGGCACATTGGGAACACACACTCTATCTCTGAACCTCATCACACCATTCTCATCAATTCGAAAATCACCTCTGTTACCTTGATTAATTAACGTGAGACGATCCACCAAAATTAAATCAGATCTCTGACCTTCTCTGATCTCTTGGAGAATACCATTAGTCAGCTTCAACATACTCAGTTTCACACTGTTAGGAGTCTCTTCACAAATCAAACTCATATCTCTGAATTGCTCAATCAGTTCCAACTCTCGAACCATAAGCATCGACATATGCAAGGACTTCCTACTCAACGCATCAGCCACAACATTAGCCTTACCCGGATGGTAACTCAATTCAAAATCATAATTTTTCAGAAGTTCAAGCCATCTCCGCTGCCTCATGTTCAACTCTTTCTGATCAAACAAATACTTCAGACTCTTGTGATAATTGAACACTTCGAATCTGGACCCAAATAGATAATGTCTCCAAATCTTCAACACAAACACCACAGCGGCCAACTCTAAATCATGCGTAGGATAATTCTGTTCATGAACCTTTAATTGTCTAGAAGCGTAAGCAACAACCTGACCGTTCTGTATCAATACACCTCCAAGGCCCATCTTCGACGCATCACAATACACCACAAAGGACACACTCGGATTTGGAAAAATCAACACTGGAGCAGTCGTCAACTTCTTCTTGAGTTCTAAAAAACTCTTCTCACAAGAAACATCCCACACATAAGCTTGACCCTTTCGAGTCAATTGAGTTAATGGCAACGCCAACTTAGAAAAGCCTTCTATAAACCTGCGATAATAACCAAGCAACCCAAGGAAACTTCGAATCTCAGTAGCAGACTTTGGAGTTTCCCACTGCAACACAACATCAATCTTCGACGGATCCACAAATTTCCCTCCACTAGAAATCACATGGCCAAGGAAACTCACTTCCTTCAACCAAAACTCACACTTAGACAACTTGGCATAATGCTTCTTGTCTTTCAAAACTTGCAATACAACTCTAGATGTTGCGCATGCTCTTCTTTAGACTTAGAATATATCAAAATATCATCAATAAACACCACCAAAAACTGATCCAAATAAGGATGGAAAATCCTATTCATATACTCCATGAATACGCCAGGTGCATTCGACACTCCAAACGGCATTACAGTATACTCATAGTGTCCATATCTCGTCCTGAAAGCTGTCTTCGCAATATCATCAGGCTTAACACGAATCTGATGATAACCATACCTCAAATCAGTCTTGCTAAACACACAAGCACCCATCAATTGATCCATTAAATCATCAATCCTCGGAAGTGGATATTTATTCTTAATCGTCACTTTATTCAACTGCCGATAATCCACACACAATCTCATACTACCATCTTTCTTCTTCACAAACAACATAGGAGCACCCCACGGAGAAACACTCGGTCGAACAAACTTCTTCTCAAGCAAATCTTCCAACTATTTCTTCAATTCCCCTAACTCAGATGCAGACATCCGATAAGGAGCCATCGATACAGGACTAGTTCCTGGTATCACCTCAATAGTAAACTCTACCTCACCCTCAGGAGGTAGGTCATTCATGTCGTCTGGAAACACCTCAGGAAATTCCCGAACAACTGGTAGCTCCACGCCCACTACTTCACAATCCACTTGAAGCGAAGCAAACAAAGCAAACATCTTAGCCTCATCTTCTAAGAGCCCTTCCACTTGCTTAGCGGATACAAACATTAACTCTCCACCATCACCAAACTCAGGAAATCTCACAGTCTTAATATAACAATCAATGTGAACATAGTTGTACTCCAACCAGTTCATCCCAAGGATAACATCAATTTGATTCAAAGGTAGACAGACCAAGTCCATCACAAAGTTCCTATCATAAATAGTCAAAGGGCAGTTCAAACAGACTAAAGCAGTAGTCACAGAACCATTAGCCGGGGTATTAATAACCATACTCTCACTCATAGCAGACAAATTCAAATTCAACCTCTTAGCACATTCAAGCGAAATAAATGAATGAGTAGCACCAGTATCAATTATAGCAATCAATTCAACATCATTAACAAAACAAGTACCTTTGATCAAGTTATCTGTCTTGGCCTCTTCTGCACCACTCAAAGCAAACACTCTGCCACTTGTGTGAGCAGCAGTAGCAGTCTTCTTCGGCTGCTGACACTGGGTATTGATATGCCCCTTCTCTCCACAATTGAAGCAAGTCGGAGCTTCGTCTTTGCAGTCATTAGCCCTATGACCCCTCTTGCCGCAACAATGACAAATCAGTGCTTTACAATTCTCAACACGGTGGTCTTGTTCGCCACACTTATAACACTTCCCTAGATCAGTAGCCGCTCCCCCACTTGGCTTTTTCCCATCAGAAGCCTTCTGCTTTCCTTTATCACCAAAATTCACATACGGTTTTTCCCTGAACTGACTTTTCTCTTTCTTCTCACTCAACTGCTTGTAGTGAGTAGACCGAGCTCGGTTATCTTCATCATAAATTCTGCTCTTGTTTACTAGTTCCGAAAACCGACGAATCTACTGATACCCAATTCCCTTCTTAATCTCTGGTCTCAAACCATTCTCAAACTTGAGACACTTTACCGCATACTCAGACAAAACTTGACCAAAGACTCAAACTTTGCCGCATACTCAGCCACAGTCATATTACCTTGTTTCAGCTCAAGGAACTCCACCTCTTTCTTCCCCCGAACATCATCAGGAAAATACTTTCTCAGAAACTCTTCTTTAAACACAATCCAAGTTATTGCAATGCTCGCATCTTCTAATCTTTGGAGGGTGTTATCCCACCAGTCCTCAGCCTCCTCTGCCAGCATATGCGTACCAAAATGTACCTGCTGCGCATCAGTGCACGCCATAACTCAGAAAATCTTCTCAATCACTTTCAGCCACTTCTGCGCACCATCCGGATCATGAGTACCCACAAAAATCGGCGGATTGTTCCTCTGAAACTTTCCTAAAGCCCGAAACTCATCTGGAGGTCCACCATTCTGAGCCATCACTTGGGCAAGTGATTCCAGCGCATCAGCAATAACACAATCATTCCTTCCTGCCATCTACAACCACCAACAAGGTTAGAAGGAAACAACTCATCGATAGCGTTCTCACACTATCGACTGACAGGGGATTAACAACATAAACACTTGGCCGGACGGACCGACCTGCTCTGATACCACTAATGTAACACCCTTTTCCTACCCCAAAAATATCAAGGCAAAATAACACAGAAATCAGAGTGAATAAATAAATCTCATTAAAAAGCCACTAAAAGGGTGTACATTTCTCAAAGTCGTCAAAATAGGTCTGTACTCCGTATTCCATACCAAAAAGACTCATAAATGCAATGCGACACAACTCAATGCATGTGGTACCAATCATCACAGTGCGATGGACACTGGGCCATCAACCCTCTATAGATCCCCATCAATAGGATTGATTCTACTAGAGAACCGGAGCACATCAAAATACTTCACATCCACACAGTGGGATTGAAGCCAAAGTAATCGAGGTCTTGAACCGAAGTCCGGATGCATATGAATGCATGATGCACACGTCACAGTAATCCTCATAATAACATCATAGGTGCATCATCATTCATCATATTCGTCATATTCATCATATTCATCAAACGTCATAACTCATCCACATAATCATCATCATCACATAAATCGTCATATTCCACATAACTCATGTTATCACATAATTCATCATAATAATCATCATCATCACATAAATCATCATATCCCATGTTATCACATAAATCATCCTAATAATCATCACCATCACATAAATCATCATATCCTCACATACAAATCACATATTAGCTCGTAGTCATCCTCATATTAGCCCATCATATTATCACATATTATCACACATTAATTCATAATACTACCCCATATTATCCCATATTAATTCCTCAAATTATACTCGCGGTAATCCTCACACTATCACCTATCAATCACATAATTCCTCACTGTCATTCTCATGTTAACTCATCTCAGAAATCTCATAATCAAACATCAAGGCATCACTACAAAATGATCAAATTTTGCAAACTCTGCTACGTTCGCTGCCTTGCTCGCTAGGCGAGTCGGTAGCGAGTCTTTGTTGGCATGCTCGCTAGGCGAGTCTGTGGCGAGTCTTCGCTGGCATACCCGCTAGGCGAACAGTGCGATGACAACAAAAATCTGCTACGATCAGAACTGATTTATACCCAAAATCTCATACGATTCACACACCACATGCCCCAAAAATATCCCTAAATCATCCCTAAGGTCATACAGCGATAACGACACAAAATCTATGGTTTGTTAGACCAACCCGGCAACATTTGCACTTCCTAAATCACTATTTCCCTGCAATTGCTCTGAGTACATCAGAGCTACTCACATTTGAACATCCCTATTCCTACAGGGTCAAACATATCATAACCCAAGGTTTTGGCCCCGAAGGCCTAAGGTTTCCCTTCTCATATCAATATTCAGTGTTATATACCATTACCCATAACCTCAAAGGCTTATCATCAAATTCCCTATTTTCCCACAACCAACCCAAAATACCTTAAATCATAAACCAACCATAAACACATCTAAAGGCATACATAGAGAATCATGAACAACGATACTCCCCATACCTTAGTCGATTCACAACTTTCACGATTAACTTTGGGATCTTCTGCCTCCAACCTTTCCTTCAGAGCTCTGGCCATCAAACTTTCACGGTTAACACAAATGAATTCTAATTTCCCTTCAGAACTCAATTTTGCCAACCTAGTCTTGGGCCTCACAAATTGGGCTTTTCCCTCATTACCCTTACTAACTCCCTCAAATGCCCAAATTGCTCTTATTCCACTTATATTCAATTTAATTAATAATAATACTAATAAATTAATATTATATGCTATTAATCAAATAAATACCCAAAAATGCACATTTTCCAATATTCACAAAACCACTGGAAATACACCGAAACATGAATATTTTCAATTATATAATTAATTAACATATTTTGATTAAATTTGGGGTGTTACAAAGCTTAGGAAGTTTTGGTTGTCACCAACATCTCCGATTGTTTCCTGAAGATCATGTTTGAACTCTTCGTTATAATGAAATTCTCCGCTTTGGATTATTCCCCGGTGGAGATTTTTGTTCCTTCCCCGTGGAGATTTTTGTTTCCTACCCCTATTGGGAGATTATTTCCTCTAGAGTGTCACACTAGTCATGTTTGGACCTCGCGCCTGATCAATTTAGATTTCCTCGGTTTGTTTCAACTTCCTTAGTGTTGTTGACTCTCCCCAGCGAATGATTATTCATTGTGTGGGCTTTCTTCTGTTTGCTTGCGTATTTTTCTACATCTTGTATTGGTGCATTTCTTACCATAAAGCATCATTGTAGAGTTCATGGCATGACAGAACTTGCATGAGTTTTGTCGTCCTTAGCATACCATTGCATCTAAGGGATAGAATTTTCGGTTTTCTATATTTAAATACCTTTCACCATGATTTTATAGGGATTGTCATCTCTCATACCATCTGGTAAAGCTATTTAAATAGGGGAAACTGTCATACCCCAAGTTTTGACCTCTAGATTCCATTATCATTCTTGGAGCATCACACATTGTTTCCTAACACTAACTTTGTTTTAAGCTTGTTGTTCTTGAAGTTCATCTGAATTAGGGTTTTGCACCTGTAAAATCAAGAGGATTATTGCTTGATCAATCAATGTTTTGGATTGATCATCATCAAATCAAGTTCCCATACATTCAAGGAGCTTATATTCAACAAGAATCAAGTGTTAATTGATCTTACTACAAGGCAATTGAAGCCCAATTTAATTTGGCCCCAAATTAAGGTTTTTTCAAAAAAAGTCAAATGTGCCTTTGACTTTTGATTCAAGCATAATCCCAAGCCTTGGAATACGATTCAACATGTTGATATACACCATTGAAGCCTATATATGATGTTTGACAAGTCTCAAGATGCAAATTCATTAAAAATCACACAGTTGAATTCATCTGATTCAAAATTCATCTGACAAAGTCAACTCTTTAACTTTTAGGGTTTTTGGTTCAAATTGGAGCATCCAAGCCAAATTTCATCAAAATATGTTCAATCAATGAGTTTGATCATGAGAAATCAAGATTTGAGAGGTGTTGCAGTGAGGATCAAATGTCAAGCTATTAATTAACTTGAATCGCAAATCTGTAAATATTCACCACCGAGCTTTGATTTATCCAAAGGCAAGGTTAAAGAACAAGAAAACCTAATTTCACTGTAGAAACAATGCGGGAGATCTAGGGTTCGGGGGTTGTTTATACCTAGGGAAGGTGTTAGCATCCTAAGCATCTGTAGTACTCTACAGGAACCTCTTGTTTAATATCTGTGTTATTTATTAATCTATCTGTTATCTATATGCTAAAGGGTTGAAAGGAGATCTAAGGGGTTAGTCCTAAGTATGCTCGCCAAGACATCACATCTCGTGCCTACGTATCCTGACGGGAATGGAATCAGAGCATTCATAGTTCCCCTCAACGAGGGTGGGGAACTCTTGACTATGGTCAAGATTCCAGGGAGAAGTAAGTGTTCATAATTAAACACTTAAGTGGAGTGCAGCGACTCAAAGTCTAATTTTTAGTTTAAAGATGGGTTAGTATCCATGGCAGGGACTTACATGGAGTGCGGCGTCTCTGATCCTAAGGCTAGGATTAAGGGTAAAAGACATGTTCGTGGCAGGAACTTATACGTGGAGTGCGGCGGCTCCGGTCCTAGAGCTAGGATAAGTGTAAGGATTTAATGTTTTTATGTTATGACGTGGTAGCCAACGAGACTGGATTGTTTCCTTTGGAATTTTATATAAGCATCAAATAATGGAAGGAATTCATCAAGCATATACGTCTTAGAAAAACGAGACCTACAAAATCCTACTTAGAAATTCCAACAATATATCAACCATAATTTAACTAAAAAATATATGAAGTTAATTCACGAAACTACTCTTAACCATCATTCATCAACGAATTGCAGACTTAAATAATAAAAGAAAAATCCAAACTTAACTCGAAGACCACACATCAAAATAATCTGACATCGAAATTTACATTAAGCACAAATTCAAATATCAAACAATAAAATTAAAACTAGCGTTGACGTCACTAAATTAAGTAACTATTAAAAGGTTCAATGTCCACATTAATCAAACTCCACATATAGACTAAACCAAAATTGAATTAAATTCATAAAAAATAAAAAAAAATAAAAAAATGAAAAAGTAAGTAAGTAAATAAATAGTGACATAAACAATAATACAAATAATAATGGTAGTCCTACTTCAAGGTTAAAAAAAAGAAAAAAAAACTTTTCTGGGTAAGTATCATTCCACTCAGTGATATAACATCACAACTTTGTCGCTACTGCGAAAATAAGGTGCCGGCAAAAAAGAAGAGTCGCCACCTTTCGTTATTTATCCCTCAGAACGGGAAAGGAAATGATCGGAAAAACCTGACGAAAAGGTATAAGACAAGGTCAGCGCAACCAATGTCTGGATTCGGGAGTCAGTTACGCAAGGGGAAGGTATTAGCACCCCTTACGTCCATCGTACTCGATGGGATCCACGCTTGTTGTGTTTATTTGACGGGTTGATTATATCTATCTACGCTAAAAGTCTGGTCTGAAAAGAAAAGAAACTGACTCGGCAGAACACAGTAGTTCTATGCCTACGTATTCCCGTCTGGAACGAGAAATCAGAGTCAACGTAGTTCGCCTAACTACGGGTTACGGGGGAAGGTTGCTCGCCGAGATATCGCATCTCATGCATACGTACTTTCACACGGCGTGAAAGATCAGAGCAAACGTAGCTCGGGACAACGAGAGACACAGGTTTGTCTTTTTTATCCGAGTAGGGTTAACAGACGGTTCCAGCAGTTTGGTGTATGCAGCTCGCTCAACAGAGACTTAGGCGTTTACCGTTTGTGGTAGAACCGAGAGTTAACAAAACTCTCCTTCTGAAAAAGGGTTTCCAAGAATTAAAGGTCCCAAAGGACAAAAAGATGTTTGATCTTTGTTTTCTATTTTTAAAAGAAGTGTCTTTTTATGGATGTTTGCAACTGATATCGCACTAGAGACTATGACCTGAGAGTGAATGCGTCGCATGTCACCCAAAGGGTACCATACTAAACATCCAAACTGTTGGAAAGAAACTCTCCAACAACCCTTTCTCAAGTAGCTTAAGGCTCATAGCGTACGACATCAATTAACCTTTATTACTGTATCTTGATTTGTTTGAAGATGAGAAGAGAAAGGACGCACTAAAGGGGAACTGATCCAGTCCTAAAGTTGTCATACAAAGTTGATCCTATGATTGAGGTTAGGAGGGAACTACCTAATGTTATCATGCATGGTTAGAACCCTAATGTCTGTCATAACTTCTCTTGAACAAGAGAAGTCAGAGTTCCTAGGGGAACATGGCAAAGGAAAGCAACAACAGAAGAAATTAACTATAAAGAAACAACTGTAAATAAAATGCATGCAATGCAACAAACAAGCAGAAGGAGCCAAGCTCAACTTCTAGAGCAAGTAATCCTAAAGGCAACACACAAAGCACAGGCAAGGGAGGCCGACTCAACCTTAAACCAGCAAGCAAATCCAGATAATAACAATCAAGCAGATGGAGCTAGACTCAACCTCTAAATGCAGACAAGCAAAGGGAGCTAGTCTCAACCTTTAGGATGCCCTTAGGCCTAGAAACATCTACATGAAGCCTAGTCTAATGCAACACACCAAGCAGTCACAAAAGCAACAGTCAAGCAAATAGGAAACACAGCAGACAAGAATAGCAGAGAAACAGCTCAACAGCAAAGCAGATAAACAGCCAAAACAAACAATAGTCTGCAAGCAACTCCAAGCCCAAGCCATCTTCAAGAGAAGGAAAGCTCCATCTTCAAGCTCCAACAATAGAGAAGAGAGTTAACATCAAGATTATTGACTGATGATGGGAAGCAGGGTGGAAACCAAGGGAATCCATCCTGGCACTCAACCAAACATATGAGATAGGCCTCCTCAAAGGTTCTACCTCTTGTGAAATACCACACATCCTTCCAAAGGAAATACGAGGCTTCCACATAGGGACCTTGAATCATAGGATGGGAATGGAAAGCAATCAAAGCAATCCGTGTTTATTTGAAGAAAGAGAAAGCAAACTAGGCTCTTCCTAAACTCTAATTGAACAAGCTCAAAGAAAGCTACTAAATGAAGGTCTAAACACCAAAACCAAACACCACAATCAAGCAAACAGAAGCTTCTACATGTCTAAAGCACCATCCCAAAAGAAAGGAAATTTTATCTTATGCTATTGGTCACCATTGAAGTCAATCTAAAGGAAAGGTCAAGTTAGAAGCACATTAAAACTAGCCTAAGTACTAAATCAAATTAAAATACCAAAACTACTTCTAAAATCCTATAAGATTTTCTAGGGGAACCTAAGAAGGTTAAGGACCTATAGTAGAAAGGTCATGGATCAAATCAAATGGGAAGGTCACCTAAAAAAACCTAGATCACAAGGTATCAAATGAAAACCCTAAAATGGAAGATCTAATGATCCTAATCCAAAACAGAACCTCATTTTATCTAAAAAATCTAAAATAAATCCTATGGGATCATGCATCTCTACACTAATAGCTAGCCAAAAATCTCATCCAAATTCAATACCAAACAACCCATACCAAAATCAACAAAAACATGAAGAAATAAACCAATTTAAAGAAATTTAAAAAATTCAAAAAATCAAATTAAATTGAAAATTGCATGAAAATGAAATGTAACAGCATCATAAAATCAAGAATAAAATCTAGATCATGCTCATATTTTTATGGTATTTTTCTGATCAATATTAGATTTATTATGAATTTTGAAAGAAATAAGCAATTAAAATAAAAGAAAAAGAAATAAAAGAAAATAAAATGCTGAATTAAATCAGAGGCGTTGGATATGTGGACTTGGTATGCTCATCTAAGGGATCTGGTGCTGCCACCTCATAAATGAAACGATGCGTTTCATCTGGTCAAAGGCAATTCTGAGAACAAGTCATGATCGTTAGATCTGATTACAAAGTCTTCGCTCCTGGCAGATCCAAGGGTAGGGAACTCATCTTCCTCGTTTGAATTCTCAGGTGAAGGGAAGATTGCAGCGGTGGCCGGAGATTGACGCCGGTCGTCTTCTCCGGCGAGACATCATGTGAAGGTCACCAATCCTCAATAAAAACTATACAATTCCACCCAAATTTTCACGTAGATCTCAAATCTCACCTTCAATTATCATAATTCCTCATGGATTTTAAAATTCGAACGCAAACAGAAAATTCTCCATAGTTCTGATCATCACCAAACCTCAATCCAAAGCCACAGATCTACTCCTCATGCTTCATAGGTCATTATGAACTATCTAGATCGTGCTAAAACCTCATGATCAGGCCAATTCAAATATAATCAGAAATCACATAGCATCTTAGTTTGTCTCTAAACTTCCAAATTTTGATCCAGAATCCATCTAATCATCTTCCTAAAGCCTAACCACATGTCAATTCTACTTAGATCATGCTAAAATTAGTGCAATCGTGAATTGTTCAAACCTGGTTTGTAGCTTCAAATTGAGGCAGTTATGGTGCTCCTCTTGCTCCAATCTTGTGCAGATACACTCAATGAAGTATGTTGAAGATGCTTGAAGCTTTGAATTGCCTTGAATTGCTCTGAATCATAAATCACGATTTTCACTTTGACTCTTGAAACTCAATCTTCAATCTCTGGCTATGGCACGAAATGAACACCAAAATTGATCTGAATCCATCATGGAACTTATATAGAAGATGTTTGTGGGCTTTGGAGGTCCATTGAAGGCCCAAATCAGAATATCCACATTTCAATTTTCCTTCAAAAACTCAACAATGGAATGCACGAATTCTGGCTGTTTCAACCTTCTAGAAACTTCAATTAGCTTGCCTATGGTCTGGTGAGAGTGTAGAGATCAATTGGAAAGCTTGTTTGCACCTTATGAGCAATCTTTGATGTGTTGCTTATTCATGAAGTAACAAATCAAACCACCATGAAATAAGCCCCAAATGAAAATTATAATAATGCCAAGGTGCTTAGAATGATTTTTCTGATTAAAATGAGTACTCACTTGGCCTTTTTTGAACATACATGAATTAATTTGAATTTTTTCACATAAATTCCTTTTAATCCTCCTTTTGCCAAATTTCTCAAACCAAGTCTCACCCTAAGCCAAATCAATTCATAATGAGTACATGGTTGACTTAAGAACATCATTTTGAACAAGTTTCATATTGAACAAAATTTCATTTGAAGCTTGCAAGATAGTGAAAATGACCTATAATGCCAAATGACCTATAATCTCACTTTCCCAAAATACCCCTAACTTGTAAACCTCATAACTTGAGTTCTACAAATCAGATGGAAGACTTCTAGTACAATTTGGAAAGTTAAGATCAAGACCTACAACTTCCATGTTGGCCAAAAGTTGAGGAGAAACACCCTTCTAGGTCAAACGTTCCTTGGAAGTTGGTTGACTTTTGCAGACAAATTTCACATTCATCTGATGACCTGTAACTTGTCTGGATCATAACTTGAGTTCTATAAATCCAATGGATGACTTCTAGTACTTAAATTAAAGCTAAGAGCATGCTCTACAAGTTTCATGTTGGACACAAATGGAGATGAAACTTGTATCTTGAGATAAGTGGTCTTGAAGTTAGGCACTAAATAGGGGATTTTATCCTGAGAACCCTAGTTTAGCAACTCCTCACACTTTGAACTTTTCCTGGATTGATCTTGGAATATCACCTCATGTATCTCAACACAACTCTCCATGATTACAAAGACTTAGAATTGAGCTTTGATCCTCTTCAATTGCACAGTTGACTTAGGGTTACTCAGGTGAAAACCCTAATTGCAACGCCCTCAACTGTGGCTATCCCTTAGCATGATGACCTGACTGAGCTCCCTCATGACCCTTAAGGCACTCCATGAGCTCTATCCACACTCTATCCAAGATCCAGGCCTCACAATGCACTGATGGTTTTCAATTGGTCATCAGGTTAGGAGATGAACCTTATGCAACCAAACAAACTCCTCAAGAACCCAACCCTTTCTCTGATGACTTTAATGACTTCTCAAGCTTGAATAAAACTCTAGATAGGCTCCCCTTGATATAAAACACACTTGATCCCCTGCTAAATGAACAATGCTATGCTATGCAAATGCTAGAATAATGATATGCTAATGCAATGAAACATAAACCATGTAAGAAAAGGCTAGGCAAATTTTGGGGTGCAACAGACTTCACCTGAGGGATTTCCATCATGAATCTAGTTTCCTTATCAAGGAAGAAAATTTCCACCGGGAAGAACCACCTATGTATTGAGACTTCGAAGGAGATAAAATAAATATCCTCTTCAATGGGGAAGTATGGAGCTAAGACAGCTTATAGGAGAAAGTATAGTAACTTCAGTGAGGAACAAAGATGATTCCACTGGGGAGCGAATAGACATATATCACATGGTGTAAATTGGGGAGATTCTCTGTAGTCTTGAAAATCACTTATGATCACATGATCAGTCCAAGAGTATTGTTAGTTTATGCTTCAATGAGAGTTTTTGCTAAAAATGGTCTAAAAGTGCTTCTGCAACATTAAGACTTCTTGGGGAATAATGATTTCCTTCAGATCTTTCCACAGTTCAAAGCAATTTTATATTCTTTTTAATGCGTTTTGAAAAATAGTTTTACGTTCGAAAACTTTTTCACTTTCAAAATTATTATTTACAAATAACATTTTGCATAACAAGAAAAAGTAGAGAAAACATAAATGGCAAACTTGAATAGGCCAAAAAGTCTGATTTTGTTGAAGAATGGTGGTTTTCTAATAGCAAAGCTCCATGGAGTATTACAATTCAATATTGGCAATAGGGAAAAGGTTATATTGAACCTAACAACACCTACTAACCCTAATAACTAAGACTTCCCAAAATCCAGCTTCTGACAAGAGCGGTTGGATTGGACTTGATCTTCTATAGAGATGAATGTCATCTGATGCAGTGAAATGCCTTTTGTCCCTAACTTTTTCCTGGATCGCCCTTTCGAGTTTTCAATCCACCAGGACACTCATTTTTGCCTAAACCGCCCTTTTGGGTTTTCAGCTTAGCGAGCTCTTATTATTTTTATTTTTATCCCTAATTTTTGCCTGGATCTCCTTCATAGGTTATGATCCATCGGGATACCCATTGTTTCCTAAATTTCCTTTTCTAGTTTTCTACTTAGCGGGTTCTTTAGGCATAACATTTTCGGATTGGATTAGAGTTCACAGGATGTGCAAGCTCTTCACCATCCATTGTTGTGAGAATTAGCGATCCTCCTGAGAAGACTGTCTTCACAACAAACGGACCTTCATAATTAGGCATCCATTTCCCACGCATGTCTTTATGAACTGGTAAGATCTTCTTGAGTACAAGCTCTCCTTCTCGGAATTCTCGAATTCAGACCTTCTTGTCAAATTCCCTCTTCCTCTGTTTCTGGTACAACTGACCATGGCACACTGCAGTCATGTGCTTTTCATCTAGAAGGTTCAACTGTTCAATATATTTCTTGGACCCATTTTGCTTCATCATGCTTCGTTTCCATTAATACCCTTAAGGACGGTATCTCAACTTCAATAGGAAGGACTACATCCATTCCATACACCAATGAGAAAGGGGTTGCCCATGTTGAAGTTCGCACTGAAGTTATGTATCCGTGCAAAGTAAATGGTAGCATTTCATGCCAATCTTTATAAGTCTTTACCATCTTTTGCAGGATTTTCTTGATGTTTTTGTTCGCAGCTTCAATAACTCCATTCATTTTAGGATGATAAGGAGAAGAATTGTGGTGTGAAATCTTGAAACTTTCACACAACTCGTTCATAGTTTTGTTGTTCAAAATAGTCCCATTGTCTGTCATGACCCGACTTGGAGTTCCATAACGGAAGATAATTTATTTCTTGATATAGTGGGCAACTACTTGGTTAGTTATATTAGCGTAAGATGCAGCTTCTACCCATTTTGTGAAGTAGTCAACGGAAACTAAAATGAATCGGTGACTGTTGGAAGCTTTAGGTTCAATTGCCCAAATCATGTCAATGCCCTACATTGAGAAAGGCCACGGTGATGATAAAACATTCAATTGTGTTGGAGGCACGTACACCTTATCAGCATAAATTTGGCACTTATGGCATTTTCTGGCATATTGAATGCAATCAGATTCCATGGTTAACCAGTAATACCCAGCTCTCAAAATTTTCTTTAACATAGCATAACCATTGGCGTGAGTTCCAAATGTTCCTTCATGAATTTCTTGAAGTAGCATGTCTGCTTCACGTCCGTCAACACATCTAAGCAGAACAATGTCGTGGTTTCTTTTATATAACACATCATTGTTTAGGAAGAATTTGGATGTAAATCTTCTCAGAGTCTTTTTGTCAAGAGTTGTAGCATCGGTCAGATACTCTTGGTTTTGCAAATAATTCTTAATATCGTGGAACCATGGCTTGTCATCGGTTTCCTCTTCAACCAGTTGATAGTAGGTAGCCTCAATCTTACGCTCAATTCGAATGAGTGGCGCTTCATTAACCAGTGTAACTTTCCACATCAAGGCTAGCATGGCTAAAGCGTCGACAATATGATTTTCAGTCCTCAGGACATGTTTGAAAGTGATTTTGTCAAAGTATTCAATCATTTCAACAATGTAAGCTCTGTATGGGATTAAATCCTCATCTCTAGTTTCCCATTCACCATTGACTTGGTAGATTACTAAGGCTGAATCTCCATTCACTTCAAGAATTTTGATTCGGAGGTCAATAGTTGCTTCGAGGCCTAGAATGCATTCTTCGTACTCGACAACATTATTTGTACATTCAAAATCTAACCTTGCTGTAAAAGGGGTATAACCACCATTAGGCTTCATCAAGACGGCACCTATGCCATGCCCCTGCGTTCTTCAAACCAAAAGGTATAACTTTATAACAATAGGTTCCCCAAGGAGTAATGAATGTAGTCTTTTCTCTATCGGCAGGGTCCATCTTAATCTGATTATAACCAGAGAAGCCATCCATAAAAGAGAAAACTGCAAAATGGGATGTATTATCCACAAGTTTATCAATATGCGGTAGAGGGAAATCATCTTTTGGGCTTGCTTTGTTCAAATCCCTGTAGTCTACACACGTTTTGACTTTTTCGTCCTTTTTAGGTAGTTTGCAACTGTTAGAAACCCTGCATCAATTTGTTTCTTAACCTCATCTCGAACCTTCAAAGCCGTGTCAGGTCTAGTTCTTCGAAGTTTCTGGTTATAGGTGGGCACTCTGGTTTAAGTGGCAATTTGTGAACAACAATATCAGTGTCTAGACCGAACATATCTTGATACGACCATGAAAACATATCAACATAATCCTCTAGAAGCTTGACAAATCTCTATTTGACATCATCCCTAAGTGTTGTACAAATCTTGACCTCTTTCTTTTCTTCATCGGTGCCAAGATTAATCAAATCTACCTGCTCTTTGTGCGATTGAAGTTCAGTGTACTCATACTCAACCAATCTTTTCAGTTCAGTGGGAACTTCAAAATCTTCCTCACCCTCATCTTTAGCTTGATAAATGGGCTAATCAAACTTAGGAGTGAAAGCAGGGCCATTGGATTCAACATGGTTTGGGATTATTCTGCATGTTTGGAAGGCTTATTTTATTAAATGTGCAATGACAAATGCAAGAGAAAAATGTTTCTTTTCTAATTTTGAAAGATTGTCAATTTCTTTTAAAGGTAAAAGCAAAAAAAAAACAGTAAATAAAACAACGAGAATTTAACAAAACACATTTATTGATAACCATTTGAAAGTAAAAAGGTGGCCCTACAAAATAATCCAATAGCTTTGGGCACAACTATGGAATTTATTTTTGAAAATAACAAATAAAAGACAATAAGTTACTTTGACGAAGGAAAAACACTAGGATATCTACGGCTTCCCAATTGTCCAAAGTTGCATCACACTTGAATACCAGATTGCTCATGTCTTCGCCCTCATTATCATCTTCAACAGCATTGATTTGGGAACCTCCACTGACAAACACTTCTTCGATAGTCTTCGGGCGACCTTTGGCAAATGTAAAAGCTCTATCATTAGTTGGTTTTTAATCCAACCCATGACAATTCACCTTTGTCTTGACATTTATCACCTCTCCCCAGCCTTCAGGTACACCTCCTTCAATTGTTGATCGGGTACTCTTGAAGGTTGCTAAAGATGGATTACTCTTGCTCCCTGATTCTTCGACTTCCAACAGGACACCGTTGGCTATCTCGGGTGCTTGGAAAGAAGTTTCCAAAGCATGTTCATCAACCTCTATATAACGGAATAAAGACAAGTAACTTACCAACAAGTCCTCTTCCCCATGCACAATTACCAACTTATCATCAATCGCAAACTCCGTCTTCTGATGTAATGTTGAAGTTATAGCGCCGACAGTATGAATCCATGGCCTTCTAAATAAACAACTGTAATTGGGGTTTGTGCCCAATACTTGGAATGTGATATCAAATACATGTGTGCCAATTAAGATTGGTAGCTTCACTTCTCCAATTACAGTTCTACGGGAACCATCAAAAGCTTTGACTATCAAGGACGTAAGCTTCATCTCTGTTTCTTTGTAAACCAACTTTGTAAGAACCCTCTTAGGTAAAACATTTAAAGAGGAACCAGTATCTATAAGCACCCTTGATCAATCATCTTCCTGACATTTAACGGACACATGTAAAGCATGGTTGTGGTTCTGACCTTCTCTTGGTAACTCCTCATTACTAAAGCTAAGGGTGTTACAAGCAGTAACATTCACAATCACACTATCAAATTTGCCCGTAGTAATTGTTGTACCCCAAATTTTGACCCCTAGATTCCATCATCATTCTAGGAGCATCAACATTGATTATCTAACCTTAAACTATTTCAAGTTTGTCTTTGTCAAGATATAGGTGAATTAAGGTTCCATACAGTCAGGAATCGGGGTTTCGATGGTTTGATCAGTCAATGTCTTGGATTGATTCTCCATGAAAACATTCCCCACACCATCAAAGATACTATATTGGATCAAGTATGAATACAATCTGAGGTTGTCACCAAAAGAAGAGGAGCAGTGCAGTCCAAGACTCCCGATTAGGGTTTCTCATCAGGAAAAGTCTATTGTGGTTTGACTTTTGGTTTTAAAATGATATTCAAATGATGGATTCATGGTCCATGAAGCTTATATGACTTATTGAAGTCCACTCAAGAAGTTTCAAGACCTCAGGGGATCCAGAACACCAACAGTCAATTTGGAGTTTTTCGATCGATCGGTTCGTCTGACTGAAAAGTCAACTCATTGACCAACAGGGTTTTGACCCAAAATTGAAGAAAATTATGTTCCCAATGTTATATCACATCTATTCATGATGTTTGATTACCATTGGATCAAGAATTGAAGAGTAATCAAAAAGTCGGGAAATTAGGGTTTTGAAAGGGGCAAGACCAAAGCTTGTTGAAAAGGTCTTGAGGAGTCCTACAAAAGTGCAACAGTGATCCATGTTCAAAAAATGAATGGATTTGGAGTTATGATAAAAAATAATACAAGAGGGAAAAACACTTAGTGAAATTTTATGATTTTGGCACTTTTCAAGTCATATTTCTAGCCAACTTCAAGAGTGTTTTTGACCTAGTTCTACTTGGAATTTGAAAAAGCCCAAAACATGAAAGTTGTAAAGCATGATGAGTGCTTTCCAAAAAGTACAACAACTCCTCCATATCATTTGTGAGCTATGAGTTTCGAAGGAGGGAAGTTGGGGTCCAAACACTTGAAGTGCACAATTTCAAACTTGTCATAAACCAGCTTGCCAACCATCTAATTGATTCTCAACAATTGATCAGCCTTTGATCTGATATCTAGAGTTTATGATAAGTGGAAATGTAGAAAACCCAAGAGAATAACAATGATTCTAGTCAAGTTGCATTATTTAATTTAAAGAAAATCCAAGAGGATAGAGAAACTTTTTGAACAAAATCTGGAGCAGCAGGGCCCCTACTCTATTGACACACTTCAATCATTTCCTATGGCTTGTACACAGCCTTTTTTATGGATCACAATGCATCAAGAACACTCAAGTCTTACTGCATTAAATCTTGAACAAGATTCACTTCATTTTCCCTCCAAAAAGCAAGATCGAGGCAAGAGCTCCAGTCTGCCCTCTCTCTTGATCCCTTGCATTTTGTCGCCAGCTGTCGCATCACTGCAAAGAGGGGCCGACAAGGAAAGAAGAGTCACCACTGTTCCTTATTTGTCCCAAAAGAGGGAAACGAAACGATCAGAGAAAACCTACGGAAAAGGGAGAAGACAGGTCATCGGAACCATATCTCGGATTCGGGAGTCGGTTACGCAAGGGGAATGTATGAGCACCCCTCACGTCCGTCGTACTCCACGGGATCCATGCTTGTTATCTATCTAAAAGGGTGTTAAACTATCTAAGCTACAAGTCACAGGGATAAAAGAAAAGAAAAGAGACTCGATAGAGCATCACCGCTCTACGCCTACGTACTCCCTCGTGCAATGGGAAAGTCAGAGTCAACGTACTTCGGTAAACTACGGGTGAAGGTGGGGAAAGTTGCTCGCCAAGACATCATCGTCTTGTGCCTATGTATCATTGTCTAGTACGAGAAATCAGAGCAAATGTAGTTTGGGCTAACACGACCACAGGTTGGTTCAAATGTTTTACCCGAGTAGGGTTAAAACTTAGTTCTAGCAGTTAGGTGTATGCTGCTCGACCATTGGAGACTTAGGCGTTACCTGATGGCGGTAGAACCAAGAGTTAACAAAACTCTCCTTATGAAAAAGGTTTCTAATTAATCCCGAAGGAAAAAAAAGATTTGATGTTTGTTTTTGAGTTCTTTTATGAAGAAGTGAATTGAATTTTGTTTGTAATTCATGTTGCACTAAAGATTATGATTTAGGAGCGAATGCGTCGCATATCGTCCAAAGGACATGCACTAAACACTCTAGAAAATTGAGAGGAGACCCCTCAATCATCATTTCCCAAATGCTTAAGGCTCGTAGCGTACAACATTCATTATCCTTTATTATGTGTTTTGAAAGAGTTTTGAGATGAAAAGAGAAGACACACTCTAAAAGGGAGACTAAACTCAACCTAATATTATCATGCAATGTACACCTATGATTGAGACGAAAAGGGAAGACTACCCTAATTTTATCATGCATGGATTCAAATCTAATGTCTATCATAATCCATCTTGAACAAGAAAGAGTAGAGGCCCTAAGGGAACATGGCAAAGGAAGACAAAAGAAGAAGAAAGCATAGATGAAAGAAGAAGAGAAAGAAAAGATGCAAACATGCAATGCAACACCAAGATGAAGAGGGAGGAAAAAGGTGTGGGGTAAAAACCACCACAAGCACATCTCAACCTCTTCAAGCAAACAATAAGTATTCAAATTAAGAAAAGAAAGCAAACCAAAGAACTTAAACAAGTTCAAACCAAAAGAAAGTTCTCAAAGTGGCCTCTCATCCAAGTCAAACTCAAAGTGCAACTCAAAGGCACCAAATTAACTTGGATGAGTCCCCAAGGTCCTAGGGCAGAAGTGAGAACAAGAGTAGAGGGTAGGAAAACCAAAGAAGGAAGCAAGCCAAAGCAAGTTTCAAGATGAGGCATGGTAAAGAACCTAAGTTCTATACACTTTCAACATTAGAAAAGAAATGGAAAGCCTTACAAAGATGCAACTTACAACAAAAACCAAACAACTTTATGACCTAAACATTTGCAACCAGCCACTTCAACATGTTAGAAATGTGAATCAACAGGAGTGGAAGCATATGGGATCAACAAAGGTCATTTCCCACCCAAACTAGGCCAACTAGTATGTGTGAACCATCCTTAGGGGAAGCTTGACTTGCAAGGTACACCAAAAATAGGAAAGTGATTCAAATAAATCCAAATAAAAAACACAAAGCTCATAAAGATGTTGGAAACCATAGGCCAAAACACCACAACCAAAGTCCAATCAAAGCATCACCAAAGAAATTGATTCACTAATGGTGCTCCACTTTGAAGGAGGGTTGTCGAGGGTCAAACAAATGGGAATGAAAGTCAACCAAAAATAGGTCAAACCTTGACCAAAACAATCCTCAGAGGCACTTCAACTCATCATCAAAATGAGGAAGAAGCCTCATTCATTTTAGATTAAAATTGGCTCAAGAACAAGCAAGATCAAAAGAGAACAAATGAAAAAGCAACTGAAAAATACCTCCAATCATTAAATTCAATTTTAATTGAAAAATAAATGGAAAATAAAATTAAAAATTATCAAAAATTAAATAACACATTAAACTATCATAAGTTATTTTTGGTTGAATTTTATAATGATTGGAGCTATTTTTAATTAATTAAAATCAAAACAGAAAACAAATAAAAATAAAAATAAAACAAATAACATGAAATGGTGCAAATAGCAATCAGATGCGTTGAAATCCAATGGGCCTCCAAAAGAGGGAGTGAAAATAGCAATCAAGGCCCATTCCAACACAAATCAACAAACAAACTAAAACGCATCGTATTATTAAACGAGGTGGCAGTCAAAAGAGCCACGCGCGCAGGTCAGAGCAATCTCAAACGTTCATCAAATCAAGTCAACAGGACAAACATGTGACACATCACCTTGCCTGAGTTTGAACCAGACGCCGGAGCCCTAGCTCCGGTCGTCTTCTCCGGCGAGGTGGCCGAAGATCAGATTCCCAAAACTCACCAAAACGTGACAAATTTTATATCAAAATGAAGGTCTACTCACGTACAATCCAAATCCATGCCTCATTTGTTTTAAAAGTGCTTAGATAAAGAGAATCGAATAGAGGAAGTTTTGGATGCACAACTTAATTCTTCATCAAATAAGACAATCAATCTATCAAACATTGCCTACATGGTGTAGGGCTTCAGATGCAACCACAATGATCCTAAAACAATTCCTAACATGAGAGAAATTTGGAAGAGAAGATTACCTAACGGAGACACTCCGTTGGTGCTTCAATTGATGTCAAGCTTGCTCCAAAATATGCAGATCCATTCCATTGAGCTCAAGGAAAAAGAAGCTTGCTTCAATTTGCCTTAAATTGCCTTAGATCTGGATTCACGATTTTGAAATTTCTCTCCAATTTCCAAAACTGAATTCTGAGCTCTCTCTATGAAAATGCAATTCTGAGCTCTCAAAATGTACTTGGAGCTTTTATATGTTGGATATGTGAAGCAATTGGAGGCCCATGAAGCTTCAATTAGCTGAAATTTGAAAATGCCCAAAACTTGGCATGTGCTCATGTACACGTGATTATGGAAGCATACACACATGGAATTTGCTTCATTCTTCAGCTGACCACTTGAATTACACATTGGGATTAAATTGGGCCTTGGAATTGATCCAATTATCAAGTTTGGAGGTGAAGCTTCCTTGTGAAGTTACTTTGAATTCCACGTGCTTTTCTTCTCATAAACCAAAGTGAGTTTGTGCATTTTGTACATGAGCATAATGTGAAGAGATTTGAATTAAAACATGGTATGAAAAGGACCTATAATCACTTCAATTGAATTTACCTTTAAAAGTCCCATTTTCACTTGAATTTCTTCACCAATGACCATAACCAAGCATAATTCACACCAATCTTGAGTTCCATGATGTAATTGAAGTCATTTGGGACAACTTTCATGTTGGTTGAAGTTTCATTTGAGGTACTTAAGTGCATGAGAATGACCCATAATCAAAATGACCTATAATCCAAGTTTCCCAAAATACCCCTGCCTTGCAAGCTTCATAACTTGAGTTCCACAAATGGTATGAAGGACTTCTAGGACTTTTCAGAAAGCTAAGATCATGAGGAAAAACTTTCATGTTCATCAAAAGTTGAGAAGAAACATTATTCTAGGTCAAAAGTGCCTTAGAAGTGAGTTGACATTTGTTGACTGAAAAATATGTTCATGTGAGACCCATAATTTGATAGCATCATAACTTGAGTTCCACAAACCCAATGGATGATTTCTAGTAATCAAAAGAAAGCTAAGAGCATGCCCTACAAGCCTCATGTTTATAAGAAAATGATATTTAACTTGTACCTTGAGGTAAATGGTCCTTGAAGTTAAGCACTAAAGAAGGGGATTTTACACTAACATCCTCTAAAACCCTAATTTAGTAACTTCTTAGAATCTTGATTCTTCTTGATTTGAACTTGAAATGACATACTAGATGTCTCAACATGACTTCTCATGACTCCAATGACTTGGAACCAAGTCTCCAACTCCTTCAAGCCCACATTTGACTTTGAACTAAGCAGATGAAACCCTAGGTGCACAACCTTTGACTGTAACCTCTTGCAAGTGAAATGAACACTTAGATAAGCTCCACAATGACTTCAAAAGCACTTAATGAGCTTCTAAAACATCTATTATCCATAACCATGGCCTTGTGAAACCTTGATGATCTTCAGTTGCCCTCCAAGATAAGAGATAAGCAACACACATCTATCCTCTTTCTCAAAGAGCTTTGACTACCTCCTGATGAGTATAAGCATTGAATAACTTGAGTAAGCACCCATGCTTGAGATTGAAACCCTTGGTAGCCTTCCCTTGGATGGCACACTCCCTTTTCTCCCCTGCAAAAGGACAATGATATGCAAATGAAAATGCTAAAGAATGAAATGAAACATAAGCCAAATAAAGGAAAAGGTTGGGCAAATTTTGGGGTACAACAGCTGCCCCTATTCAAGCGACTTGGACCTGAATGAGTGAAAAGAAAACATATTTCAAACAATCAAGGTAAAAGACGGTTGAATACCAAAGAACCCAGAAATTTGCCAACCGCAGAAATAGCACTGCAAACTGTTACTACAGCAAAAAACTCCGAAAATAACTGATTGAGAGTTGCAACGGCAACAAACTAACTGATTACCAACCAGAAAACCTCGACACGCAGTTGGAAGAAACATCTGCTAACACGCAGGCAACGGTCGGAAAGATCATCTGATATCACCATCAGGCATCTATTGAAACAATAGTCATCGAACCCGAAGGCTGGCTCAACCCGAAGCTGAGAAGAAACATCTGACATCGCTGCCAGGCATCTGTTAAATAAAACAGGCATCAAACCCGAAGGCCGGATCAACCCACAATTGATAAACTTCTGCTAACCAGCAGGCATTCTCTAAATAAAAGCGAGCATCGAACCCGAAGGCCGGATCAACACGCAATTGATAAACCTCTGCTAACCAACAGACATTCGCTAAATAAAAGTGAGCATCGAACCCGAAGGCCGGATCAACACGTAGTTGATAAACTTCTAACGACAATTCACAAGAGAACTCCACTAGGGGAAGAGAAACTTAAACAAGAAACTCTGGTGGCGATTTCACTGGGGAAGGAAGAGAAATTTAACCAAGCATCTCTGTTGGGAAACACCTGATAAGTTGAAACACATCATCGAAGATTTTGCCATGGTCTGGATACCTGTATGGGCTGGAGAATTAATATCATAAATTTCCATGGTCTGAATACCATACGGGAAAAGGAATCACATTATAATCTGCCATGGTCTGGATACCACTCGGGCAAAGGAAATCATCCATCTGTTGGAAATACACCTGAAAAACAAGAGGTAACAACCTGGCTTATGTTTCACATGCATATGTTTGAATATGGCGTAATGCTCCATACGAAATGGAAATGCTACGCGTTTCTGAGAATGATGTGCACAAATGCAGAATCACCGGAACCGATTCAGTAAAATAAATGTGGAAGGGACAAAGCCAACTCCGCCAGGGAGATGGAACATGCCAATTACAATTGGACTTATGCTCGGAAATAAGCCCTGAATGGCCTTCTGAAAAAGAACTTCCCTGGATAATATTGCTCTGATGAGAACACAAATCCACCCTGCTGGGGATCAATGCCAATCTACTGGTGAAAGTACCCTGAATGGCATACCAGAGTAACGCTCTTCTGGGGCTCACCCGACTCGACCAGGGAGAAAAATCCACTTTACTGGGGAGATAGCACAACATGCTAAACAAAAACCCTACTTTACCGAAGATCAAATCAAATCCTGCTGAGAGAAAATGCCCTGAACAGCCTTCCAAGATACAACCCTTTTGGGGAATAGACGACCCGACCGGGGAAAGACAACCAAACACTGGAGATAAGTCTAACCTACTGGGGAAATCAACGAATCTGCCGGGGATAACAATCAACCACTGAGACTAACTTCACTCTACCGGAGAAATCATCCTTGAACAGCCTCCTAGAACACCGAAGTCCTTCGAGGTAGGGCTGGCAATGAACCAAACCAACTCGAAGATAGTTCGGAATTCGACTCGACAATTAAATCGTTGAACTAGGTTCATGAACCAAATGAGTTGAGTATGAGCGAAAAATTAAGTTCGTTAACTAAATAAGCTGAACTTGAACTATACATAGTTCGACTCGTTAGGTTCATGAGTCAACTCGATTACATATGAAAAGAATTATACTGTCTTTAAGATTAGGTTTAAATATTTACTTCAAATCTTAGACAAATTTAATCTTCAATTTAGTAGTTTTTGAGTTAGACTCTCAAATGTATCTCTTGAAAGTTGTGTAGGTTTTGAATTAGTAGATTTCGAAGATAAAGTTAAATATCAATATGATAACTTTTATTTTATTTTAATATTTTATTTAAAAAATATATATTTATTTAAAATGTCAAATATACTAAAAAATATATATATTTTAAAAAATAGTTTTTAAGTTCGTGAACCATGTGAGCTGAACCTAATGAGATGAACCTAACGAGTCGAATCGAACTGTTCGTGAACTTATAACGAGTCGAGTTTGAGCTTAAAAAAAAGTTCGTGTCGAACTCGAACTCGAACTCGAATTCGAACAATTCTTAACGAGTCGAGCCGAGCTGAGGTGAGTTCGACTCGACTCGACTCATTTCCAGCCCTACTTCGAGGGTACAACATGTAACACCCCGTTCCCAAAATAAAATAAAACAATTAAATAAAACACATATCAGAGTTTCTATCCAAAACGGGATGCCACAATGCACATCAAAGTTTCCACAAATATTTTTCCAAATAATTTAACTGAATTTTTCAATAAAATTACAGCGGAAAAAGATATGGTCTGCCATAACACAAGATATCATATACATACATCATCCATATCCATCATCATCATCATATATACAATAACGGCCATCTGCCCCAAAATACATAACCTCATCACCGATCAACATCAAACATCTCACAAAATATCAGATACGCCACGGGGGCACACATATCAAAAATACACAATAATACTCCCAAAAACGCCCCGGTGTTACGTATCAGAGCAGTCCTACGGAGACACCACATTCCAACTAGCTAAACACCTGGATAGTCTGTACTTCCGAAGAAGCACAAACCACAACAGCAACAAAGGGGTGAGAATTACGATCAAATAATAATGGCATAATAGTACATGAAATAAAAGGCAGAAATCAATAATAATACTATTTCATATACATATTTGTTGCACCCCAAATTTTGCCCTCTTTCAAGGCTTGACTCATTTCTTCATTTCTTTCAAATTCAATGACATAAGGGAGGCCCATCATTCCAAATTCAAGGTTCATGAATTCAAGGCTAGAATCAAGAATATTACAAAGAGAAATTTCATGACATTTGCAAGAATGTCACATTTGTTACAAAATCCAAACTCTTGGTAATGCTTAGGAAATTAAGTTATTTCTAGTCTTAATTCAAGTTTCTAAAAATAACTTCATGTCATGGTATCCCCCATGCTCCATCAAGTCCACATGACCCTCTTTGTGCTTACAAACATGCAAAGAAAATATTTAAGAACTATTTCAATGTTGGAATATCTCAAGATCAAGGCTATGCATACATTCATGGGCTATTTGAATATGGTCCAAAACAGCCCCATGCAAGAAGTGGCAATGTGTATCATATTACAAAATCATTTTATGTCACAAAACCAAGGCTATGAGCTTATGTTGATACATCTACACATCAAAAATCAGAATTTGAAAATGTTGTCAAAAGGTAGTGGTATAGACTACATGAGTAGATCCAAGCATAACCAACCAATGGACACAAGGATGGATAGCAAGGTGGAGTGCTGCAGAAAAAATACAGCAAAAGCAGCATACTAGAAGTGGAAAAGGTGGGGCTGCACCAAGAAAGTGGCCATAATTGTTTCCAAGAATGGAAATTCTGAAAATTGAAGCTTGTGCAAGAGCCATTGGTTTGGTACAGCAGAAAACGCAGCAGAAAAAGTGAGATGAGAGGGGAAACGGGTTGTCAACAAAAGGAAGGAGCTGCAAACAAATCATCATTCACTATCATTCACATACACAAGATTGAGAGAGTAAGAGAGAAGAGAAAAATAGAAAATAGTGAGAGCAACACACATTGCAAAGAAAACCAGAAAAATAGTAAGAGAGAAAACCGAAAAAAGGAGTTCCATAGAAAGACAAGGAACCATTGAAGATCAAAACTTTCACCATATAGAGTGAAGAGGGGGAGCACAGCCAACCAAAACCAGTGGAGTATTCGCGAGAAGGATAAAAGCTCTTGGGGTATCCATTTCTTTAAAATTTTCCCTCTTTATATCTTGCATTTGTCTTTTATTTTATATGTTGTTGTACTAAGTATACCATGTAAGATTCTAAGGGGACCAAAAAAACCATTTTTAAAGAACCAATAAAAGGGAAGAAAATCACAAAAGACAGCAAAAAATACAGCAAATACTGTATTTTTCGCTTCAGGTCGCGGCGCGAACTGTCAAAAACAGAATCAAAAGTTTTCTCAGTTTGCGGCGCGAACTGATCAGTTTTCTTATTTTATTTTCTTGTTGTTCTTACCTAAAATTTTTTTTCAAGGAGTTCGCCGTTTTTTTCGCATGTCTCGATTTTTTTTGTCGACTAACCCACATGTTTGCATGGTTTTAGTGTGAATATTGCTATTGTCTTTGTGGACTCTTGATTACATAACCATTTTCAAAAAAAAACAAACTCTCGATTTTATCGAGCCATTTTCGACCATGTAAGTCGGCCGCCTTGTGCGTCCACCATCGACCTTGTTCGTGTCACCTCAAACCTTTTTAAGCAATTAAACCCTTGACCCAACGTCAAGCGGATTTTCTCAAACGATTGTTAAGCCAATTCACCATATTTAATAAAAGGGTAAAGTTCTCTTTATATTGAACTAAAGAGAATGGATTGAGTGTAGACTTCTTCCTTTTCGAGCGTCGAGATACTCACTGTAGTGTGGGTGGTCTAGATACTTGTCTTTCAATACGAAGATGTTTTCATCCACACCTTTTTCTCCTAAAAAACCTCGGCCCCGTACCGAGTGCATTTTCAAAACACTTACAATAAATAAATCGATTCTCTTGGTATTGAACTAAAGAGAGACGATTGAGTGTAGACTTCTTCCTCTCCGAGTGTTGGGATATTCACTGTAGTGTGGGTGGTCTCGATACTCGTCTTTCAATACGAAGACGTTACTTTATCCGCCACCTATCTCCCTCTACAACTTCTTTCCGTAACCTTTGTCACCTAAAAACCTCGGTCCCGTACCGAGCGCATTTTTAAACTCTTTTCATAACAAAAATTTGAATGGTCGTGGAGTGGTTAGGCGTAGGCCTTCTCCTATCCCGAGTGCTGACGTTTACCATAGGGTTCTCTGTCGCAAAAGCACTTACCATTCAAAACCAAAAACACTTTAATAAGAGAATGAAGTTCTCTTTGTATTGAACTAAAAAGAGAGGATTAAGTTTAGACTTATTCCTCTCCGAGTGTCGAGATGCTCACTGTAGTGTGTGTGGTTTTGATACTCGTCTTTCAATACGAAGACGCTATGTTCGTCACACCCTTTCATAACAAAAAACTTTGAGATAAAGAATTGGGTACTACCCGTAGGGGTTACTATCCGAGGACCTATCTCGCCCCTTAAAAAAATAATTCAACAAAGCAAATGTGACATCTTGCCTGGCATGGCGAAAACTTATCTTTCGAAAAGGATATGATACGTCTGTTCTACCGCAAACAAGTAATGCCCAAGTCTCCAACAAGCGAGCAGCAATACACCAAACTGCTAGAATGCGTATGATAGCATCATCCATAAAAACATCAACAAATCGTAGGCCAAATTACGGCTGCTCTGATTCTTTACTTTTTCAAGTAAAGATACGTAGGCACAAGGGCCATAATCCTTGCCGAGCACAATCCCCCATATCTGTAGTTCCCCGAACTACGTCGACTCTGATTTTCTCATGTCTATCGAGAATACGTAGGCCTAGGACCGCGAAGTCCTACCGAGTCCGTTCTTTCTCTTCCTTCCCCTGTTATTTCTCTTTTTCCAATTTCTAACCTTTCCCTCTATCCTTTGGAACACTCTTTTATAGCATAATTTTTAAGCAAATAAATCACACACGACAAACAAATGGTTCCCATCGAGTACGATGGATGCGAGGGGTGCTAATACCTTCCCTTCGCATAACCGGCTTCCGAACCTGTTCTTGGTTGCGAGACCATCTTATCCATTCTTTTCTTGAGGTTTTCTCGATATTTTCCTTTCCCCTAATGGGATAAATAAAATTCGGTGGCGACTCTTCTGTCCTTTTCCTTTTTGCCTTCCCCGTCGTTGCGCGTATTTTTCGCGTAGCGACAGCTGGCGACTCTGCTGGGGACACCTAGCAAGCCAAACCTAGTTTGTTTGTTGCATTTGTGCTTTATTTGCTTTTATGTTTTATTTTATTTTATTATTGTGTTTCTTTCTAACCTGTTGGGTTTATTGGGATGGTTTGTGAGGATAAAGCTTTTTACCCGAGCTTTCGAGTATACACTAAGATTAGAAGGTGGTTTCTTTCTGATTTGCGAGACGTAGGACTCGTTGAGTTGGATCGAATTCCACCGCTCAGATGAGACCCCGTTGGAAAGATTATGTCCTACGTGTAGTCGTAACGACGTTTTATTTCCGACGTGGGATTCCGTGATTCTGAGGACCTCTTGTAGAACCTTATTCCAGAAGGTTAATAAAACATAACTATGTGTTCATCCTTTTGAAGGGATTACCGTCTTACGAGTAGTTGTTATGATGGAAAACTTTTGAGGGTTAGTGCATGGGACTTTGTTTAAAAGCCTTTTGGGATGCCCTCTTATAAACTAATAGATTGGCCACCCGAGGTGAGAGATACCCTTTTGTTGTCTTGCAGGATTGGTAACTTTAATTCTTGATGTGGATCTGTTCTCGTGTGCACTCATTGCATTGCATTTGCATAAGCATATCTGCATCATTTTGCATTTTCTACACTAACCAGTGCCAAAAGCTTACCCATCCTTGTTCATGACTCGCAATTGATTTCCTGACACTCCTATTGAACTCGTGAGAGCTACAAAAAGTTTGAAGCAAGAGGAATGTAGAAGCCTTGAAAAGCCAAGTCAAACAATGCAAACTGAGGTAGCTATGCCAGAGAACGACCGCCAGAATGTTGAGTCCCCACCAGGGTTTACTGTGACGAACAATCCACTATATGATCTTCCGCCGGATGGCCATCCTCCACAAGTAAACGTTCCTACTCGACCCCAGAGGATGCCAACGATTGATCCCATGAAAGAAAAACTTCGCGCCCTTGAGGAGACAATTCAAGCTATGAGAGTGTCTGACATGCCCGGCCTCGATGCTGCTGATATGTGTCTAGTGCTAGATTTGGTGATCCCTCCGAGATTCAAGATACCCAACTTCGAGAAATACACCGGCTTTAGTTGCCCGAGGCGTCATTTGGTGATGTACTGCCGAAAAATGACCCCTTACACTCATGACGATAAGTTGATGATTCACTGTTTTCAAGAAAATCTGAGTGGGGCATCTTTAAGTTGGTACACAGATTTAGAAAGGAGTCATATCCAATCATGGAGGGACCTAGTTAGCGCTTTTCTAAAGTTTTACCAGTTCAATCTAGACATTATTCCCACCCGCATGCAGTTGCAAAGCCTTTCTCAGAATGAAAATGAATCCTTTAAGGGATATGCACAGCGGTGGAGAGAATTCGCAGCAAAAGTGCAACCACCATTTTCGGACAAGGAACTGATTGACATGTTTATCGACAGTTTGCATGCTTCTTATCTTGAAAGAATGACTGGCTGTACGCCAACAAGTTTCTCTGACCTTGTAATTGTAGGAGAGCGCATTGAAAACTACCTTAAAAGTGGACAAATCCAAGACGCCTCCAGCAGCCAAGCCAGTGAGACTAAATCCTTCAATGAATTCTATGAGGAAGACAAGGATGAAACCAACGCATTCATAGAAAATATTGAGTATTCTCACGATATACTAGTAAAACTCTATGGTCCCTCATCTGCTCAACAGGCATCATTACTAGTGCCATGTTATCCTTATGGGAAAATCAGCCATGCTTAAAGCTTCTTTCCACAAGCTATGGGTCGCTCCTCATACAAATCAAGAAGCCCATGGACGAGATCATCCGAATCAGCGCTGCAATCAAAATAGGCCCAACAACAACTTGGAAAGAAGGACTGCTCCTCTTCATCCAGTCCCTATGTCGCACAGTCCGCTTCTCTCGCCTTTGATTCAAAACTCATTGGTGGAGCCTAAAACTCTTAAGCCTATGCCAGAACCTTACCCTCCTGGGTACAATCCTAATGTTCAGTGTGGATATCATGGAGGATCCATGGGGCACTCGACTGAAGAGTGAAAAGCCTTCCAAGCCAAGGTGCAACAACTAATTGACAAAGGGTACATCTCTTTTCCAGAAGGAAGTTTGGTTGTCCATGTCAACCTCTCAGCTGTCTAAGCTCGAAGATTTCGAGGGTCATTTCCAGAAGCCAGTGGTCCAGACAGGCAGACGTCCTCAACATTGGAAGTCCTTGGGCACTTTTCATCATTTGCATTTGTAGTTTACTTCTCGTTAATTGCTACTTGTGTTTAAACATTGTTGTTTTGAATGGTGATATTAATGAAATGATTATGCATTTTCCGAATTGGTCACGTCGTATTCACTCATTATTACCACTTATCACAGACACATACACTTTTATCCACTCCATTATATCACTGTTGTTTTAGCAAGTATTGGAGGGAGGATGACGAAAACGAAATACCCATAATTGCAAACCGTATGCTTTTGGATAAAATCTCGTCAATGATGTACATGAATTGTTTCAAATCCCCTAAACAACGGAGATATAAGGAGTTAATACCTAGTCAACCACTTCGAGCCTAGAAGTAGGAGTTTCTTCGGACATTTAAACCCTTACACTCAACCTGGGGCAGGGTAGTTGTTCAGTTAATCCAATTCCGCATTTGAATCAACAAAGCAAAAATAAGACGGTTGTTCATCAATGACCCATGACGTGGCAGTCACAACCCTAAAAAAAATTAATAAAAAAACCAAAAGCCTGCTAAGTCAAGCACCTCAAAGGGGACTTAGGCAAAAAACAGGGCTATCCCGATGGCTCTGACAAGAAAAATCAGTCCATGCAAAAGTTAGGGATCAAAACAAAATCAAAAGAGGTCCTCAAACCCTCAACAAAAACAAAATAAGATTCAGTGGCCATTCAAATCAAGAGCCACTGACATCCATCAAAATAAGGTGGCTGCCATTTCAAGCAAACCTTGAACCATCAAGCTTACACAGTCAAGGTAAACATGTGCAGAATTAACTGAACGTAGGACTGGAGATCCTTAAGAAGAAGGGGTGGCTACAAATCAACTTTGAGCCTAATATCCTTTGTTTTTTAAACCGTGAGCAAGGCCATGTTACAACCCTCGAAAGACCTAATTGAGGCGAGGTTTATTCTGAAAGCATATTATCGCAAGGTTGCGTAACCTGACTCCCCACATATTTGCTAATCATCAGCATTAGTGTCAATATCCTTGCTATATCTTTCACACCAATCAAATTAGCATAACGTTTGGACTAACGGTCCATTCGTCTCACAATCACGACACTTAATAAATGACATTTCTTTCAAACTTGCATGAACATCGCATTAAAATTATCATTCATGAATAAACAATTTTAATTGCAAGTCAGTAGTTGGCATCAAGGAAATTCCAACACGAAGCAGTCAAACAGGACTTAATTATTCAGAAGTCTGGATCAAAATCAAGTATACATTGTCACCCTATGGATCTGGGGCATTAACATCCGAGAAGTTGGAATCAATTAGTCTGAGGCTAATCCCCAAGCATCAGTTGATCATGGGGCAGATCATCAAGAAGCGGTTAATCAAAAGTGTATCATGCCAATCAGGGGCAGGCCACCCAGAGTTTCTTTGACTTGAGGATAGATCCCTCCAATGTTCAATCAGGATAAGTTAAGTCGCTTCAATGCTCTTTTAAGAGCAAACTACTCCAAAGAGTATATTGAAGCCAACCACTAAGAGTCGGTTAAACAAACGATGAATCCTTTCATGGTACAAACTCTGGGGCAAGTCATCTCGAGGTCGTCTCATGGCAAGCTACTCAAGCAAGTTCATCCTCATCAGCAATTGTTGGGTTCAAAATGAGTGTCAGGAATCATACTATCACCTCACCTAATAACCTTAACCTTCCAAAAAGGCTTTACTTTCATTGGATCCGTCATCCCACATCCTAAACCTGTCACCTATCAAAACAAACCAAACCTCCAAAGTCCAGTTCTTGTCTGGCAAACCTTTATACTAGTCCCATCTGGTCAACCCTTCACTAAACACCAATTCCTGTCTGGTATATGTCAGCTTTTGAACCAGCTCCCATCTGGTCACACTTCCTTTAGCCTTCCGTTTAACCAGTCCTCGTCTGGCAAACACAACTTCAAAGACCATCCCTCATCTGGTACTTCCAACCCAAAGTCCAATTTACATTGGCAACCACTAAAAGTCCGCCATGTCATCACCTGCATTCCCAGTCACCTGCCTGCATCCATCATTATCATATGCATCATACACATCGCACTCAACTTCATAAGCATCTTGCATCATATGCATACCTATAATCATATCATACTCCCCAGCTCTTGCATCTCCACTCTAGTATTTGCATTTCCATTTCCATTTATGGAACATCATTATCATCAAGCATTCACATATGCGAGATCAGGTCCAGGATCAATTTCAAAGATTTTCAAGATCATTATCAGCCCAGTCAGGGGCATTCTCCGCAAGACTGTGGGTGTTCCCCACGAAGTTGTGCAACTTTTATTGGGTAAATTCAAGAGCTTCAACGCAATCAACAGCCCAGTCAGGGGCATTATTTGCAAAGACTGTGGGTCCTCCCACAAAACTCAAGATCACCAAAGCAAAATCCAGCACAGTCAGGGGCATCTTTTCAATACCATGGGTGTATTGCATGACGTATTTCAACCCCGTAGTTAATCAGATCTTCAAATCAATATTCAGCCCAGACAGGGGCATCTCCAGTAAAATCATGGGCGATCCCCAGTGCTTTGTCTCCAGCAGAGCAGGATTGTTTCCAGTGAGTGGGTGTGGGTTTATCCCTCAGCATTGGAACGAATTCAGAAATTTGTTTTCCCCATAGAGTTTGAACAACTGGCTCCTTTTCCCCTCAGAGTCTAGGTCATTGACTCATTCCTCAAGCGGAAGTTGTATTTGTTGAGTTTATTGCTCATTTCCCAAAGCAAAGGTTGATATTGGTTCCCTCATTGTCTAATCCCCAGCAGGGTGGATTTGCTCTTAGCGGAACAATTTTACCCATAAGTTTGCTCAGAAGACCATCCAGGATTTGTTTACCCCAACATTTGTACTAGACGTGTCTAGTCTTTTCCCCGGCAGAATTAATCCTTTCTCTTTGGCATTTATTTTGCTAAAGTTTTTTTCCTTTGCATTTGCATCATGCATAACATCCTCCCAAACGCGTATCATTTCCATTTCGTATGGAGCATTACGCCATATTCAAACATATGCATGTAAAACATAAGTCGGGTTGCCACCCCTTTGTTTTCAAGCGTATCTCCAGCAGTTATCAGTATATTTCTCAATCCTGCGTGGTATCCAGACCTCCAGCTAGGTCATTGACAAATGTGTTCATCTTATCGGTCTCCCTAGCGGAGTCTATTTATTCAAGTTCATGTTTCCCCAACGGATTTCTTCACCCAGATGGTGAATCGACGAATGTTCTTCTGAACTTAGGGTTGAGCCGACCTTTGGGTTCGATGCTCGCTTTTTAGCAAAATGAAGTGACGATGAAGTCAAATGATTTTGATAATTGACGACGAGGTCAGATCATGAAGAGAATTGACGACGAAGTCAAGCCATTTTGATAATTGACGACGAAGTTAGATTATGAAGAGAATTGACGACGAAGTTAGATTATGAAGAGAATTGACGACGAGGTCAGATTATGAAGAGAATTGACGACGGAGTCAGATTATGAAGAGAATTGACGATGAAGTCAAGCCATGTTGGGAATCAACGACGAGGTCAGATTATGAAGAGAATTGACGACGAGGTCAGATTATGAAGAGAATTGACGACGAGGTCAGATTATGAAGAGAATTGACGACGAGGTCAGATTATGAAGAGAATTGACGGCGAAGTCAGAATATGAAGAGAGTCGACGGCGAAGTCAGGCCATGTTGGGAATCGACGGCAAAGTCAGATCATGAAGAGAGTTGATGGCGAAGTCAGGTTATGTTGAGAGTTGACGGCGAGGTCGGATTATGTAAAGAATTGACGACAAAGTCAAATTATGGAGGGATGACGGCGAAGTCAGGTGTCCTACCAATCTGATGTTAAGGACTGACAGCGAAGTTAGGTGTTTTTCCAAATTTTATGTGGAGAATTGATGGCGAAGTCAGATCATGTAGAGGGTTGACGGCGACGTCAGAATGGTTTGAGAAATAACGACGAAGTTAGATGATTTTAATTGACGACGAAGTCAGATTATGTTGTAAGTTGATGGCGAAGTCAGAGGATATGGAGGACTGATGGCGAGATCAGATGTTCTACCAATCAGATGTTTTTACAGATTATGTTGAATATTGACGGTGAGGTCAGATCTCACAAATTTGATGTTGAGTTCCGACGGCGAAGTTAGAATGCTATTAAGAGCTGACGGCAAGGTCAGGTGTTTGTATTTGATCAACGACTGATGGCGAAGTCAGATGTTCTACCTGTTATAGGTGCCTGACGGCGATGTCAGAGGTTTCATTCTACGGTTGACAAATTTTTGGGTTCTTTTGTATTCAATCACCTTTTACCTCGAATGTTTGAAAGCGTTTGCTTTTCATCCCTTCAGGTCCAAGTCGTTTGAATAGGGGCAGCTGTTGCACCCCAAAATTTGTCCTCTTTCAAGGCTTGACTCATTTCTTCATTTCTTTCAAATTCAATGACATAAGGGAGGCCCATCATTCCAAATTCAAGGTTCATGAATTCAAGGCTAGATTCAAGAATATTACAAAGAGAAATTTCATGACATTTGCAAGAATGTCACATTTGTTACAAAATCCAAACTTTTGGTAATGCTTAGGAAATTAAGTTATTTCTAGTCTTAATTCAAGTTTCTAAAAATAACTTCATGTCATGGTATCCCCCATGCTCCATCAAGTCCACATGACCCTCTTTGTGCTTACAAACATGCAAAGAAAATATTTAAGAACTAATTCAATGTTGGAATATCTCAAGATCAAGGCTATGCATACATTCATGGGCTATTTGAATATGGTCCAAAACAGCCCCATGCAAGAAGTGGCAATGTGTATCATATTACAAAATCATTTTATGTCACAAAACCAAGGCTATGAGCTTATGTTGATACATCTATACATCAAAAATCAGAATTTGAAAATGCTGTCAAAAGGTAGTGGTATAAACTACATGAGTAGATCCAAGCATAACCAACCAATTTGAGAGAGTAAGAGAGAAGAGAAAAATAGAAAATAGTGAGAGCAACACACATTGCAAAGAAAACCAGAAAAATAGTAAGAGAGAAAACCGAAAAAAAGGAGTTCCATAGAAAGACAAGGAACCTTTGAAGATCAAAACTTTCACCATATAGAGTGAAGAGGGGGAGCACAGCCGACCAAAACCAGTGGAGTATTCGCGAGAAGGATAAAAGCTCTTGGGGTATCCATTTCTTTAAACTTTTCCCTCTTTATATCTTGCATTTGTCTTTTATTTTATATGTTGTTGTACTAAGTATACCATGTAAGATTCTAAGGGGACCAAAAAAACCATTTTTAAAGAACCAATAAAAGGGAAGAAAATCACAAAAGACAGCAAAAAATACAGCAAATACTGTATTTTTCGCTTCAGGTCGCGGCGCGAACTGTCAAAAACAGAATCAAAACTTTTCTCAGTTCGCGGCGCGAACATGCAAAAACAGAATGTTCACTTTTCTCAGTTCGCGGCGCAAACTGATCAGTTTGCTTATTTTATTTTCTTGTTGTTCTTACCTAAAAATTTTTTTCAAGGAGTTCGCCGTTTTTTTCGCATGTCTCGATTTTTTTTGTCGACTAACCCATATGTTTGTATGGTTTTAGTGTGAATATTGCTATTGTCTTTATTGACTCTTGATTACATAACCATTTTCAAAAAAAACAAACTCTCGATTTTATCGAGCCATTTTCGACCATGTAAGTCGGCCGCCTTGTGCGTCCGCCATCGACCTTGTTCGTGTCACCTCAAACCTTTTTAAGCAATTAAACCCTTGACCCAATGTCAAGCGGATTTTCTCAAACGATTGTTAAGCCAATTCACCATATTTAATAAAAGGGTAAAGTTTTCTTTGTCTTGAACTAAAGAGAATGGATTGAGTGTAGACTTCTTTCTTTCCGAGCGTCGAGATACTCACTATAGTGTGGGTGGTCTTGATACTTATCTTTCAATACGAAGACGTTTTCATCCACACCTTTTTCTCCTAAAAAACCTCGGCCCCGTACCGAGTGCATTTTCAAAACACTTACAATAAATAAATCGATTCTCTTAGTATTGAACTAAAGAGAGAGGATTGAGTGTAGACTTCTTCCTCTCCGAGTGTTGGGATATTCGCTGTAGTGTGGGTGGTCTCGATACTCGTCTTTCAATACGAAGACGTGACTTTATCCGCCATCTATCTCCCTCTACAACTTCTTTCCGTAACCTTTGTCACCTAAAAACCTCGGTCCCGTACCGAGCGCATTTTTAAACTCTTTTCATAACAAAAATTTGAATGGTTGTGGAGTGGTTAGGCGTAGGCCTTCTCCTATCCCGAGTGCTGACGTTTACCGTAGGGTTCTCTGTCGCAAAAACACTTACCATTCAAAACCAAAAACACTTTAATAAGAGAATGAAGTTCTCTTTGTATTAAACTAAAAATAGAGGATTAAGTGTAGACTTCTTCCTCTCCGAGTGTCGAGATGCTCACTGTAGTGTGTGTGGTTTTGATACTCGTCTTTCAATACGAAGACGCTATGTTCGCCACACCCTTTCATAACAAAAAACTTTGAGATAAAGAATTGGGTACTACCCGTAGTGGTTACTATTCGAGGACCTATCTCGCCCCTTAAAAAAATAATTCAACAAATCAAATGTGACATCTTGCCTCGCATGGCGAAAACTTATCTTTCGAAAAGGATATGATACGTCCGTTCTACCGCAAACAGGTAATGCCCAAGTCTCCAACGAGCGAGCAGCAATAAACCTAACTGCTAGAATGCGTACGATAACATCATCCATAAAAACATCAACAAATCGTAGGCCGAACTACGGCTGCTCTGATTCTTTACTTTTTCAAGTAAAGATACATAGGCACAAGGGCCACAATCCTTGCCGAGCACAATCCCCCATATCTGTAGTTCCCCAAACTACGTCGACTCTGATTTTCTCATGTCTATCGAGAATACGTAGGCCTAGGACCGCGAAGTCCTACCGAGTCCGTTCTTTCTCTTCCTTCCCCTGTTATCTCTCTTTTCCCAATTTCCAACCTTTCCCTCTATCCTTTGGAACACTCTTTTATAGCATAATTTTTAAGCAAATAAATCACACACGACAAACAAATGGTTCCCATCGAGTACGATGGATGCGAGGGGTGCTAATACCTTCCCTTCGCATAACCGGCTTCCGAACCTGTTCTTGGTTGCGAGACCATCTTATCCGTTCTTTTCTTGAGGTTTTCTCGATATTTTCCTTTCCCCTCATGGGATAAATAAAGTTCGGTGGCAACTCTTCTGTCCTTTTCCTTTTCGCCTTCCCCGTCGTTGCGCGTATTTTTCGAGTAGCGACAATATCATCCGGACTCACGGTCCCATCATCCACCATAATATACAATCACGCAACAAATGACCTTACACAACTCTTAACATACGATACCGACTCACTGCCAGACAGAAGCTTCTGCCAGCACTCGCTGGCTAGTTTGCCCGACGAAGCCTGGCGAAGGCTCGCCCCTCATTCGCCCAGCGAATACCTGCGACCCTGAAAAATTCTACGCTGCAGAATCGCCTCCCACACCGATTTCGCCCGATTAAATCAAAACCCACAACCAACTACATACTGCAACTTAGTTACTGGGTCTATTCTCGATTCTATTCGACTAATCATCAACTCAGCTCTCAAAACCAACTCCCGGCTCAACTTCGAACTTGACCGGAAATCCCAAAACTCATTCAAAAACCATCAAATTCAGCATGCAATACTTCTACCATAATACCAAGGATTCATAACAGAAATTAGCAACTAGCAACAACAACCAAATCATCATCCACATGCAATAATCTCATACTTGGGGTTAGGGATTCCCCTTCTACCAACATTCATGTAAATACCTATTTTAACCGTTTAATCCCCCCTTACCTCAAATTCGTGTTGATGATGAAAGAGCTTCACAATTCTCAGCCTTGATGATCTTGTTGCTTCAGCTTCAATTCTTGCTCACTCTTTTTCCTTCACAAGCATGCGTGTGATCTTCCCTTTTTTTTTCCAATTGCCAATAATGCCCTCAATTCCAATAATTCCCTTATTAATCCAAATAACTCATTTTAATCCAAATAATGATATTCCTCATAATTTCATTTTATTTCAAAAAGTCCAATGAATAATAAGCTTTATTACAATAATATTATTAATATGATTTATAATTAATAATAATATTAATATTAGTAACACTTTACTAATTATAATATTATCATCATTATTAATCATATTTCGAATATTATGGAACTTGCTCCACAACCCAAAAATCCACGCAAGCACGTACTAAGAATGAAAATAACACCGAAAATGAAATTAATTAAAATGAGCGTTACAACTCTCCCCCGCTTTAATTATTTTCTTCCTCGAAAATACCTGATGGAAACAACTCTGGATACGCTTCCCGCATCCTGCTTTGCAATTCCCAGGTCACACTGCCACCTGCAGCACCTCCCCGAGCCACTCTCACCAACAATATCTCTTTTCCTCTGAGGCGCTTCATCTTGCGATCCTCGATCCTCAATGGCAATGTCTCCACAGTTAGATTCTCTCTAACTTGGACTTCATCCCTCTGAATCACGTGAGACGGATCGTGTACATACTTCCAAAGTTGCGACACGTGAAACACGTCATGCAAGTTCGAAAGCTCCGACGGCAACGCCACCCTATAAGCCACATCACCAATCCTCTTTAAAATCTGATACGGTCCGATAAACTTCGGGTCCAACTTCTTGGACTTCAAATCACGTCCAACACCCGTCACTGGGTTAACCCTCAAGAATACATGGTCACCCTCACTGAATTCCAACTTTTTCCCGCGATTATCATAATAACTCTTCTGTCGATCCTGAGATGCTTTCATCTTTTCATGGATCATCTGCACCGTCTCAGTAGTCTGTTGTACCAAATCTGGTCCCAAAACCACACTCTCACCCGACTCATACCAACACAAAGGAGTCCTGCACCTCCTACCATAAAGAGCCTCAAACGGTGCCATCCCGATACTGGAATGGTAACTGTTGTTGTACGTGAACTCTACCAAAGGCAAATGAGTATCCCACGTACCACCCTTCTCCAACACACAAGCCTGCAACAAATCCTCCAATGTCTGAATAGTCAGCTCCGACTGCCCGTCCGTCTGCGGATGATAAGCTGAAATCAGCTTCAACTCAGTACCCAAAGCCTCTTGTAAACTCTTCCAAAACACAAAAGTGAACTTCACATCTCTATCCGACACAATGCTCAACGGTATACCGTGCAGCTTCACAATTACCAGAATATAAATCTCTGCCAGCTTCTCCAACAGAAAGCTAATACTGATCGGTACAAAGTGTGCAGACTTTGTAAGCCGATCAATAATCACCCAAATGGCGTCAAATCCTCTCGCCGTATTCGGCAAACCTGTAACAAAGTCCATATGAATACAATCCCACTTCCAAACCAGAATCTCTAACGGTTGCATCATCCCATAAGGTCTCTGATGCTCCACTTTCGATTTCTGAAAAACCAAACAAGCATAAACATAACGAGCAATGTCCCTCTTCATACTCGACCACCAAAACAACTTTTTCAAGTCCTGATACATCTTCGTAGCTCCTGGATGAACACTCAGGCTACTACGATGTCCTTCGTCCAAAATTGACTTCTTCAACTCATCATTATCCAGCACACAAATTCTGCCCCGAAACCTCAACACACCCGCACTATCCAATCTGAAATCACTACCGGAGTCACTTCCGGCCTCTCGCGTGAAATCCACAAGTTTCACATCCAACTTCTGATGTTCCTTAATCATGTCTAAGAAATCATTCTTCACTTGCAATTTAACCAACGTCACACCATCTGATGTAAACTCACAAACCATGCTCAAATCCCGAAACTGCTCAATAAGCTCCATCTCTTTTACCATCAATGCCGACATACGAATTGTCTTTCTGCTCAACGCATCCAAAACCACATTCACTTTCCCTGGGTGATAACTCAAACTAAAATCATAATCCTTCAAGAATTCCAACCATCTCCTCTACCGCATATTCAGCTCCTTCTGATCAAACAAATATTTCAAACTCTTGTGATCACTGAATACCTCAAACCTCGAACCATATAAATAATGTCGCCAAATCTTCAACATAAAAACTACCGCAGCCAATTCAAGGTCATGAGTAGGATTGTTCCGCTCATGCACCCTCAATTGTCGTGAAGCATAGGCTACCACTTTTCCATTCTGCATAAGAACTCCGCCCAATCCCATTTTGGACGCATCACAATGTACCACAAAAGGCTCGCACGGATTCGGTAACACCAACACCGGCGCTGAAGTCAATCTCTTTTTTAGTTCTTCAAAACTCTCTTCACAAGCAGCATCCCACACAAATACTTGATCCTTCCTTGTCAACTAAGTCAACGGCAAGGCCAATCTAGAAAAGCCTTCAATGAATCTTCGGTAATACCCTGCTAAGCCCAAAAAGCTTCTAACCTCTGTTACCGTCTTTGGCGGTTCCCACTGTAACACCGCACTCACCTTAGATGGATCCACAGAAACACCATCACCCGAAATAACATGCCCTAGAAAACTCACCGTCTTCAACAAGAATTCACACTTTAGCAAACAACTTGTTATCCTTCAACACTTGTAAAGCGATCCTCAAATGTTCCGCATGCTCTTCCTCAGACTTAGAATAAATCAGAATATCATCAATGAACACGACAATAAACTGATCGAAATAAGAATGGAAGATACGGTTCATATATTCCATAAACACACCCGGCGCATTAGACACTCCGAAAGGCATTACTGCATACTCGTAATGTCCATAACGAGTCCTAAACACCGTCTTCTAAATATCACCTTCTCTCACTCTTATCTGATGATAACCCGACCTCAAGTCAATCTTACTAAACACACGAGCTCCCACTAATTGATCCATCAAACCATCGATCCTTGGAAGAGAATATTTGTTCTTGATGGTCACTTTGTTCGACTGCCGGTAATCAATGCACAAACGCATGCTACCCACGGCGACACACTTGGCCTGATGAACTTTCTATCTAGCAACTCCCCAATCTGAGTCTTCAACTCGGCCAACTCCACTGCCGACATCCTGTACGGAGCCATAGAAATAGGCCTCGTACCAGGAACAAGATCAATGTTAAACTCAACCTCTCTCTTTAGAGGCAACTCTGTAATATCATCCGGGAACACCTCCAGAAACTCATTCACCACGGCTAACTCATCCAACAATGCCTTGTTGTCAACAGACAGTGATGCAAATAAAGCAAACACCTGCGCTTCATCTTCCAACAAGGTTCTCAATTCCTTACCAGACAAGGAATCTGCCAACGCTTCCTCTTCAGGAGTCAAAAATGATAACACTTTCCGAAAACAATCGATGTACACTTGGTTAAACTCCAACCAGTTCATACCAAGTATAACATCCAAACCACCAAGTGGCAAACAGATCAAATCCACACCGAAGTCTTGGCCAAAGATAGTCAGTGGACACTTCAAACACACAAGTGATGTAATGACTGAACCAATCGAGGGAGTTTCAATAGTCATCCGCCGCTCAAGAGTAGTCGACACCAAACCTAGCCTCTTCACACAATCAACAGAGATAAACGAGTGGGTTGCACCCGTATCAATCATAGCAGTCAAAGGAATGTTATTGATAAAGCAAGTACCTTTGATCGAACGTTCTCCATCTTCCGCTTGAGTTCCCACAACTGCAAATACTTTACCCGCCGCCTGAGGCCTCCTTGGCTTCTCACAATGAGTACTAATGTGGCCCTTCTTGCCACAGTTATAACAAGTAGGCATATTAGTCCTACAATCCGCCATCACATGGCCCGGCTTCCCACACTTGAAGCACTTTTTCGCATCAGGAAGACAATCATTGGCACGATGACCCATGCCACCGCACTGGAAACACTTCGTACCAGCCAACGCCCTACCCTCTTTGGGCTTCTTATCAACAACACCCATGAACTTCCCCTTACCAGTCGGAACACTGTAAGGAGTACCACCAAACCTTTGTTTACCCTTACGATCACTTGCCGCCTTCTAGTGTGCGATCCTCGCATGGTTATCGTTATCATAGATATGGCTCCTACTCACCAACTCAGGATAGCTCCTGATTTTCTGACATGCGATCCCCATCTTGATCTCTGGCCTCAGCCCATTCTCAAATTTCAGACACTTCAAAGTCATAGCTTCCTCAGTATTGTAATGAGGGCAATACTGAGCCAGTTCCTCAAACTTAGCCGCATACTCGGCTACCGACATACTGCCCTATTTCAATTCCAAAAATTCCACCTCTTTAGCACTTCTGACATCTTCTGGAAAATACTTCTCCAAAAATCCAGGCCGAACCACCTCCCAAGTAATCGGAGTCCCCGAAGCTTCCATCCTCTGACGGCAATTATCCCACCAAGCCTCGGCCTCCCCCTCGAGCATGTGAGTACCGAACCTCGCCTTCTGCTCGTCACTGCACCCCATGGTTCTGAAGATCTTCTCTATTGCCTTTAGCCATTTTTGTGCAGCTACCGGATCCAGAATTCCACCTTCAAACTTTGGTGGCTTATTGCTCTGGAACTGCGTCAGGTCTCTAAACTGAGCTCCCGCAGCCAGATTCTGGTTGGCCACCACTTGTGCCATAGCCTGCATCGCCGCAGCCAATGCCGCGTCATTTCTCCCAGCCATTCTGCTCAACAACAATCCAAGTTAATAGAAAACAAGCAACTTTATCCTATAGACAGACCCAACACACTACACTGGTCGGACGGACTGACCTGCTCTGATACCAACTTGTAACACCTCGTTCCCAAAATAAAATAAAACAATTAAATAAAACACATATCAAAGTTTCTCTCCCAAACGGGATGCCACAATGCACATCAAAGTTTCCACAAATATTTTTCCAAATAATTTAACTGAATTTTTCAATAAAATTGCAGTGGAAAAAGATATGGTCTGCCATAACACAAGATATCATATACATACATCATCCATATCCATCATCATCATCATCATATATACAATAACGACCATCTGCCCTAAAATACATAACATCATCACCGATCAACATCAAACATCTCACAAAATATCAGATACGCCACGGGGGCACACATATCAAAAGTACACAATAATACTCCCAAAAACGCCCTGGTGTTACGTATCAGAGCAGTCCTACGGAGACACCACAATCCAACTAGCTAAACACCTGGATAGTGTGTACTTCCGAAGAAGCACAGACCACAACAGCAACAAAGGGGTGAGAATTACGATCAAATAATAATGGGATAATAGTACATGAAATAAAAGGCAGAAATCAATAGTAATACTATTTCATATACATATCATCCGGACTCACAGTCCCCCCATCAACCATAATATACAATCACGCAACAAATGCACTTACACAACTCTTAACATACGGTACCGACTCACAATCACGATGGGCACCGGGCCATCAACCCTCCTCACAGGAGCACATATCAACGATGGGAACTTGGCCATCAACCCTCCACTCAAGGAGCACACGACACTGATGGGCAACTGGCCATCAACCCTCCACAATGGGAGCACCACAACACTACCGACGGACACCTGGCCATCACCCTCCACAACGGGAGCACATCTCCGATGGACACCTGGCCATGACCCTCCACTATGGGAGCACCTCATCAACATCGATGGACACATGGCCATAATCCTCCTCACCGAGAGCACAACACATTAACGATGGACAACTAGCCATCACCCTCTTCACAGGGAGCACACCAATAATACCGATGGTCACTGGGCCATCACCCTCCTCACAGGGAGCACACCAACAATACCGATGGTCACTGGGCCATCACCCTCCTCTACGGGAGCACAACATATTAATATCAATGGACACATGGCCATCACCCTCTACTACGGGAGAACAACAATTAATGTCGATGGACAACTGGCCATCACCCTCCTCTACGGGAGCACACAACGATATTCACACGCATCAACATCTAGCACACCAAGTGCACACCGATCCTATTGATCCACCCCTCACACAACATATACATGACGCACAAGGCGTACCGATCTCACAGTTCCATTCACATCATAAAATAAATACATAACAAGCACACACAATGCGTCGATCCCAAGGATCCGCTCACCATACAACTTATCACATACAATGCACACAAGGCATGTCGGTCCTACTGAACCAATACATCACATAATAGCATACAAATGCAATGCATAATAAGCGTACCGATCCTCACGGATCCATTCACCACAACACACTCAAGGCGCAACGATCATGCTGATCCTCATATCTCACACGCAGCACACACACGGTGCACACATCTCACGTGCACATCCACACCGGTTCATACATAACGCATAATTCAACGATTATGCCACTAGCGGTAAACACCGGCCAAACATCCCTACAACCACCAACATCCGCTCGCATCCGCTCTCCAGCAAGCCTCCCATCACACATGACCAACGAGGGTCCAAGTCCAAAGAGGAACAACACAAGACAGCATCAAAAACACAAACTGCTGTCAGGCTCGCTGGCGCATTCGCACGGCGAAGCCCCGCAGCAAACACTCGCTGCCATTCGCCTGGCGAAGCCAGACAGAAGCTTCTGTTAGCACTCGCTGGCTAGTTCGCCCGGCGAAGCCTCATCAGAATCGCCTCCCACACCGATTTCGCCCGATTAAATCAAAACCCACAGCCAACTACATACTGCAACTTAGTTACAGGGTCTATTCCCGATTCTATCCGACTAATCATCAACTCAGCTCTCAAAACTAACTCCCGACTCAACTTCGAACTTGACCGGAAATCCCAAAACTCATTCAACAACCATTAAATTCAGCATGCAATACTTCTACCATAATACCAAGGATTCATAACAGAAATTAGCAACTAGCAACAACAACAAAATCATCATCCACATGCAATAATCTCATACTCGGGGTTAGGGATTCCCCTTCTACCAACATTCATGTAAATACCTATTTTAACCATTTAATCCCCCCCTTACCTCAAATTCGTGTTGATGATGAAAGAGCTTCACAATTCTCAGCCTTGATGATCTTGTTGCTTCAGCTTCAATTCTTGCTCACTCTTTTTCCTTCACAAGCGTGCGTGTGATCTTCCCTCAACCGTGTTCTTCTTCCCCTTTTTTTTTCCAATTGCCAATAATGCCCTCAATTCCAATAATTCCCTTATTAATCCAAATAGCTCATTTTAATCCAAATAATGATATTCCTCATAATTTCATTTTATTTCAAAGAGTCCAATGAATAATAAACTTTATTCCAATAATATTATTAATATGATTTATAATTAATAATAATATTAATATTAGTAACACTTTACTAATTATCATATTATCATCATTATTAATCATATTTCGAATATTATGGAACTTGCTCCACAACCCAAAACTCCATGCAAGCACGTACTAAGAATGAAAATAACACCGAAAATGAAATTAATTAAAATGGGCGTTACACAACACACACTTCTGGGGACAATCTGCCGAAGATCACAAAATCCGACCTACCGAGGATTACTCAGCAGGGGATGACTGAATAAGATTGGCTAGGAAATCCTCTCAAAACTCTCTCTGCTGAGGATAAAGAATGATAATTCCTGGGGAATAACTTCACTATGCAGGGAAGAATAACTGCTCTGCTGAATCTGCTAGGGATTAGCCAACGAGAGGAAACCTCTTCGACCTTTGCTCGGGGAACGAATCACCACTTTAAACCTTGAAGGGATACTAGATCACATGCCTAGACCTATGGGGAAACAAAATCCTGAATTTGCTCTGCTGTTGGGAAAACAGTTTCAACCTGCCTGGTGGAAAGAAAACTAATCTCGACTCGCTGAGGAGTAAGTGCGTACCTACAACCTGCTGAGGATACGGACACATACCTGACCTGCACGAGGGATATCAATCTCGACTCTCTGGGGATGATCCTACCCTGCTGGAGAATTCAGTCTCGAACTGTCAAGGAATGAGTGCGTACAAACAAGTCTGCTGGGGAGAAGTGTACACCCTCTATAAGCCTTTGCTGGAGAGAGAAATGAGTCTCAACTACACTCCTCTTTTTGTGGGAATGGTGATCCTACCGGGGATACCCCTCTGGAAGTCTACCCTAAGGGTAACAACCCTGCAAATGAACAAACAACAAGATATCCTGCACAAAGGGAACTATCTCGATCATCATCCGTGACATTGTTCAAATAAATCAAAGTTTTAATGATTATCGACCAAAGCCTACAAGTTTATGTATGCGCAGTTTTATCAAAACATTAGGAGTTTTTCGCAAACAAAAATATAAAGATTAAAGCAAGGCAAAAAATTACTGAATAATATATGTTTTATTGACAAATGGCCTGTAAATATGCAGATTTTACAACAGATGTAACTCCTGAAAAGAGGAAGCTGCGCAAAAATTTACAGAAATGCACAGAAATATACAAAATATCAGCAATGTGGCACAGACAAACACCATAAGCTGATTCATCTATGACTCGCCTGACTTTGATGATTCTCCGAGGCTTCATCTTCTGAAGAGATTGATTCGGATAAACGATCCTCAGATCCTCCCTCAATCCACTATACTTTGAAGATCAATACGCAGAACATAGTCGTTTGCTTTTTAAATCCCTAACTTTTGCCTGAATCGCCCTTTCGAGTTTTCAATTCACCGGGATACCCATTTTTGCCAAAGTCACCTTTTTAGGTTTTCATTTTTGCGGGTTTACATCTTTTCTTTTATATCCCTAACTTTTGTTCGAACCCATTCTTTTTATAGTTCGCCGAGATGCCCCATTTTTGCCTGGATATTCTTTTTTCATTCCAGCGGGTCTCTTTTAAGCAATGTATTTTTTAACTGCGTCTGCATTCACAGGGGATGTGAAATCTTCACCATCCATGGTTGATAACAGTAGGGCTCCTCTTGAGAAAACCTTTTGCATGACATATGGACCTTCATAGTTGGGAGTCCATTTGTCCCTGTGATCTGTTTGTGGAGGGAGAATCCTCTTCAATACTAACTCGCCCGTCTGAAAGCTTCGAGGGCGCACCTTCTTATCAAAAGCTTTCTTCATCCGGCTCTGATACAACCGCCTATATGCTATAGACGCCAGCCTTTTCTCATCCATCAGGCTGAGCTGATTCAATCTATTTCTTATCCATTCTGCCTCATCAAGCTTAACATCGACTAGGACTCTCAAAGAAGGAATTTCGACTTTTAATGGCAGGACAACTTCCATACCATACACCAGCGAGAAAGGAGTTGCCCCGATTGAGGTACGTACCGAAGTATGATATCCATGCAAAGTGAAGGGCAATATCTCATGCCAATCTTTATTAGTTACAACCATCTTCTGCACTATCTTCATGATATTCTTGTTGGACGCTTCAACAACATCGTTTATCTTCGGACGACAGGGAGATGAGTTGTGATGTTCAATTTTGAAATTCTGGCACAATTCCTTCACCATCTTGTTATTCAAGTTCGAACCATTATCCGTAATGATTCTCTCAGGCACTCCGTAGCGACAGATGATGTCCTTCTTGATAAATCGGGCTACCACTTGCTTAGTGACATTAGCATAGGAAGCTGCTTCCACCCACTTGGTGAAGTAATCTATGGCTACCAGGATGAAACAATGTCCATTAGATGCGGTGGGCTCAATCTTGCCAATCATGTCAATGCCCCACATGGAGAAGGGCCACGACAACGTCATGACGTTCATTGCATGAGAAGCCCCATAATACATGCTTCATATTCGGCTTCGTTATTAGTGCAGGGAAATGTTAACTTGGCAGTGAAGGGGATATGAGAATCATGAGGCGTCGTGATAATTGCCCCAATTCCACTACCGTATAAGTTAACAACACCATCAAATATCATCTGCCATTGGGAACCCTTCTCCGGACCCTCATCGGGTAATGGCTCATCGCAATCCTTCATCTTTAAGAACATGATGTCTTCATCGGAAATTCAAACTTCATAGGTTGATAGTCCTCAATCGGCTGTTCAGCAAGATATTCCGACAGAATACTCACTTTGATAGCTTTCTGGGAAACGTATTGAATATCATACTCTGTCAAAACCATCTGCCATCTGGAAATCCTCCCTGAAAGTGCTTGCTTTTCAAAGACGTATTTAATTAGATCCATCTTCGAAATCAGCATGGTTGTATGATTTAGCATATACTGTCTCAGGCGTTTGGCAGCCCAAGCGAGTGCACAACACGTTTTCTCCAACATTGAGTACCTGGACTCACAATATGTGAACTTTTTAATCAAGTAGTATATTGCATGCTCTTTCCTTCCAGTCTCGTCATGCTGCCCGAGAGCACAACCCATGATGTTCTCAAGAACCATTAAATACATTATCAATGGCCTTCCAGCTACTGGAGGTATCAATATCGGAGGCTCCTGCAAATATTCTTTTATTTTATCAAATGCCCTTTGGCAATTTTCGTTCCAGACAACCGCCTGATCTTTCTTTAACAATTTGAACATGGGTTCACAAGTGGATGTGAGATGAGATATAAACCTAGCAATGTAGTTCAATCTACCCAAGAAACCATGAACCTCTTTCTCCGTTTTCGATGCTGGCATATCTTGAATAACTTTTATCTTTCCAGGATCGACCTCGATTTCTTTTTCACTGACAATGAACCCCAACAACTTTCCCGACCTGACACCAAAAGTGCACTTGTTCGTATTCAACCTCAGTCTGAATTTCCTTAGCCTTTCAAACAACTTCAAAAGGTTTGTCAGATGTTCCTTCTCTGTTTGCGACTTTGCTATCATGTCATCAACATATACTTCAATCTCGTGATGAATCATATCATGAAACAAAGTGACCATTGCCCGCTACCTTATAACAGAAAGTCCCCCACGGTCTGATGAAATTTGTTTTCTCCATATCCTCTGGCGCCATCTTAATTTGATTATATCCAGAAAAACCATCCATGAAGGAAAACACGGAATACTGCGCAATATTATCAACCAATACGTCAATGTGGGGGAGCGGGAAATCATCCTTCGGGCTCACTTTATTCAAATCTCTATAATCAACACACATCCGTACCTTACCATCCTTCTTTGGTACAGTTACGATGTTAGCGACCCACGGAGGGTAAGTTGTTACAGTGAGAAATCATGCGTCCAACTGCTTCCGGACTTCCTATTTGATTTTCACAGTCATATCTAGTCTAGTCCTTCTAAGCTTCTGCTTGACTGGCGAACACTCTTCACGCAAAGGAAAGTGATTAACCATGATATCAGTATCAAGACCAGGCATATCTTCGTATGACCAAGCAAAGATATCACTATACTCTCGGAGCATTTCAACCAATCTTTGCTTGATATCACTCTGCGGTGCAACCCCTATCCTGACATCTCTTCTGACTTCCTCGGTACCCAGGTTTACGACCTCAATTTCCTCCTGATGAGGCAAAATGATTTTCTCTTTCTGTTTCAAAAGCCTGGCTAGCTCTTTTGGCAATTCTTCATCTTCATCAATATCTTCTTCGGCTTGAAATGTCGGATTATCAAAGTCAAAGCGAGTCATAGGCGGCTCTGGAGCGGTGTCATCTACAATGTGAAACCTGCAATGATAATGATTTAATGCTTAAAATCATATGCAAACAAGCATAAACCACATTGCCATTTTATTGTTAAAAATAAGACAGGAAAGACAAGGATCACAATATTTGAATGCAGAAAACGCCCTTTGATTGATTGATAAAAAAGATTGTTCAAACATAAACAATTAGGCTCTGAAGACAAATACCGTTATGCTCCGGGTAAAACATAGGGTTATACAATAATCATAAAAAAAAATCATTACTCTTCTGTCGTCACTTGGACGATTTCTTCGAAAGACCAGTTGTTTAGGCTTTGTCCTGGAGTACATGGCCGAATCCACACATCCATGTCGCAATCGCTGTCACCGTCTTCATCAGATATGGCATTAATCTATTCAAAGATTACACCCCCGCTGGTAAACTGGACAGGCCCCTTATAGCGCGACACGCTCTGGGAGGAGGAAGATGGAATGTATCCCAATCTGAATCTGTCTTTCTTGTTGGGGATGTTCCGCACTTCACCCCAACCTTGTGATGCCCCAGCCTCCACCACTGCCCGGGCTTCCTTAAAGGATGACATGGCGAGTTCAGGCGCTTTGCTGACAGCCGGTGTTTTGTCCTTGATTTGCACAGTTTCAAAGGACTAACATAAAGTCTCATGGATTTCGCCATCAACCTCGACATACATGAATGAAGACAGATGACTAATCATTATATCCTCTTCCCCGTAAACAGTGACAACACTGCCACCCACCATGTACTTCAACTTTTGGTGCATCGTAGACGTTACGGCACCTGCCGAATGTATCCAGGGACGTCCCAGCAAACAGCTATAAGCTGGCTGAATATCCACAATGTAGAACAAAGTGTAAAACACTTCAGGACCGACCTGGATTGGCAAAGTCAACTCCCCGAAAACGGACCTTCGAATCCCATCAAAAGCTCGTACTACCAAGTCACTTGGCGTACACAATATACCACAGGTATCTAACTTCATCAGCGCCATCTTTGGCAGCACATTCAAAGATGACCATGTATCAACAAGCACATGTGACAGAACGTCTCCTCGACATTCAATAGATATGTGCAACGCACAGTTGTGATTCATCCCCTTAGGTGTCAAATCCAAATCCGTGAATCCCAACCCATTACCTGCATCTACATGTGCCACAACTCCCTCGAGTTGATTTACGGATATTTCCTGTGGCACATAAGTTGTATTCAGGATTTTTAACAAAGCGTTCATGTGCGCCTCCGAACACAATAACAAGGACAAAATGGATATCTTGGACGGAGTCTGTTGCAAGTGATCAACAATCTTGTAATCACTCTTTCTTATCAAGCGCATGAACTCCTCCGCCTCTTTCAACAAGGATTCCTTCTCACCAGCTTGAAAAGTCTCTTCAACCACTACTTTACCTTTCCTCTTGTCAGATTTTTCAGCAGCCACTTCAGGTGACGAAAATACTCTTCCACTCCAAGTAATTCCACCAGCTCCAACTAAGTTGTCCACAGAATCCACCGGTAAACTTTTCAACTCCTATTTCTGTATGTTGTAGTATACTTCAGCTCCGTAATTCCATGGAATCGCCTTAGTACTTTCATACAGTACAGGACCAGCTTTGGTAGTGATAATGGTTGGCGGCCTGGGAGGCGCAGAAATAGTAATAGTCTTGTACAAAATCGAGATTGTCGCAACCTCATCCCTCTCTTCCACCACTAATTCCTCAGTCTTCTTCTCAGCAACTCTATCAAATTTCAAGACACCATCATTCATCATCTTTTGAATATGGTTTTTCAGCTTCTCACATCCCTTGAGATGGCTCAAACAATCAGTACAAGCTTCATCACATCCTGGGAATACCCCTCCCCTTAACAACTTGATCTTTACAAAACTCAGCGGCGTCTTCAACTCATCTACATCCGACACCAAATTCAAGCTCTCATCTTTAAGGATAACACTGACCCCAGTTGCCCCGTGGTTAGGCATGGGGTTCTGCACGACATTGGGCGCGTCGTGAGAAACGTTTATAGCCTTACTGTCTATGAGATCCTGAACTTTTTGCTTAAACGCCTTACAGTTGTCAATATTGTGATCTGGAGCACCAGAATGAAACTCACATTGAGCATTAGTGTCATAACCAGGTGGTGGTGCCTCTGTCAATGGAGCTAGAGTCCTCTTATGTATTAATTGTAGCTGTAACAAGTGTTGGAGTAATTGAGAATTTGGCATCGAAGGTACGTCAAACTGTCTATTTACCGCCCTGCCCCAATTCTAAAAATGACGAGGAGCATAGTTCTGCTGATTCTGTTGTGGTTATTTTTGTTGTTGTGCCACAGGTATTGTGATACTTGCAACCTGAGGCTGCTATTGTCGGTATTGTTGACGTTGATTTCTATTTCTTCCCCGAGAACTAGATACTACGTTGATTTCTCCTTCTCGCTTTTTGTTTTCGAAAACCTTTCTATTTCCTCCACCTGTTGAGGATCCTTTGCCAGCTTGAATATTTCCCCGCTTAATTCGGTTCTCCACCCTCTCCCCAGTAATGATCAGATCAGAAAAGCTACCTGACATATTTCCGATCAACTTCTCATAGTATACGCCTGGTAATGTGGCAACAAACATATCAATTAACTCCCTTTCCGCCATGGGAGGCTGCACCCTAGCTGCCAGCTCACGCCACCTCTGGGCATACTCTTTGAAGCATTCACCATTCTTCTGAGACAGATTCTGCAATTGGACCTTGTTTGGCGCAAGGTCGTTGTTATATTGGTAGTGCTTAACGAAGGCCTCAGCCAAATCCCTCCAGCATCGGATATTGACTGGTTCTAAGCTCATGTACCATTCAAGAGAAGGACCAGAAAGGTTGTCCTGGAAAAAATGCATCAGCAACTTTTCATCATCTGAGTAGGCGAACATCTTAGGATAATAGAAACACAGATGAACCCTAGGACAAGTAGTACCTTTGTATTTATCGAAATCAGGAACTTTGAATTTCAAAGGTACTTTCAAGTCTGAGATCAGCCCCAGATTAGCCATATCCAATCCCATAGAGTTCTGATTTTCATAGCTCCGCATCTTCTCTTCAATCAGCTTAAACCTCTTATTCGCCTCAGACGGCAACCCTGCACCAATATCCCGCATATAGAACACATCTTTCTACTGATCTTCATCCCACTGAGGAATATTGTTGCCATGAGCAGCATACACCATTTCAGGCATAGGGATTCCACCTACATTACCTTCGCCCGGAGGGATCACAACTGGAGGAATAACATTAGATTGTGGCGTGCCACCATCATTACGAGGAGGATTAGCAGTAGTTCCCCCGTGAAGTACACCATTTCCATCAACCCTTGCAATAAGTAGCTGCACCAGAGTCCTTAGTTGCTCTTGACCATTTGCCACACCCTACATCAAATCCATAAATTGGGCCATCCTGTCCCACAGTTCTTGCATCTCAGCTTGCATCTGCTTCATGACCTTACGCTGATTTCCCCGAGTGGCGTAACGGTGAGTCGTCTAGTTTTCAATCCTGAAACAAACTAACAAACCACGGAGATAAAGTTAACAGTCCCGGGCACCTGCGATGCAAAAATGCAAAATGATGCAATATGCAGACATGTATATGTGCGTTAGGGAAATTTCCCCCTCAATTCTAGTTCCAAACGAACAACATGACAATGGAGAGCTAACAGATAAGCAATAAGCAAACTCCTCATAAATAAAATGAGGGCCAAGAGTAAGATACAGAGCACAATGCTACAACAATACAATGGAATCGAAATGACCTCAGCCAACAAGTCTGGTGATGGTCAATATATACATCATAACAACATAGTGAAAAGAAATACAATCAAGTACGACAACTAAACTGGAAATCCTCTAACAGTTCCTTCGTCTCTGGATGGTCAGGCCTAACAAGCAACCCTCGGATAAGCAGCTCTCTCCGGCTAATAGTGGTCTGCAGATCCTGAGCATAATCCTCCCAGGCGCCCTCACCAAAAGCCTTCTCAAGCTTACACCTCTTCACATCAGCTCTAGACTTGTAATCCTCCAACGTTGCAATAGCTTCATTCAGTCTACAATCATTGTCACGTCGGAGTGAGGCATCAACTGCAATCTTCTCATCTTTCACTTGGAGTTGAGCTTTCAGCTTAGCAATCTGTTGTTTGAGTACATCTTCCCGTTCTTTGTTATTAGTGAGGGTAGCATTCCACTAGTCATTAAACCTGGAAATCTCTAGATAAGCTCTACCCAACTCCTTCTTCTTAGAAGTAAGGACATCACTGATAGCCTTCAAATCTAAACCTAAACGCTCACGAGCGTGAATCTCTTTGGTAAGATCTGTACCTAGCTTGTTTACCAACTCAGTTTGCCTCTTGCAGGAATAAGTAGCTTCAACCTTTTCGCTTCGGAGCTGAATAATCTCTTTCTCCAACTCTTCATTTGCCTTACGCAACTCCTCTTTCTCGGACCACACTGATTATACCTCTGAATATCAACAGTAGTAGGCTCCTCAATCGTCAGAGGATATAAAGGCGCACAAAGTGGAAAAGGCATCAACACTCTCTCAACTCTCTCCTGAATCCAAGTCACATAAGGATCGTAAGCTCGACTGTTACTCTTCCCCAAAGAAGCTTTCCCTTTGCGATGAATCTTGTTCCAGGCCTTCTCAACTCTAGTCAAGGTATCATTCTCGAGCAACCCAGTGAAATACAAAGATTCTTGTATTTCCTCTTCTATCGGAGGTTTTCTCAGTGCATACCCAAACTGCCTCACTGCAAGGGATGGGTTGTAGTTAATGCATCATTTCCTTCCGACCAACGGGACGTTAGGAAAGCCACCACAACTATAGATAATCTCCATACCCAGCTGATCTCTATTAAACCAAATGATATTCTTAGAAGTTAAGCTCATCAATCTCTCTGACCACTCTGAGGTACCAGCAGTATCAACAAAAGGACCGGATTCGGAAGGTGACTCACAAACCACCTGTACAACAAAGGTACGCAACAAGGCACATTCTTCCCTCTCTGATTCTCATTCTTGTAATGCACAGAATGATAGATGTTGCCCAAAAGCGTAGGTACAGGATTCCCTGAAGCAAAAATGTGGAAGGCATCCAAATCCACAAAATCTGGAATATTAGGAAACATTGTGATACCATAAATGCACAGTGCCAGGATGGCATTAAACACAACCTAACAACCCTCCTTCGCAAAGTGTGAACTCTGGTAACCATAAAAGATAGTGGAAATCCAGGTATTCCATTTCTCTTGACCAACTTCCCTTTTAGCTCAGAAGCCAAATGAAGGGCCTTAGCAAGCTTACCCAGATCAGGCTCAACATCAGTGTGATAGAAAGGCATCTGGTCCAAGATAGGAACTCCAAGTAGCACAACGAACTCCTCTAGAGTATGCAGTAATACATAACCTGGAAAAGTAAAACACCGTAACTATGAATCATAGAACTGGAGCAGAGTATGGAGACCACCCAACTCATAAATCGAGGGCTTGCAGACACAACTCAAAACCTTCACATATGATTGTTTGAAGTCTTCCATCACCTTCCTGTTAGCCACAGATATCAAACTGAGTAGAGATCCAATGTCCAGAGTAGGGAACTTATACACCACCGTTTTCTTCAGGCTAGGCTCCATGTCAGCAAAGAAATAAGATCACTAGAATCGAAGGGAAAATATGCACCTGCAGCATAAATACATGTCATGTCTTCTCTTTTTGCTTGTTTGCTTTTCCTTGGTTAGTGATTGATGTACAAGTGGTTGTAGGAATTCTATTTCTCCCACTTCATCTCACTTTTGGCTTGAACTTGTCTAGTTTCTTTTGTGTGTACCTCCATTTTGTTTTGTATCATCTTGCTTGCATTCTTGAGGTTTAGATGTGCTTGTGGTGGCTACTGCCCCACACTTTGTTCCTCCCTCTTCATCTATGTTTTGCATTACATGTTTGCATACCTTTCTTCTTTCATTTATGTTTTCTTCTTCTTTCTTCTTTGCCATGTTCCCTTAGGACCTCTAATATTTCTTGTCCAATATTGATTATGATAGAACTTAGGTTTGAACCCATGCATGATAACATTAGGGTAGCTTCCTCTTTTCATCCCAATCATAGGTTTACTTTGCATGAGAACATTAGGTTGAGTTTAATCTCCCTTATAGTGTGTCTTTCTCTTCTCATCTTCAAACTCTTCAAGACAGTTAATAAAGGATAATGAGTGTTGTACTCTACAAGCCTTAAGTATTTGGGAAATGATGATTGGGGGCCTCCTCTCAATTATCTAGAGTGTTTAGTGTATGTCCTTTGGATGATATGTGATGCATTTGCTCCTAAGTCATAGTCTTTAGTGCAACATGAATTAAAAACAAAGTTCAATTCACTTCTTTCTTAAAAGATCTCAAAAACAAACATCAAATCTTTTTTATCCTTCGGGATTAATTGAGAAACATTTTTCATAAAGAGAGTTTTGCTAACTCTTGGTTCTACCGCAAATAGGTAACGCCTAAGTCGCCAATGGTCGAGCTGCATACACTTAACTGCTAGAACGACGGTTTAACCCTACTCGAGTAAAACACTTGAACTAACTTGTGGTCTTGTTAGCCCGAACTACGTTTGCTCTGATTTCTCGTACCATACGAGGATACGTAGGCACAAGACGGAGATGTCTTGGCGAGCAACCTTCCCCCACCTTCACCCGTAGTTTTCCGAACTATGTTGACTCTGACTTTCCCATTGCACGAGGGAGTACGTAGGCGTAGAGCGGTGATGCTCTATCGAGTCTCTTTTCTTTTCTTTTGTTCCTGTGGCCTGTAGCATAGATAGATAAACATCCTTTTAGATAGATAACAGGCGTGGATCCCTTCGAGTACGAAGGGCATGAGGGGTTCTAATACCTTCCCCTTGCGTAACCAACTCCCGAACCCAAGATTTGGTTGCGATGACCTGTCTTCTCCCTTTTCCGTAGGTTTTCTCTGATTGTTTCCTTTCCCTCTTTGAGATAAATAACGAACGATGATGACTATTCTGTCCTTGCCGACCCCTCTTCCCACGAAATCTGCGCTCAGACGAGATTCTCTTTGATGACTACCTTTCCAGTCTGTCTCGGACAGTTGAGAGGTTGTTGGATATGAGAATTGTCGACTCTAAGGACCGATCATTTGGGAGTCAGCTAAGTGAGGCCGCTTCGTGAGATTATGATGCCAAACCATAAATGGTGAACGTATCATCGTTTCTCGAAAGTCTGTGACGCTGACGACCGTACATGATGCCGAACCTTATCAGAGATAGGTCTATACCTGTAAGAGGGATTGGGTTATGCAGGGAACTTTGACCTTCAACCTACCCGGTTTCTTGTTGGTGTGAACTTGTGATTTTGATACAGTGGGTCCTTATGATGGTGCTATGTTCTTGCCAAAGCGAAGCCCTGGTTCTTCTCAATCAACAACACAACAGCCTTGATCCCCTGTTGCATTTGCATTTGCATTTTTCATCTGCATATTAACATTGACATGTACTTATGTTGCATGTGTATATTTTCCCTTCGATTCTAGTGATCTTATTCCTTTGCTGACATGGAGCCTAGCCTAAAGAAAACGGTGGTGTATAAGTTCCCTACTCCAGACATTGGATCTCTACTAAGTTTGATTTCTGTGGCTAACAGGAAGGTGATGGAAGACTTCAAGCAATCATATGGGAAGCTTTTGAGTTGTGTCTGCAAGCCCTCGGTTTATGAGTTGGGTGGTCTCCATACTCTGCTCCAGTTCTATGATTCCCAGTTACAGTGTTTTACTTTTCCAGGTTATGTATTATTGCCTACTCTAGAGGAGTTCTCTGTGATACTTTGAGTTCCTATCTTGGACCAGATGCCTTTCTATCACACTGATGCTGAGCCTGATCTGGTTAAGCTTGCTAAGGCCCTTCATTTGGATGCTTCTGAGCTAAAAGGGAAGTTAGTCAAGAGAAATGGAATGCCTGGATTTCCACTATCTTTCCTGGTTACCAGAGCTCAACACTTTGCGAAAGAGGGTTGTTGGGTTGTGTTTAATGCCATCCTGGCACTGTGCATTTATGGTATCATGTTGTTTCCTAATATTCCATATTTTGTAGATTTGGATGCCTTCCACATTTTTGCTTCAGGGAATCCTATACCTACGCTTATGGGCAACATCTATCATTTTGTGCATTACAAGAATGAGAATCAGAGAGGGAAGAACGTGTCTTGTTGCGTCCCTTTGTTGTACATATGGTTTGTGAGTCACCTTCCCAAATCCAGTCCTTTTGTTGATACTGTTGGTACCTCAGAGTGGTCAGAGAGATTGATGGGCTTGACTTCTGAGAATATTATTTGGTTTGATAGAGATCAGTTGGGTACGAAGATTATCTATAGTTGTGGTGGCTTTCCTAACGTCCCGTTGGTCGGAAGGAAAGGATGCATTAATTACAACCCATCCCTTGCAGTGAGGCAGTTTGGGTATGCACTGAGAGAACCTCCAAGAGAAGAGGAAATACAGGAATCTCTATATTTCACGAGCTTGTTGGAGAATGATACCTAGACTAGATTTAAGAAGGCCTGGAGCAAAATTCATCGCAGAGGGAAAACTTCTTTGGGGAAGAGTAACAGTCGAGCCTACGATCCTTATGTGACTTGGATTCAGGAGAGAGCTGAGAGAGTGTTGAAGCCTTTTCCACCTCGTGAGCCTTTGTACCCTCTGATGATTGAGGAGCCTACTACTGTTGATATTCATAGGTATAATCAGTTGTGGTCCGAGAAAGAGGAGTTGCGCAAGGCAAATGAAGAGTTGGAGAAAGAGATTATTCAGCTCCGGAGTTAAAAGATTGAAGTTACTCATTTCTGCAAGAGGAAAACTGAGTTGGTTAACAAGCTAGGTAGAAACCTTCTCAAAGAGATTCGTGGTCGTGAGCGTTTAGGTTTAGATTTGAAGGTTGTCAGTGATGTCCTTACTTCTAAGAAGAAGGAGTTGGATAGAGCTTATTTGGAGATTTCCAGGTTTAATGATCAGTGGAATGCTACCCTCACTAATAACAAAGAGCGGGAGGATGTACTCAAACAACAGATTGCCAAGCTGAAATCTCAACTCCAGGTGAAGGATGAGAAGATTGCAGCTGAATCCTCACTCTGATGTGAAGAGGTGTAAGCTTGAGGAGGCTTTTGGTGAGGGCTCCTGGGAGGACTATGCTCAGGACCTGCAAATCACTATTAGCCGGAGAGAGCTGCTTATCTGAGGGTTTCTTATCAAGCCTGACCATTCAGAGAAGAAGGAGCTGTTAGAGGATTTCCAGTCTAGTTGTCGTACTTGATTGTATTTTCTTCCTAGTCCGTTGTTATGATGTATATATTGACCATCACCAGACCTGTTGGCTGAGGTCATTCTGATTCCATTGTATTGCTGTAGCACCATGCTCTATATCTGATTCTTGGATCTCATTTTATTTATGAGAAGTCTTCTTGTTGCTTACCTGTTAGCTCTCCATTATCGTGTTGTGCTCGTGGAACTAGAATCGAGGGGGAAATTTCCCTAATGCATATATACATGTCTGCATACTGCATCATTTTGCATTTTTGCATCGTAGGTGCCCGAGACCGTTAACCTTATTTCCGTGGTTTGTTAGTTTGTTTCAGGATTGACAACCAGACTACTCACTGGTACGCCACTTGGGGAAATCAGTGTAAGATCATGGAGCAGATGCAAGCTGAGATGCAGGAACTTCGGGACAGGATAGACCAATTTATGGATTTGATGCAGGGTGTGGCAAATGGTTAGGAGCAACTGAGGACTCTGGTGCAGCCATTAATTGCAAGGGTTGATAGTAATGGTGTACTTCACAGGGGAGCTGCTGCTAATCCTCCTCGTAATGATGGTGGCACGCCACATGCTAATGTTATTCCACCAGTTGTTATCCCTCTGGGAGGAGGTAATATAGGTGGAATCCCTATGCCAAAAATGGCGTATGCTGCACATGGAAACAATGTTCCTCAATGGGATGAAGATCAGCAGATAGATGCGTTCTCTACGTGAGATATTGGTGCAGGGTTGCCGTCTAAGGCAGACAAGAGGTTTAAGCTGATTGAAGAGAAGATGCGGAGCTTTTAAAATCAGAACTCTATGGGATTGGGCATGGATAACCTGGGGCTGATCCGAGACTTGAAAGTACCTTTGAAATTCAAAGTTCCTGATTTCGACAAATATAAAGGCACTTCTTGTCCTAGGGTTCATCTGCGTTCTTATTATCGTAAGATGTCCGCTTACTCAGATGATGAAAAACTATTGATGCATTTTTTCCAGGACAGCCTCTCTGGTCCTTCACTTGAACGATACATGAGCTTAGAACCAGTCAATATCCGATGCTGGAGGGATTTGGCTGAGGCCTTCGTTAAGCACTACCAATATAACAACGACCTTGCGCCTAACAGGGTCCAATTGCAGAATCTGTCTCAGAAGAATGGTAAATGCTTCAAAGAGTACGCCTAGAGGTGGTGTGAGCTGGCAGCCAGGGTGCAGCCTCCCATGGTAGAGAGGGAGCTAATTGATATGTTTGTGGCCATGCTACCAGGTGTATACTATGAGAAGCTGATCGGTAACATGTCTGGAAGCTTTTCCGATCTGATTATTACTGGGGAGAGGGTCGAGAACGACATTAAGCTGGGAAAGATTCAGGCTGGCGAAGGGTCCTCAGCAGGAGGAGGAAATAGAAAGGTTTTTGGAAACAAAAAGCGAGAAGGAGAAACCAACGCAGTATCTAGCTCCAGGGGAAGAAATAGAAATCAGCGTCAACAATATCGTCAGCAGCAATAGGTTACAAGTATCACAATACCTGTGGTACCACAACAACAACAAGAACCATAACAGAATCAACCGAATTATGCTCCTCGTCGTTTTCAGGATCGGGGCAGGGCGGTAAATATACAGTTTGACACGCCTCCGATGTCGTATTCTCAATTACTCCAACACTTGTTACAGCTACAGTTGATACAGAAGAGAACTTTGGCTCCATTGACAGGTGCACCACCACCTGGTTACGACGCTAATGCTCGCTGTGAGTTTCATTCTGGTGCTCCGGGTTACAATATTGACAACTGTAAGGTGTTTAAGCATAAAGTTCAGGATCTCATAGACAGTAAGGCTATAAACTTTTCTCACGACGCGCCCAATGTCGTGCAGAACCCCATGCCTAACCATGGGGCAGCTAGGGTCAGTGCTATCCTTGATAAATGAGAGCTTGAATTTGGTGTCGGATGTTGATGAGTTAAAGACACCGTTGAGTTTTGTAAAGAGCAAGTTGTTGAGGGGATGGGTATTCCCAGGTTGTGTGGAAGCTTGTGCTGAAGGTTTGAGCCATCACGAGGGATGTGAGAAGCTGAAAAACCACATTCAAAAGCTGATGAATGACGGCGTCTTGCAATTTGAACGAGTTGCTGAAAAGAAGACTGAGGAATTAGTGGGTGAAGAGAGGAATGAGGTTGCGACAATCTCAATTCTGTACAAGACTATTACTATTTCTGGGCCGCCTAGGCCGCCAACCATCATCATTACCAAAGCTGGTCCTGTACCATATGAAAGTACCAAGGAGATTCCGTGGAACTACGGAGCCGAAGTATACTGCAACGGACAGAAGTAGGAGTTGAAAAGATTATCGATGGATTCTGTGGATAACTTAGTTGGAGCTGGTGGAATTACTCGGAGTGGGAGAGTGTTTTCATCACCTGACGTGGCTGCTGAAAAACTGGACAAAGGAAAGAGTAAAATAATGATTGAAGAGACTTCTCAAGATGGTGAGAAAGAATCCTTGGTGAAGGAGGCAGAGGAGTTCATGCGCTTGATAAGAAAGAGTGATTACAAGATTGTTAATCACTTACAGCAGACTCCATCCAAGATATCCATTTTGTCCTTGTTGTTGTGTTCGGAAGCGCACTAGAATGCTTTGTTGAGAATCCTGAATACAGCTTATATGCCGCAGGAGATTTCTGTGAACCAACTCGAGGGAGTTGTGGCACATGTAAATATAGGCAATGGGCTGGGATTCACGGATTTGGACTTGACGCCCAAGGGGAGGAACCATAACTATGTGTTGCATCTATCTATTGAATGCCGAGGAGCCGTTTTGTCACACGTGCTTGTTGATACAGGGTCATTCCTGAATGTGCTACTGAAGAAAGCGCTGATGAATTTAGATACCCGTGGTATATTGTGTATGCCAAGTGACTTGGTACTACGAGCTTTTGATGGGACTCGAAGGTCCGTATTCAGAGAGTTGACTTTACAAATCCAAGTTGGTCCTGAAGTGTTTGATGCAGTGTTCTACATCATGGATATTCAGCCATCTTATAGATGTCTGCTGGGACGTCCCTAGATACATTCGGCAGGCGCCGTAACGTCCACGCTGCACCAAAAGTTGAAGTACATGGTGGGTGGCAGTGTCGCCACTGTTTGCGGAGAAGAAGGTATAATGATTAGTCCTTTGTCTTAATTTAAGTATGTCGAGGTTGATGGCGAAATCCATGAGACTTGATGTCAATCCTTTGAAACTGCCCCCATCTTCCCCCAACAAGCAAGACAAATTCGATTTAGGATACAACCCATCTTCCTCCTCCCAGAGCGCGCCGCGCTATAAGGGGTTTGTCAAGTTTACCAGCGGGGGTGTAAGCTTTGAGCAAATTAATGTCATATCAGATGAAGACGGTGACAGCGACTGCGACATGGACGCGTGGATTTGGCGATGCACTCCAGGACAAAGCCTAAACAACTGGTTTGTCGAAGAAATCATCCAAGTGACGACAGAAGAGTAATGATTTGTTTTTCTGATTATTGTATATCCCTATGTTCTACCTAGAACATAGCGGTATTTGTCTTTAGGGCCTAATTGTTTGTGTTTGAATAATCTTTTATAAATCAATCAAAGGGCTTTTTTCTACATTCAAATATTGTGATCCTTACCTTTTCTGTTTTATTTTTAACAATAAAATGGCAATGTAGTTTGTGCTTGTTTGCATATCATTTTAAGCATTAAATCATCATCATTGCAGGTTTCACATTGTAGATGACACCGCTCCAGAGCCGCCTATGACTCGCTTTGACTTTGATAACCCAATATTTCAAGCCGAAGAAGAAACTGATGAAGATGATGACTTGCCCGAAGAGCTAGCCAGGATTTTGAAACAGGATGAGAAAATCATTCTGCCTCATCAGGAGGAAATTGAGGTCGTTAACTTGGGTACTGAGGAAGTCAGAAGAGATGTCAAGATAGGGGCCGCGTTGCAGACTGATATCAAGCAAATATTGGTTGAAATGCTCCGTGAGTATAGTGATATCTTTGCTTGGTCATACGAAGATATGCCCGGTCTTGACACGGATACCATGGTTCATCGCTTGTCGTTGCGTGAAGAGTGTCTGCCAGTCAAACAGAAGCTCAGAAGGACCAGACCAGATATGGCTGTGAAAATAAAAGAAGAAGTCCAAAAGCAGTTGGACGTAGGATTTCTCGCCGTAACAACTTACCCTCTGTGGGTCTCTAACATCATACCAGTACCAAAGAAGGACGGTAAGGTACGAATGTGCGTTGATTATAGAGATTTGAATAAAGCGAGCCCGAAAGATGATTTCCCGCTCCCTCACATTGACATATTGGTTGATAATACCACGCAGTATTCCGTGTTTTCCTTCATGGACGGCTTTTCCGGATATAATCAGATTAAGATGGCGCCGGAGGATATGGAGAAAACAACATTTATCACACCATAGGGGACTTTCTGTTATAAGGTAATGCCTTTTGGTTTGAAAAATGCAGGAGCAACATATCAGCGGGCAATGGTCACTTTGTTTCATGATATGATTCATCACGAGATTGAAGTATATGTTGATGACATGATAGCAAAGTCGCAAACCGAGGAGGAACATCTGGTAAACCTTCTGAAGTTGTTCGAAAGGATAAGGAAGTTCAGACTGAGGTTGAATCCGAACAAGTGCACTTTTGGCGTCAGGTCGGGAAATTTGTTGGGGTTCATTGTCAGTGAAAAAGGAATAGAGGTCGATCCTGCAAAGATAAAAGCTATTCAAGATATTCCAGCGCCGAAAATGGAGAAAGAGGTTCGTGGTTTCTTGGGTAGATTGAACTACATTGCTAGGTTCATATCTCATCTCACAGCCACGTGTGAACCCGTGTTCAAATTGCTAAAGAAAGATCAGGCGGTTGTTTGGAACGAAAGTTGCCAAAGGGCATTTGATAAAATAAAAGAATATTTGCAGGAGCCTCCGATACTGATACCTTCGGTAGCTAGAAGACCATTGATCATGTATTTAACGGTTCTTGAGATTAGCATGGGTTGTGTTCTCGGTCAACATGACAAGACTGGAAGAAAAGAGCATGCAATATACTACTTGAGTAAAAAGTTCACAGAATATGAGTCTAGGTACTCAATGTTGGAGAAAACGTGTTGCGCACTCGCTTGGGCTACCAAACGCCTGAGACAGTATATGCTGAATCATACAACCATGCTGATTTCGAAGATGGATCCGATTAAATACGTCTTTGAAAAACAAGCACTTTCAGGGAGAATTGTCAGGTGGCAGATGGTTCTGACAGATTATGATATTGAATACGTTTCCCAGACAGCTATCAAAGGGAGTATTCTGTCAGAGTATCTTGCTGAATAGACGATTGATGACTATCAACTTATGAAGTTTGAATTTCCCGATGAAGACATCATGTTTCTGAAAATGAAGGACTGCGATGAGCCATTACCCGATGAAGGTCCGGAGAAGGGTTCCCAATCGCAGATGATATTTGATGGCGTTGTTAACTCTTACGGTAGTGGAATTGGGGTAATTATCACGACTCCTCATGGTTCTCATATCCCCTTCACTTCCAGGTTAACATTTCTTTGCACTAACAATGAAGCCAAATACGAAGCGTGCATTATGGGGTTGGAAGAAGCCATCGATCTGAGGATCAAGAATCTAGATGTATACGGTGATTCAGCGCTAGTTGTTAACCAGATCAAGGGAGAATGGGAGACCCGGCAGCCTAATTTGATACCTTACATGAACTATGCAAGGAGGATGTTACCTTTCTTTGATCGGGTAGAATTTCACCACGTGCCGAGAGGAAAGAATCAGATGGTGGATTCCCTGGCCACTTTATCCTCAATGTATAAGGTGAATTTTTGGAATGATGCTCCAAGAATAGTCATCTCTTTCCTTGATAGGCTGGCATTCGTATTCTCCATTGAAGAAGCTTCTAATGGCAAGCCGTGGTATTCTGATATCCAGAATTTCCTCAAGAACCAAGGATATATGCCAGGGGCGTCAACTCGGGATAAGAAGACTCTGAGGAGGTTGGCTGGGAATTTTTATCTAAACCAGGATGGTGTACTCTACAGGAGGAATTATGACTTGGTGGTTTTAAGGTGCGTAGACGAAAAAGAAGCGAGTTTGCTTATGGAAGAGGTCCACGAAGGTGCCTTTGGTACACATGCCGGTGGGCATGCCATGTCTCGAAAGTTGTTGAGAGCAGGCTATTATTGGTTAACTATGGAGTCAGATTACTTCAGGCATGCAAAGATGTGCCATAAATGTCAAATTTATGCTGACAAGATTCATGTGCCGCCGAGTCCGTTGAACGTTATGGCATCTCCTTGGCCCTTTTCCATGTGGGGCATTGACATGATTGGCAAGATTGAGCCCACCGCATCTAATGGACATCGTTTCATCCTGGTATTCATTGATTACTTCACCAAGTGGGTGGAAACAGCTTCCTATGCTAATGTCACTAAGCAAGTGGTAGCCCGGTTTATCAAGAAGGACATCATATGTCGCTATGGAGTGCTCGAAAGAATCATTACTGATAATGGTTCGAATTTGAACAACAAGATGATGAAGGAATTGTGCCAGAATTTCAAAATCGAATATCACAACTCATCTCCTTATCGTTCAAAGGTGAATGGCGTTGTTGAAGCGGCTAACAAGAATATCAAGAAGATAGTGCAGAAGATGGTTGTAACCTATAAAGATTGGCATGAGATGTTGCCCTTTGCTTTGTATGGATATCGTACCACGGTACGTACTTCAACAGGAGCAACTCCTTTCTCGCTGATGTATGGCATGGAAGCTGTCCTGCCATTGGAAGTCGAGATTCCTTCTTTGAGAGTCTTGGTCGACGTCAAGCTTGATGAGGCAGAATGGATAAGAAGCAGATTGAATCAGCTCAGCCTGATGGATGAGAAAAGGCTGGAATCCATTGCATATGGTCGATTGTATCATAGCTAGATGAAGAAAGTGTCACTTGCGCGAAAATAAGGTGCCGGCACAACAGAAGAGTCGCCACCTTTCGTTATTTATCCCTCGGAGCGGGAAAGGAAACGATCGGAAAAACCTGACGAAAAAGGGTAAGACAAGGTCATCGCAACCGTTGTCTAGATTCGGGAGTCGGTTACGCAAGGGGAAGGTATTAGCACCCCTCACGTCCGTCGTACTCGACGGGATCCTCGCTTGTTGTGTTTACTTGGACGGGTTGGTTTTATTCTATCTACCTATCAAGGTTGGCTGAAAAAGAAAAGAAAAATGACTCGGCAAAGCGTCGCGCTTTATGCCTACGTATTCTCATCAGAGGATGAGAAATCAGAGTCAACGTAGTTCGGCCTACGAAGGGTTATGGGGAAGGTAGCTCGCCAAGACATCGCCATCTTGTGCCTACGTACTCTCAACAGGCATGAGAGATCAGAGCTCACGTAGTTCGTGAAACTACGGTTTATCTCCTGTCTTTTATGAAAGAAGTGTTTTTTATTGTGTTTGCGATTTCAATCGCACTAGAGACTATGACCTGAGAGTGAATGCGTCGCATATCACCCAAAGGGTACCATACTAAACATCCAGACTGTGGAAAAGAAACTCTCCCACAACCCTTTCTCAGATAGCTTAAGGCTCGTAACGTACGAAAGAAATCATTCATGATTACTGTATCTTGAACTGTTTTGAGATGAGAAGAGAACAGGCCCAACTAGGAGGGAGACTATCAAGTCCTACTATTATCATGCCATGGATTCATCCTATGGTTGAGGTTTGAACAGGGAGCTCCTAGAAGTTGTCATGCATAGGTTTCAACCTAAAATTCTATCATCAAATCCTTATCAAAGGAAATGAGAGTCCTAAGGGATCATGTCAATGATACACCAAACAGACAAAGCATCAGCTTAACAGTAAAATGCATGCAATGCAAGTGAGGGAGGAAATGTGTGTGGGGCTTCAGCCTCCACAAGCTCATCTCAACCTCAAGCCAGAATGGATAACAGTAATCATACTGAAATATAAACAACATGCTATCAAGCAATAACAGTAACCTGCAGTCATATAGAAAGAATGAAATGAAATGCCATCAGGCAAACAAACCACATGGGCAAGGGAGCTGAGCTCTACCGAATACCCGCAAGCAAAGCCACACAGTAACAATACAAGCAGAGGGAGCAACTCAACCTCTAGTGCAATCATGCTCCTAGATTCTACTTATTCTAGATATGAACTTATTCTAATGCATCAAGCAAGTCAAGCAAAACACATCAATACAGAAAAGAAAAAGAAGAAAACAGAAGAAAGCTTCAGCTCCCAACTTCAACTCCAAGCTTCTGCTCTTCCAACAGCAACTCAATCTTCAGACTTCCATCCCTTGACAAATATCAATTTGCTTTTCCAGGTTTCAACCCTACAACATAAGTCTCAGCTTCTTGATCAGCTCCACCTTCAGGCTTCACTATCAATCATGAGTATCAACTTGGCTCCTTCAGGATCTCCAGGTATCAAAGTAAGTATCAGCTTCCTTTGTTTTTCAAGCTTCAGCTCTTCAGAATCAATCTCAATCACATAGAAGTGTCAACTTCATCCTTTAGTCTTTACTTCATCTTCAGGAGTCTTCAAGTATCAACTTGCTTTTGCTGCTCTTCAAGCTTCAGTTGGAATGGCAATGCTCAAGGATTCATCCTCTTCTACACTCTTCATTGAAGTCTTCATCTTCAAACTCAAGCTCAAGCATCTCTCAAGACAATCAAACCAGAGAAAATCACTTACTGGATAAGCTGGGGGATATTGAACTGCTTATTGACCACCAAAGGTGACCTTTAAGGGTTCAACATCAAAGGAATGGTTCCCTCAAAAGTTCTAATCCCTAGGTACGTCACTTATCCCTCCAAGGGAGAGAGGTGTATACCATGGAAGGACTTTGAATCATAGGGAGGAATGGAGGTGACAGATACCATCCATGTTTAAGAAAGAAGTTGTCTAAGTCTAAACTCTTCCTAATCCCTAACCCTAAAACAACAAATAAAAGACAAATAAAATCAAGCTCTCAAGCTCCTCAATCCATCTTCAAGTCTTCTACTATGCTCCTCAATGCTCCTTAGAACAATACCAATCTCTCCAAGCCCGCAAATCAAAGCAACTAAAGCAAACATGCCCTAAAGGCAACACAAACAATCAACCAATACAAAAATCAACTAAAAATAGCATACTACTATATTAAATCCTAATATAATTTCTAAGGGATCCTACATACCTACCCTTAATGCCCATATATGTCCCATAGTCTAACTTGTCCTAAAAACCCAAAATTCTAATGTTATTATGGACCTATGTTGAAGTTTAGCCTAATTCTACACAACCTAATAGCATCTAATCAAAACTATCCTAAAATTCATCACAAAATTGTGGAATAAATCCAGGGGGGAGCTAAAACATATCTCTAACTTTCCTAAAAAGAATGGATTAAAAATACTAAGGGAGATACCTAAACAAAATTCTACAAATACATGTATCAATATGAAAGAAATAAAAAGCAATTAAAGAAGAAAATATACAAAAAATACTAAAAATGCATGAAAGAAAAATGTTTTTATTTTATATTCTTCTAGACAAAAATATGAAGTAGGAGAAAAAACTCCCATTAAAAAATATTGATTTTTCCATTTAATATGAATTTTATAATATTGGAAAAAAATGGAGAAAAAATAAAATGAAAATGAAGCATGGGGTGCAGCCAGCAACAAAACACAGTTCATTTCACATTTGGGCCTAGACTGGGGGTCTGAATAGCAAGCGCGCTGGGCCCATCATTAAATCAGAAAAACAATTAATAAATCCAAGAAAAAGAAAAAGGACGCGGTGCAAATAGTCATGAATTTCAGTTATAAAATGGATTGGGCTTCAATTGGGGGTGTGGATAGTGATCCAGCCCAGAATCTTCCTTTAATGAAACGCATCGTTTCATAGCGTCTGACTTCCCTCCAAAATTCAATTGAATACAGGCCATTGGATTGCTTCTCAAGTCAAGGGTCAGCGCTTGCATCTGACGGTCGTGGGATCGTCTTCAACCTCCCACCTAGGGTTTTGCTGAAACCCCATGAAAACAAATTTCATGCAGCAAACTTCCATCCCTTCGTATTGCCTCAAATCAGCATCAAATTCAACCGTTCAAAACCCTAAATTGATCCATTTTTCTCCCTGAATACGATCATGGCCTTGAAATACATTGAACTGGTCTCTATCATCAAACCCGATGGTGGATCCAACTTAATCTCAAAATATGATCAATCCTCAACTTCAACCAACCTTCGATTTCTTTACATCAAAATGACCCTCACATTGCCCTAATCAAAATTAGCTATTAACCTTGCATTATCACTCACTATATCACAAGTTCTTGCTCCATAAAGAAATGGTGTCCATGACTGAAACTCCACCAAATGATCCTAAACTCTTCAGAATTGATCACCTATTGGTCTCTAACCATTCTACACCAATAATTTAACCTAACCATGCCTAAATAATGAGGTGAAAGAGATTTTGCAAACCTGGCTTCTTGATATGGCAGATGATGAAATCCTTGCTTTCAAGGCTTGAAACTCTTCAAGAATGATCCTTGGATGATGAAACTTCTACTGTTTACAAAAAAATGGAGGAAGAATGCTTGTACTTCAAGATTCGATGATGATTGGCTTCTTGCAAATTCAATTGGAACACCTTCAATCCTCCATCAATGGAGCTTCAATTCAGTATGCACACACTCAGAGAGATCTATGGAAAGTGTTTGTGAAGAAATAATGGATGGAAATGAAGAAGAATGAAGCAATTGAATGTGACTTGCAATGGAAGATTTTGGATTTCACTCTCTCTTTCATGCACCAATTCTCACCAACCTTGCATCTGAGCAAGTTGCACTTGTTATATAGAGTGGTTTAGAATCATCTAGAACCCCCTAGAACAATCCAATGAGAAATTGAACTTTTCATGTCATGGTATTTTGATTTCTCATTCTCCTTACATGCTATCTCATGCCATAGCCCTTGTAATCTTAGTTTCTGACTTGAATTTATCCCCACATGAGATTTAGGGTGAGTTACAATGCATAACCAATGTGCTTATTGAGTTCTTTTGAGTTTTGGTTTGGTACCTTAATATGCAAGTAATCCAATTTCAAGGCAGCCCTATGATGCAAGCCTCAAATCAAAATTGTGGCTGAACCATTGTTCTTAGAATGTCATTTGGAGTCAAAATGACCTATTACATGACATGTTTTGGACTTATAACTTGGGATTTCCATTTTTCAATTTCACTTTAATTAACTTATGCCTCATTTTTAGGCCATTTTTATCACTTTTTGATATGAGCCTTTTCAACATCTCATGACCTCCCTACTAGCCTTAAAACATCATTCTAAGAAAGTTTGATGTTGAAGATTTTTCCATTTGAAGCTTGGAAGTAGGAGATATGGCCTTATGCTTGAAATGACCTATAACCTCCAAATGACCAAAATGCCCTTGACTTGTCAAAGCCATAAGTTGAGTTCTACAAATCCTATAAAGGACTTCTAGTACTCTATAGAAAGCTAAGAAGATGCTCTTCGACATTAATGTTGACCAATAGTTCATAGGAATCATCCTACTAGGGCAAAATGTTGTCTGCAGGTTGGGTGACTTTCAAGGACCCAGATTCACATACCTCAGATGACCTGTAATTTGTCAAAGCCATAAGTTGAGTTCTACAAATCCTATCAAGGACTTATAGTACTCAAATTAAAGCTAAGAACAAGCTCTACAACATTCATGTTGTGGGGAAGATGAGATGACAATCACATCTTGAGCTAAACTGCCTTGAAGATAGGGATCAAACTAGGGGATTTTACACTGTCAATCCTTAGAAACCCTAGCTTGAAACTTCTCAAACTCCTCAATCATGATGAGTTGGTCTAGGAATAATCCTTATAGTATCTCAATACATCATTCCATGATCACATGGCTCTTGGATTAGGTCTCAACCCTCTCCAAATCATCAGTTGACCTAGGGTTGACCCAGTCAAACCCTAATTCCACCACTCATGGCTGAATCTTCTGAATCCTTGTACAATGACCTCTCTAGGCTTCATGATGGCTTTCAAGACATCTCATAAGCTTTCTCAAAGCTTCAAGTCCATCCTCATAGTCTCAGAATCATCTGAGGAGCTCTCACAACTCTCAAGTTATGAGACACACAACTTTGGTTTCAACCAATTCCTCTAAGGATCTCTTGGGTTCTCTGATAAAGGTATCAACCTTTGAACACTTGAACAAAATTCTTGGCTAGCTTCAAAGTCTCATATAACTCTTGATGGGTAAATAAATGTTGGTCAAATTTTGGGGTGCAACAGCTGCCCCTATTCAAACGGCTTGAACCTGACTGGGTGAGGAGCGAACGACTCTCAGCCAATCGAGGTGCGAGACGGTTGAATACCAATAAACCCGAAAATTTGCCAACTGCACGAGCACACGGTACTCTGGTGGGAACAAATCTTTGAACACTGAAACAATAGCTGCACGACAACTATCTGGAGACATACTGATCTGAACCTTGTCGTCAGTTATCCACATTAAATTCCTCTGATATCGTCATCAGACACCGGCTCTCGCCATCAGGCATTCATGAAAATAAAGCGTCTGACATCACCGTCGGACAATCAAAAACCCCAACATCGCTGTTGGAAAACTAAATCATCTGACATCGCCGCCAGAAACAAACATCCAACATCGCCGCTGGAGAACTAATTCTCCTGACATTGCCGTCAAGTACTCAACATAATATGACCTCGCCGTCAAACACCAACATCCAACATCGCCGCCGGGGAACTAAAGAACCTGACATCACCGCCAGAAACAAACAAAATACCCAACATCACCGCTAGAGAACCAAACCACCTGACATTGCCGCCCAAAACAACCATCCAACATCGCCGCTGGGGAACTAAAGAACCTGACATCGCCGCCAGAATCAAACAAAATACCCAACATCGCCGCTGGAGGAATAGAGAATCTGCCTTCGCCGCCAGAAATAAACTACAACTTTGGGAAACACCTGACATCATCGTCAAGTATTTAACATAATCTGACATCGCCGTCAACAAACATCCAACCTCGCCGCTGGAAACAAACATAATCTAACCTCGCCGTCAAAAAACATCCAACCTCGCCGCTGGAAACAAACATAATCTGACCTCGCCGTCAAAAACAAACATCCAACATCGCCGCCGGAGAACTCAAAAGAATCTGACCTCGCCGTCAAACACAAACATCCAACATCGCCGCTAGAGAACTCAAGATAATTTGACCTCACCGTCAAACATCCAACATCGCCGCTGGAAACACACAAAATCTGACCTCGCCGCCAAGGTGAAGAAACTTCATTGGGGAATTGGTCACACGGTAACCGGTAATTCATAGTCGATCATGCCATCAGGCATTCAAAGAACACTGTCGGGCATCAGCCGGACTTCAACCATCAGGTTGATCATGCCATCGGGCATTCAAGGAGATTGTCGGGCATCAGCCGGACATCAACCATCAGGTTGATCATGCCATCAGGCATTCAAAGACATCTGTCGGGCATCAGCCGGACTTCAACCATCAGGTTGATCATGCCATCGGGCATTCTGCATTAGCTGAGATAACTGCTTCATTAACACAGTCAGACTTCAATCATGGAGTCTTCAAGGGAGGTTTCAACTTCGCCGTTAGAAAACCTGCTGGGGAGGACGCTTCGCCGCTGGGGAATCTGGAGACCTGTCAAGTAACTCCGCTCCGGGGGTCCAGAAATCATTCTGGAGGAATCAATTCTGCTGAGGACTTCAAGAATCATCTCGAACAAATAACTCCGCCGGAGACCTTCAAGAATCATCTTGAACAGACAACCATTCTGAGCAAACACTCTGTTGGGGATTCCAGGAATCATCCTGGGCAACTCTTACCGGGGACAAACCAATCATGGCTTGAGCAGCTTCCAAGGATTCGGCTCTCTTGGGGCTTCAGGAATCATCCTGGGCAACCTTCACTAGGGGCTCTACTAGGGTCTTAAGAATCATCTTAAGCAAACGGCCCTGCTGAGGAATTCAAGAATCATCTTGAACTGAAGACTTCGCTGGGATCTCGAGAATCATCTTGAGCATGCGACTTCATTGGGGAGAATGTCAGGAATCATCCTGAGCAACTGATCCTTCGGCGAAACACCTGCAAAACAAGAACGGTAGCAACCTAGGTCATGTTTATTATGCATATGCTTCGGCGCCATGCTCCACACGGTGAAAATGCTATGCGTTTATGATAAATGCTATGCAATCATGCACAATGATGCGATCCCATCAGCAAAATAAATGCCAAAGGGGAATCCTCCTGTCAAGGAGAAAGAACTACTCAGATAGAGGAATCATCCTGCTGAGGAGAACATGGTCACGCCAATCTCAATTGGACTCCGCATGGGACACAACTTTAGTTGACTGCTGCAGGGGAACGACTTCAGTTGATTGCTGCAGGGGGACGAAGCTCTACGAGTACCAGGACCTGCCGAGGGAAAACGATGTCAATCGCGGGAATGAACTGCGTGGCCTTCATGGCTACTCTTTTGGGGATAAGAGCTATGTGGGGAAATAACTTCAGTTGATGAACACTTCACTGGGGAGAACCAATCATGGTCTGGGCAACTTCCAAGGATTCGGCTCTCTTGGGGTCTGCACACTCGGCTGAGGAAGGAGAAATCATTCTGCTTCGCTGGAGGGTACGACCCTGGGGGAAATACATCATCAGCTGTTCAACACTCTACTGGGGAAAACCACTCATGGTCCCAACTGCTTCCCGAGGACTCGGCTCTCTGAGGAGGCATTTCAATTCCGCTGGGGAAGAAGGAATCATCCGACTTCGGGGGAGAATACAACTCTGGTGGGGAATTTCAATTCCGCTGGAGACTTCAGTCTGGCACCATCAGCTGCTGCATACTTCGGAGTACGAATAGTTTCCTACGAAACCTGCACTTGTGACCCGGTGCTGGGGGAAATAAATCATGCTTCGGCGCTTGACTCAATTGAGGAGGTGACGTTCCTTCAGGATGCGTCTGCTTGGGGAAAGAGAATCATCTCTGCCTGGGGAGACATATCAAAGCTCATCTTCTCGCGTTCAGGCTCTGCGGGGACAGGCTACTGAACTCTGCTGCAGAAGGAGGAATCATCCTGCTTCAGGGATGCGCACGGCGCACTGTCTGGAATATGCTACGCCTGTAACAACACAAACAAACAGACAAGATACCCTTCTCAAAGGGGCCTATCAAGGTTATTATCTCGTGACAATATTCAAGTAATTAATTGTTTCAACAATCAGTGGCCTAGGCCGGTAAGTTCATGTATGCGCATTTTATCAAAAACATCAGCGTTCTTTTCCGCAAACAAAACAGATAAATGCTAAACAGACAAACAGAATTGCTGAATAGTATGAATTTTATTGATAACGAACCCCTGAATGGGTAAAAATGTTTTACAACAGATGCAAGCTCCTGGAATGAGGAAGCCGCGCAAAAATAAAACATAAATATACATCAGTATATACAAATGTCGGCAACGAGGCGTAGACGAACACCATGAGTTGATCCCTCTATGACCCACTCGACTTCGATACTTCTCTGACGCTTCAGATTCGGAAGAGATTGATTCAGATAAACGGCCCTCAGGTCCTCCAAACCACTAAACAATGAAAGTCCACACGCGGAACGCAGTCATTTGCTTTTTCAAATCCCTAACTTTTGCGTGAACCGCCCTTTGCGGGTTTTCAGTTCACCAGGATACCCTTTTTTGCCGAAGTCGCCCAGTGTAGGTTTTCGACTTCGCGGATGTACATTTTTCCAATTTATATCCCTAATTTTTGCCCGAACCTTTTATTCTGTTTTTGGTTCACCGGGATGCCCCTTTTTTGCCTGGACTCTCCTTTTTTGTCCAGCGGGTCGCTTTCATGCAAAGTATTTTTTAACTGCGTCCGTGTTCACCGGGGATGCAAAATCTTCACCATCCATCGTGGATAATAACAAAGCTCCTCCCGAGAAGACCTTGCTGACGACGTACGGACCTTCTTAATTGGGAGTCCACTTGCCCCGGTGATCGGAGTGTGGAGGAAGAATCTTCTTCAGGACGAGATCACCCGTCTGAAAGCTTCTAGGACGCACCTTCTTATCATAAGCCTTCTTCATCCGGCTTTGGTACAGACGACCAAATGTAATCGATGCTAACCTCTTCTCGTCCATCAGGCTGAGTTGGTTCAGTCGATTCGTAATCCATTCTGCCTCATCGAGTTTCACATCAACCAAAACTCGCAAAGAAGGGATCTCCACTTCTAACGGTAGGACAGCTTCCATACCGTACACCAAGGAGAAAGGAGTTTCCCCGGTCGAGGTACGTACCGTCGTATGATAACCGTGCAGTGCAAATGGCAGCATCTCGTGCCAATCTTTGTAGGTCACAACCATCTTCTGAACAATCTTCTTTATGTTCTTGTTGGCGGCTTCGACGACGCCATTCATCTTCGGCCGGTAAGGAGATGAGTTGTGGTGTTCAATCTTGAAGCTCTGGCACAGCTCCTTCATCATCTTGTTATTCAAATTCGAACCATTATCAGTAATGATCCGCTCTGGAATTCCGTAACGACAGATGATGTCCCTCTTTATGAATTTAGCCACTACCTGCTTGGTCACATTAGCGTACGAGGTTGCCTCCACCCACTTAGTGAAGTAGTCGATAGCTACCAGAATGAAACGGTGACCGTTAGATGCAGTAGGCTCGATCTTGCCTATCATGTCGATGCCCCACATGGAGAACGGCCACGGGGAGGACATGACATTCAACGGGCACGGCGGCACATGAACTTTATCAGCATAAATCTGGCATTTATGACATCTCTTCGCGAATCTGAAGCAATCCGACTCCATCGTCAGCCAGTAGTATCCTGCTCTCAGGATCTTTCTCGTCATAGCATGCCCGTCGGCGTGCGTACCAAATGTGCCTTCATGGACCTCTTCCATGAGCATACTCGCCTCTTTCTCATCTACACATCTGAGTAGCACGAGATCGTGGTTTCTCTTATACAACACTCCATTAGGATTGAGATAAAAATTGCCAGACAGCCTCCTCAGAGTCTTCTTATCCTGGGTTGACGCACCCGCAGGATACTCCTTAGTCATAAGGAAAGTCTGGATGTCATGAAACCATGGCTTGTCGTCGGCGGCATCCTCGATTGCAAAGACAAATGTCGGTCTATCGAGACGGGAAAGTACAATTCTTGGAGCCTCATTCCAAAAATTGACTTTATACGTTGAAGCCAACGTGGCTAAGGCATCAGCCATTTGATTTTCAGCCCTGGGCACATGATGGAGTTCCACTCGATCAAAGAACGGAAGCAGCCTCCTGGCATAATTCATGTACGGCACCAAATTCGATTGACGAGTCTCCCACTCCCCTTTAATTTGGTTGATCACAAGCGCTGAGTCACCATATACGTCTAGATTCTTGATTCTCAAATCAATTGCCTCTTCTAGACCCATGATGCATGCTTCGTACTCCGCCTCATTATTGGTGACTGGAAACGTCAGTCTCGCAGTAAACGAGATATGGGATCCGTGGGGAGTCGTGATGATAGCCCCGATGCCACTTCCATAGGAATTAACCGCTCCATCGAATATCAATTTCCACTAGGATTTCCTATCTGGCCCCTCGTCGGGCAACGGCTCATCGCAATCCTTTGCTTTGAGAAACATGATATCCTCGTCGGGGAATTCAAACTTCATCGGCTGGTAGTCCTCGATCGGCTGCTCGGCAAGGTAATCAGACAATACGCTTCCCTTGATGGCCTTCTGGGACACGTACTGAATATCATATTCCGTTAGCACCATTTGCCATCTGGCAATCCTGCCCGAAAGAGCCTGCTTCTCGAAGACGTACTTGATCGGATCCATCTTCGAAATTAGCATAGTGGTGTGATTGAGCATGTACTGTCGTAAACGTTTGGCAGCCCAGGCTAGTGCACAACACGTCTTCTCCAGCATCGAGTATCGAGATTCACAGTCAGTGAACTTTTTACTCAAGTAGTAAATGGCATGCTCCTTTCTGCCCGTCTCGTCGTGCTGACCGAGAACACACCCCATACTATTCTCCAGAACTGTTAAGTACATGATTAATGGTCGTCCAGCCACTGGGGGTATCAAGATTGGAGGTTCTTGAAGATACTGCTTTATCTTGTCGAATGCCTTCTGGCAATCCTCATTCCAAGTAATCACCTGATCTTTCTTTAAAAGCTTGAACATCGGTTCACATGTGGCCGTGAGCTGAGAGATAAACCTTGCAATGTAGTTTATTCGGCCCAAGAAACCACGAACTTCTTTTTCTGTTTTCGACGCTGGCATTTCTTGAATGGCTTTTATTTTCGCAGGATCAACCTCGATGCCTCGTTCGCTAACGATAAACCCCAGTAACTTTCCGGAACGCACTCCGAAAGTGCATTTGTTAGGATTCAGCCTCAACCTGAATTTCCTAAGCCTCTCAAAAAGCTTCAATAAGTTGACCAGATGCTCTTCCTCCGTTTGGGACTTCGCAATCATGTCATCAACATAGACCTGGATCTCATGATGAATCATATCATGAAACAAAGTTACCATTGCTCGTTGGTAAGTGGCCCCTGCGTTCTTCAGACCGAAGGGCATTACCTTATAGCAAAATGTTCCCCAGGGGGTGATAAACGTCGTTTTCTCCATGTCCTCCGGTGCCATCTTGATCTGATTGTAACCGGAGAAGCCATCCATGAACGAAAACACGGAGAACTGGGCTGTGTTGTCGACCAACACATCGATATGAGGCAACGGGAAATCATCTTTAGGGCTCGCCCTATTCAAATCCCGATAATTGACGCACATGCGTACCTTACCGTCCTTCTTCGGTACAGGCACTATGTTGGCGACCCACGGAGGGTAAGTGGTGACCGCTAAGAAGCCAGCATCAAGTTGTTTCTGCACTTCTTCCTTGATCTTAACGGCCACATCTGGTCTCGTCCTCCTAAGCTTCTGCTTGACGGGAGGGCAATCTTCTCGTAGCGGCAGGTGGTGGACCACGATGTCCGTGTCAAGTCCGGGCATATCTTCGTATGACCAAGCAAAGATGTCACTATACTCTCGAAGCATCTCGACCAATCTCTGCTTGACATCATTCTGCAACGCAGCCCCTATCCTGACATTTCTGACGAGCTCTTCAGAACCCAGATTTACGATCTCAATCTCCTCCTCATGAGGCAGAATAACCTTTTCCTCTTGTTTCAACAAGCGGGCCAACTCTTCAGGGAGGTCTTCGTCTTCATCAATCTCTTCTTCGGCTTGATAGATCGGGCAATCGAAGTCGAAGTGAGCCGTAGAAGGTCTAGAGTCGATGTCATCTGTTATGTGGATCCTGCAATAACAAGGGTTAAGTTTAAAACAAGAATATGCAGGTTAGCACAAACCCCATTGCCATTTTACTGTTTTTCAAAACAAATATAAAACAGGAATAACAGAGATCACAATATTTGAATACGAAGAAAACGCCTTTGATTTATTAACAAAATGCATGTACATAATCCAACAAGGCCCTGACAATAAAACCGCTATGCCCCGGGTAGGACATAGGGTTGTACAATGACTGAAAAAAGTAAATCATTACTCTTCACTTGTCAGCTGGATGATATCCTTGATGGTCCAATTGCTGAGGCTCTCGCCCGGCTTGCTTGGCTGAATCCAAGAGTCGAGATCACAATCGCTATCCCCGCTGTCTTCAGACGCCACGTTGATGCTTTCGAAGATCACTTCGCCACTGGTAAATAGGATCGGCCCCTTACCCCGTGACGCACTGCTAGACGAAGAAGAAGAAGCTTCAGCTTCAGGAGAATACCCCAATCCAAACTTATCCTGCTTGTTCGGTATCTCCAAAATATGCCCCCAGCCTGGGGTAGATCCAGCTTGGACGACGGCCCGAGCTTCTTTGAATGAGGAGAGATTCATCTCTGGCTTTTCTGCGACTACAGGAGCTACCTCTTTCACCTTGACGGCTTCAAATGCTTGGCAGAGAGTTTCATGGATTTCGCCATCCATTTCAACATACTTAAAGGATGACAAATGGCTCACCATTATGTCCTCCTCACCGCACACGGTTACTATGCTTCCCCCGACAGCATATTTGAGCTTTTGGTGCAACGTGGAGGTCACGGCACCAGCAGCATGGATCCATGGCCGACCTAAGAGGCAACTGTAGGCAGGCATGATGTCCATGATATAAAAGACCGTGTCGAACGTTTCCGGGCCGACTTGGATCGGCAGGGTCACCTCTCCGAAAACGTGGCGCTTAGTTCCGTCGAATGCTTTCACCACCAGATCACTAGGCGTGCAAAGCAATCTGCGAGTGTCCAACTTCATTAATGCCTTCTTCGGAAGAACATTCAGCAACGAACCCGTGTCCACCAGGACATGCGACATGATTGTGCCTCTGCACTCTATCGAGATGTGCAGGGCGCTATTGTGATTCCTCCCTTTAGGCGTCAGCTCTAAATCTGTGAAACCTAGCCCGTTGCCAGCATTAACATGGACTACCACCTCTTCTAGCTGATTCACTGATATCTCTTGCGGTACGTAGGCAGTGTTCAATACCTTTAGTAGCGCGTTGCGGTGTGCTTCAGAACACAGCAACAGGTTGAGAATAGAAATCTTCGAAGGCGTCTGATGAAGATGGTCTACAATCTTGTAGTCGCTCTTTTTGATCAACCGCATAAACTCCTCGGCATCTTTGACAAGCAAATCTTTCTCTACCTCACACGGGACCTCTTCGACGACTTTGCTTTTACCCTTATCGGCCGCATCAGCTCTGACCGCTTTATCTGCCACGACCTCCGGCGGCGCAAACACTCTTCCGCTACGGGTAATACCACTGATTCCTGCGAGATTCTCCACAGTCGACCCATACGGCTCTAGCTCCAACCTTTGACCGTTGTAGTAGACTTCAGCCCCATAATGCCATGGGACGGCGTTAGTGCTCTCAAATGGTATCGGCCCGACTTTGGTAATAGTGATTGTAGGCGGTCTGGGCGCAGAAATGGTTATTGGTTGGCGAGGGATGGTGATGGTGGCGACTTCATCAGCCTGCTTTAACACTACCTCTCCTGATACACTTTCAGCCCTCCGGCTGAACTGCAAAATCCCCTCAGTCATCAGACTTTGGATTCCTTCTACCAGCTGCTCACACCCATCAGAATGTGTAGCACAGTCCATGCATAACTCTCCGCATCCTGGAAAGAACCCTTTTTTCAACAACTTAGCTTTGACGAAGCTAAGCGGCGTCTTTAGGTCTTTGACATCAGTCAACAGATCTGCACTTTCTTCTTCGATAATGGCGTTCACTCCGCCTCCCCTATGATTCGGCATAGGGTTTTTCGTGACATTGGGCACATCATCGGAGAAGTTGATAATCTTGGTATCTACCAGATCCTGCACCTTGTGCTTAAAGGCTTTGCAGTTCTCGATTGTGTGGCCTGGTTCCCCTGTATGGAAATCGCAAGTGGCATTTGCGTCGTACCCTGGTGGAGGTTCCCCTGTCAAGGGAGCCATCATCCTCTTCTGAACCAACTGAAGCTGAAGCAAAGTCTGCAAGAGTTGCGCATACGACTTGGGCGGTGCCTCGAAGTGACGGTTTGTCAAAGGTGCCCGATTCTGGTACTTTCTATATCCCTGTTGATTTGGTTGCTGCTGCTGCTGCTGCGGAGCTGCTGGGATATTTATACTGGCTATCTGCTGCTGAGGGCCCTTGCCCTTTCTTCGAGCGTTGGTCACAGCGCTCGCATCTCCTTCTCGTCGTTTACCAGCATAAGGTTTCTTTCCACCTCCTCCGGCTGAGGATGACTCACCTTAGATTTTCCCGATCTTGATATCATTCTCGACGTGCTCGCCCATGATAATGAGAGCTGAGAACGTCCCAGACATGCCACTGACTAACTTTTCATAGTAAACCCCCGGGAGGGTAGCCACAAACATCTGCACGAGCTCGCGCTCAACCATCGGCGGTTGAACCCGAGCGGCCAACTCACGCCACCGCTGGGCGTACTCCTTAAATCCTTCATTATTCCTCTGCGGAAGGTTCTGGAGCTGGACTCGGTTTGGGGCCAAGTCGCTATTGTACTGGTAATGATGGACAAACGCTTCAGTGAGATCCTTCCATGTGCGCACGCTAGTGGGCTCCAGGCCCATGTACCACTCGAGGGATGGTCCGGAAAGACTATCTTGGAAGAAGTGCATCAGCAACTTCTCGTCTTCGGAATAGGCAGACATCTTCCTATAGTACGATCTGAGGTGGACACAAGGGCAAGTGGTGCCCTTATATTTCTCAAAGTCAGGCACCCTGAACTTAGGAGGTACCTTGAAATCAGCAATTAACCCTAGCTTGGACATATCAACACCCAAAGTATTCTGATTCTCGATATCTCTCATTTTATCTTCAAGTGCTTTGAATCTGAGCCGCGCTTCAGCATTCAACTCCGCTTCCACACCTCTTTGAGAAAACACATCATCCTGATGATCCTCAAGCCACGGTTGAGGCACCAACAGATTCCCGACTCCTGCATTGCCGTTGACCGGCCCGATGTTGACATTAGCTCCCAGACTCCCATTGCCGACGCCCGTCGTATTGAGTCCGATGTTGGCCATCACATTGCCATTAGCACTGCCGTTGCCCCCGGCCACGGGGACACCATTCTGTGGAGTATCAACTGGTGGAGGAGTAGGCACCGCCCCACCGTGAAGTATGTCGTTGCTATCAACCCTGGAGATCAAAGGTTGAACCAAAGTCCGGAGCTGGTCCTGACCATTGGCGACCACCTGCATAAGTTCCATAAATCGATCCATCCGCTCACGGAGCTCCTGAACATCTGTTTGCACTTGATCCATGATCCTGGTCTGATTAGCTCTAGTTGGATAACGGTGAATTAGCCTCTGATCAATCCTGGAGTCACCAGAAACAGTCTGGGACCTGTAAACCTGAAAAACCTGTAAACACTAAAGGTTAGGAAAAACAACAAAATGCTCGTCATGCAAATGCTTTATGCAAATGCATGCGTGTGTCTGTATGTTTGGGAGATTTCCCCCGATCCTAATGCCTGAGTGCCAGTGCTGATAATAATAATAAGAAGAAGTCCGAGTCCAATCATGGAAACAACAATCTCATATATAAAGGAAAGCCTATCAAGGCAGTACATAGCATCAGCGAGTACAAGACGAATCAACAGCGTGACCTCAGCCAACAAGCCTGGTGATGGTCAGCATACAATAAAGATCAAAACAAAAGGAATGCAACTAGTCAAGTATGGCCACGGGCGCGATACTCTGCTAATAACTCCTTCGTCTCTGGATGATCTGGCAAAGTGAGCAACCCCTCGACGAGTAGTTCCCTCTGCACAATGGTATGCTGAAGCCCATGAACTGAACTTTCCCATGCTCCTTCGCCGAAGCAATCTTCTAATTTCCGCTTCTTGGACTCAAACGTCAGCTTGCGCTCCTTCAGGTTAGCGAGAGCTTTGTTGAGCTGGCCTTCGGCGGCGTATCTGCGGGCGGTTTCTTCATCAAACCTCTGTTCACTGTCCTTCACCTCGGCTTCCAGCTTAGAAATCTGCAGCATCAGCTTATCCTCCCGCTCTTTCCTGGTGGCCAGGGAAGCCTTCCAGTGCTGGTTGAACTTTGATATCCTCCGATATGCCTCGTCCAAGTGCTGCTTCTTTGTAGCCAGTACGTCATTGACAGCCTTAAAGTCTTGACCCATGCGTTCACGCTCGGCTATCTGCTTCGTCAGGTCTGTACCCAGCTGGTTCACCAACTCTGTTTGCTTTTTGAAAGAATGAACGGCCCCGTTCCTCTCACTTCGAAGCTGAGCTAATTCCTTCTCCAGTTCTTCGTTCGCCCGCTTCAATTCATCCCGCTCAGCTAATACCTGGTTATGCTGATGAATGGGCACAGTAGTAGGCTCTTCGATCGTTGGAGGACTTTCTGGTCTGGCATGAGGAAACGGCATCCCTATAGCGCTGGCCCTGGCTCTGATCCAAGTCAAATACGGAGGGTAGGCTTGATTATTGCTTTTTCCCAGCAAAGGTTTTCCTCTCTTACTGATACTACTCCACGCACGCTGAAGCTTGGACAACAGATCCCCTTCTAGAATACCCGTGAGGTACAGAGATTCCTGTACCTCTTCCTCCTTCGGCGGAGTTCTCAAAGCATACGCGAACTGTCGAACCAGCAACGACGGATTGTAATTTATGCATCCCTTTTTACCTACCAGAGGCACATTAGGAAACTCGCTGCAACTGAAGATCACCTCAGTACCCAACCTGTCTCTGTCGAACCAGTCAATATCCTCTGCAGATAAACTCATCAGACGCTCAGGCCACTCAGCTGTGGCTGCAGACAAGACAAAAGGACCCCTCTTGGGCAGATGACTATCAAGCCATTTGTACAGCAAGGGTACGCAACATGAAACATTCTTCCCCCTTCTGTTCTCATTCTTGTAGTGGATTGAGTGATAGACATCTCCGATCAAAGTAGGGACTGGATTCCCTGAAGCAAAGATGTGAAACGCATCAAAGTCTACAAAATCGGGCATATTAGGGAACAGGATGATGCCATATATGCATAGAGCGAGGATGGCATTGAACGCGTCCCAACATCTGTCCTTGGCACACTGTTGAGCCTTACCCACCAGAAACTGCAAGGAGAACCCAGGAACCTTGTTCCAACTAGTCAATACTAACTCGGAGGCGTCCAAATGAAGTGAAAGAGCTAAACCAGCCAGATCAGGCTCAACATCCATATGGACAAAAGGCATCTGTCTCTTGATAGGCACACCTAGCAAATCAGCATACTCTTCCAGCGTAGGTGCGAGAACGAAGTCCTGAAAAGTGAAGCATCTCAGCGGAGGGTCGTAGAACTGCAGCAGAGCATGCAACCCATTCAACTCGAACGTAGAAGGCTTACAAACCAAACTGAGCAACCTGCCATAAGATTTCCTGAACTCATCCTTCAAAGAATCACCTGCTAGAGCTATCAAACCAGTCAACTTAGCCACATCGGGGGCAGGGAACTTGTAAGCCATGGTCTTCCTCAGAGAGCCCATAATAATACAATAGGAGGCAAGAAATCCTGGATCGGGGAAAACGGTACCTGCAACACAGACACACGTTAATGAAATGCAAATGAACATGCAAACTAATGCGAAATGTGGTCATGCAATAATATATCCAGGCAACTGGTGCTGTGGAGATTCTGTATCAACAATCACTGATAAGAAGGAAACCCCGGTGTAGGACCACAAATCTGATCTGCCAAGAACACCATCTGATAGGACCATATACATAGGATCATAATTCTGCTCTGTCAAGAACAAATGTCTGATAATAAGGACCTCTGGTGTACGATCAAGAAATATCTGCTGATGAGGTCTTCAGACCCCAAATCAAAAATCTGCTCTATCAAGAACAAACATACAGCTGCTAATGAGATCTTCAGACCCCACTCAAAAATCTGCTCTATCAAGAACAAACAACTGATGACAAAACCTCTGTTCTATCAAGAACAGACATACACCTGATGACAAGATCCTCTGATCAAAACCTGCTCTATCAAGAACAAACATACACCTGATGATAAGATCCTCGGATCAAAACCTGCTCTATCAAGAACAGACAAATCTGCAACTGAGAAACCTCGAGACCAACAAAATTGATTCACTGTCAAGAAAACCAGGTAGTCTGAAGGTCAAGGTTTCCTGCAATAAACCCAATCCCACTCACAGGTATGGACCTAAACTGACTCAAGGTACGACATCCTATGCGTTCATCAGCGTCACAGACTTTCAAGAGGGGTGATACGATACCCAGAAGGTGTGGCATCACCAGCTCATGAAGCGGCCTCACTTAGCTAAATCACAAATGATCGGTCCCCAGAGTCGACAATCCACCAAACCAGCAACCGTCTCAACCCAAAGGGTTGAAAGTGAAGCCAACCGGATGAACCTCGTCGGAGCGTGGATTTCATGAGACACTAGTGCTTGCAAAGCAAGCACGCGCCCACTAATTTCCACTCTAAGTCTATAGTGCACTCAAGCCTGGGTCTGGCTTCTCACTCATCAGAACTCCCATCCCACAACAGCACAGATAATCATATTATACTGAAAATAAAATGCGGGAAATAAAGTGCGAGAAGTAAAATGCGATAAATAAACGCAACCCAGCAGGTAAACATACAAGCGTTAGGATTGACTCTCGCGGGGAACCATTGGAGTCCCCAGCAGAGTCGCCAGCTGTCGCTTGCGCGAAAATAAGGTGCCGGCACAACAGAAGAGTCGCCACCTTTCGTTATTTATCCCTCGGAGCGGGAAAGGAAACGATCGGAAAAACCTGACGAAAAAGGGTAAGACAAGGTCATCGCAACCGTTGTCTGGATTCGGGAGTCGGTTACGCAAGGGGAAGGTATTAGCACCCCTCACGTCCGTCATACTCGACGGGATCCTCGCTTGTTGTGTTTACTTGGACGGGTTGGTTTTATTCTATCTACCTATCAAGGCTGGATGAAAAAGAAAAGAAAAATGACTCGGCAAAGCGTCGCGCTTTATGACTACGTATTCTCATCAGAGGATGAGAAATCAGAGTCAACGTAGTTCGGCCTACGAAGGGTTATGGGGAAGGTAGCTCGCCAAGACATCGCCATCTTGTGCCTACGTACTCTCAACAGGCATGAGAGATCAGAGCTCACGTAGTTCGGGAAACTACGGTTTATCTCCTGTCTTTTACGAAAGAAGTGTTTTTTATTGTGTTTGCGATTTCAATCGCACTAGAGACTATGACCTGAGAGTGAATGCGTCGCATGTCACCCAAAGGGCACCATACTAAACATCCAGACTGTGGAAAAGAAACTCTCCCACAACCCTTTCTCAGATAGCTTAAGGCTCGTAACGTACGAAAGAAATCATTCATGATTACTGTATCTTGAACTGTTTTGAGATGAGAAGAGAACAGGCCCAACTAGGAGGGAGACTATCAAGTCCTACTGTTATCATGCCATGGATTCATCCTATGGTTGAGGTTTGAACAGGGAGCTCCTAGAAGTTGTCATGCATAGGTTTCAACCTAAAATTCTATCATCAAATCCTTATCAAAGGAAATGAGAGTCCTAAGGGATCATGTCAATGATACACCAAACAGACAAAGCATCAGCTTAACAGTAAAATGCATGCAATGCAAGTGAGGGAGGAAATGTGTGTGGGGCTTCAGCCTCCACAAGCTCATCTCAACCTCAAGCCAGAATGGATAACAGTAATCATACTGAAATATAAACAACATGCTATCAAGCAATAACAGTAACCTGCAGTCATACAGAAAGAATGAAATGAAATGCCATCAGGAAAACAAACCACATGGGCAAGGGAGCTGAGCTCTACCGAATACCCGCAAGCAAATCCACACAGTAACAATACAAGCAGAGGGAGCAACTCAACCTCTAGTGCAATCATGCTCCTAGATTCTACTTATTCTAGATATGAACTTATTCTAATGCATCAAGCAAGTCAAGCAAAACACATCAATACAGAAAATAAAAAGAAGAAAACAGAAGAAAGCTTCAGCTCCCAACTTCAACTCCAAGCTTCAGCTCTTCCAACAGCAACTCAGTCTTTAGACTTCAATCCCTTGACAAATATCAATTTGCTTTTCCAGGTTTCAACCCTACAACATAAGTCTCAGCTTCTTGATCAGCTCCACCTTCAGGCTTCACTATCAATCATGATTATCAACTTGGCTCCTTCAGGATCTCCAGGTAACAAAGTAAGTATCAGCTTCCTTTGTTCTTCAAGCTTCAGCTCTTCAGAATCAATCTCAATCACTTAGAAGTGTCAACTTCATCCTTCAGTCTTTACTTCATCTTCAGGAGTCTTCAAGTATCAACTTGCTTTTGCTGCTCTTCAAGCTTCAGCTGGAATGGCAATGCTCAAGGATTCATCCTCTTCTACACTCTTCATTGAAGTCTTCATCTTCAAACTCAAGCTCAAGCATCTCTCAAGACAATCAAACAAGAGAAAATCACTTACTGGATAAGCTGGGGGATATTGAACTACTTATTGACCACCAAAGGTGACCTTTAAGGGTTCAACATCAAAGGAATGGTTCCCTCAAAAGTTCTACTCCCTAGGTACGTCACTTATCCCTCCAAGGGAGAGAGGTGTATACCATGGAAGGACTTTGAATCATAGGGAGGAATGGAGGTGACAGATACCATCCATGTTTAAGAAAGAAGTTGTCTAAGTCTAAACTCTTCCTAATCCCTAACCCTAAAACAACAAAAAAAAGACAAATAAAATCAAGCTCTCAAGCTCCTCAATCCATCTTCAAGTCTTCTACTATGCTCCTCAATGCTCCTTAGAACAATACCAAGCTGTCCAAGCCCACAAAGCAAAGCAACTAAAGCAAACATGCCCTAAAGGCAACACAAACAATCAACCAATACAAAAATCAACTAAAAATAGCATACTACTATATTAAATCCTAATATAATTTCTAAGGGATCCTACATACCTACCCTTATTGCCCATATATGTCCCATAGTCTAACTTGTCCTAAAAACCCAAAATTCTAATGTTATTATGGACCTATGTTGAAGTTTAGCCTAATTCTACACAACCTAATAGCATCTAATCAAAACTATCCTAAAATTCATCACAAAATTATGGAATAAATCCAGGGGGGGAGCTAAAACATGTCTCTAACTATCCTAAAAAGAATGGATTAAAAATACTAAGGGAGCTACCTAAACAAAATTCTACAAATACATGTATCAATATGAAAGAAATAAAAAGCAATTAAAGAACAAAATATACAAAAAATACTAAAAATGCATGAAAGAAAAATGTTTTTATATTATATTTTTCTAGACAAAAATACGAAGTAGTAGAAAAAAATCCCAATAAAAAATATTGATTTTTCCATTTAATATGAATTTTCTAATATTGGAAAAAAATGGAGAAAAATCAAAATGAAAATGAAGCATGGGGTGCAGCCAGCAACAAAACACAGTTCATTTCACATTTGGGCCCAGACTGGGGGGTCTGAATAGCAAGCGTGCTGGGCCCATCATTAAATCATAAAAACAATTAATAAATCCAAGAAAAAGAAAAAGGACGCGGTGCAAATAGTCATGAATTTCAGTTATAAAATGGATTGGGCTTCAATTGGGGGTGGGGATAGTGATCCAGCCCAGAATCTTCCTTTAATGAAACACATCGTTTCATAGCGTCTGACTTCCCTCCAAAATTCAATTGAATACAGGCCATTGGATTGCTTCTCAAGTCAAGGGTCAGCGCTTGCATCTGACGGTCGTGGGATCGTCTTCAACCTCCCACCTAGGGTTTTGCTGAAACCCCATGAAAACAGATTTCATGCAGCAAACTTCCATCCCTTCGTATTGCCTCAAATCAGCATCAAATTCAACCGTTCAAAACCCTAAATTGATCCATTTTTCTCCCTGAACACGATCATGGCCTTGAAATACATTGAACTGGTCTCTATCATCAAACCCGATGGTGGATCCAACTTAATCTCAAAATATGATCAATCCTCAACTTCAACCAACCTTCGATTTCTTTACATCAAAATGACCCTCACATTTCCCTAATCAAAATTAGCTATTAACCTTGCATTATCACTCACTATATCACAAGTTCTTGCTCCATAAAGAAATGGTGTCCATGACTGAAACTCCACCAAATGATCCTAAACTCTTCAGAATTGATCACCTATTGGTCTCTAACATTCTACACCAATAATTTAACCTAACCATGCCTAAATAATGAGGTGAAAGAGATTTTGCAAACCTGGCATCTTGATATGGCAGATGATGAAATCCTTGTTTTCAAGGCTTGAAACTCTTCAAGAATGATCCTTGGATGATGAAACTTCTACTGTTTGCAAAAAAAATGGAGGAAGAATGCTTGTACTTCAAGATTCGATGATGATTGGCTTCTTGCAAATTCAATTGGAACACCTTCAATCCTCCATCAATGGAGCTTCAATTCAGTATGCACACACTCAGAGGGATCTATGGAAAGTGTTTGTGAAGAAATAATGGATGTAAATGAAGAAGAATGAAGCAATTGAATGTGACTTGCAATGGAAGATTTTGGATTTCACTCTCTCTTTCATGCACCAATTCTCACCAACCTTGCATCTGAGCAAGTTGCACTTGTTATATAGAGTGGTTTAGAATCATCTAGAACCCCCTAGAACAATCCAATGAGAAATTGAACTTTTCATGTCATGGTATTTTGATTTCTCATTCTCCTTACATGCTATCTCATGCCATAGCCCTTGTAATCTTGGTTTCTGACTTGAATTTATCCCCACATGAGATTTAGGGTGAGTTACAATGCATAACCAATGTGTTTATTGAGTTCTTTTGAGTTTTGGTTTGGTACCTTAATATGCAAGTAATCCAATTCCATGGCAGCCCTATGATGCAAGCCTCAAATCAAAATTGTGGCTGAACCATTGTTCTTAGAATGTCATTTGGAGTCAAAATGACCTATTACATGACATGGTTTGGACTTATAACTTGGGATTTCCATTTTTCAATTTCACTTTAATTAACTTATGCCTCTTTTTTAGGCCATTTTTATCACTTTTTGATATGAGCCTTTTCAACATCTCATGACCTCCCTAATAGCCTTAAAACATCATTATAAGAAAGTTTGATGTTGAAGATTTTTCCATTTGAAGCTTGGAAGTAGGAGTTATGGCCTTATGCTTGAAATGACCTATAACCTCCAAATGACCAAAATGCCCTTGACTTGTCAAAGCCATAAGTTGAGTTCTACAAATCCTATCAAGGACTTCTAGTACTCTCTAGAAATCTAAGAAGATGCTCTTCAACATTCATGTTTACCAAGAGTTCATAGGAATCATCCTACTAGGGCAAAAGTTGTCTGCAAGTTGGGTGACTTTCAAGGACCCAGATTCACATACCTCAGATGACCTGTAATTTGTCAAAGCCATAAGTTGAGTTCTACAAATCCTATCAAGGACTTATAGTACTCAAATTAAAGCTAAGAACAAGCTCTACAACATTCATGTTGTGGGGAAGATGAGATGACAATCACATCTTGAGCTAAACTGCCTTGAAGATAGGGATCAAACTAGGGGATTTTACACTGTCAATCCTTAGAAACCCTAGCTTGAAACTTCTCAAACTCCTCAGTCATGATGAGTTGGTCTAGGAATCATCCTTATAGTATCTAAATACATCATTCCATGATCACATGGCTCTTGGATTAGGTCTCAAACCTCTCCAAATCATCAGTTGACATAGGGTTGACCCAGTCAAACCCTAATTCCACCATTCATGGCTGAATCTTCTAAATCCTTGTACAATGACCTCTCTAGGCTTCATGATGGCTTTCAAGACATCTCATAAGCTTTCTAAAAGCTTCAAGTCCATCTTCATAGTCTCAGAATCATCTGAGGAGCTATCACAACTCTCAAGTTATGAGACACACAACTTTGGTTTCAACCAATTCCTCTGAGGATCTCTTGGGTTCTCTGATAAAGGTATCAACCTTTGAACACTTGAACAAACTTTTTGGCTAGCTTCAAAGTCTCATATAACTCTTGATGGGTAAATAAATGTTGGTCAAATTTTGGGGTGCAACAGAAAGCTTTTGACAAGAAGGTGCGCCCTCGAAGCTTTCGGACGGGCTAGTTGGTATTGAAGAGGATTCTCCCTCCACAAACAGATTACAGGGGCAAATGGACTCCCAACTATGAAGGTCCATATGTCGTGCGAAAGGTTTTCTCCGGAGGAGCCTTACTGTTATCAACCATTGATGGTGAGGATTTCACATTCCCTGTGAATGCATACGCAGTTAAAAAATACTTTGCTTAAAGAGACCCGCTGGAATGAAAAAAGAATATCCAAGCAAAAATGAGGCATCCCGGCGAACCATAAAAAGAATGGGTTCGGGAAAATTTAGGGATATAAAAAGAAAAATATAAACTCGCAAAGTTGAAAACCTGAAAAGGCGACTTTGGAAAAAATGGGTATCCCGGTGAATTGAAAACCCGAAAGGGCGATTCAGGAAAAAGTTAGGGATCTGAAAAGCAAATGATTGCAGTCTGCGTGTTGACCTTCAGAGTTTAGTGGATTGAGGGAGGACCTGAGGGCCGTTTATCCAAATCAATCTCTTTAGAGGACGAAGCGTCGAGGAATCATCGAAGTCAGGCGAGTCATAGATGGATCAACTCATGGTGTTTGTCTGTGCCACATTGCCGACATTTTATATATTTCTGTGCATTTCTATAAATTTTGCGCCGCTTCCTCTTTTCAGGGGTTGCATCTGTTGTAAAATCTGCATATTTATAGGCCATTTGTCAATAAAACATATACTATTCAGTAATTTGTTTGTTTTGCTTTAATCTTTATTGTTTTTGTTTGCGAAAACGCCCGATGTTTTGATAAAATTGCGCATACATAAAATTGCAGGCTTTGGACAATAATCATTAAAACTTTGATTTATTTGAACAATGTCACGGATGACGACCGAGATAGTTCCCTTTGTGCAGGATATCTTGTTGTTTGTTCATTTGCAGGTTCGTTACCCTTGAGGAAGATTTCCAGAGGTGTATCCCCGGTAGGATCACCGTTCCCCCAGCAAGTGGATGTGGTGCATCTTTCTCTAGCAAAGACTTGTTTTTCCAACAGAGGATATGCAGGTAGAGGTTGTATACCTTCTCCCCAGCAGATTGCTTGTATACACTCATTCCTCGGCAGTTCAAGACTGAATTCTCCAGCAGGGTAGAATCGTCCCCAGAGCATCGAGATTGATACCCCTCGGGCAAGTCAGGTAGGTGTCTGTATCCTCAGCAGATTGTAGGTACGCGATTACTCCTCTGCGAGTCGAGATTGGATTTCTTTCCACCAGGCAGGTTAGGAACGATTTTTCCAGCAACGGAGCAAGTTCAAGATTTTATTCCCCCATACAGTCTGAGAATTGGTGATTCATTCCCTAAGCGGAAGTCGAAGATGTAACACCCCACTCTAAGCTCTCGCGGAAAAATAAGAGAAACAACAGAAACAATCAGAGTGCAGCAAAAAAAAGGTTTCATGACGACCGTCATGGATGTCACGACCGTGGTGGTCATGATGAGCGTCATGGAGCTGTGACGACCGTCACACTCACAAATCCTGGGACGCATCAGAGGTGTCACATTTTCAACTTAACAAAACAACATACACCTGCAACAGATCATTTAATAACATACGTAGCACAGATTGGGATGAACAGACAACAATAATCTGTTTAACATTTTAATCATAAAACGACATATTATAATATACTTCCAACCATTCACAATAACCAAAGCAAGACCAGAAAAGTCTGCAACTAAATTCCATTAAAATTCAGCCAGTAATTATCTTGCATCCATTCATAAAACAACTAGTTCTCAGTCATGAAATCATTACTAACGATTCATTGGTCTAGTGCATACAACCAACATTTGGCACTATCAGAAGCAATCAATTTGCAGAAAGTACTTAATAAAAATTCAACAACAACGGAAACAATTAAAAACAATAACATTAAGCGTTTATCCCCCCCCCCCCCCCGAAGAGTACTACGTATCAGAGTGACCAACAACCTTAAACGGAAAGCTACACTTTATTCCGGATTACCTGCAAGTTACCACCAACGGAGGTAACATACAACATAAAGGGTGAGATATCAACAATATAACATAAGGCATGATAAAAGTCATGTCAGAATATAATCACAGCATTATTCTTCCAACAGATCGTAAAATATTATCCATAATAGACCGCAACAATTCGGTATTCAAAATCCATGACAATTAGCATTAACAATTCAATAACTCAATAATGCAACTCAACACATGCGACTCAACTGTGCATATGCATGTGGTACCAATTTGCCATTAAAGCCATCAATACAGGCACAACCAATAATTTTGACACTAAGGGCCGCCAATACAGGCCATCCATGCAGGCCAACCAAGATGATATGCCATGAAATGCAACTATTATGGACTACAACATAACCGCAACAACTAAGTCAACAAGGCATTTAATGTAAGAGCAAGATTTGTCTCTACAGGATAATCTCTATGTTTTGATGATAGCAATTGAGTATTTGTGAAAGAACCATTTTATGGTTTAATGTTTGTTATGTGCAGGTCATATTGAAATTAAATATATTAGACCAAACAAACAGAAGCAACGTGTGCAGCTAGTAACTTATGGAATTACTTAGTGTGACGTCATGAAGCGCTTGTGAGAAGCTAGTTTGCTTATGTATCTAATGACCATCAGTAAAGAACCAAGGGTGCTGGATATTGCAGTTGCAATGATCCTGTGGTTTCTGTTCTGAAGAAGTGTATCTGATCTGAAAGCAAATGAAGCTCAGTGAAGAAGCAAGTTTGTTTCTACATCTGATCATGTTCAGTAAAGAATCAAGGATGCTGGATATTGCAGTTGCAATGCATCTATAGATTCTGCTCTGAGTTATGCATCTGATCTGGAAGCTAACGAGCATCTCTGAAGAGTAAGTCCTCTGAAGAACAAAGTGCTGAAGACTCTGATGACTTGAAGTTCTGAAGGCTGAAGGCTCTGAAGACCAAATGCGTCAAGACTCTGAAGTCTGGTTCTGAAGGTCAAGACTCTGAAGACTCTGAAGACTCTGAAGACAGGTTCTAAAGGTCAAGACTCTGAAGACAGGTTTTGAAGGTCAAGACTCAGAAGAAGTGTTCTGAAGGTCAAGACTCTGAAGAAGTGTTCTGAAGGTCAAGGCTCTGAAGATTCTAAAGACATGGTTTCTGAAGAATTAGTCATGAAGATTCTCAAGATTGTTTCAGAGGAAACTTAGTTCTTGGAATGCAAGAGACTGGATTCTGAAGTGGAAGATTGTGCCAGAAGAAGATTCATCCAGATGCAAGACATGTTACATCAGATAAGTTGCTGCTGTTCAAATCTGATAAATCATGTGCTTGAGTTAACAACTCTGATGCTGAAGTTTTCATACCAAAGTAGTTCTGAACTACTCATCAGAAGAATCAAGAAGATTGAAGTACAACGTATGCAATTATTCAAATGTGGTAAAGACGTTGGTACTGATCAAACGTAGTTTCCAAGGATTAAATATATTGAAGCTACAAGCTAAGGTCACTTTTCCAACGCATAAGCTTATTCTATCCGTTAGGATATGACCGTTGGAATGAGAAAGGACAACTATATCCTCACAACAACTCTATTGGCTGCAATATAAAAAGAAGAATCATTTGATCAAAAATGTAGTTGGGTTGCTGAGTAAAGCAACACTGTTGCTGTTAAGCTGCTCTATAAGAAATAATAGTTGATTCATTCAAATGTTATCATTCTAGTAAGCATGAAGTGAAGAAAAAAAAGAAAGAAGAAAAGCTTTTAAGCAATATGGAAACTATGTTCTTCTAATCTCTTAGAGATTCATCATTAGATTAGTTTCTGCATTAGGAAGCAAGGAGCTGTTGCTCATTACTTTCTATGTGCTTAACTTGGAGTAATTAGCTTGCTAGGAAGCACCATTGTAATCTCCGGCAATACAACATTCTATTTTAGAATTAGTGGTTCCTCAAGTGATCTTATGAAGATCAGTATACTTGAGATGACAAGTGACAGCAGTCATTTGTTGTTTTCTAATAGGGGATCTTTAATGATCGGATTCTATTAGATGTTAATGAACGTTATATCCTTGGGGATCCCTGAACGTTTCATTGATCTGTTGTTAGTCACTTGCAGGTAGCTTGTGCATCTGTAATCAGTTCGGTTATAGTGGATTAAGTCCTTAATTGATTAAGGAGAAATCACCTTGGAAGGGTGGACTGGATTAGCTTGAGAGTTGCTCAAGTGAACCAGGATATATGATGTGTTCTTTACTTATGCTTTATTATTTATGCTTCCGCAATGTATTTAATATAAGCGTATAAAAACATCAAGTGAAGAAGAAGATAAGAAAAGGAAAAAGTTTTATTAAGCCGTAAACCCAATTCAATCCCCCCTTTCTTATGTTTATTTCTCACCTTCAATTGGAATCAGAGCCCCGGTTCTGTTATTGATGGATATCAAACACCTAACAGTGTCAGAAAAAGATCCATAGGCTGTGTGAAGAAATACTTTTGGGGATTTTTCACCGTTCTTACAATTTCAGCCTCACATCAGCTTTTGAGGATGATGAGTTCTAAAATTGTAATCTATTTGGTTACTTGAGCAAGTCACTGATTCTGTGAAGTTTGAAGTTTGAAGTGTTGAAGCCTTCAACAACAAATCTCCTCAAGTAGATTATGAAAGAAGAATGAAGAATCAGCTGACAAGATAGATTCATCAGATAAGTAGATATATCTGTTGAATAATGATCTTTAAATACGTTTGGATTTTCAACGTAGTTGCTCAAAGTTCAAATCTTCAACAAGCAAGAAATCAAGCTTTCTAAAGATTAATTCTATGTGAGTATGAGATGTTTTCAAGAAACGGACTAGTCCACACTTGACTTTCTCATGAAAACTCATTGTGATTTATCTTAAGTAAGAAAAGATATATTGCTGGCTGGTGAAGTTTAGTCATCAGAACGACAGAATGTAGTTTGCAGAAAAGGGCAAGTTTTCAGAAGAATGTTCAAATCTGGAAGAAATTATTCTTCAGATTCAAAGCATTTGAAAGTTGCTATTCTTGAAGATGTTTCAAAGAATTCTGCAGAGGTTTCAAGATAAACAGTGTTTATCAACTCATCTGGATATGATGAAATTCAGAAGATCTGATTTGAAGAAGCATGAACAATTAAGTTCTGTTAACTTGAGATATCATCTCAGTTGAACAAACTGTAATTGGGGTCAGATGTTTTCAGGCATTATTTTTCAGAAATTCTTAATGAATGTTTTGAGAAATAAAGGTGTAAGGAAAGATACAAGGACAATAGTCATTCTGTCTAAGGTAAAAAGGATTTAAGTCTCTGGTGTTATTTGATCTAAATAAGTCAGTAAATATTATTTTCAAGAGTAGATGTTTCTGTTAAATTCTGTTGATCTAACTCTTTACAAGTTAGCTCAGCATTGTAAGAGCAAAATTGTCAGTCAGACTGTGTCTCTTGATACATCTGTGTTTGATGATAATTGTATTTAGATTGGATCTGTATTTGTTTCAAGTAGACTAATTCAAAAGATGAAGCCTGATGGAAGCTAGATGCTCTCTACTCATGAAGATCAGAATATCTATGCTCTGAGGATGTCTCTCAGAAATCAGATAGATGTTGTTGTGTTGATGAAGATGCTACAGAACGCAACCAAAGGAATTGAGATCAGTTCAAGAAGAGTTATTCTAGAGATTCTACTTCAGATGTTGTTACTGGTTTGTCTCACAAGATGTTGAAGAATCAAAAGCTTCCTCAGATGCTATTCAATTAGCTGCTTCTGACGAATCAACTTTGAAAAGTTTCCCCCAGAATCAAATCTTATCTTCCAAAAGAGACGTTCATTGGAAAGAAGGATAATTCCAGAAGAACAAGATTCTTTTTTCTCCAAGCTTGTCAGCAAGAAGCTTTTGACTATACAAAAGATAGGTGATTCTGTGACAAGGTTAGAATTCATATTCTTGTCAATCTCCTTTGTTGATCAGTATAACATCATATAAATTAGATGAATATTGAAAATACTTTTTAAATGGTTTTTGAAGTAGTATGTGTTCATCAACTTCCCAGTTTTTGAAAATTATTTTTGACTAAAGAAAAGTTTATACTACTCTTCTTATTAAAGACTATTAAGAAATAAATTTTAAATCTATCAGATTTATTTATGTTGATAATAGTTTTCTTTGGAACCATATACTTCACTTGGAAAGGAGTTTGCTGAGTGTATGCAGGCAGTAGCTGAAACTAGCACTCTGGGAAAAGAAAAGGCTAGTGAAGTCAGATCAGAAGCTGTACAGAAAACTTTTGTAACACTGATTTTGTATAGGCTCTGTCTATCAAGACATCTCTCCTTCAAGTGTTGGTGATTCTGAAACAAAGCTACAGAAGCAAGGCTACTGAAGTAAAGCATCAGAAGCAAAGCAACTGAGGCAGTAGACACTTTCATTTGGTATCAGTACAAATTCAGAAGAAAGGCTACAGAGGCAAGGTACACAAGCTACAGAGGCAAATGTCAGAAGAATCTGAGAAGAAACTCTACAGAAGACTCTAAGCAGTTGGTTGATATGTCAGCAACATAGCTCACTTCTTGATAACAAGGAATCCTGAAGATTGAAGATCTAGTTTGATCTGAAGCATACCTCTGGATGAACTGTTTGCTGAAACATTCACCAGAGCTAAGCTGCATAGATCTGAAGCTAAGGATCTAATGCAAGGAATTATTTCCATAGTTGTTCATTTCATATTTAGTTGTTCACTCAATAGATGTTGATCAAGATAAGTTGGGTTACAACTTCACTGTCAGAAGAAAATACTTTGGATATCATAAAGTTGGCATCAGACTCTTACCAGACTCCAACCTTTTGAAGAAGCACTTATGGGTTTGACATTATTTAATTAAGCTAACATCTGTTGATAAAGCGCTTCTGGGCAAAGGCTGATTGTTGATGATCAGAAGAACTTACTAACATAACAGAAATAGTTATGGTTAGAAAGTCTGATCTCGTTAGAAGATTAAGTAGAAGCTTTGAAGGTTTCTGAAGCTAATTCAGAAAGGAAAATGTTTAGTAAAGATGTTGATACATGATTGTATCAGTTGTTGTTCACCATTCTCTGAACTCCTTTGATCTAGTGGAAGTATGAAGTTGATCTGTTGGAAAGTTGTTTCTAACGCTCTAGTTCTTCAATTTCAAGTTCAGACTTTGAAGATTCAAATCATGATTGATTTGATAACAAGCTTGGAATCAGAAACCATAGGTGGAGAAACCTAAGGTGATTTAGTAGAAGATCCTACTCTTTCTGTTGGTACTCAGAAGTTCTCACACCTTCAGTTGGTACGAGAATTCTAGAAGAAGAAGTCACCCTCAGATACTGATTGATAAGAACAAGATTGTCACTCAAATCATTTCAAGAAATCCATCTTGGTTTGATGACAGTTTGTGATGATATATTGTTTCTACTCTTGGTGAAAGAAGATACAACTTTCATTTGGAAACAAGTCATCTTGAAGATAAAGAGGCGTGCTCATTGGTATCAAATTGGATGATCAGAAGATGAAGACCAAAGGAAGAATTTAATGAAGAATGTGGCAGACAGAAGAATAATCTGTCAGAGAGTAGCCAGCTAAGACTCTCATGCATTCAATGTACACTCTGTGAAAGAAAGAGGTTAGTAAAATGATAGATCAGAAGCTCTACAAAGGTATGAGTTGTTCTCTTCTGTATTTTATTGTTTCTAGTCCTGACATTCTTTTCAGTACATGTGTATGTGCTTGATTCCAATCAGATCCTGAAGAATATCACTTAACAGTTGTTAAGAGATTTCTGAGGTATCTGAAAGGTACTACTAACGTGACTCTGTGTTGCAGAAAACCAGATAACTATTTTTAGTAGGTTTCTGTTATGCTGATGTTACTGAAGACAGAGCTAGTTGCAAAAGTACCTCTGAATAGCACTCTCCCCTACAAAAGCAAAATACTGCTGATGCTGATTGAAGTATCAGATGCTCTGGATGAAGTATCAAATGAAGGACATTCATTTCCATAAGATTGAAGGATCAGAATGCAAATTGTTGACACATAACCTTCAATTGATATCAGATACTGCTCAAAAATCTGTGCAAATATGAAGTTGTAGACCATAAGAAGATTTGGATCATCTGGAGATCTGGTTAAAAGATTAGGTTTTGAAGATGGCCTGTGAAATCAAACGTTGATACTTCTGAAGTATAGTGTTTTGATGTTGAAGAAACGAGCTGAAATAGTTTTATTATTTCACACCTTCAATTGGGATCTTCAATTGAAGCAAAGCATCAGATAACTCTGAGCAAAACTTTAGAAGATGTTTGAGTGAAGATACAGAAGGTTCTTGGCGCAGAATTATGAAGCAAGATTCAGAAAATTCAGAGTTAACCTCTGAATTTCACACCTTCATTTTGGTATCAAACCTTTCAAAAGAAAGAGTCAAGGCAAAGGCCAGAACAAGCACTTCAACTCTGGAACTTGAGACTTCTTGAGATATTTCTTCAATTGGTATTAGACTCTGAAATTGGATATATTTCAAGTTGTTCTAAGGACTGGATTAATTGGTATCAAGATCAAGCCAGAAGGAAGAAGGAATTTTAACTTTCTTGTTTAAATCTAGTACAGGAAGATTCCAGCAAAGAAACTTCCAGATTGGTACAAGAAGCTGTAGATGCTAATAAGACTAAGCAAACTGTTGTAGTTGGTTCTTCTTCTGAAACTACTCTTGTACGTTGAGAACGTGACATTAGTGAGTTTAGAGGAGATCAACAAGCTATGAAGGATGTACAAGTTGTCAAAGAGAGATCTGATGAACAGAAACTTGTCAACAATCCTCGTCAGAGCATGCTTCTACAAACTCTGAAGAGTTGTCACTTTCAAAGAAGCAAGGGGAGATATAGAAGATGAAATCTGAAAAAAAATATCAACCTACCTTATTGGTATCAACCTGTAAGAAGTAAGTTCTCAGGGGGAGAAATGAAAGATGATTAAGTTCTCAGGTGCTATCTCTCAACTCCTATCTTTTTAATTTCTAACATTAAAAAGAGAGAAATATTTTTTCTTAAAATCTATTTTTTTTAATGAAAAACTCTAACTTTTTGATGATGTCAAAAAGGGGGAAAAATGAAGATGATTTTGATATAATCTGAAATAATAGTATATAAAAGGGAAAATGAAATGGGGAGAAATGAAAGTTGTTTTTAATATAACTTAGGGAGAAATGGAAAATGTTTTTGAGAAATAGAATATAGCTTTGATATATTCTATAACCTGAAAGAGAATGCAAAACATATAAACTGCGTTTATTACTAAATGTGTGTTTGATGTTTTTCCGAGGAACTCTGAACAAGTTCACTAGGCATTCTGAACAGGATAATTGAAAGAAATTTGAGCTCAAATGAACTGGTGTCCATATAATAGAATTTATACACTTCATGAACATAGATTCAGAATCATATGGACCCAATACTGTTCAGAGATCTGAAAATTAAAGTCATCTGTAATCAGAATGTTCAGAAGATGTAAATTGTCTGTGAATATGATAATCAGAGCATAAGAATCAGAAATCTTCATAGAAGCAAGATTTGGATTCAGAATCAGAATCACTGTTTCAAGAGATCAAAAATCTGAGAAGAAAGCAAGTCTGAGAAAGCAAGAATCAAGACTGTATCAAGATCAGAAGATCCAAATATCTGACATACTGTAATCAGGGGGAGTTCTCCCAGGAAGCTTCACAAGTCAAGATATTTGATTTTCACCCAGTCTGAAACTCAAGGGGAGTTTCTCATCTGTAGATAAACAGATGTGTTGAAGAGCAAGAGAAAATGCTTTAGAAGATTCTGAAGTTATATGACTCTGATACGATGCTTAGAGAAGACAAGTTCTAAAGATCTGAAGATGGAAGTTCTATTGAACTAGTCTAGATGCTGAAGACTTATGCTATCTTATATCGTAGGGAAGTATTCCTTCTATTCAACTCTATTTGATTATGTTTTATCAAATTTACTTTTTTTTGTAAGTCTTGGGATCAGAGTATGTCTTTGAACAAGCGTAAAAATGTTTTAAAGGTTAACACATTCAGGGGGAGCATTTGCTTAGAGCTCTAAATAGGTTAATGATTGGTGATTACCCTGTATAAAATGTTCTATAAAAATACAAGTTTTTGACATCATCAAAAAGGGGGAGATTGTAAGAGCAAGATTTGTCTCTACAGGATAATCTCTATGTTTTGATGATAACAATTGAGTATTTGTGAAAGAACCATTTTATGGTTTAATGTTTGTTATGTGCAGGTCATATTAAAATTAAATATATTAGACCACACAAACATAAGCAACGTGCGCAGCTAGTAACTTATGGAATTACTTAGTGTGACGTCATGAAGCGCTTGTGAAAAGCTAGTTTGCTTATGTATCTGATCACCATCAGTAAAGAACCAAGGGTGCTGGATATTGCAGTTGCAATGCTCTTGTGGTTTCTGTTCTGAAGAAGTGTATCTGATCTGAAAGCAAATGAAGCTCAGTGAAGAAGCAAGTTTGTTTCTACATCTGATCATGTTTAGTAAAGAATCAAGAATGCTGGATATTGCAGTTGCAATGCATCTACAGATTCTGCTCTAAGTTATGCATCTGATCTGGAAGCTAACGAGCATCTCTGAAGAGTGAGTCCTCTGAAGAACAAAGTGCTGAAGACTCTGATGACTTGAAGTTCTGAAGGCTGAAGGCTCTGAAGACCAAGTGCGTCAAGACTCTGAAGACTGGTTCTGAAGGTCAAGACTCTGAAGACTCTAAAGACAGGTTTTGTAGGTCAAGACTCTGAAGAAGTGTTCTGAAGGTCAAGACTCTGAAGAAGTGTTCTGAAGGTCAAGGCTCTGAAGATTCTAAAGACATGGTTTCTGAAGAATTAGTCATGAAGATTCTCAAGATTGATTCAGAGGAAACTTAGTTCTTGGAATGCTGAAGACTGGATTCTGAAGTGGAAGATTGTGTCAAAAGAAGATTCATCCAGATGCAAGACATGTTACATCAGATAAGTTGTTGCTGTTCAAATCTGATAAATCATGTGCTTGAGTTAACAACTCTGATGCTGAAGTTTTCATACCAAAGTAGTTCTGAACTACTCATCAGAAGAATCAAGAAGATTGAAGTACAACGTATGAAATTATTCAAATATGGTAAAGACGTTGGTACTGATCAAGCGTAGTTTCCAAGGATTAAATATATTGAAGCTACAAGCTAAGGTCACTGTTCCAACACATGAGCTTATTCTATCCGTTGGGATATGACCATTGGAATGAGAAAGCACAACTATATCCTCACAACAACTCTATTGGCTGCAATATAAAAAGAAGAATCATTTGATCAAAAATGTAGCTGGGTTGCTGAGTAATGCAACGTTGTTGCTGTTAAGCTGCTCTATAAGAAATAACAGTTGATTCATTCAAATGTTATCATGCTAGTAAGCATGAAGTGAAGAAAAAAAAGAAAGAAGAAAAGCTTTTAAGCAATATGGAAATTATGTTCTTATAATCTCTTAGAGATTCATCATTAGATTAGTTTCTGCATTAGGAAGCAAGGAGTTGTTGCTCATTACTTGCTATGTGCTTAACTTGGAGTAATTAGCTTGCTAGGAAGCACCATTGTAATCTCCGGCAACACAACATTCTATTTTAGAATTAGTGGTTCCTCAAGTGATCTTATGAAGATCAGTATACTTGAGATGACAAGTGACAGCAGTCATTTGTGGTTTTCTAATAGGGGATCTTTAATGATCGGATTCTATTAGATGTTAATGAACGTTATATCCTTGGGGATCCCTGAACGTTTCATTGATCTATTGTTAGTCACTTGCAGGTAGCTTGTGCATCTGTAATCAGTTCGGTTATAGTGGATTAAGTCCTTAATTGATTAAGGCGAACTCACCTTGGAAGGGTGGACTGGATTAGCTTGAGAGTTGCTCAAGTGAACCAGGATATATGATGTGTTCTTTACTTATGATTTATTATTTATGCTTCCGCAATGTATTTAATATAAGCGCATAAAAGCATCAAGTGAAGAAGAAGATAAGAAAAGGAAAAAGTTTTATTAAGCCGTAAACCCAATTCAATCCCCCCCTTTCTTGTGTTTATTTCTCACCTTCATTTAAACCTACAACCAATTTGTCCATAACAGAGCATCATAATTTCATACAACTCATGAAATCATCATTTTCCACCTGTTCATATACGAGAACAATAACAACATACTTTCGACAATTAAGAATTCAACACATTATCGTAAGAACAACATTACAACTTTTACTCACTAAATTAATTGTAGTTTCTAAAAAGGTTCGTTAACTACGGGGCAACTAATCTTGCCCCATTAAGGGCAACCATACAACATCATGCAAAACTAACGATATAACACCTTCATTCCTACACAGACGAACCTCGTCCCTAACATTTATCGATTAACGGAAACTATATCTATGATTCGATTCCCTACCTAAATTCGATCAAGTAAGAGCATAATAACAACCTTTTCTCAACAAATGGGAAATTAGCGTGTGTCGGCGCCGATTCCCAACATTACTACATAGAACTAATGACATAAACACTAATTCAGGCGTAGAAAAACATTAACCCTTAATATTTCTCAACCTACGGGAACATTTACCCTTAATATTGCTCAACCTACGGGAACATTTACCCTTAATATTGCTCAACCTATGGGAACATTACTACGGGAACATTGCTACGGAAACATTGTTACGGGAACATTAACCCTATGATTTGATTCCCTACATGAAATCGATCATACCCACAATTATAGAATTGAACCCCACCCTTACCTTTGGATTGATGACAACTCTAAACTTCCAATTTGCTCTCCGGTGACTCTTCTGAAACTACCTTCAATTCTTTCCGGCGGATAATTCTTCTGTTCTTGCTTTCTCCACAGTCACGTTCCTTTTTCCTTCTCTTCAACCTTTTTCCTCCATTTTTGGTTTTCTGAGCAGTTTATCGTGATAATCCTCTTTCTCCCACAACTTCTCTAATAACTCCTTTCTCTTATTCCATCCACTAATATTCCAAATAATAATAATAATAATAATAATACTAGTTATTACATTATCATCATTATTTAATTATATTATATTATTATTAAACTCAATAATTTATTAAATGGTTTCCTATACTTTAAGGGCATCCACCCACGTTCTCGGACACACTCCCACATAAAGGCGCACCAACAATTCATAAATAATTAATTTACAAAGAATGGGCGTTACAACTCCCCCAAACTTAAAAGAATTTCGTCCTCGAAATTACCTCAATCAAACAGCTCGGGATAAGACTCTCGCATCTTGCTTTCCCGTTCCCACGTCAAGCTTTCGCCAGTAGCTCCCAACCAGACCACTTTCACCAGAGCAGTCCTTTTTTCCTCTAAGTTGTTTCTCGTTCATCAATCCGAACAAGCAACGCCTCAGCAGTCAAATTACCTCTCACTTGTACACCATTCATCCGAATAAGTGCACTTCCTCAACTTAGGCACATGCCACATCATGTAAATTCACAAGCGACGGCGGTAAAATAGTCTCACATGCTACTTCTCCCACGCTTCCGCTGCGTCACTTCCGACACAATTCCTCTAAAGACTGGATAGTTCTCTCTGTCCGTTCATCCGTCTACGTATGATTAGGCAGAGTTCAACTTCAACATGGTACTCAAAGCGTCTGCAAACTCTCCCAAAATCTCGATGAAAGTTCAGATTCCCATCAGACCCAAGGGTCTCTGACGTTTATTCTTCGACTTCCGACAAGTCTAACCAGCATATACAAACTCAACCACTTCACTCTCCATCTATGGCCTTCAAAATAATTTCCCCAAATCCGGTTACATCTTCCTAGCACCGGGATGGATACTCCATTTATCTCAATACTCTTATTCCACTTAATAAGATCTAGAACACAAACTCTATCACAACATCTCGTGATACTATTTCCATTAATCTGAAAATCATCTCTTCGACTTTAATTCCTCAGATTCAACCAATCTACCAACTCAACCAGAGTTCTGACCTTATCGAATCTCGTCAAGAATACCCTTAGTAAGGTCCAACATACTAAGGTAAACTCAATAAGAAGTCTCTTCACAACCCAAACTCATATCACAGAAATTGCTCAATCAGTCCTAACTCTTTTCACCACCATCATCGGTATATGCAAAGATTTCCAAATCAATTCATAGGCTACCACGTTTTGATTCATCCGAATGGTAATTCAATACAAAACCATAATCCTTCAGGAGTCCTAATCATTCTCTGCCTCATATTCAACTCTTCCAACTCAAGCAAATACCTTAACCTCTTGAGATCACCAAACATTTCAAGTCTCACACTAACTAATTGAAGCCTCCAACTCCGGTACAACCACAACAGCAACCAAGTCTAAATCACTTGTCAGGTGATTCCTCTTATGTACTTCAAGTTGCCTTAAATCATAACCAAAACCTGCTGAAGTTTCACTTAACATATCTCCCAATCATATCAACAAAGCATCACAAAACACAACAAATGGTCCTGTCGGGTTCGGCAAAAAATCGACACACGATACATTTTCAATTTTATGCTACAATTGAACCAGGTACAGGCATCAAAACAATTTTTTCTAGAAAGAGCATCTCGTTAGCTTTCCAACGCTTCAAACGGGGGTCAAAACTGACCTACGGTTCAAGAGTTATGAATTTTCGAAGTTTTTCTAAAACAAAATTTTTCTGCATAAAGACTGCTACGGGTTTGAGCATTTTTGCCCGAAAATCCGACCGATTCAATTATTTTCTTCGAAACAACCACATACTCATTCATACCAAACATATATTAGTGATTTAAAATCATCAAACGTGAAATCTACGACTTTCGATTTCAATCCGAATCTTAAACCCTCAAATCTCCAAAAATGCAAAAACTTACAAAAATCAATCAAATTCGATAAAACAAACATAATCGATCACGGCTTAACATTACCCGACACAACTGCGTAATTTATTCTAACTTTCGTTCGTAAAAATATCGATTCCGTAACAAGCTGCGATCTCGGAATTTGACGTACGGCAAAAATTCCACACTTAAAAGGTCATTCGACACATCTTCAACTCTTGGAATATTTAAATGTCTAATTATACCAATATTGCATTCCACATCTTACTTTCTTTAATAATCATCAGAAGTCACTACCCACTCTTAATATACTCGACCTCACACTCTGTTGCCTTAGCACACACACCAGACACGAGTCTCAACACTGCTTAATCAGTTTAATTCCTTGACCATCCAAACAGACATATAATATGGAGCTCTCACTCTCGGACTAGTTTTCGCAACTAAGTCGGTCACAACACCACTTCACGTCCTGGCTGTATATCACTATCTTGTCAGGCTAACTTCCAGACAACCATAATTAATCGGCAAATCGCCAACTTCCCACTTTCATTATAACTCAAAAATTCCCATCAAAATTAAATACTTCAACACTGTCCTGCACCGACTCGTCAAAAAACAATTCTTAGGCACTTAGCTTAACCCAAGACCATTCACTGCTCATGCCATCTAAGCTTGCAAGACACGTCCATCCCATGATGGGGTATAAACCATCCTTACCAAACAATACGAGCGTTCAACCACACACCGAGCTACAACTCCACACTTGCAGCATCCTAGAGAAGCACAAGCCTCTCCCCCACTTGAATCATTCTCACTCCGGCAGACAACGGTTCTACAACAAAACATGTACCGACAGTGTTTTCACACATATGTCGCATACAAGGGAATAAACAGCATTAGACAACTTGGCCGGACGGACCGACCTGCTCTGATACCAATTGTAACACCCCACTCTAAGCTGTCGCGGAAAAATAAGAGAAACAACATAAACAATCAGAGTGCAGCAAAAAAAAAGGTTTCATGACGACCGTCATGGATGTCACGACCGTGGTGGTCACGACGAGCGTCATGGAGCTGTGATGACCGTCACACTAACAAATCCTGGGACGCATCAGAGGTGTCACATTTTCAACTTAACAAAACAACATACACCTGCAACGGATCATTTAATAACATACGTAGCACAGATTCAGATGAACAGACAACGATAATTTGTTTAATATTTTAATCATAAAACGACATGTTATAATATACTTCCAACCATTCACAATAACCAAAGCAAGACCAGAAAAGTATGCAACTAAATTCCATTAAAATTCAGCCAGTAATTATCTTGCATCCATTCATAAAACAACTAGTTCTCAGTCACGAAATCATTACTACCGATTCATCGGTCTAGTGCATACAACCAACATTTGGCACTATCAGAAGCAATCAATTTGCAGAAAGTACTTAATAAAAATTCAACAACAACGGAAACAATTAAAAACAATAACATTAAGCGTTTACCGCCCCCCCCCAAGAGTACTACGTATCAGAGCGACCAACAACCTTAAACGGAAAGCTACACTTTATTCTGGATTACCTGCAAGTTACCACCAACGGAGGTAACATACAACATAAAGGGTGAGATATCAACAATATAACATAAGGCGTGATAAAAGTCATGTCAGAATATTATCACAGCATTATTCTTCCAACAGATCGTAAAATATTATCCATAATAGACCGCAATAATTCGGTATTCAAAATCCATGACAATTAGCATTAATAATTCAACAACTCAACAATGCAACTCAGCAAATGTGACTCAACTGTGCATATGCATGTGGTACCAATTTGCCATTAAGGCCACCAATACAGGCACAACCAATAATTTTGCCACTAAGGGCTGCCAATACAGGCCAATAATTTGCCACTAAGGGCCGCCAATACAGGCCATCCAATCGCCAATGCAGGCCAACCAAGATGATATGCCATGAAATGCAACTATTATGGACTACAACATAACCGCAACAACTAATTCAACAACGCATTTAAGCCTACAACCAATTTGTCCATAACAGAGCATCATAATTTCATACAACTCATGAAATCATTATTTTCCACCTGTTCATATACGAGAACAATAACAACATACTTTCGACAATTAAGAATTCAACACATTATCGTAAGAACAACATTACAACTATTACTCACTAAATTAACTGTAGTTTCTGAAAAGGTTTGTTAACTACGGGGCAACTAATCTTGCCCCATTAAGGGCAACCATACAACATCGTGCAAAACTAACGATATAACACCTTCATTCCTACACAGACAAACCTCGTCCCTAACATTTATCGATTAACAGAAACTATATCTATGACTCGATTCCCTACTGTTGCACCCCAAAATTTGACCAACTACTCATCGCAATTTGGCTCATGTTTCGACTCATTTCATGTTTCATTTGCATACCGCGTACATTGCATTTTTTTCCAGTCAGATTGACTTTATCGGGATTACAGCCCTCTGATCACGCTTCAAGCATTTCAGGCCAATACAAGGACGTATTTTGAGAATCGGTGCTCGTTCCCGGTGTTTTCAGCTCTCACTGTTGTTTTTGAGGACATCTCGGTGTCCGGGTTTTTACCGTTTATTTCGATATAGTCGCTAATCGGTTTAATCGGCTTCCTCGTTTTTTTAGGGTTTTTCCCTTATTTTCTAGAATTTTTATGGAGTTAATGGATTTTTCTAGATATTAGATAGTTTTTTTAATAGATATTAATTGTTTTTAAATAGGTTTTAGTTTTAATTTCTTTTTAAGAATAAATCATGTTTTTTAGATATTAAGTAGATTTTTTTAAGTGATTTTTGATAGGATAATCTCCTTTACTAGGTATTTTTTTAAATAGAAATTAATAGGGTTTTTCTTTTTTTATTTGTTTAGAGGTAAATAGAATTAATAGAGTTTAATGATTTTAATTTGGGTTTAGGATTAAATAGATATTAGTCATTTCTTTTTAATTAGATTTTAATCAACTTTCTTTAGATGTTAATTAGGGTTTTAATTGAGTTTATTAGATTTAATTAGGTTAGAATAGTCTTAATTTTCAATTTAGGCTTTAATTACTGTTTTAAATTTTCGTTAGCATTTAATTGTGTTTAATTAGGTTTAATCAGGTTCATTAGTGCTAATCAAGTCCAATCGGTGGGCCATTTGTCAGTTTTTTGGAGGCCCACAAATCCCAGTCCGTTTTCTGCCACTTGGCAGTATAAAGCCAACGCCACGCGTGTGTGAGGGTCCACTCCTTTCCTCCACGTTTCAGCCCACGAGTTCCCTCCTCGTGATGCCACATCATTCACCCTCTCTCTCTCTCTCTAGAAGCTTGACACCTCATCCTCTCTGCATGCACGCCACCTGCGCACACGCGTCCACCTGACGCCACCTGTCCCACTCGCCAAGTCCTCACCGGAGACGTCACCGGAAGCCATGCAAACACCGGGAGAACCTCACCAGCAAAATCAAGTGGTGGTTCTCGCGGCCAAACTTCACCAAATGTCACCGGAAAACTCAACTGTCGCCGGAAAATTCAAGAACATTCATCATTGTTCTCCCCAGTCTCTTTTGCGATCATCATCATCTTCATCCCAAATTCATCAATCTTGGGAGATTTTACCAGAACGATGAACATTCATCAGTTCCGCCATGAACATTCAACCGCCTTCTCCCAGACTCGTCCAGAAACTGATGAAAGTTTCTTCAACCTTCATCTGTGTCCTTCATGATTTTCCAGAGTCCTCACCAAGATCCATACGTGTTCGTGGTAACCTTCATCAATGGCGATTCTCCAGATCCCAGACCTTCATTGTTCATCAACCATTCAAGAAGCCTCAAAATGTAGCCGGATCTTCATCGATTCTTCGTCCACAAATCCATCAAGATCTCCCTCCTCCTCGTAAGGACCTTCAAGATGCGCAGTTAGAATTTCCAGAATTCGTTAACATCTTCAAAGATTCTTCATCAGAGACCACCAATAATCTTCAAGCAAACTTCGCATCGATTATCGTTAGCATCATCAGGAATCTTCATCTCTTCCAGATCTGAGCTCGCTCACTATCATCTTTAGACTTCAGGGAACACCAAGCTTCTTCAACATGTTCGTCGCTTCTTCCAAAACTCTCTCAAGAACGCTCGATCGGTGTTTCATCACCTTCGCCCAGAACATCAAGAAACTCAAGCGCCTTCGTCGAAGATCCTCCTCTTCTTCATCTTGTTTAGTCGTGAGGTGGAGGATCTCGCTAGGGTTTGCAGGTTACAGGTTTAAAGTGATATTGTTTGATCTCAGAGAGAAAGAGCTTGCGGAGAGGGAAGCTTGCGAGGGGGAGAGGCTGGAGTGGCGTGAATAGTGCGCTAGGGTTTTCTTGGTTCTGAGTAGTGAGTGGTTGTGGGGTTTGGGCCTCTCTAAGGCCCGTTGCTTTTTTTTGCTGCAGGCACCTTCCGTTTCTTTCCACTCACCCTGTTTGCGTGTGTGTAATTGGGCTGGGCTCTGTACGTTTTACTGATCAACACCCCCGGTTTGTTTTTCTTCCCCCCCTCCCCGTTGCTGTACATTTTTGCTGGGCTCTGGGCCCAGTTTCCTGTATTTTTTTGCTGAAGCATCCCCTGTAAATCAATACACCCCCACCCTGTATTATTTTATTTTTTTTTGTGTTAATTTTCTTGTATGACATTTAATTGTATTTTCTAGAATAGCTTAATAGTTCTAGAATATAATTAGCAATTGATTAGCATGTTAGGATGATAATTAGGATTTAATTTCCTTTAGAGAATTGTTTTAGTTTAATATGCTTAGACTATAATTGTTAGTATATTTTCTCTTAATAGAATTTAAGTAGAATAATTCCTAGAATAGGTTGTAATTAACATATTATATTCTTTAGAGAATTTTAGATAATATTTCTCTTAGAGTTCTCTTTTATAGAATAGGAATTTAGCATTTATTCCTTTGTAAAGAATTTAGGAGTTAGGTATTTTTACGCATTCATAGATAATATTTCTTAGAATATTTTCTATTGGAATTTAATTGTCGTACTTTAGGAGTAGCATTTTATTTCCATTTGTTAGTGGATTTGTCTCCCATTTTCTCTCCTATTTTCGTTTCTCTCCGATCTTATCCTGATTTTATTTTTGGCTGGCCGTGCGACACGATTCAATTGGAGAATAATTTTCGATATCATTTCTCCATCTTGTCTTTGACACGGATATCAATACGCTACCTCTTAGAGTTCAATTTCTCATATAAGTCGAACCATGACGGTCTAAGCGTCACATTGTTCTGATTCGAGCGTCGTCATCAAGATCCAGAGAGGAGAAGATTGGAGTGGAGCTTGCGCGCACGTCGGGAGCCCAGGAGCTGCTTCGTTCATCATCATCGTCGTCTTCTTCAAGTCTTCAGGAAACCGTCGAGTGTTGTGAGATCGTTAGATATGTAGGAAATGACAGTTGACGAGTTCTTCTCAACAGTCTGGATGTCTAGTATGGTACCCTTTGGGTGACATGCGTCGCATTCCCTCCTACGTCTTAGGTTCTTGCGTGTGTGTCCCGAGTTCCTTCCCGTTTAGGCGTAGGTCTGTATCCCCTTCTCTTGCCCCCGTGCAATCGAGACTCGTTTTCCCGTCGAACTACGTTTGCTCTGATCTCTCGTGCCAGACGAGAGTACGTAGGCATAGGATGCGACATCCTAGCGAGCTATCTTTTCCCTTTTCTCCCGTTCCCTGTTTTAGCTGTAGGCTGAACTACAACTGCTCTGATTTTCTCTGATGAGAATATGTAGGCATAGGATGCGATATCCTAGCGAGCACACTAACAACTAACCTTTTGTTCTCCTTGCTGCCGTGCGATCGAGACTTTCCCGCTGACGACCGATGTTATCCTTTTCTCTTGCCCGAGCGCCTTTGAGACCAGACCGTAGTTCTAGTTCCCGTAGGTTCCCATACCTTTAAACCCGACATACTACGTCCGTTCTACCGCAAATAGGCACGCCTAAGTCTCCAATGGTCGAGCAGCGTCCACCTAACTGCTAGAATGCGTACGCTAGTATCGTCAATCCTTTCTCTCACCCCTATGTGACCGAGAACACCTTTGTCTAGCCGTAGTTAGCCTGAACTACGTCATGCTCTGATTTGTCTGACGAGAATACGTAGGCCCAAGACGTGACGTCTTGCCGAGCAACTCCCCCCGTAGTTTCCCGAACTACGTTGACTCTGATTTCTCATTCTCTGATGAGAATACGTAGGCATAGAGTGCGACGCTCTATCGAGTCAATTTCTTTCCGTTTAGATTTAGCACCCGTAGATAGATTGTTTTTCACCCGTAGACAAACCAAGCAAGCGTGAATCCTGTCGAGTACGACGGACGTGAGGGGTGTTAATACCTTCCCCTTGCGTAACCGACTTCCGAACCCAGACAACGGTTGCGACGACCTTGTCTTATACCCTTTTCGTCAGGTTTTTCCGATCGTTTCCTTTCCCGTTCTGAGGGATAAATAACGAAAGGTGGTGACTCTTCTGTTTTTCCGGCACCTTATTTTCGCGGAAGCGACAGCTGGCGACTCTGCTGGGGACTTGATAGTTTCCTGGGATCCAACGTCCCCTGCGAGAGTCAATCCTAGCGCTTGTTTGCGTGTCTGTGGGTGTTTATTTTTGTGTTGTATATTACTGATGTATTTACATTTCCCGCACTATATTATTATCTGTTGCTATTATGCTGTTGTGGGATGGGAGCTCTGATGAGTGAGAAGCCAGACCCAGGCTTGAGTGCACCATAGAATTAGTTGTGGAAATTAGTGGGCGCGCACTTGCTTGGTAGGCGCTAGTGTCTCATGAAATCCACGCTCAGACGAGGTTCTCCCGGTTGGCTTCTCTTTCAACCCTTTGGGTTGAGACGGTTGTTGGTTTGGAGGATTGTCGACTCTGGGGAGCGATCATTTGTGATTCAGCTAAGTGAGGCCTCTTCAGGATATGATGATGCCACACCTTCTGGGTATCGTATCATCAGTCTTGAAAGTCTGTGACGCTGATGACCGCATAGGATGTCGAACTTGTGTCAGTTTAGGTCCATACCCGTGAGTGGGAGGGTTTTTGCAGGAAACTTGACTTCCAGCCTACCCAATATCTTGGTTTTCTCTCGTCAGAGCGGACTTATCCCGTCAGCAGCGCAGCAACAATCAAAGCTTTATGGGGGTTGTGATCCCGTGTTTGTTGCATCTTGCATTGCATTTGCATGAGCATTCCTGCATCATATTGCATGCCATGCTCCAGCTAGTCAGAGCTCTTATCCGGCCGTTGTTTTGATTCTGAAGGTGAATGCTGAAGACGACCAAGGGGTTGAAGCAGATTTGATTAGGATCAAGCAGTGAAGTCAGTTGAAAGTTGTTGGTAGATATGTCAGAGAGCAGCTTCTAGTTTGTTGATACCTTGTCAGGTTTCACTGTGACGTCCAATCCTTTGTATGGATCTACGCATGACGAAGATTTCCCGCAAGTGAACAACCTTACTGCAGCTCAGCTTGTACAACCTTCTGTTGAAGACCGAGGTCTACGTGAGCAGTTTGTTGTCCGAGGTGAACGTTCTCCTTCTGTTGATATCTCAGACTACCAGGGTGTTGCCTTCCCTGTGCCGAAGTCCCGAAGAGAGGTCCCGATAGCAAAGACTGAAGACCTATTGGCTCCCGTGTATGCTAGAAGGTTTCGTGCATTGGATGAAAGATTCAAAGCCTTGAAAGGTAAAGATGCTGTTAACCCCAATGCTGCGGACATGTGTCTGGTTTCCGGCCTAGTGTTACCTTCGAAGTTCAGAGCGCCGAGGTTTGAAAAGTACGGAGGAGATAGCTGTCCGAAGCAACATTTGGTGATGTTCTGCCGAAGAATGACTTCATTTGTGCACGACGACAAGATGATGATTCACTGCTTTCAAGATAGTCTGAATGGGGCACCTCTGAGTTGGTATATGTAGTTAGAGAGTAATCAGATCCGATCATGGGTGGATTTAGCCGATGCTTTTCTAAAACAGTACGACTACAATCTGGATGAAGCTCCTAGTCGCATGTGTCGCTTTCGCGAAAATAAGGCGCCGACACAACAAAAGAGTCGCCACCTTTTGTTATTTATCCCTCGGAGCGGGAAAGGAAACGATCGGAAAAACCTAACAAAAAAGGGTAAGACAAGGTCGTCGCAACCATTGTCTGGGTTCGGGAGTCGGTTACACAAGGGGAAGGTATTAGCACCCCTCACGTCCGTCGTACTCGACGGGATCCACGCTTGTTATGTTTACTTAGACGAGTTGGTTTATCTAACTACCTATCAAGGCTGGCTTAAAAAGAAATGAAAAATGACTCGGCAAAGCGTCGCACTTTCTGCCTACGTATTCTCATCATAGAACGAGAAATCAGAGTCAACGTAGTTCGACCTACGACGGGTTATGGGGGAAGGTAGCTCGCCAATACATCAGTATTGTGCCTACGTACTCTCAACAGGTATGAGAGATCAGAGCTTATGTAGTTCGGGACACTACGGATTATTTTCTGTCTTTTACGGAAGAAGTGTTTTTTATTGTGTTTGCAATTTCAATCGCACTAGAGACTATGACCTGAGAGTGAATGCGTCGCATGTCACCCAAAGGGTACCATACTAAACATCCAGACTGTGGAAAAGCAACTCTCCCACAATCCTTTCTCAGATAGCTTAAGGCTCGTAATGTATGAAAGAAATCATTCATGATTACTGTATCTTAAACTGTTTTGAGATGAGAAGAGAACAGGCCCAACTAGGAGGGAGACTATCAAGTCCTACTGTTGTCATGCCAAGGATTCATCCTATGGTTGAGGTTTGAAACAGGGAACTCCTAGAAGTTATCATGCATAGGTTTCAACCTAAAGTTCTATCATCAATTCCTTATCAAAGGAAATGAGAGTCCTAAGGGATCATGTCAATGATACACCGAAACAGATAAAGCATCAGCTCAAGCTGTAAAATGCATGCAATGCAAGTGAGGGAGGAAATGTGTGTGGGGCTTCAGTCTCCACAAGCTCATCTCAACCTCAAGCCAGAATGAATAACAGTAATCATACTGAAATATAAAACATGCTATCAAGCAATACAGTAAACTGCAATCATACAGAAGAAATAAAGTGCTATCAAGCAGAACAAACCACATGGGTAAGGGAGCAGGGCTCTACCGAATACCCGCAAGCAAAGCCACACAGTAACAGTACAAGCAGAGGGAGCAACTCAACCTCTAGTGCAATCATGCTCCTAGATTCTACCTAGTCTAGACATGGACTTATTCTAATGCATCAAGCAAATCAAACAAAACACATCAATACAGAACAGAAAAGAAAAAAGATCAACTCCTCTCTCAACTCCAGGCTTCAGCTCTTCTAACAGCAACTCAGTCTTCAGACTTCCATTACTCTTGACAAATATCAATTTGCTCTTCCAGGTTTCAACCCTTCAACATAAGTTTCAACTTATCTTCGTCAAGCTTCAACTCTTCAGAATCAATCTCAATTAAATCCTCTTCCTAAGTATCAATTTAGTCTTCAAGCTCTCAAGCTCTTCTTGCTTCACCAGAGTCAAGTTGGTCTTCTCCTCCTGCAAGCTTCAGCTTCTCAGAATAGTCTTCAATCATCTAGAAAAGTCAACTTTATCCTTCAGTCTTTAAGCCTCAGCTCTTCATTCAGTCTTTACTGCATCTTCATTGGGTCTTCAAGTATCAACTTGCTCTTGTTGCTCTTCAAGCCTCAACTGGAATGGCAATGCTCAAGGACTCATCCTCTTCCACATTCTTCAATGAAGTCTTCATCTTCACACTCAAGCTCAACATCTCTCAAGATACTCAAACCAGAGGAAATCACTTAACTGGATAAGCTATGGTGTTAAATTGCTTTTTGACCACCAAAGGTGACCTATAAGGGTTCAGCATCAAAGGAATGGTTCCCTCAAAATTTCTACTTCCTAGGTACCATCACTTATCCCTACAAAGGAGGGAGGTGAATACCATGGAAGGACCTTGAATCATGGGGAGGAATGGAGGTGAAAGATACCATCCATGTTTAAGAAAGAAATCAACTAGGTCTAAGCTCTTCCTAATCCCTAACCCTAAAACAACAACAAAACAAACAAGATTCCAAGCTCTCAAGCTCCTCAATCAATCCTCAAGTCTTCTACTATGCTCCTCAATGCTCCTCAAAGCAATACCAAACTCTCCAAGCCCACAAAGCAAAGCAAACAAAAATACAAGCCCACAAGGGCATCACAAGTAATCATCAACTACAAAAATCACTTAAAAATAGTATACTACTATATTAAAATCTAACATAATTTCTAGGGGATCCTATATACCTACCCTTAATACCCCATATGTCCCAATATCTATCTTGACCTAGAAACCTAAAATTCTAGTGTTATTGTGGACCTATGTTAAGGATTAACCTAATTCTACACAACCTAAAGTCATCTAAGCAAAACTAATCAAAAATTCATCACAAAATTATGGAATAAATCCATATGGGAGCTAAAGTCCTAATCTAACTATCCTAAAAAGAATGGCCTAAAAACATGAAGGGAACTAGCTAAACAAAATTCTACAAATCTATGCATCAACATAAAAGAATTAAAAAGCTATTAAAAGAGAAAATACACAGAAAATGTTAAAAATACATGAAATACAAATATTATGATTTTATAATTTTCTAGACATTATCATGAAATGGGAGAAAAAATGCCCATGCAAAAATCATTAATTTCCTATTTATTATGATTTTTTCAAAGATTGAAATAAAATGGAGGAAAAGAAATTAAAATGTGAAGACATTGGGTGCAGATAGCAAGTATATCCAGTTCAAATATGCAATGGGCTCAGAATGGGGGTTCAGAAAGTAATGCATGCCAGACCCAATTAACCAGAAAATCATTTCAGAAATTATAAAGAAAAAAGAAAAGGATACGATGCAGAAAGTAATGAAATGCAGTACAAAATCCAATGGGCCATGAATTGGGGGTATGGTTAGCAACTGAGCCCAATCCCCCTCTTAATGAAACGACGCGTTTCATGGTCTTCAGAAATTCCCTCTCCAAATGAAATTGAATCTCAGCCATGAGATCTTGGTCTTAGTCAAGGGTCAGCTTATGATCTAACGGCCACGCCTCATCTTCTTCCTCCAGCTAGGGTTCTAACTGAAGCCATGGAAATGCAGAGCTTCAAGCTCCATCTTCACCAAACTCGTACCACCTCAAATCTCCATGGAAAATCAAAATTCCAAACCCTAACCTGCCCAGAATTCTATGCTGAATCTAACCATGGCCTTGAAATCAATTAAAACATCCTAAATCTCCAAACCCGATCCAAGATCAAAGAGATGCTCAAACATCAACTTCAACAATTCTTGCAATTAAATACCTCAGATTGATCACCAACTCACACTGATTGATTCTTGATATCTAATTCATGCTATATCTCAATATATCTCATGTTCTTGGTCCAAACAAAAATGGTGACACCAACTGAAACCTCACCAATTGCTCTCAAACTGCTCATAATCCATCTCCTATTGGTCTCTAACCGTTCTAACCTAACAATTCTTGCTAATTATGCCTAAATCATGGTGTAGAAGAAAAGTTACTAACCTGTGGAATCTTAATTAACAGATGGTGTAAACCTTCACTGCAAGCCTTCAAACTCTTCAGAATCGATCCTTGAATGATGATCTTGCTACTGTTTGCAAAAGTTTTGATGGAGAATGCTTGAATCTCAGAATTCGATGGTGACTTGCAACCTTGAAAATCCAAATGCCAACTCTTCAAATCTCCATGGTTTTGCTCTCAAATTGGTCTGCACAGCTTCAATATGATCAGAGGAATGTGTTTAGATTGAAAGAATGAAGGGAATTGAACCAGAATGTGGATTTTGCTTTCAACTTGCAATGGAAGCAAGTGAAATGGCTATCTCTCTCTTCTCTCAATTCTCTCACCAACCTTGCATCTGAGCAGGTTCTATACATTATATAGAGTGGTTTAGAATCATCTAGAACCATCTGGAACCATCCCATGAGAAATTGGGATTCTCATGTCATGAGTTTATGAATTCACCTCTTCTCACATATCATCTCATGACATAGCTCTTGCAGCAACTTGCCTTGGCTTGAAATTCTCCCTAAATGAGATATAGGATGTCTTAAAACCCTTAGCAAGCTTGTACATTGAGTTTCCTTATGTTTTGCATTTGTGCCTTAAGATGCAAGCAAGCAATTTCCAAAGCAGCCCCATGATCTAGGCCTCAATTCAAAAAAGTGGCTGAACCATTGTTTTTAGAATGTCTTTTAGAGTCAAAATGACCTATTATATGACATGGTTTGGATGTGTAACTTGGGATTTCCAATTTCCAACTTGAACTTATTTAACTTATGCCTCCATTTTAGGTCATTTTTATCACTTTTTGCTACAAGCCTTTTTAACATCTCATGACCTCCGTACTAGCCTTAAAACATCATTCTAAGCAAGTTTGATGTTGAATATTTTTCCATTTGAAGCTTGGAAATAGGAGATATGGCCTTATGCTTGAAATGACCTATAACATCCAAATGACCAAAATGCCCTTGAGTTGTCAAAGCCATAAGTTGAGTTCTACAAATCCTATCAAGGACTTCTAGTACTCTATAGAAAGCTAAGAAGATGAGGAACAACATTCATGTTGACCAAGAGTTCATAGGAATCATCATTTTTGGGCAAAAGTTGGATGCAAGTTGGGTGACTTTCAAGGACCTAGATTCACATACCTCAGATGACCTGTAACTTGTCAAAGTCATAACTTGAGCTCTACAAATCCTATCAAGGACTTATAGTACTCAAATTAAATCTAAGAGCAATCTCTACAACATTCATGTTGGGGGCAAGATGAGATGACAATCACATCTTGAGCTAAACTGCCTTGAAGATAGGGATCAAACTAGGGGATTTTACACTGTCAAGCCTTAGAAACCCTAGCTTGAAACTTCTCAAACTCCTCAATCATGATGATTTGACCTTGGAATCCTCCTTACAGAATCTCAATGCATCAATCCATGATCACATGGCCTTTGGATTAGGTCTCAACCCTCTCCAAATCATCAGTTGACCTAGGGTTGACCCAGTCAAACCCTAATTACACCACTCATGGCTGAGTCTTCTGAAACTTGTACAATGACCTCTCTAGGCCTCATGATGGCTTTCAAGACATCTCATAAGCTCTATCAAAGCTTCAAGTCTATCCTCATAGCCTCAGAATCATCTGAGGGGCTCCCACAACTCTCAAGTTATGAGGCACACAACCTTGGTTTCAACCAATCTTTCTGAGGATCTCTTGAGTTCTCTGACAAAGGTATCAACCTTTGAACATTTGAAAAACCTTCTTGGCTAGCTTCAAAGTCTCACATAACTCTTGCTGGGTAGTCATACCTCTTGACCTACTGCACACATATAAATGAAATGTAGATGATGAATGAGATGAACCACAAGCTAGGTAAATAAATGTTGGTCAAATTTTGGGGTGCAACAGCTGCCCCTATTCAAACGGCTTGAACCTGACTGGGTGGGGAGCGAATGGCTCTCAGCCAATCAAGGTGCGAGACGGTTGAATACCGATAAACCCGGAGATTTGCCAACTGCACAAGTACACGGTATTCTGGCGGGAACAAATCTTCGAAAACTGAAATAATAGCTGCACGGCAACTAGCTGGAGAATTGGTCATACGGTAACTGGTAATACATGGTCGATCATGCCATCAGGCATCACGATTCCTCGGGACTCATCAGGTCAACCATCAGGTTGATCATGCCATCAGGCATTCAAAGAAAACTGTCGGGCATCAGCCGGACTTCATCAGCAAGTCGGGAATAGAATTCTTGGTCAATCATGAGCCAATTGGGAATATCTAAACCTCTGCCATCAGGAACTCTGCATCAGCTGAGAGAACTGCTTCATTAACACGGTCAGACTTGAATCATGAAGTCTTCAAGGGAAGTTTCAACTTTGCCGGTCAGAAACCTGTTGGGGATGTCGCATCTCCGCTGGGGATTCTGGAGAACTATCAAGTAACTCCGCTCTGGGGATCCAGAAATCATTCTGGATGAATCAACTCTGCTGAGGACTTCAAGAATCATCTTGGACAAATAACTCCGCCGAGGGCTTCAAGAATCATCTTGAACCGATAACCCTGTTGGAGACTTCAGGAATCATCCTGAGCAACACTCTGCTGGGGACTCTAAGTATCAACTTGAGCAACCACTCTGGCGACTGTACGGGGGTCTTAAGAATCATCTTAAGCAAACGACCCTGCTGGGGAATTCAAGAATCATCTTGAACCGAAGACTTCGTTGGGGACTTCAAGAATCATCTTGAGCAAGCGACTTCGTTGGGGAGCTTTCAGGAATCATCCTGAGCAATCAATTCTGCGGCGGAACTCTGCAAAACAAGAACGGTAACAACCTAGATCATGTTTATTATGCGTATGCTTCGGCAATGGCGCAATGCTCCACACGGTGGAAATGCTATGCGTTTATGATAAATGCTATGCAGTCATGCAAAATGATGCGATCCTGTCAGCAAAATAAATGTTGAAGGGAGAATCCTCCTGTCAAGGAGAAAGAACTACTCAGATAGAGGAATCATCCTGCTGAGGAGAGCAAGGTCACGCCAATCTCAATTGGACTCTGCAGGGGACTCAACTTCAGTTGACTGCTGCGGGGGAAACAACTTCAATTGACTGCTGCAGGGGAACGAAGCTCTACGAGAACCTGGACCTGCTGAGGGAAAGCGATGTCGATCGCGGGAAAACACATCATCAGCTATTCCACACTCTACTGGGGAGAACCAATCATGGTCTGAGCAGCTTCCGAGGATTCGGCTCTCTTGGGTATCTGCAAACTCGGCTGAGGAAGGAGAAATCATTCTGCTCGCTGGAGAGTACGACTCTGTGGGGAATCTCAATTCCGCTGGAGAAGAAGGAATCATCCGACTTCAGGGGAGAGTACGACTCTGGTGGGGAATTTCAATTCCGCTGGAGACTTTAGTCTGGCACCATCAGTTGCTGCACACTTCAGTATGACTCAGCTAAGGAGATGACATTCCTTCAGGATGCATCTGATTGGGGAGAGAATCTTCTCGGCCCGGGGAGACATATCAATGCTCATTATCTCGTGTTCAGACTGTGCGGGGAGAGGCTGCTAAACTTTGCTGGAGAAGGAGGAATCATCCTGCTTGGGGATACGCACGGTGCACTGCCTGGTATATGCTACACCTGTAACAACACAAACAAACAGACAAGATACCCTTATCAAAGGGACCTATCAAGGTTATCATCTTGTGACAATGTTTAAGCAATTCATTGTTTCAACAATCAGTGGCCTAGGCCAGTAAGTTTATGTATGCGCATTTTATCAAAAACATCGGCGTTCTTTTTCGCAAACAAAACAGGTAAATGCTACACAGGCAAACCGAATTGCTGAATAGTATACATTTTATTGATAGCTGTCTCTTGCGCGAAAATAAGGTGTCGGCACAACAGAAGAGTCGCCACCTTATTTTCGCGCAAGCGACAGCTGGCGACTTTGCTGGGGAATTCAAGAATCATCTTGAACCGAAGACTTCGCTGGGGATCTCAAGGATCATCTTGAGCAAGCGACTCCGTTGGGGAAAATGTCAGGAATCATCCTGAGCAATCAATTCTGCGGCGGAACACCTGCAAAACAAGAGCGGTAACAACCCAGATCATGTTTATTATGCATATGCTTCGGCAATGGCATAATGCTCCACACGGTGTAAATGCTATGCGTTTATGATAAATGCTATGCAATCATGCACAATGATGCGATCCCGTCAGCAAAATAAATGCCGGGGGGAATTCTCCTGTCAAGGAGAAAGCACTACTCAGATAGAGGAATCATCCTGCTGAGGAGAACATGGTCCCGCCAATATCAATTGGACTCCGCCGGGGTCACAACTTCAGTTGACTGCTGCGGGGGAAACAACTTCAGTTGATTGCTGCAGGGGCACGAAGCTCTACGAGAACCTGGACCTGCTGAGGGAAAGCGATGTCAATCGCGGGAATAAACTGTGTGGCCTTCTCGGCTACTTCCCTGGAGATAACGACTCTCTGGGAAACAACCTCAGCTGAGAGAACGCTCCACTGGGGAAAAACCAATCATGGTCTGATCAACTTCCAAGGATTCGGCTCTCTTGGGTATCTGCAAACTCGGCTGAGGAAGGAGAAATCATTTTGCTTCGCTGGGGAGAGTACGACTATAGTGGGGAATTTCAATTCCGCTGGGGAAGGAGGAATCATCCGACTTCGGGGGAGAGTACAACTCTGGTGGGGAATTTCAATTCCGCTGGGGAAGGAGGAATCATCCGACTTCGGGGGAGAGTACAACTCTGGTGGGGAATTTCAATTCCGCTGGGGAAGAAGGAATCATCCGACTTCGGGGGAGAGTACAACTTTGGTGGGGAATTTCAATTCCGCTGGAGACTTCAGTCTGGCACCATCAGTTGCTGCATACCTCAGCGTACAAATAGTTTCCTACAAAACCTGCACTTGTGACCCGGTGCTGGGGGAGTGAACACGTGCTTCAGCGCTTGACTCAGCTGAGGAGGTGACGTTCCTTCAGGATACATCTGATTGGGGAGAGAATCATCTCTGCCTGGGGAGACATATCAATGCTCACGATCTCACGTTCAGACTCTGCAGGGAGAGGCTACTGAACTCTGCTAGAGAAAGAGGAATCATCCTGCTTCAGGGATGCGCGCGGCGCGCTGTCTGGAATATGCTACACCTGTAACAACACAAACAAACAGACAAGATACCCTTCTCAAAGGGACCTATCAAGGTTATTATCTCGTGACAATATTCAAGTAATTAATTGTTTCAACAATCAGTGGCCTAGGCCAGTAAGTTTATATATGCGCATTTTATCAAAAACATCGGTGTTCTTTTTCGCAAACAAAACAGATAGATGCTAAACAGGCAAGCAGAATTGCTGAATAGTATGCATTTTATTGATAACAAACCCCTGAATGGGTAAAAAATGTTTTACAACAGATGCAAGCTCCTGGAATGAGGAAGCCGCGCAAAAATAAAACATAAATATACATCAGTATATACAAATGTCGGCAACGAGGCGTAGACGAACACCATGAGTTGATCCCTCTATGACCCACTCGACTTTGTTACTTCTTCGATGCTTCAGCTTTGGAAGAGATTGATTCAGATGAACGGCCCTCAGGTCCTCCAAACCACTAAACAATGAAAGTCCACACGCGGAACACAGTCATTTGCTTTTTCAAATCCCTAACTTTTCTGTGAACCGCCCTTTGCGGGTTTTCAGTTCACCGGGATACCCTTTTTTGCCGAAGCCGCTCAGTGTAGGTTTTCGACTTCGTGGGTGTACCTTTTTTCAATTTATATCCCTAATTTTTGCCCGAACCTTTTATTCTGTTTTTGGTTCGCCGGGATGCCCCTTTTTTGCCTGGACTCTCCTTTTTTGTCCAGCGGGTCGCTTTCAAGCAAAGTATTTTTTAACTGCGTCCGCGTTCACCGGGGATGCAAAATCTTCACCATCCATCGTGGATAACAACAAAGCTCCTCCCGAGGAGACCTTGCTGACGACATACGGACCTTCGTAATTCGGAGTCCACTTGCCCCGGTGATCGGAGTGTGGAGGAAGAATCTTCTTCAGGACGAGATCACCCGTCTGAAAGCTTCTAGGACGCACCTTCTTATCATAAGCTTTCTTCATTCGGCTTTGGTACAGACGACTAAACGCAATCGATGCTAACCTCTTCTCGTCCATCAGGCTGAGTTGGTTCAGTCGATTCGTAATCCATTCTGCCTCGTCGAGTTTCACATCAACCAAAACTCGCAAAGAAGGGATCTCCACTTCTAACGGTATGACTGCTTCCATGCCGTACACCAAGGAGAAAGGAGTTGCCCCGGTCGACGTACGTACCGTCGTACGATAACCGTGCAGTGCAAACGGCAGCATCTCGTGCCAATCTTTGTATGTCACAACCATCTTCTGAACAATCTTCTTTATGTTCTTGTTGGCTGCTTCAACGGCGCCATTCATCTTCGGCCGGTAAGGAGATGAGTTGTGGTGTTCAATCTTGAAACTCTGACATAGCTCCTTCATCATCTTGTTATTTAGGTTCGAACCATTATCAATAATGATCCGCTCGAGAATCCCATAATGACAGATGATGTCCCTCTTTATGAATTTAGCCACCACCTGCTTGGTCACATTAGCATACGAGGCTGTCTCCACCCACTTGGTGAAGTAGTCGATAGCTACTAGAATGAAGCGATGACCGTTAGATGCAGTGGGCTCAATCTTGCCTATCATGTCGATGCCCCACATGGAGAACGGCCACGGGGAGGACATGACATTCAACGGGCACGGCGGCACATGAACTTTATCAGCATAAATCTGGCATTTATGACATCTCTTCACGAATCTGAAGCAATCTGACTCCATTGTCAGCCAGTAGTATCCTGCTCTCAGGATCTTTCTCGTCATAGCATGCCCGCCGGCATGCATAACAAAGGTGCCTTCATGGACTTCTTCCATGAGCATACTCGCCTCTTTCTCATCTACACATCTGAGTAGCACGAGATCATGGTTTCTCTTATACAACACTCCATCAGGATTGAGATAAAAATTTCCAGACAGCCTCCTCAGAGTCTTCTTATCTTGGGTTGACGCACCCGCAAGATACTCCTTAGTCATAAGGAAAGTCTGGATGTCATGGAACCATGGTTTGCCGTCGGCGGCTTCCTCGATTGCAAAGACAAATGCCGGTCTATCAAGACGCGAAAGGACAATTCCTGGAGCCTCATTCCAAAAATTGACTTTATACATTGAAGCCAACGTGGCTAAGGCATCAGCCATCTGATTTTCAGCCCTGGGCACATGATGGAGTTCCACTCGATCAAAGAACGGAAGCAGCCTTCTGGCATAATTCATGTACGACACCAAATTCGATTGACGAGTCTCCCACTCCCCTTTAATTTGGTTGATCACAAGCGCTGAGTCACCATATACGTCTAGATTCTTGATTCTCAAATCAATTGCCTCTTCTAGACCCATGATGCATGCTTCATACTCCGCCTCATTATTGGTAACTGGAAACGTCAGTCTCGCAGTAAACGGGATGTGGGATCCGTGGGGGGTCGTGATGATAGCCCCGATGCCACTTCCGTAGGAATTAACCGCCCCATCGAATATCAATTTCCACTGGGATTTCCTATCTGGCCCCTCGTCGGGCAACGACTCATCGCAATCCTTCGCTTTGAGAAATATAATATCCTCGTCAGGGAATTCAAATTTCATCGGCTGGTAATCCTCGATCGGCTGTTCGGCAAGGTAATCAGACAATACGCTTCCCTTGATGGCCTTCTGGGACACGTACTGAATATCATATTCTGTTAGCACCATTTGCCATCTGGCAATCCTGTCCGAAAGAGCCTGCTTCTCGAAGACGTACTTGATCGGATCCATCTTCGAAATTAGCATAGTGGTGTGGTTGAGCATGTACTGTCGTAAACGTTTGGCAGCCCAGGCTAGTGCACAACACGTCTTCTCCAGCATCGAGTAACGAGATTCACAATCTGTGAACTTTTTACTCAAGTAGTAAATGGCATGCTCCTTTCTGCCCGTCTCGTCGTGCTGACCGAGAATACACCCCATACTATTCTCAAGAACTGTCAAGTACATTATTAATGGTCGTCCAGCCACTGGGGGTATCAAGATTGGAGGTTCTTGGAGATACTGCTTTATCTTGTCGAATGCCTTCTGGAAATCCTCATTCCAAGTAATTGCCTGATCTTTCTTTAAAAGCTTGAACATCGGTTCACAGGTGGCCGTGAGCTGAGAGATAAACCTCACAATGTAGTTTATTCTGCCCAAGAAACCACGAACTTCTTTTTTTGTTTTCGGCGCTGGCATTTCTTGAATGGCTTTTATTTTCGCAAGATCGACCTCGATGCCTCGTTCACTCATGATAAATCCCAGTAACTTTTCGGACCGCACTCCGAAAGTGCATTTGTTAGGATTCAGCCTCAACCTGAACTTCCTAAGCCTCTCAAAAAGCTTCAGCAAATTGACCAGATGCTCTTCCTCCGTTTGGGACTTTGCAATCATGTCATCAACATAGACCTCAATCTCATGATGAATCATGTCATGAAACAAAGTTACCATAGCTCGCTGGTAAGTGGCCCCTGCGTTCTTCAGACCGAAGGGTATTACCTTATAGCAAAATGTCCCCCAGGGGGTGATAAACTTCGTTTTCTCCATGTCCTCCAGCGCCATCTTGATCTGATTGTAACCGGAGAAGCCATCCATGAACGAAAACACGGAGAACTGGGTTGTGTTGTCGACCAACACATTGATATGAGGCAACGGGAAATCATCTTTAGGGCTCGCCCTATTCAAATCCCGATAATCGACACACATGCGTACCTTACCGTCCTTCTTTGGTACAGGCACTATGTTGGCGACCCACGGAGGGTAAGTGGTGACCGCTAAGAAGCCAGCATCAAGCTGTTTCTGCACTTCTTCTTTGATCTTAACGGCCATGTCTGGTCTTGTCCTCCTAAGCCTCTGCTTAACGGGAGGGCAATCTTCTCACAGCGGCAAGTGGTGGACCACGATGTCCGTGTCAAGTCCGGGCATATCTTCGTATGACCAAGCAAAGACGTCACTATACTCTTGAAGCATCTCGACCAATCTCTGCTTGACATCATTCTGCAACGCAGCCCCTACCCTGACATTTCTGACGAGCTCCTCAGAACCCAAATTCACGATCTCAATCTCCTCCTCATGAGGCAGAATAACCTTTTCCTCTTGTTTCAACAAGTGGGCCAACTCTTCAGGAAGGTCTTCGTCTTCATCAATCTCTTCTTCGGCTTGATAGATCGGGCAATCGAAGTCGAAGTGAGCCGTAGAAGGTCCAGAGTCGATGTCATCTGTAATGTGGATCCTGCAATAACAAGGGTTAAGTTTAAAACAAGGATGTGCAGGTTAGCACAAACCCCATTGCCATTTTACTGTTTTTCAAAACAAATATAAAAACAGGAATAACAGAGATCACAATATTTGAATACGAAGAAAACGCCTTTGATTTATTAACAAAATGCATGTACATAATCCAACAAGGCCCTGACAATAAAACCGCTATGCCCCGGGTAGGACATAGGGTTGTACAATGATTGAAAAAAGTAAATCATTACTCTTCACTTGTCAGCTGGATGATATTCTTGATGGTCCAATTGTTGAGGCCCTCGCCCGGCTTGCTTGGCTGAATCCAAAAGTCGAGATGACAATCGCTATCCCCGTTGTCTTCAGACGTCGCGTTGATGCTTTCGAAGATTACACCGCCACTGGTAAATAGGATCGGCCCCTTACGCCGTGACGCGCTGCTAGACGAAGAAGAAGAAGCTTCGGCTCCAGGAGAATACCCCAACCCAAACTTATCCTGCTTGTTCGGTATCTCCAAAATATGCCCCCAGCCTGGGGTAGATCCAGCTTGGACGACGGCCCGAGCTTCTTTGAATGAGGAGAGATTCATCTCTGACTTTTCTGTGACTACAGGAGCTACCTCTTTCACTTTGACAGCCTCGAACGCTTGGCAAAGAGTTTCATGGATTTCGCCATCCATTTCAACATACTTAAAGGATGACAAATGGCTCACCATTATGTCCTCCTCGCCGCACACGGTTACTATGCTTCCTCCGACAGCATATTTGAGCTTTTGATGCAACGTGGAGGTCACGGCACCAGCAGCATGGATCCACGGCCGACCCAAGAGACAACTGTAGGCAGGCATGATGTCCATGATATAAAAGACCGCGTCGAACGTTTCCGGGCCAACTTGGATCGGCAGGGTCACCTCCCCGAAAACGTGGCGTTTAGTTCCGTCGAACGCCTTCACCACCAGATCACTGGGTGTGCAGAGAAATCCGCGAGTGTCCAACTTCATTAATGCCTTCTTCGGAAGAACATTCAGTGACGAACCCGTGTCCACCAGCACGTGCGACATGATTGGGCCCCTGCACTCTATCGAGATGTGCAGGGCGCTGTTGTGATTCCTCCCTTTTGGCGTCAGCTCTATGTCTGTGAAACCTAGCCCATTGCCAGCATTAACGTGGGCTACCACCTCTTCTAGTTGATTCACCGATATCTCTTGCGGTACGTAGGCAGCGTTCAATACCTTCAGTAGCGCGTTGCGGTGTGCTTCAGAACACAGCAACAGGTTGAGAATAGAAATCTTCGAGGGCGTCTGATGGAGATGGTCTACAATCTTGTAGTCTCTCTTCTTGATCAACCGCATAAACTCCTCGGCATCTTTAACAAGCAAATCTTTCTCTACCCCACACGGGACTTCTTCGACGACTTTGCTTTTACCCTTATCGGCCGCATCGGCTCTGACTGCTTTCTCTGCCACGACCTCCGGCGGCGGAAACACTCTTCCGCTACGAGTAATACCACTGATTCCTGCGAGATTCTCCACAGTCGACCCGTACGGATCTAGCTCCAACCTTTGACCGTTGCAATAGACTTCAGCCCTATAATGCCACGGAACGACGTTAGTGCTCTCGAATGGTATCGGCCCAGCTTTGGTAATAGTAATAGTAGGCGGTCTGGGCGCAGAAATGGTTATTGGCTGGCGAGGAATGGTGATGGTGGCGACTTCATCGGCCTGCTTCAACACTACCTCTCCTGATACACTTTCAGCCCTCCGGCTGAACTGCAGAATCCCCTCAGCCATCAGACTTTGAATTCCTTCTACCAACTGCTCACATCCATCAGAATGTGTAGCACAGTCCATGCATAGTTCTCCGCATCCTGGAAAGAACCCTCTTTTCAACAACTTAGCTTTGACGAAACTAAGCGGCGTCTTTAGATCTCTGACATCAGTCAACAGATCTGCACTCTCTTCTTCGATAATGGCGTTCACTCCGCCTCCCCTATGATTTGGCATAGGATTCTTCGTGACATTGGGCACATTATCAGAGAAGTTGATAATCTTGGCGTCTACCAGGTCCTGCACCGTGTGCTTAAAGGCTTTGCAGTTCTCGATTGTGTGGCCAGGTGCCCCTGAGTGGAAATCGCAAGTGGCATTTGCATCATACCCTGGTTGAGGTGCCCCTATCAAGGGAGCCATCGTCCTCTTCTGAACCAACTGAAGCTGAAGCAAAGTCTGCAAGAGTTGCGCGTACGACATGGGCGGTGCCTCGAAGTGACGGTTTGCCAGGGATGCCCGATTCTGGTACTTTCTATATCCCTGTTGATTTGGTTGTTGTTGCTGCTGCTGCGGAGCTGCTGGGATATTTATACTGGCTATCTGCTGCTGAGGGCCTTTGCCCTTCCTTCGAGCGTTGGTTACAGCGCTCGCATCTCCTTCTCGCCTTTTACCAGCATAAGGTTTCTTTCCACCTCCTCCAGCTGAGGATGACTCACCTTGAATTTTCCCGATCTTGATTCCATTCTCGACGTGCTCGCCCATGATAATGAGAGCTGAGAACGTCCCAGACATACCGCTGACTAACTTTTCAAAGTAAACCCCTGGGAGGGTGGCAACAAACATCTGCACGAGCTCGCGTTCAACCATCGGCGGCCGAACCCGGGCTGCCAACTCACGCCACCGCTGGGCGTACGCCTTAAATCCTTCATTATTCCTCTGTGATAGGTTCTGGAGCTGGACTCGGTTCGGGGCCAAGTCGCTGTTGTACTGGTAATGGTGGACAAACGCTTCAGTGAGGTCCTTCCATGTGCGCACGCTAGTGGGCTCCAGGCCCATGTACCACTCGAGGGATGGCCCGGAAAGACTGTCTTGGAAGAAGTGCATCAGCAACTTCTCGTCTTCGGAATAGGCAGACATCTTCCTGTAGTACGATCTAAGGTGGACACGAGGGCAAGTGGTGCCCTTATATTTCTCAAAGTTAGGTACCCTGAACTTAGGAGGTACCTTGAAATCAGCAATTAACCCCAGCTTGGACATATCAACGCCCAAAGTATTCTGATTCTCAATATCTCTCATTTTATCTTCAAGTGCTTTGAATCTGAGCCGCGCTTCAGCATTCAGCTCCCCTTCAGCGCCTCTTTGAGAGAACACATCATCCTGATGATCCTCAAGCCATGGTTGAGGCACCAACAGATTCCCGACGCCTGCATTGCCGTTGCCCGGCCCGATGTTGACATTAGCTCCCAGACTCTCATTGCCGACGCCCGTCGTATTGAGTCCGATGTTGGCCATCACGTTGCCATTAGCACTGTCGTTGCCCCCGGCCACGGGGACACCATTCTGTGGAGTATCAACTGGTGGAGGAGTAGGCACGGTCCCACCGTGGAGTATGCCGTTGCTATCAACCCTGGAGATCAAAGGCTGAACCAAAGTCCTGAGCTGGTCCTGACCATTTGTGACCACTTGCATGAGTTCCATGAAGCGATCCCTCCTCTCGTGGAGCTCCTGAACATCTGTTTGCACTTGGTCCATGATCCTGGTCTGATTAGCTCTAGTTGGATAACGGTGAATTAGTCTCTGATCAATCCTGGAACGACCAGAAATAGCCTGGGACCTGTGAACCTGAAAAACCTATAAACACTAAAGGGTTAGGAAAAACAACAAAATGCTCGTCATGCAAATGCTTCGTGCAAATGCATGCGTGTGTCTGTGTGTTTGGGAGATTTCCCCCAATCCTAGTGCCTGAGTGCCAGTGCTGATAATAATAAGAAGAAGAAGTCCGAGCCCAATCATGGAAACATCAATCTCATATATAAAGAAAGCCTATGAAGGCAGTACATAGCATCAGCGAGTACAAGATGGATCGACAGCGTGACCTCAGCCAACAAGCCTGGTGATGGTCAGCATACAACAATGATCAAAACAAAAGGAATACAAATAGTCAAGTACGGCCACGGGCGCGATACTCTGCTTATAGCTCCTTCGTCTCTGGATGATCTGGCAGAGTGAGCAACCCCTCGACGAGTAATTCCCTCTGCACAATGGTATACTGAAGTCCTTCAACCGAACCTTCCCATGCTCCTTCACCAAAGCAATCTTCTAATTTCCGCTTCTTGGACTCAAACGTCAGCTTGCGCTCCTTCAGGTTAGCGAGAGCTTTGTTGAGCTGGCCTTCGGCGGCGTATCTGCGGGCGGTTTCTTCATCAAACCTCTGCTCATTGTCCTTCACCTGGGCTTCCAGCTTGGAGATCTGTAGCATCAGCTTATCCTCCCGCTCTTTCCTGGTGGCCAGGGAAGCCTTCCAGTGTTGGTTGAACTTGGATATCCTCCGATATGCCTCGTCCAAGTGCTGCTTCTTCGTAGCCAGTACGTCGTTGACAGCTTTGAAGTCTCGACCCATGCGTTCACGCTCGGCTATCTGCTTAGTCAAGTCTGTACCTAGCTGGTTCACCAACTCTGTCTTCCTTTTGAAAGAATGAACGACTTCGTTCCTCTCGCTTCGGAGCTGAGCCAATTCCTTCTCCAGTTCTTCGTTCGCCCGCTTCAATTCATCTCGCTCAGCTAATACCTGATTATGCTGCTGAATGGGCACAGTAGTAGGCTCTTCGACCATTTGAGGACTTTCTGGCTTGGCATGAGGAAACGGCATCCCTATAGCATTGCCCCTGGCTCTGATCCAAGTCAAATACGGAGGGTAGGCTTGACTGTTGCTTTTTCCCAGCAATGGCTTTCCTAGGTTACTGATACCATTCCACGCGCGCTGAAGCTTGGACAACAGATCCCCCTCTAGAAGACCAGTGAGGTACAGAGATTCCTGTACCTCTTCCTCCTTCGGCGGAGTTCTCAAAGCATACGCGAACTGTCGAACCAGCAACGACGGATTGTAGTTTATACAGCCCTTCCTACCTATCAAAGGTACATTTGGAAACCCATTACAACTGAAGATCACCTCAGTACCCAACCTATCTCTATCGAACCAGTCAATATCCTCTGCAGATAAACCCATCAGACGCTCAGGCCACTCAGCTGTGGCTGCAGACAAGACAAAAGGACCCCTCTTGGGCAGATGGTTATCAAGCCATTTGTACAGCAAGGGTACGCAGCACGAGACATTCTTCCCCCTCCTGTTCTCGTTTTTATAGTGGACTGAGTGATAGACACCCCCTATCAGGGTAGGGACTGGATTCCCTGAAGCAAAGACGTGAAACGCGTCAAAGTCTACAAAATCGGGCATATTAGGGAACAGGATGATGCCATATATGCATAGAGCGAGGATGGCATTGAACGCGCCCCAACATCCGTCCTTGGCACACTGCTGAGCCTTACCCACCAGAAACTGCAAGGAGAACCCAGGAACCTTGTTCCAACTAGTCAATACTAATTCGGAGGCGTCCATGTGAAGTGAGGGAGCTAAACCAGCCAGATCCGGCTCAGCATCCATGTGAACAAAAGGCATCTGCCTCTTGATAGGCACACCTAGCAAATCAGCATACTCTTCCAGCGTAGGTGCGAGAACGAAGTCCTGGAAAGTGAAACATCTCAGCGGAGGGTCGTAGAACTGCAGCAGAGCATGCAACCCATTCAACTCAAACACAGAAGGCTTACAAACCAAACTGAGCAACCTGCCATAAGATTTTCTGAACTCGTCCCTCACAGAATCATCTGCTAGAGCTATTAAACCAGTCAACTTAACCACATCAGGGGTAGGGAACTTGTAAGCCACGGTCTTCCTCAGAGAGCCCATAACAATACAATAGGAGGCAAGAAATCCTGGACCGGGGAAAACGGTACCTGCAACACAGACACACGTTAATGAAATGCAAATGAAAATGCAAACTAATGCAAAATGCAATCATGCAATAAGAGGTCCGGGTAACTAGGGCTGTGGAGATTCTGTATCGACAAAACCATAATCTTGCTCTATCAAGAACAACCGCTGCTAAGAAGAAAACCCCGGTGTAGGACCACAGATCTGATCTATCAAGAACAACCATCTGATAGGGCCATATGCACAGGATCATAACTCTGCTCTGTCAAGAACAAATGTCTGATAATAAGGACCTCTGATGTAGGATCAAGAAATATCTGCTGATGAGGTCTTCAGACCCCAGTCAAAAATCTGCTCTATCCAGAACAAACATACAACTGCTGATGAGATCTTCAGACCCCACTCAAAAATCTTCTCTATCAAGAACAAACAACATCTGCTGATGAGATCTTCAGACCCCACTCAAAAATCTGCTCTATCAAGAACAAACAACATCTGCTGATGAGATCTTCAGACACCAAATCTGCTCTATCAAGAACAAACAACTGATGATGAAAACTCTGCTCTATCAAGAACAGACATACATCTATTGATAAGATCCCCTGATCAAAACCTGCTCTATCAAGAACAGACATACACCTGATCATAAGATCCTCTGATCAAACATGCTCTATCAAGAACAGACATATCTGCAACTGAGAAACCCTGGTACCAACAAAACTGATCCACTGTCAAGAAAACCAGGTAGTTTGAAGGTGACGGTTTCCTGCAATAAACCCAACCCTGCTCACAGGTATGGACCTAAACTGACTCAAGGTAAGGCATCCTATGCGTTCATCAGCGTCACAGACTTTCAAGAGGGCTGATACGATACCCAGAAGGTGTGGCATCACCAGCTCATGAAGCGGCCTCACTTAGCTGAATCACAAATGATCGGTCCCCAGAGTCGACAATCCACCAAACCAGCAACCGTCTCAACCCAAAGGGTTGAAAGTGAAGCCAACCGGATGAACCTCGTCTGAGCGTGGATTTCATGAGACACTAGTGCCTGTAAAGCAAGCATGCGCCCACTAATTTCCACTCTAAGTCTACAGTGCACTCAAGCCTGGGTCTGGCTTCTCACTCATCAGAACTCCCATCCCACAACAGCACAGATAATCATATTATACTGAATATAAAATGAGGGAAATAAAGTACGAGAAGTAAGTTGCGATAAATAAACGCAACCCAGCAGGTAAACATACAAGCGTTAGGATTGACTCTCGCAGGGAACCATTGAAGTCCCCAGCAAAGTCGCCAGCTGTCGCTTGCGCGAAAATAAGGTGCCGGCACAACAGAATTGTCGCCACCTTTCGTTATTTATCCCTTGGAGCGGGAAAGGAAACGATCGGAAAAACCTGACGAAAAAGGGTAAGACAAGGTCATCGCAACCGTTGTCTGGATTCGGGAGTCGGTTACGCAAGGGGAAGGTATTAGCACCCCTCACGTTCGTCGTACTCGATGGGATCCTCGCTTGTTGTGTTTACTTGGACGGGTTGGTTTTATTCTATCTACCTATCACGGCTGGCTTAAACAGAAAAGAAAAATGACTCGGCAAAGCGTCGCACTTTATGCCTACGTATTCTCATCAGAGAATGAGAAATCAGAGTCAACGTAGTTCGGCCTACGACGGGTTATGGGGGAAGGTAGCTCGCCAAGACATCGCCATCTTGTGCCTACGTACTCTCAACAGGTATGAGAGATCAGAGCTCACGTAGTTCGGGAAACTACGGTTTATTTCCTGTCTTTTACGAAAGAAGTGTTTTTTTTATTGTGTTTGCGATTTCAATCACACTAGAGACTATAACCTGAGAGTGAATGCGTCGCATGCACCCAAAGGGTACCATACTAAACATCCAGACTGTGGAAAAGAAACTCTCCCACAATCCTTTCCCAGATAGCTTAAGGCTCGTAACGTACGAAAGAAATCATTCATGATTACTGTATCTTAGGCTGTTTTGAGATGAGAAGAGAACCGGCCCAACTAGGAGGGAGACTATCAAGTCCTACTGTTGTCATGCCAAGGATTCACCCTATGGTTGAGGTTTGAACAGGGAACTCCTAGAAGTTGTCATGCATAGGTTTCAACCTACAGTTCTATCATCAATTCCTTATCAAAGGAAATGAGAGTCCTAAGGGATCATGTCAATGATACACAGAAACAGATAAAGCATCAGCTTAAACAGTAAAATGCATGCAATGCAAGTGAGGGAGGAAATGTGTGTGGGGCTTCAGCCTCCATAAGCTCATCTCAACCTCAAGCCAGAATGAATAACAGTAATCATACTGAAATATAAAACATGCTATCAAGCAAGAACAGTAAACTGCAGTCATACAGATAAAATGAAATAAAATGCCATCAGGTAAACAAACCACATGGGCAAGGGAGCTGGGCTCTACCGAATACCCGCAAGCAAAGCCACACAGTAACAATACAAGCAGAGGGAGCAACTCAACCTCTAGTGCAATCATGCTCCTAGATTCTACCTAGTCTAGATATGAACTTATTCTAATGCATCAAGCAAGTCAAACAAAATACATCAATACAGGAAAAAGAAAAAGAAAAGCAAGAAACTCCTCTCTCAACTCCAAGCTTCAGCTCTTCCAACAGCAACTCAGTCTTCAGACTTCAATCACTCTTGACAAACCTCAATTTGCTTTTCCAGGTTTCAACCCTTCAACATAAGTTTCAACTTATCTTCTCTGAGCTTCAGCTTCTTGATCAACTCCATCTTCAGGCTTCACTATCAATCATAAGTACCAACTTGGCTCCTTCAGGATCTCCAGGTATCAAAGTAAGTATCAACTTCCTTTGTTCTTCAAGCTTCAGCTTTTCAAAATCAATCTCAACCACTTAGAAGTGTCAACTTCATCCTTCAGTCTTTACTTCATCTTCAGGGGTCTTCAAGTATCCACTTGCTCTTGTTGCTCTTCAAGCTTCAGCTGGAATGGCAATGTTCAAGGATTCATCCTCTTCTACACTCTTCAATGAAGTCTTCATCTTCAGGCTCAAGCTCAGCATCTCTCAAGATGATCAAACCAGAGGAAATCACTTATTGGATAAGCTGGGGATATTGAACTGCTTATTGACCACCAAAGGTGACCTATAAGGGTTCAACATCAAAGGAATGGTTCCCTCAAAAGTTCTAATTCCTAGGTACATCACTTATCCCTCCAAAGGAGAGAGGTGTATGCCATGGAAGGACTTTGAATCATAGGGAGGACTGGAGGTGAATGATACCATCCATGTTTAAGAAAGAATTTAACTAGGTCTAAACTCTTCCTAATCCCTAACCCTAAAAACAAAACAACACAAAAAAGATCAAGCTCCCAAGCTCCTCAATCCATCTTCAAGTCTTCTACTATGCTCCTCAATGCTCCTTAGAACAAAACCAAGCTCTCCAAACCCACAAAGCAAAGCAAACAACCATACAAGCCCACAAGGGCAACACAAACAATCATCAACTACAAAAATCATCTAAAAATAGTATACCACTATATTAAATCCTAATATAATTTCTAAGGGATCTTACATACCTACCCTTAATGCCCTATATGTCCCATAGTCTAATTTGTCCTAAAAACCCAAAATTCTAAGGTTATTATAGACCTATGTTGAAGTTTGACCTAATTCTACACAACCTAATGTCATCTAATCAAAACTATCCTAAAATTCATCACAAAATTATGAAATAAATCCAGGGGGAAGCTAAAGCATATATCTAACTATCCTAAAAAGAATGGTCTAAAAATGCTAAGGGAACTACCTAAACAAAATTCTACAAATTCATGGATCAACATAAAAGAAATAAAAGGCAATAAAAGTAGAAAATATACAAAAAATATTAAAAATGCATGAAAGGAAAATATTTTTATGTTATAATTTTCTAGACATGAATATGAAATGGGAGCAAAAATCCCCATTGAAAAATCATTAATTTTCAAATTGATATGAATTTTCAAATATTAAAGTAAAATGGAAGAAAATGAAATTAGAACATGGAAGCTGGGGTGCAGGACGTAACAAAACATAGTTCATTATGCGCTTGGGCCCAGACTGGGGGGTTCAGAAAGCAAAGCGCTAAGCCCAATTCATTAATCAAAAATTAATTAGAAAATCAAAAGAAAAATATAAAAAGAACGGTGCAAATAGAAGTGGAATTCAGTTCAAAATGGAGTGGGCCTCGTGTGTGGGGTGTGGTCAGCAATCCAGCCCAAATCCCCTTAAATGAAACGCTGCGTTTCCTCATGCTTCAGAATTTTCCTTCACACACGACATCAAATCCTGGCCTTTGGATCCTCAATCAGTCAACTGGTCCACGCCTGATCCAACGGTTTCATGGTCGTCTTCTCCAATTTCAAATTTCTGGAGGGAGAACTCCATTGAAACAGAGCTTCGACTCCTCCTTTCTCCTCATTCGAATACCCTCAAAACCTCATCAAAATCCAAAATGTAAAACCCTAACATGCTCCATTTTCCACACTGAATCTAATCATGATCTCAAATCCTGTTGAATCTCACTCAAACTCCAAACACGAATCAAACCTCAAATTATGCTTGAACATCAAAACTCAAGATTCTTGAAATTGCTTACACTAAAATGTTCACCTCCTATCACTGATCAACCTCCACTAAAGAACTAAGATTATCACTCAAGATTCAGGGGGTTCTTGGTCCAAACAGAAATCTTGTCAACAACAAAACCATCACCAATTCTCTTCAAACTTTCCAGAAATGATCTCCTAGTTATCCCTAACCATTCTAACCTATTAATTCTATCTAATTCTACTTAAACTAGAGTGTAGAGAGAAAGTTACAAACCTGGTAAAATTGAGTGAACAGATGGAGAAATCCTTCAATTCAGGCATTCAATCTTTCCCAATTCCTTCACTGAGTAGTCTTCTAGCTTCTGTATGCAAAAAGAATGGTTGAAATTGCTTGATTCTTGGAAACCGATCTTGAATTGTAGAGGTGAAAATCCAAAAGCTCATGCACGATTCATCAATGGAATTGCCCTTAATTTGATCTGCACACCTTCACTATGATGTATAGAATGTGTTTGTGTGGAAAGAATGAATGGAAATGAAGAAGAATGAAGAAATGGAACTTGACTTGTAATGGAAGATTCTTGATCTCACTCTCTCTTCTCTGTATCAATTCTCACCAAACTTGCATATGAGCAAGTCATACATGTTATATAGAGTGGTTTAGAATCATCTAGAACCCTCTAGGATCATCCAATGAGTATTTGAACTTCTCATGTCATGACATTTTGATTTCAATTCTCCTTATGTGCTATCTCATGCCATGGTCCTTGTAACATTTGATTCTGACTTGAAATTCTCCCCATATGAGATTTATGATGAGTTACAACGCATAACCAACTTGCTTATTGAGTTTTGTTGAGTTTTGCTTTGGTACCTTAATATGCAAGTAAGCCATTTCCAAAGCATCCCTAAGATCTAAGCCCCAAATCAAAATTGTGGCTGAACCATTGTTCTTAGAATGTCATTTGGAGTCAAAATGACCTATTATATGACATGGCTTGGATTTATAACTTGTGATTTCCAATTTTCAATTTCACCTTAATTAACTTATGCCTCCATTTTAGGCCATTTTCATCACTTTTTGATACAAGCCTTTTCAACATCTCATGACCTCCCTACTAGCCTTAAAACATCATTCTAAGAAAGTTTTATGTTGAAGATTTTTCCATTTGAAGCTTGGAAATAGGAGATATGGCCTTATGCTTGAAATGACCTATAACCTCCAAATGACCAAAATGCCCTTGACTTGTCAAAGCCATAAGTTGAGTTCTACAAATCCTATCAAGTACTTATAGTACTATCTAGAAAGCTAAGAAGATGCTCTACAACATTCATGTTGACCAAGAATCCATAGGAATCTTCCTACTAGGGCAAAAGTTGGATGCAAGTTGGGTGACTTTCAAGGACCCAGATTCACATACCTCAGATGACCTGTAATTTGTCAAAGTCATAACTTGAGTTCTACAAATCCTATCAAGGACTTATAGTACTCAAATTAAAGCTAAGGACAAGCTCTACAACATTCATGTTGTGGGGAAGATGAGATGACAATCAATCTTGAGCTAAACTGCCTTGAAGATAGGGATCAAACTAGGGGATTTTACACTGTCCATCCTTAGAAACCCTAGCTTAAAACTTCTCAAACTCCTCAATCATGATGAGTTGGTCTAGGAATCATCCTTATATCACTTCAATGCATCATTCCATGATCACATGGCTCTTGGATTAGGTCTCAACCCTCTCCAAATCATTAGTTGACCTAGGGTTGACCCAGTCAAACCCTAATTCCACCACTCATGGCTGAATCTTCTGAATTCTTGTACAATGACCTCTCTAGGCTTCATGATGGCTTTCAAGACATCTCATAAGCTTTCTCAAAGCTTCAAGTCCATTCTCATAGTCTCAGAATCATCTGAGGAGCTCCCACAACTCTCAAGTTATGTGACACACAACCTTGGTTTCAACAAATTCCTCTGAGGATCTCTTGAGTTCTATGACAAAGGTATCAACCTTTGAACACTTGAACAAACTTCTTGACTTTCTTCATAGGCTCATATAACTCTTGCTAGGTAATCCTACCTCTTGATCTACTGCCCACATATCAATGAGATGCAGATGATGAATACAATGAGCCACAAACTTGGTAAATAAAAGTTGGTCAAATTTTGGGGTGCAACAATAACGAACCCCTGAATGGGTAAAAATGTTTTACAACAGATGCAAGCTCCTGGAATGAGGAAGCCGCGCAAAAATAAAACATAAATATACATCAGTATATACAAATGTCGGCAACGAGGCGTAGACGAACACCATGAGTTGATCCCTCTATGACCCACTCGACTTCGATACTTCTCCGACGCTTCAGCTTCGGAAGAGATTGATTCAGATAAACGGCCCTCAGGTCTTCCAAACCACTAAACAAAGAAAGTCCACACGGGGAACGCAGTCATTTGCTTTTTCAAATCCCTAACTTTTGCATGAACCGCCCTTTGCGGGTTTTCAGTTCACCGGGATACCTTTTTTTGCCAAACTCGCCCGTCCGGGTTTTCGACTTTGCGGGTGTACATTTTTTTCAATTTATATCCCTAATTTTTGCCCGAACCTTTTTTCCTTTTTTATGGTTCGCCAGGATGCCCCCTTTTTGCCTGGACTCTCTTTTTACTGTCCAGCGGGTCGCTTTCAAGCAAAGTATTTTTTAACTGCGTCCGCGTTCACCGGGGATGCAAAATCTTCACCATCCATCGTGGATAACAGCAACGCTCCTCCCGAGAAGACCTTGCTGACGACATATGGACCTTCGTAATTCGGAGTCCACTTGCCCCGGTGATCGGAGTGTGGAGGGAGAATCTTCTTCAGGACGAGATCACCCATCTGAAAGCTTCTAGGACGCACCTTCTTATCATAAGCTTTCTTCATTCGGCTTTGGTACAGACGACCAAACACAATCGACACTAACCTCTTCTCGTCCATCAGGCTGAGTTGGTTCAGTCGGTTCGTAATCCATTCTGCCTCGTCGAGTTTCACATCAACCAAAACTCGCAAAGAAGGGATCTCCACTTCTAACGGTAGGACTACTTCCATACCGTACACCAAGGAGAAAGGAGTTGCCCCGGTTGACGTACGTACCGTTGTACGATAACCGTGCAATGCAAATGGCAGCATCTCGTGCCAATCTTTGTAGGTCACAACCATCTTCTGAACAATCTTCTTTATGTTCTTATTGGCCGCTTCAACGACGCCATTCATCTTCGTCCGGTAAGGAGATGAGTTGTGGTGTTCAATCTTGAAACTCTGGCACAACTCCTTCATCATCTTGTTATTCAGATTCGAACCATTATCAGTAATGATCCGCTCGGGAATTCCGTAACGACAGATGATGTCCCTCTTTATGAATTTAGCCACCACCTGCTTGGTCACATTAGCATACGAGGCTGCCTCCACCCACTTGGTGAAGTAGTCTATAACTACGAGAATAAAGCGATGACCGTTAGATGCAGTGGGCTCGATCTTGCCTATCATGTCGATGGCCCACATGGAGAACGGCCACGGGGAGGACATCACATTTAACGGGCACGGCGGCACATGAATCTTATCAGCATAAATCTGGCATTTATGACATCTCCTCGCGAATTTGAAGCAATCAGCCTCCATCGTCAGCCAGTAGTATCCTGCTCTCAGGATCTTTCTTGTCATAGCGTGCCCTCCAGCGTGCGTACCGAATGTGCCCTCATGGACTTCTTCCATGAGCATACTCGCTTCTTTCTCATCTACACATCTGAGTAGCACAAGATCATGGTTTCTTTTATACAACACTCCATCAGGATTGAGATAAAAATTTCCAGACAGCCTCCTGAGAGTCTTCTTATCCTGGGTTGATGTTCCTGCAGGATACTCCTTAGTCATAAGGAAAGTCTGGATGTCATGGAACCATGGCTTGCCGTCGGCGGCTTCCTCGATTGCAAAGACAAATGCAGGTCTATCAAGACGAGATAGTACAATTCTTGGAGCCTTATTCCAAAAATTGACTTTATACATTGAAGCCAACGTGGCTAAGGCATCAGCCATCTGATTTTCTGCTCTGGGCACGTGATGGAGTTCCACTCGATCAAAGAACGGAAGTAGCCTTCTGGCATAATTCATGTACGGCACCAAATTCGATTGACGAGTCTCCCACTCCCCTTTAATCTGGTTGATCACAAGCGCCGAGTCACCATAGACGTCTAGATTCTTGATTCTCAAATCAATTGCCTCTTCTAGACCCATAATGCATGCTTCGTACTCCGCCTCGTTATTGGTGACTGGAAACGTCAGTCTCGCAGTGAATGGGATGTGGGATCCGTGGGGAGTCGTGATGATCGCCCCAATGCCACTTCCGTAGGAATTAACCGCCCCATCGAATATCAATTTCCACTGGGATTTCCTATCTGGCCCCTCGTCGGGCAATGGCTCATCACAATCCTTCGCTTTGAGAAACATGATATCCTCATCAGGGAATTCAAATTTCATCGACTGGTAATCCTCGATCGGCTGTTCGGCAAGGTAATCAGACAATACGCTTCCCTTGATGGCCTTCTGGGACACGTACTGAATATCATATTCCGTCAACACCATTTGCCATCTGGCAATCCTACCCGAAAGAGCTTGCTTCTCGAAGACGTACTTGATTGGATCCATCTTCAAAATTATCATGGTGGTGTGATTGAGCATGTACTGTCGTAAACGTTTGGCAGCCCAGGCTAGTGCACAACACGTCTTCTCCAGCATCGAGTAGCGAGATTCACAGTCAGTGAACTTTTTACTCAAGTAGTAAATGGCATGCTCCTTTCTGCCCGTCTCGTCGTGCTGCCCGAGAACACACCCCATACTATTCTCAAGAACTGTCAAGTACATGATTAGCGGCCGTCCAGCCACTGGGGGTGTCAAGATTGGAGGTTCTTGGAGATACTGCTTTATTTTGTCAAATGCCTTCTGGCAATCCTCATTCCAAGCAATCACCTGATCTTTCTTTAAAAGTTTGAACATCGGTTCACACGTGGCTGTGAGCTGAGAGATAAACCTTGCAATGTAGTTTATTCGGCCCAAGAAACCACGAACTTCTTTTTCTGTTTTTGGCACTAGCATTTCTTGTATGGCTTTTATCTTCGCAGGATCAACCTCGATGCCTCGTTCACTCACGATAAACCCCAGTAACTTTCTGGACCGTACTCCGAAAGTACACTTGTTAGGATTCAGCCTCAACTTGAACTTCCTAAGCCTCTCAAAAAGCTTCAGCAAATTGACCAGATGTCCCTCCTCCGTTTGGGACTTCGCAATCATGTCATCAACATAGACCTCAATCTCATGATGAATCATGTCATGAAACAAAGTTACCATTGCTCCTTGGTAAGTGTCCCCTGCGTTCTTCAGACCGAAAGGCATTACCTTATAGCAAAACGTTCCCCAGGGAGTGATAAACGTCGTTTTCTCCATGTCCTCCGGCGCCATCTTGATCTGGTATAACCGGAGAAGCCATCCATGAACGAAAACACGGAGAACTGGGCTGTGTTGTCGACCAACACATCGATATGAGGCAGCGGGAAATCATCTTTAGGGCTCGCCCTATTCAAATCCCGATAATCGACGCACATTCGTACCTTACCGTCCTTTTTCGATACAGGCACTATGTTGGCGACCCACGGAGGGTAAGTGGTGACCGCTAAGAAGCCAGCATCAAGCTGCTTCTGCACTTCTTCTTTGATCTTAACGGCCATATCTGGTCTCGTCCTCCTAAGCTTCTGCTTAACGGGAGGGCAATCTTCTCGCAGCGGCAAGTGGTGGACCACGATGTCCGTGTCAAGTCCGGGCATATCTTCGTATGACCAAGCAAAGACGTCACTATACTCTCTTAGCATCTCGACCAATCTCCTCTTGACATCACTCTGCAATGAAGCCCCTATCCTGACGTTTCTGACGAGTTCTTCAGAACCCAGATTTACGATCTCGATCTCCTCTTCATGAGGCAGAATGACTTTCTCCTCTTGTTTCAACAAGCGGGCCAACTCTTCAGGAAGGTCTTCGTCTTCATCAATCTCTTTTTCGGCTTGATAGATCAGGCAATCGAAGTCGAAGTGAGTCGTAGAAGGTCCAGAGTCGATGTCATCTGTTATGTGGATCCTGCAATAACAAGGGTTAAGTTTAAAACAAGGATGCACAGGTCAGCACAAACCCCATTGCCATTTTATTGTTTTTCAAAACAAATATAAAACAGGAATAACAGAGATCACAATATTTGAATACGAAGAAAACGCCTTTGATTTATTAACAAAATGCATGTACATAATCCAACAAGGCCCTGACAATAAAACCACTATGCCCCGGGTAGGACCTAGGGTTGTACAATGATTGGAAAAAGTAAATCATTACTCTTCACTTGTCATCTGGATGATGTCCTTGATGGACCAATTGGTAAGGCTCTCGCCTGGCTTGCTTGGTTGGATCCAAGAGTCGAGGTCACAGTCACTATCTCCACTGTCTTCAGACACCGCGTTGATGCTTACGAAAATTATCCCGCCGCTGGTAAACTGGATCGGCCCTTTACCTCGAGACGTACTGCTAGAAGAAGAAGAAGAAGCTTCAGCTCCAGGAGAATATCCCAACTCAAACTTATCCTGCTTGTTGGGTATCTCCAAAATTCGCCCCCAGCCTGGGGTAGATCCGGCTTGGACAACGGCCCGAGGTTCCTTGAACGAGGAGAGAGTCATCTCTGGCTTTTTTGTGACTACAGGAGCTACGTCCTTTACCTTGACGGCTTCGAATGCTTGGCATAGAGTCTCATGGATTTCGTCATCCATTTCCACATACTTGAAGGACGACAAATGGCTCACCATTATGTCTTCCTCGCCACACACGGTTACGATGCTTCCCCCGACAACATATTTGAGCTTTTGGTGCAACGTGGAGGTCACGGCACCAGCAGCATGGATCCACGGCCGACCCAAGAGACAACTGTAGGCAGGCATGATGTCCATAATATAAAAGACCGCGTCGAACGTTTCCGGACCGACTTGGATCGGCAGGGTCACCTCCCCGAAAACGTGGCGTTTAGTTCCATCGAACGCTTTCACAACCAGATCACTGGGTGTGTAGATCACTCCACGAGTATCCAGCTTCATTAATGCCTTCTTCGGAAGAACATTAAGTGACGAACCCGTGTCCACCAGCACGTGCGACATGATTGTGCCCCTACACTCTATCGAGATGTGCAGGGAGCTATTGTGATTCCTCCCCTTCGGCGTCAGCTCCAGGTCCGTGAAACCTAGCCCATTTCCAGCATTTACGTGGGCTACAACCTCTTCTAGCTAATTTACCGATATTTCTTGCGGTACATAGGCGGCATTCAACACCTTCAGCAGCGCATTGCGGTGTGCTTCAGAACACAGCAACAAGTTGAGAATGGAAATCTTCGAGTGCGTTTGATGGAGATGGTCTACAATCTTGTAGTAACTCTTTTTGATCAACCGCATAAACTCCTCGGCATCTTTGACAAGCAAATCTTTTTCTACCCCACACGGGGCCTCTTCAACGACTTTGCTTTTACCTTTATTGGCCGCATCAGCTCTGACCGCTTTATCCGCCACGACCTCTGGCGGTGCAAACACTCTTCCACTGCGAGTTATACCACTGATACCCGAAAGGTTCTCCACAGTTGACCCATACGGTTCTAGCTCCAACCTCTGTCCGTTGCAGTAGACTTCAGCCCCATAATGCCACGGAACGGCGTTAGTGCTCTCGAAGGGTATCGGCCCAGCTTTGGTGATAGTAATTGTGGGCAGTCTGGGCGCAGAAATGGTTATCGGTCGACGAGGGATGGTGATGGTGGCGACTTCATCGGCCTGCTTCAGCACTACCTCTCCTGATCCACTTTCAGCCCTCCGGCTAAACTGCAGAATCCCTTCAGTCATCAGACTTTGAATTCCTTCTACCAACTACTCACATCCATCAGAACATGTGGCACAGTCCATACATAGTTCTCCGCAACCTGGAAAGAACCCTTTTTTCAGCAACTTAGCTTTAATGAAGCTAAGCGGCATCTTCAGATCTCTGACATCAGTCAACAAATCTGCACTCTAGTCCTCGATAATGACGTTCACGCCACCTCCCCTATGATTCGGCATAGGATTCTTCTTGACATTGGGCACATTATCGGAGAAGTTGATGATCTTGGCATCCACCATGTCCTGCACCTTGTGCTTGAAGGCTTTGCAGTTCTCTATTGTGTGGCCTGGTGCCCCTGAATGAAAATCACAAGTGGCATTCGCGTCGTACCCTGGCGGAGGTGCCCCTGTCAAGGGAGCCATCATCCTCTTCTGGACCAACTGTAGCTGAAGCAAAGTCTGCAAGAGTTGCGCGTACGACATAGGCGGTGTCTCAAAGTGACGGTTCGCCAAAGATGTCTGATTCTGGTACTTTCTGTATCCCTGTTGATTCGGTTGTTGCTGCTGCTGCGGAGCTGCCGGGATATTTATACTGGCCACTTGCTGATGAGGACCTTTGCCCTTCCTTCGAGCGTTGGTCACAGCACTCGCTTCTCCTTCTCGCCTTTTTCCAGCATAAGGTTTCTTTCCATCTCCTCCAGCTGAGGATGACTCACCTTGAATTTTCCCGATCTTGATCCCATTCTCGACGTGCTCGCCCATGATAATGAGATCTGAGAACTTCCCAGACATACTGTTGACTAACTTTTCATAGTAAACCCCTGGGAGGGTGGCTACAAACATCTGCACGAGCTCACGTTCAACCATCGGCGGCTAAACCCTGGCTGCCAACTCACGCCACCGCTGGGCGTATTCCTTAAACCCTTCATTATTCCTCTACGACATATTCTGCAGCTAAACTCGGTTCGGGGCCAAGTCGCTATTGTATTGGTAGTGGTGCACAAATGCTTCAGCAAGATCCTTCCATGTGCGCACACTAGTGGGCTCCAGACCCATGTACCACTCAAGGGATGGCCCGGAAAGACTGTCTTGGAAGAAGTGCATCAGCAACTTCTCGTCTTCGGAATGAGCAGACATCTTCCTGTAATACGACCTCAGGTGGACACGAGGGCAAGTGGTGCCCTTATACTTCTCAAAGTCCGGTACCTTGAAATCAGCAATTAATCCCAGCTTGGACATATCAACGCCCAAAGTATTCTGATTCTCGATATCTCTCATCTTATCTTCAAGTGCCTTGAATCTAAGCCGTGTTTCAGCATTCAGCTCCCCTTCAGCACCTCTCTGAGAGAACACATCATCCTGATGATCCTCAAGCCATGGCTGAGGCACAAACAGATTCCCGACGCATGCATTGCCGTTGCCCGGCCCGATATTGACATTAGCTCCCAGACTCCCATTACCGACGCCCGTCGTATTGAGTCCGATGTTGGCCATCACATTGCCATTAGCACTGTTGTTGCCCCCGGTCACGGGGACACCATTCTGTGGAGTCTCAACTGGTGGAGGAGTAGGCACAGTCCCCCCATGGAGTATGCCGTTGCTATCAACCCTGGAAATCAAAGGCTGAACCAAAGTTCTGAGCTGATCCTGGCCATTGGCGACCGCTTGCATGAGCTCCATGAAGCGATCCATCCTTTCGCGGAGCTCCTGAACATCAGTTTGCACTTGCTCCATGATCCTGGTCTGATTAGCTCTAGTCGGATAGCGGTGAATAGGTCTCTGATCAATCCTGGAACCACCGGAAACAACATGGGAAACCTGAAAACCTGTGACAACCTGTAAAACCTGTAAACACAAAAGGGTTAGGAAAAACAACAAAGTGCTCGTCATGCATATGCTTCATGCAAATGCATGCGTGTGTCTGTGTGTTAGGGAGATCCCCCCCGATCCTAGTGCTTGAGTGCCAGTGCTGATAATAATAAGAAGAAGTCCGAGTCCAATCATGGAAATAACAATCTCATATATAAAGAAAGCCTATCAAGGCAGTACATAGCATCAGCGAGTACAAGATGAATCAACAGCGTGACCTCAGCCAACAAGCCTGGTGATGGTCAGCATACAACAATGATCAAAACAAAAGGAATACAAATAGTCAAGTACGGCCACGGGCGCGATACTCTCCAACAACTCCCTCGTTTCTGGATGATCAGGCAAAGTGCGCAACCCTTCGAAGAGCAATTCCCTCTGCACAATGGTGTACTGAAGACCTTCGACCGAACCTTCCCATGCTCCTTCGCCGAAGCAATCTTCTAACTTCTGCTTTTTGGACTCAAACATCAGCTTGCGCTCCTTCAGGTTAGCGAGAGCTTTGTTGAGCTGGCCTTCGGCGGCGTATCTGCGAGCTGTTTCTTCATCAAACCTCTTCTCACTGTCCTTCACCTGGGCTTCCAGCTTGGAGATCTGTAGCATCAACTTATCCTCCCGCTCTTTCCTGGTGGCCAGGGAAGCCTTCCAGTGCTGGTTGAACTTGGATATCCTCCGATATGCCTCGTCCAAGTGCTGCTTCTTCGTAACCAGTACGTCGTTGACAGCTTTGAAGTCTTGACCCATGCGTTCACGCTCGGCTATCTGCTTAGTCAGGTCTGTTCCCAGCTGGTTCACCAACTCTGTCTGCCTTTTGAAAGAATGAACGACTTTATTCCTCTCGCTTCAGAGCTGAGCCAATTCCTTCTCCAGTTCCTCATTCGCCCGCTTCAATTCATCTCGCTCAGCTAATACCTGATTATGCTGCTGAATGGGCACCGTAGTAGGCTCTTCAATCATCGGAGGACTTTCTGGCTTGGCATGAGGAAACGACATCCCTATAGCATCTGCCCTGGCTCTGATCCAAGTCGAATACGGAGGGTAGGGTTGATTGTTGCTTCTTCCCAGTAAAGGTTTTCCTCGCTTACTGATGCCATTTCAGGCGCGCTGAAGCTTGGATAACAGATCCCCCTCTAGAAGACCAGTGAGGTACAGAGATTCCTGCACCTCTTCATCCTTCGGCGGAGCTCTCAAAGCATACGTGAACTGTCGGACCAACAACGACAGATTGTAGTTTATACAGCCCTTCCTGCCTATCAAAGGCACGTTTGGAAACCCGCTGCAACTGAAGATCACCTCAGTACCTAACCTATCTCTGTCGAACCAGTCAATATCCTCTGCAGATAAACCCATCAGACGCTCGGACCACTCAGCTGTGGCTGCAGACGAGACAAAAGGACCCCTCTTGGGCAGATGGCTATCAAGCCATTTATAAAGCAAGGGTACACAGCATGAGACATTCTTTCCCCTCCTGTTCTCGTTTTTGTAGTGGATAGAATGGTAGACATCTCCTATCAAGGTAGGGACTGGATTCCCTGAAGCAAAGATATGAAATGCATCAAAGTCCACAAAATCGGGCATATTGGGGAACAGGATGATGCCATATATGCATAGAGCAAGGATGGCATTGAACGCGACCCAACATCCGTCCTTAGCACACTGCTGAGCCTTACCCACTAGAAACTGCAAGGAGAACCCGGGAACCTTGTTCCAACTAGTCAACACCAACTCGGAGGTGTCCAGATGAAGTGAAGGAGCTAAACCAGCCAGATCAGGCTCAGCATCCATGTGAACAAAAGGCATCTGCCTCTTGATAGGCACACCTAGCAAATCAGCATATTCTTCCAGTGTGGGTGCGAGAACATAATCCTGGAAAGTGAAACATCTCAACGGAGGGTCATAGAACTGCAACAGAGCGTGCAACCCATTCAACTCGAATACAGAAAGTTTACAAACCAAGCTGAGCAACCTGCCGTAAGATTTTCTGAACTCATCCCTCACAGAATCATCTGCTAAGGCTATCAAACCAGTCAACTTAACCACATAAGGGGCAGGGAACTTGTAAGCCACGGTCTTCCTCAGAGAGCCCATAACAATACGATAGGAGGCAAGATATCCTGGATCGGGGAAAACGGTACCTGTAACACATACACACGTTAATGAAATGCAAATGAATATGCAAACTAATGCAAAATGCAATCATGCAATAGGAGACCAAGGCAACTGCTGTGGAGATTCTGTATCAACAAAATCATAGCGCTGCTCTATCAAGAACAACCACTGATAAGAAGAACCCTGGTGTAAGACCACAAATCTGCTCTGTCAAGAACAACCATCTGATAGGGCCATGTACATAGGATCATAATTCTGCTCTGTCAAGAACAAATGTCTGATAATAAGGACCTTTGATGTAGGACCAAGAAATCTGCTCTGTCAAGAACAAACATACATCTGCTGATGAGATCTTCAGACCCCAATCAAAAATCTGCTCTATCAAGAACAAACATACATCTGCTGATGAGACCTTCAGACCCCAATCAAAAATCTGCTCTATCAAGAACAAACATACATCTGCTGATGAGATCTTCAGACCTCAATCAAAAATCTGCTCTATCAAGAACAAACAACCAGAACTCTGCTCTATCAAGAACAAATACATCTGATGATAAGATCCTCTGATCCAACAAAACTGATTCGCTGTCAAGAAAACCAGGTGGTCTGAAGGTCAAAGTTTCCTGCAATGAACCCAACCCTGCTCACAGGTATGGACCTAAACTGACTCAAGTTCGGAATCCTATGCGTTCATCAGCGTCACAGACATTCAAGAGGGGTGATACGATACCCAGAAGGTGTGGCATCACCAGCTCATGAAGCGGCCTCACTCGGCTGAATCACAAATGATCGGTCCCCAGAGTCGACAATCCACCAAACCAGCAACCGTCTCAACCCAAAGGGTTGAAAGAGAAGCCAACCGGGAGAACCTCGTCTGAGCGTGGATTTCATGAGACACTAGTGCCTGCAAAGCAAGCACGCGCCCACTAATTTCCACAACTAATGCTATGGTGCACTCAAGCTTGGGTCTGGCTTCTCACTCATCAGAATGCCCCTTCCCACAACAACATAAATAATCATATCATACTGAAAATAAAATGCGGGAAATAAAGTGCGAGAAGTAAAATGCGATAAATAAACGCAACCCAACAAGTAATCATACAAGCGCTAGCATTGACTCTCGCAGGGGAACCGGAGAACCAGAGATTCTGAGTTCAGTCCCTAGCAGAGTCGCCAGCTGTCGCTTTCGCGAAAATAAGGCGCCGGCACAACAGAAGAGTCGCCACCTTTCGTTATTTATCCCTCGGAGCGGGAAAGGAAACGATCGGAAAAACCTAACGAAAAAGGGTAAGACAAGGTCGTCGCAACCATTGTCTAGGTTCGGGAGTCGGTTACGCAAGGGAAAGGTATTAACACCCCTCACGTCTGTCGTACTCGACGGGATCCACGCTTGTTGTGTTTACTTGGACGGGTTGGTTTATCTAACTACCTACCAAGGCTGGCTTAAAAAGAAAAGAAAAATGACTCGGCAAAGCGTCGCACTTTCTGCCTACGTATTCTCATCAGAGAACGAGAAATCAGAGTCAACGTAGTTCGACCTACGACGGGTTATGGGGGAAGGTAGCTCGCCAATACATCAGTATTGTGCCTACGTACTCTCAACAGGTATGAGAGATCAAAGCTTACGTAGTTCGGGACACTACGGATTATTTTCTGTCTTTTACGGAAGAAGTGTTTTTTTATTGTGTTTGCAATTTCAATCGCACTAGAGACTATGACCTGAGAGTGAATGCGTCGCATGTCACCCAAAGGGTACCATACTAAACATCCATACTGTGGAAAAGAAACTCTCCCACAATCCTTTCTCAGATAGCTTAAGGCTCGTAACGTACGAAAGAAATCATTCATGATTACTGTATCTTAAACTGTTTTGAGATGAGAAGAGAACATGCTCAACTAGGAGGGAGACTATCAAGTCCTACTGTTGTCATGCCAAGGATTCATCCTATGGTTGAGGTTTGAAACAGGGAACTCCTAGAAGTTATCATGCATAGATTTCAACCTAAAGTTCTATCATCAATTCCTTATCAAAGGAAATGAGAGTCCTATGGGATCATGTCAATGATACACCGAAACAGATAAAGCATCAACTCAAGTTGTAAAATACATGCAATGCAAGTGAGGGAGGAAATGTGTGTGAGGCTTCAGCCTCCACAAGCTCATCTCAACCTCAAGCCAGAATGAATAACAGCAATCATACTGAAATATAAAACATGCTATCAAGCAATACAGTAAACTGCAATCATACAGAAGAAATAAAGTGCTATCAAGCAGAACAAACCACATGGGCAAGGGAGCAGGGCTCTACCGAATACCCGCAAGCAAAGCCACACAGTAACAGTACAAGCAGAGGGAGCAACTCAACCTCTAGTGCAATCATGCTCCTAGATTTTACCTAGTCTAGACATGGACTTATTCTAATGCATCAAGCAAATCAAACAAAACACATCAATACAGAACAGAAAAGAAAAAAGATCAACTCCTCTCTCAACTCCAGGCTTCAGCTCTTCTAACAGCAACTCAGTCTTCAGACTTCCATTACTCTTGACAAATATCAATTTGCTCTTCCAGGTTTCAACCCTTCAACATAAGTTTCAACTTATCTTCTTCAAGCTTCAGCTCTTCAGAATCAATCTCAATTGAATCCTCTTCCTAAGTATCAATTTAGTCTTCAAGCTCTCAAGCTCTTCTTGCTTCACCAGTCTCAACTTGGTCTTCTCCTCCTGCAAGCTTCAGCTTCTCAGAATAGTCTTTAATCATCTAGAAATGTCAACTTTATCCTTCAGTCTTTAAGCCTCAGCTCTTCATTCAGTCTTTACTGGATCTTCATTGGGTCTTCAAGTATCAACTTGCTCTTGTTGCTCTTCAAGCCTCAACTGGAATGGCAATGCTCAAGGACTCATCCTCTTCCACATTCTTCAATGAAGTCTTCATCTTCACACTCAAGCTCAACATCTCTCAAGATACTCAAACCAGAGGAAATCACTTAATTGGATAAGCTATGGTGTTAAACTGCTTATTGACCACCAAAGGTGACCTATAAGGGTTCAGCATCAAAGGAATGGTTCCCTCAAAAGTTCTACTTCATAGGTACCATCACTTATCCCTCCAAAGGAGGGAGGTGAATACCATGGAAGGACCTTGAATCATGGGGAGGAATGGAGGTGAAAGATACCATCCATGTTTAAGAAAGAAATCAACTAGGTCTAAGCTCTTCCTAATCCCTAACCCTAAAACAACAACAAAACAAACAAGATTCCAAGCTCTCAAGCTCCTTAATCAATCCTCAAGTCTTCTACTATGCTCCTCAATGCTCCTCAAAGCAAGACCAAGTTCTCCAAGCCCACAAAGCAAAGCAAACAAAAATACAAGCCCACAAGGGCATCACAAGTAATCATCAACTACAAAAATCACTTAAAAATAGTATACTACTATATTAAAATCTAACATAATTTCTAGGGGATCCTATATACCTACCCTTAATACCCTATATGTCCCAATATCTATCTTGACCTAGAAACCCAAAATTCTAGTGTTATTGTGGACCTATGTTAAGGATTAACCTAATTCTACACAACCTAAAGTCATCTAATAAAAACTAATCAAAAATTCATCACAAAATTATGGAATAAATCCAGAGGGGAGCTAAAGTCCTAATCTAACTATCCTAAAAAGAATGGCCTAAAAACATGAAGGGAACTAGCTAAACAAAATTCTACAAATATATGCATCAACATAAAAGAATTAAAAAGCTATTAAAAGAGAAAATACACAGAAAATGTTAAAAATGCATGAAATGCAAATGTTATGATTTTATACTTTTCTAGACATTATCGTGAAATGGGAGAAAAAATCCCCATGCAAAAATCATTAATTTCCTATTTATTATGATTTTTTTCAAAGATTGAAATAAAATGGAGGAAAAGAAATTAAAATGTGAAGACATTGGGTGCAGATAGCAAGTATATCCAGTTCAAATATGCAATGGGCTCAGAAATGGGGTTCAGAAAGCAATGCGTGCCAGGCCTAATTAACCAGAAAATCATTTCAGAAATTATAAAGAAAAAAGAAAAGGACACAGTGCAGAAAGTAATGAAATGCAGTACAAAATCCAATGGGCCATGAATTGGGGATGGTTAGCAACTGAACCCAATCCCCCTCTTAATGAAACGACGCGTTTCATGGTCTTCAGAAATTCCCTCTCCAAATGAAATTGAATCTCAGCCGTGAGATCTTGGTCTTAGTCAAGGGTCAGCTTATGATCTAACGGCCATGCCTCATCTTCTTCCTCCAGCTAGGGTTCTAACTGAAGCCATGGAAATGCAGAGCTTCAAGCTCCATCTTCACTAAACTCGTACCACCTCAAATCTCCATGGAAAATCAAAATTCCAAACCCTAACCTGCCTAGAATTCTATGCTGAATCTAACCATGGCCTTGAAATCAATTGAAACATCCTAAATCTCCAAACCCGATCCAAGATCAAAGAGATGCTCAAACGTCAACTTCAACAATTCTTGCAATTAAATACCTCAGATTGATCACCAACTCACACTGATTGATTCTTGATATCTAATTCATGTTATATCTCAATATATCTCATGTTCTTGGTCCAAACAAAAATGGTGACACCAACTGAAACCTCACCAATTGCTCTCAAACTGCTCAGAATCCATCTCCTATTGGTCTCTAACCGTTCTAACCTAACAATTCTTGCTAATTATGCCTAAATCATGGTGTAGAAGAAAAGTTACTAACCTGTGGAATCTTGATTAACAGATGGTGTAAACCTTCACTGCAAGCCTTCAAACTCTTCAGAATCGATCCTTGAATGATGATCTTGCTACTGTTTGCAAAAGTTTTGATGGAGAATGCTTGAATCTCAGAATTCGATGGTGACTTGCAACCTTGAAAATCCAAATGCCAACTCTTCAAATCTCCATGGTTTTGCTCTCAAATTGGTCTGCACAGCTTCAATATGATCAGAGGAATGTGTTTAGATTGAAAGAATGAAGGGAATTGAACCAGAATGTGGATTTTTCTTTCAAATTGCAATGGAAGCAAGTGAAATGGATATCTCTCTCTTCTCTCAATTCTCTCACCAACCTTGCATCTGAGCAGGCTCTATACATTATATAGAGTGGTTTAGAATCATTTAGAACCATCTGGAACCATCCCATGAGAAATTGGGATTCTCATGTCATGAGTTTATGAATTCACCTCTTCTCACATATCATCTCATGACATATCTCTTGCAGCAACTTGCCTTGGCTTGAAATTCTCCCTAAATGAGATATAGGATGTGTTAAAACCCTTAGCAAGCTTGTACATTGAGTTTCCTTATGTTTTGCATTTGTGCCTTAAGATGCAAGCAAGCAATTTCTAAAGCAGCCCCATGACCTAGGCCTTAATTCAAAAAAGTGGATGAACCATTGTTTTTAGAATGTCTTTTATAGTCAAAATGACCTATTATATGACATGGTTTGGATGTGTAACTTGGGATTTCCAATTTCCAACTTCAACTTATTTAACTTATGCCTCCATTTTAGGTCATTTTTATCACTTTTTGCTACAAGCCTTTTTAACATCTCATGACCTCCCTACTAGCCTTTAAACATCATTCTAAGCAAGTTTTATGTTGAAGATTTTTCCATTTGAAGCTTGGAAATAGGAGATATGGCCTTATGCTTGAAATGACCTATAACATCCAAATGACCAAAATGCCCTTGACTTATCAAAGCCATAAGTTGAGTTCTACAAATCCTATCAAGGACTTCTAGTACTCTATAGAAAGCTAAGAAGATGAGGAACAACATTCATGTTGACCAAGAGTTCATAGGAATCGTCCTTTTCGGGCAAAAGTTGGATGCAAGTTGGGTGACTTTCAAGGACCCAGATTCACATACCTCAGATGACCTGTAACTTGTCAAAGTTATAACTTGAGCTCTACAAATCCTATCAAGGACTGTAGTACTCAAATTAAAGCTAAGATAAAGATCTACAAAATTCATGTTGGGGGAAAGATGAGATGACAATCACATCTTGAGCTAAACTGCCTTGAAGATAGGGATCAAACTAGGGGATTTTACACTGTCAAGCCTTAGAAACCCTAGCTTGAAACTTCTCAAACTCCTCAATCATGATGAGTTGACCTTGGAATCCTCCTTATAGAATCTCAATGCATCAATCCATGATCACATGGCCCTTGTATTGTGTCTCAACCCTCTCCAAATCATCAGTTGACCTAGGGTTGACCCAGTCAAACCCTAATTACACCACTCATGGCTGAGTCTTCTGAAACTTGTACAATGACATCTCTAGGCCTCATGATGTCTTTCAAGACATCTCATAAGCTCTCTCAAAGCTTCAAGTCCATCCTCATAGCCTCAGAATCATCTGAGGGGCTCCCACAACTCTCAAGTTATGAGGCACACAACCTTGGTTTCAACCAATCTTTCTGAGGATCTCTTAAGTTCTCTGACAAAGGTATCAACCTTTGAACATTTGAAAAACCTTCTTGGCTAGCTTCAAAGTCTCACATAACTCTTGCTGGGTAGTCATACCTCTTGACCTACTGCACACATATCAATGAAATGCAGATGATGAATGAGATGAACCACAAGCTAGGTAAATAAATGTTGGTCAAATTTTGGGGTGCAACAGCATGCAGCTGCAAGAATTGTCTCAAGAGAACAATGAACCTTTTAGGAAGTATGTTCAGAGATGGAGAGAATTTGCTACTAGAGTGCAACCACCACTTCTAGACCGAGAGTTAAAAGGCATGTTCGTAAACTCCTTGCAGAGCCCGTACTTCGAAAGAATGCTTGGAAAGGCACCAAATTTCTCTGAATTGGTAAGGGCAGGAGAGCGCATCGAGTATGGTGTGAAAATTGGAAGAATCCAGCATGTTTCAGACGGTCAGGCTAGTGAAACTGAATCTCTCTGTAGCTTTCAAACTGAAGAAGGAGTTGTGATCAATGCAATTATGAATGATGTTGGGTATCCTCAAGTCGAATCGGTGAAATCTGTTGGTTCTCCGTCTTCTCAGCGGTCAGTATCTTCTGTGTCTCGTTATTCTCTACAGACAATTGTTCCTGGGGCACCACATCGGGAACCTTATGTCGCTCCTCTTGCAAATCCACGATCCCGTGGCCGAGGTTATCAGAATCAGCGTCAGAATCAGAACCGACCTCGTAACAACTTAGAACGAAGGAATGCTCCTTCTCATCCAGTGCCTGTGTCGTATAGCCAGATTCTGCCGCATTTGATTCAGAATTCTTTGGTGGAACCTAAAGCTCTTAAGCCCGTGCCAGAGCCTTACCCTCCTGGGTACAACCCCCATGCTCAGTGTGGTTACCATGGTGGATCTCCAGGGCATTCAACTGAAGATTGCAAAGCTTTTCAGGCAAAAGTGCAACAGTTAATCGACAAAGGGTGCATTTCCTTTCCAGAAGGAGTTTTGGTTGTGCATGACAACCTCTCAGCTGTCTGAGCTCGCAGATTCAGAGGGTTATTTCTAGAAGCCAGTGGTCCAGACAGGCAGACGTCCTCAGCATTGGCAGTCATCGGACTTTTTATCATTTGCATTTGTAGTTTCTTTTCTGTTAGTTACTACTTGCTGTTAAACATTGTTTGTTTCGAATGGTAATATTAATAAAGTGACTATGCATTTTTCTGAATTAATCATGTCGTTGTCACTCATTTACTGCATTGCACTGACACTTGCATTTTATTCACTCCACTTTATCACTATGATTAGTAAAGATTGGAGGGAGGATGACGAAACTGAATACTAATAACCGATGATCGTATGCTTTCAGATAAAACGTTGCCTATGATGTACAGGCATTGTTTCAAATCCCCCAAACACCGGAGAGATAAGGAAGAGAATCCCTTGTTAACCACTTCGAGCCGAGAAGTAGGAGTTTCTTTCGGACTTTTAAACCCTCACATCTTAACCCGGGGCAGGTGTCGCTACTGCGAAAATCGGCGTCGGCTGAACAGAAGAGTCGCCACCGTGCGTTATTTATCCCACGGGAGGGAAAGGAAACGCTCAGAGTAAACCTCGCGCAACATGGGAAAGGTATGGTCGTCGCAACCAAAACCTGGATTCGGGAGTCGGTTACGCAAGGGGAAGGTATTAGCACCCCTCACGTCCGTCGTACTCGACGGGATCCACGCTTGTTTTCGGGTATGGATTGTTATTCTATCTAAACTAAAGGTTAAGGGTTAAAAGAAAGTAAAATGAAAATAAAATGACTCGGCAAAGTATCGCACTTTATGCCTACGTATTCCCGCCTGGAACGAGAAATCAGAGTCAACGTAGTTCGCCTACCTACGGGAAAGGAGGGGAAGGTTGCTCGCTAGGATATCACATCCTATGCCTACGTACCTCCACACGGCATGGAAGATCAGAGCAAACGTAGTTCGGGCCACGTACGACACAAGTCTGTCTTGGTTGATTTTATTCCTTCTGAAAAAGGTTTTCTTGATTAGCAGTCCCGGCGGACAAAAATGACGTCTTGATGAGTTCACATTCTTTTACGGAAGAAGTGTCTTTTATTGTATTTGAAATCTTATTGTGTTTTTCTGTTTGTTTTGAGGAAGAAGAGACAGAACTCTAACCTACGGTTGCGAAGGGAAACAAACTATCCTAATGTTATCATGCATGGGTTGAGACCTAGTGTCTATCATGCTCCTCTCTTACGCAGAGAGAAACAGAGATCCTAAGGGAATAGATGGGAACAGAAACAATATCAGATATATACAGTAAAACAGTAAAATGCATGAATGCAACAGTACAAGCGAGGCAAGGGAGTCCCACTCAACCTCGAACCTGGAAAACAATGGGCAAAAGTGAACAGGCTTCACCTTCAACCCAACAGGGTAAACAGCAAACAATACAGTCAGGAAAACCAATCAATACATCAGAAATGAAATACAGCAAAATAAACAGCCACAGCAGCTCTGCATCAATATCCATCTTCAAATCATCTCCAATCAGCTACAAGCTTCAGTCAGCAGCAGTCTCTATCTTCACAGTCTTCAAGCAAGGGCTCTGGCTGACAATCTTCAGTATACAATGGCTTTTCTTCAGGTCCTATCCTCCAAGCTGAGGGATCAATCACCAGAGTGGATTGGGTGTTAAGCAATGGGTTGACTACCAATGGTGGTAAACCAACTGCTACTAACACATAAGACATTTTATCTCAAGAGTTCTATCCCTCAGACAATAGCACCAAGCCTTCCAAAGGAAGGGGGTGAGTGTCTCAAAGAGACTCTGTATCACAGAGAGGAATGGAGGCAGTCAAAACCTTCCATGTTTGAGAGTCAAACTTTCTAACCTAGAGCTCTGCCTAGTTCCTAAACCCTAATCTCCTTAACAGCTGATGGCAAAAATCTCCTCTCCAACTCTGGAAGTTGGTCTTCAGTCTCTGGATCTCCAATGGCTTCATCATCTTCAGTCTTCAGCTTTCCCAATCCCCAGACAATCCCAATACCCACACAGACAAACAGTAACCCCCAGAGGGCACACCACACCAATCAGACAAATATAGACAGTATATTAATAGCAGTAGGGGAATCTTGACTTTTCTAAGGGGATCTAATAACTACCCATAGCCCATATAGTCCCATAGCTCACTATTTAATCCCTAAGTCCTAAGGGAAATGGACTAATTCACCTAAGTTATCACTTAAAACCCTAATTTGTTCATGTTGTTTACACCTAAACTAATCACCTAAAACTAACTCCTAAAAATATGAATTAAATGGTATTTACAAGTTTAATATCTAAACTAAACAACCTAAAAAGAATGGACAAAAAATATTAAAGCCATTAATAGAACAAAAATTAACAAATTTATGTATGAAATGAAACTATTTAAAATGCTATTTATTTGGAAAATATGGGAAAAATATCAAATAAAATATAAAATGCAATTTTTATTTTTTATAATTTTCTAGACTCTTTAAAGAAAATTATGCAAAAAGAATCATCAAAAAATAATGATTTTTCAATTTTATGTGATTTTTATAAAATGCATGAAAGAAATGAAAGAAATTAAAAAGAATTAAAAGAAATAAATGGGAGGGGGTGAAAATAGCAAGAAAACATAAAGGATACACGTTGGGCCCAGCAAGTTGGGGGGCGCGAAAAGCAATTGAGCCCAGACTGGTCACTAACTCAAACGCTGCGTTTTGAGTTTTCAAATTTTCCCTCCGTTTGCAACATTAAACCGTGGCCACACGATGAGGGGATTAAGTCAACATCTGGGAAGGATCTGAGGGCTGAGGGTCATCGTCCCCAACGAGCCCTAGGGTTTCTGAAAATCCCCCTTCCATGCACAGAATTTCCAGTCCTTCTTTCTCCCTAATCTCTCCATGAATTAACACGATCCAAAGACAAAGATTACTCTCCTCCTCACCCTCTACACAGCCATGGTGTTAGATTCTCCTAAAGCTCATCCAATCTCCAAACCCGATAGGTGCAACAGATGACATCCACCATTATCACCTGCTATCAAATGTCTCAATTCTTGCCAAAACTCATCCTAAACTAATCTACACCTCATCCTGATCATTTCAAACCACATACAATGAATTATCATGCTATATTCCACGTGCTATGGACCTTAACAGAATTTATGCACCATGATCAAACTCCTTGAAACTTCTCCAAACTCATCATACTCAGTCCTCTATCCTATCTTAACCATTCTACACTATCAAAACCTTATCATGCTACCTAAACTATGCAAATCGAGCAGAGATACCAACCTGTTGAAAAATGGAGAAATAGCTATGCAACTCTCTGAATTTGATGCTTGCAGTGATTGGGACTTGCTCAGTGTCTTGAATTAAGAGTTCTGTATGCAATGATTCGTGTGTAAACCTCCTGAATCTTGGACTTGAAACCTTCTTGCAAGTTGGATGAAGAAGATGAATGGTACAATCTTTGACCAATTCAACCAATTCTTTGATACAATTCTGACCTATGAATGATCTAAATGATGATCAAATCAAGAATAGTGAGAATTGATGGAGATTATGGAGAGTTTGTGAAGCTTATGCAAAAATGAGAAAGTGTGTAAAACTTGAGGTTTTTGAACAAATGGAATCACCAACCATGGCATGAACCACCTCACATCAATATATAAGTGAGGTTAGAACCTCCTAGAAACTTGGAGAAGTTTCCCTTGCATTCTTTCCCTTGAATTTGGTTTATGTTTCTTTCATTGCAAGCAACCATGGATAACTCTTAAAACATGAACTAAGCTCAAAATTCTACTTTAGCCAATGTCTTTAAAATGATCTTTCCATTCAAAATGACCTATAATTTTGCTTCATTTGGCCAATATATGAAAAATCTCATTTTTAAGTCCATTTTTATTCATTAAATCCACCAATTTTGAAACCTTGTGCTATGAATCTTTCCAATCTCTCATGGTCACTTTTATAGACTCAAAATGTCATTTGGAACAAGTTTGGTGTTGTAAAGTTTTCCATTTGAAGCTTCCTTACATGAGTTTTGGGCATAGGTTAAAATGACCTGTAATTCACAAATGACCAAAATACCCTTTGCTTGCCAAGACCATAAGTAGAGTTCCACACATCCTATGAAGGAATACCATACCATTATAGAAAGCTAAGATAATAAGGAACAACTCTTATGTTGACCAGAAATTCATTTGAAATCTCCTTGAGGGGTAAATATTGCTTTGAAGTCAAGTCACTTTTACAGACAAAATTTCAGATACCTCAGATGACCTGTAACTTGCAAGGACCATAACTTGAGTTCTATAAATCTCCTTGATGTCTTCCACCACTCAAATTAAAGGTATTGAGATCCTCTACAAGTTTCATGTTGACCAGGGATCCATTTGAAGCTTGCATTTTGACTTATCTTGCTTGGAAGTTTGACCTAAACTAGGGGACTTTACATAGAAACCCTAATTTAGAAACTCCTCTTCTCCTTGATTTCTCTTGAATTCTTCTTAGCACAAAAACATATCCTTATTCTCCATGTCAAATGATGAACTCCACATCTCCTCAATAGCCCTTAATGCCTCTCCCACAATCCTTTGACCTAGGGTTGACCCAGATGAAACCCTAGTTGACTGTCTTCAACTGCAATACTTGTGATCACACCAATGACTTGTCTCCTTCTCCAAATGACTTTCCAAGTCTCCCATTATGTCTAGATACTCCCCATGCCTTCAATTCACAGCTCATACTTTCCTTGATGATCCCCAGATACCCTTAGCCAGGAGATAGATGAACTGCTTGACCCATTGACTTGATAGCTTCCAAATTCTTTTCTGATGATTTGAATGAGGTTGAATCAGGATAATAACCTCTTGATAGGCCTCTAGAGATGAGAATAATGATTGGTCCCCCTGTTAGCTGACTTGCTATGCTTATGCTATGCAGATGAGTAACCTATGTACATGGCTCTATATGCAAATGCTAATGCAATTGAAACATAAACCAAGTGAATAAGGTTGAGCAAATTTTGGGGTGCAACAACTGCCCCTATTCAAGCGACTCGGACTCGATTGGGTGAAGAGCCCGGAGCCTTCGGACATTCGTGGTACGAGACGGTTGAATACTAGGAACCCAGAAATTTGCCAACCGCAGAAATAAACTGCGCCACTGCTTGGGGAACGACATTCATCAGCTGAATCTGACTGTTACGGCAACCAACTGATCCATTAGCGACCGTGCTGGGGATGACTCGTCTTTCCACGTAAGGAATAACCGTTCCACGTTAGGAATAACATTGTCCATGTTAGGACTCACCTTTCCACGTTAGGAATAACACCTTCTTTTCCACGTAAGGAAACCAACTTGATCTGAATCTGCCCACGTCAGGACTGAACTTTCCACGTTAGGAATAAATCGTTCTTCCACGTAAGGAATACAAACTCAATCTGACCTGTCCACGTAAGGAACACCCTTTCCACGTTAGGAATGACACCGTCCACGTTAGGACTCACCTTTCCACGTAAGGAGTAACATTCTTCCACGTTAGGAATAATACTTCGTCTGGATCTGTCCGCGTCAGGACTACACTTTCCACATAAGGAATATATCTTTCCACGTAAGGAATCTACATCTTTCGATTTGTCCACGTAAGGAATACAATCCTTCCACGTAAGGAAACATATTTTGATTCGTCCACATAAGGACTCACATCTTCATCTGATGAAATAATAGAACCTGTCCACGTCAGGACTCGCGCGTCTTCGACTTGCTGGGGAAATAAACCCCGTCCACGTCAGGACACACATTTTGCCAATAACACGAAGAAGGATAAAATTGTCCCCGTCAGGATTCTCGCGTTTTGACGACACGAAGAACTACAAACTTGTCTACATTAGGACACCCCTTTCACCATTACAAATAAAGCTATTCGTTGGAAATAAATTGTCCACGTCAGGACACCAACACGAAGAGTAACGAACTTTGTCCGCGTCAGGACTCCACACTCAATCAACACCGAGAACTCGAACCTGTCCACGTTAGGACTAACACACATCGTCGACCTGAGGAAATGTCCACATTAGGACTCCACATTCCAACAATCTTCTCTAGCACAAAGAAATCCTGTCAATAAAATTGTCCACGTTAGGACTCATCCTTCCATTGGTCCGCAAACTTCTTATCACTGACGTGACAGCAACTTTGAAGCTGACTCTACTGGGGACATTTGGAAACCAAACTTCCGGATGCCTGTTCTGATACCCGGCGGTAGCCTCTGAAATTCTGATTCATGAATCCTTTGATGACCAATAGTTCTGCTTGGGGATAAGGGGAAACTTATCCTGCTGACTCTGTGGGGAGTAGCGCCAAAGCTGCTTTTTGATTCACTTGAGCAAGGGCTCTTTCTACCTGCACGAGAAACAATACTTGAAACAAACGGTTGGCCAACCTAGTTTATGTTTCAAAAATGCGTGCGTTCGACAATGATGCAATGCTCCCTTCGACGGGGGAATGCTACGCCTTTATTTGGTGAATGCGAATAGGACACTATATGCCAATGCAAATGCAGTCTCGAGCTGCTGAGATACAGGAACTGCTTCAACAAAATAAATGCTGAAGATGATGCCGACTCCGCTGAGGATAGCCGGATGCTACAGAATCATTCCAGCAAAATAAATGCTGGAAAGATGAAGTCGACTCAGCTGGGAAACGAAACTTGAACCAAGCACCTTGTTGAAGGAACACCCTGCTGGGGGATATAACTCTGCTGGAGACTAACAGATGCGCCTGGTATGATTGAACTTCTGCAGGAAAGTGAACGGGTATCACACGATGTTCCGGCAAAATACATGCCATGATCCACACCAACTCTGCTGGGGAGAGTCTTAATCTTCGAGTTCCACTGAAAGGGATACTTGCTGAGAAGAGAATTCCGCTGGGGATGGGATGATTCTCTCGAGAAAACCAACCGACTCCACTGTGGGGAGGGTAAATGACCCTACGGGGAAAGGTAAACTGCCTGAATACAGCTCACAAATATTAATCCTCTGCGGCTAAACCACTCTGCTTGAGATGCATTGTCTGAATACAGCCTACAATTTTGGAATCGCCAATTCTGCTGAGGATAACTGGCTTTATTGGAGCAGGCCTTCTGGATAGGTTACGACTAGCTGGGGAATTCGATCCTTCTTCAGGAAGAACATGCATGACCTGCGTGGGGAACGCACCTTTCGTTACTGCAACCTTTTGCTCATCTTCCTCATGCGGCTATGAAACCTGCAACAACACAAACGAGACAAGACAAGCCTATACAACCAAATCGATTCAGGTTAGTGACGTTATTTTCAGTTAATTCAAAGCTTTAGCAATTGTTGGCAAGGGCCAGTGATGTTATACACATGCTAGTTTCAATAAACTTAGGCGTTTTATCATGCCCGGAACAGTAAAGAACCAGCATCAAGTACTGAATAACATATTTCATTGATTGGGCCCCTGAATGGGCGGAGTTTTATACACGGGATGTAACTCCTGAAATGAGGAAGCTACGCAAAGCAAATACACAAGTATGCACAAGAAGCATAAATATTTTGACAAATTAAACTTTGTACACATGTCGGCAACGGGATGCAGACGAACACCACGAACTGATCCTCCTATGACTCATCCGACTCTAATGTTTTCCCGGTATTCACACTTCTGAAGAGGTTGTATCAGATAACCGATCCTTTAGGTATCCTCCCGCGCTGATGTTTACTGAAATGCCAAATTCGGACCGCAGTCATTTGCTTTTCAAATCCCTAACTTTTGCGTGAACCGCCCTTTACGGGTTTTCAGTTCACCGGGATACCCCTTTTTGCCGAAGCCGCCCAGTGTAGGTTTTCAACTTCGCGGGTGTACATTTTTTACTTTTATCCCTAACTTTTGCCCGAACCTTTTATTCTGTTTTTGGTTCGCCAGGATGCCCCATTTTTGCCTGGACTCTCTTTTTTTTTCTGTCCAGCGGGTCTATTTTAAGCAAAGTATTTTTTAACTGCGTCTGAATTCACAGGTGACGTGAAGTCTTCACCGTCCATGGTGGACAACAACAACGCTCCTCCTGAAAAGACTTTCCTGACAACATATGGCCCTTCGTAGTTGGGGGTCCACTTGCCCCTATGATCTGCTTGCGGCGGGAGAATCCTTTTCAGCACAAGGTCGCCCGTCTGAAAGCTTCGCGGATGTATCTTCTTATCATATGCTTTCTTCATTCGGCTCTGGTACAAACGACCATACGCTAGAGAAGCTAGCCTCTTCTCATCCATCAAACTCAGTTGATTCAACCTGTCTTTTACCCATTCTGCCTCGTCCAGCTGAACGTCTCGCAATACCCTCAGAGAAGGGATCTCAACTTCTAATGGTAATACCGCCTCTATTCCGTATACTAACGAGAACGGGGTTGCCCCGGTTGATGTGCGTACCGTCGTACGATAACCGTGCAATGTGAAAGGTAGCATCTCATGCCAATCCTTATAGGTCACCACCATTTTCTGAACGATCTTCTTGATATTCTTATTGGCCGCTTCGACAGCGCCATTCATCTTGGGTCGGTAAGGGGAGGAGTTGTGATGTTCGATCTTGAAATTCTGACAAAGCTCCTTCATCATTTTGTTGTTCAGGTTCGAACCGTTGTCCGTGATTATCCGCTCGGGGATCCCGTATCGGCAAATGATATCTCTCTTGATGAATCTAGCCACCACTTGCTTCGTTACATTGGCGTAGGACGCCGCTTCCACCCACTTGGTGAAGTAATCAATTGCTACGAGAATGAACCGGTGTCCATTAGAAGCCGTCGGCTCGATCTTTCCAATCATATCGATTCCCCACATCGAGAATGGCCACGGAGATGACATTACATTCAGGGGACTCGGAGGCACATGAATCTTATCAGCATAAATTTGGCACTTGTGGCACTTCCTTGCGAACTTGAAACAATCAGTCTCCATAGTCAGCCAAAAATAACCTGCCCGCAGCAGCTTTCTCGTCATAGCATGCCCGCCAGCATGCGTACCAAAGGTACCCTCGTGTATTTCCTCCATGAGCAGCTTTGCCTCTTTTTCATCTACGCAACGCAATAGCACCAAGTCGTGGTTTCTTCTGTATAATACGCCATCCGGATTCAAATAGAAATTACCCGCTAATCTCCTGAGAGTCTTCTGATCTTGACTGGATGCCCCAGCCGGATACTCTCTGTTCTTCAGGAAATTAAGGATATCAAAATACCACGGTTTGTCATCGGATGCCTCATCAATAGCAAATACGTAAGCTGGTCTGTCCAACCGAGAGATAATGATTCGGGGAGCCTCGTTCCAGAAGTTGACTTTGTACATGGATGACAAAGTGGCGAGGGCGTCAGCCATTTGATTCTCTGCCCGCGGTACGTGATGCAATTCAACCTTGTCGAAGAAAGGCAACAATCTCCTTGCGTAATTCATATAATGTATCAAGTTGGGCTGACGTGTCTCCCATTCCCCTTTGATCTGATTCACCACCAGAGCTGAATCTCCGTATACGTCTAAATGTTTGATTCGCAAATCGATGGCTTCTTCAAGCCCCATTATACAAGCTTCGTATTCGGCCTCATTATTGGTAACGACAAAGGTCAATCGGGCAGTAAACGGGATGTGCGACCCGTGTGGTGTAGTAATGATTGCCCCTATTCCGCTACCGTAAGCATTTACAGCTCCGTCAAATATCATCTTCCATTTGGAACCCAACTCTGGTCCTTCGTCTGGCAACGACTCTTCACAATCTTTCATCTTTAGGTACATGATATCCTCGTCAGGAAAATCAAACCTCATTGATTGGTAATCTTCAATAGGCTGCTCAGCCAAATACTCAGACAGCACACTCCCCTTTATTGCCTTTTGCGAGACGTACTGGATGTCATATTCAGTCAAAACCATCTGCCAACGGGCAATTCTCCCTAACAACGCCTGCTTTTCGAATACATATTTGATAGGATCCATCTTCGAGATGAGCATGGTTGTATGATTCAGCATGTATTGCCTCAAACGCTTGACGGCCCAGGCTAGCGCGCAACAAGTTTTCTCAAGCATTGAGTATCGAGATTCACAATCTGTAAATTTCTTACTCAAGTAATAGATTGCATGCTCTTTTCTCCCTGTCTCGTCGTGCTGACCGAGAATACAGCCCATGCTTCCCTCAAGAACCGTCAAATACATGATCAAGGGTCTGCCCGCCACTGGGGGTATCAAAATAGGAGGTTCCTGCAAATACTTCTTTATTTTATCGAACGCCTTCTGACAATTTTCGTTCCATGTTACAGCTTGATCTTTCTTCAACAGTTTGAATAATGGTTCACACGTGGCAGTTAGGTGAGATATGAACCGAGCGATGTAGTTCAACCTCCCTAAAAACCCGCGCACCTTTTTTTCTGTTTTAGGCGTCGGCATTTCTTGAATCGCTTTTATTTTAGCAGGATCGACCTCTATTCCCCTTTCGCTTACGATAAACCCCAGCAGCTTACCCGATCTTACCCCGAAGGTGCACTTGATAGGGTTCAGCCTCAGCCTGAACTTCCTAAGCCTTTTAAATAGCTTCAACAGATTCACCAGATGCTCTTCCTCCGTCTGGGATTTGGCAATCATATCGTCAACATAAACTTCGATCTCTTTATGCATCATATCATGGAAAAGAGTCGTCATCGCACGCTGATATGTTGCCCCAGCATTTTTTAAGCCAAAGGGCATCACTTTGTAGCAAAATGTTCCCCAAGGCGTTATGAAAGTGGTCTTCTCCATATCCTCTGGCGCCATTTTAATCTGATTATAGCCTGAAAAGCCATCCATGAAGGAGAATATGGAGTATTGAGCAGTATTGTCAACTAGCACGTCAATATGAGGAAGCGGAAAATCGTCTTTTGGGCTTGCTTTATTCAAATCTCTATAATCCACGCACATTCGAACCTTGCCGTCTTTCTTTGGCACTGGTACGATGTTAGCAACCCATGAGGGATACTTTGTCACAGCAAGGAAACCAGCGTCCCATTGTTTTTGAACTTCCTCTTTGATCTTCACTGCCATATCTGGTCGAGTTCTGCGAAGCTTTTGTTTGACTGGCGGGCAATCTTCTTTCAGTGGCAGGCGATGCACAACCATATCTGTATCGAGCCCCGGCATATCTTCATATGACCAAGCGAATACATCACTATATTCTCGGAGCATTTCAACCAGTTTTCACTTGATGTCGCTTTGCAGCGCGGCTCCGATACGAATATTCTTCTCAACCCCTTCCGGCCCCAGGTTGATAATTTCGATGACCTCGTCGTGAGGCAGAATGGCTCTTTCCTCTTGCTTCACCAACCAAGACAGTTCTTCAGGAACGTCGCTATCTTCGACAACCTCTTCTTCGGCCTGTAATACCGGGTGCTCGAAGTCGGGACGAGTCATAGGTGGTTCAAGGATGTCATCTGAAAATGTTATCCTGCAAAAGGAATGGTTAAGTGCTTCAAAATGCGTATAAAGCGAATACCCACGTTGCCATTTTATTGAAAAAATACAAAACAAGAAAGACAGAGATTACAGTATTTGCACATGAAAAAACGCCATTCATTTAATGATCAACACACAATGTTCATAACAACACAACCCTAACCAAGTCATGATGCCCCGGGCAAGACATCAGATTATTCAACAATTAATAAAGCAAAACATTACTGTTTAAGAGTCACAGGAACAAGCTCCTGAATAGACCAGTTGCACAGTCCCTGTCCTGGCGTGCTTGGCTGAATCCAGGCATCCATATCACAGTCGCTGTCTCCTTCGTCAGACTCCGAAGCAGCATTGATGGTTTCATGACATACTCCACTGGCAGAGATGGTGATTGGCCCTCTGAAACGGGGTGCCCCCACAGCGGGTGCTGACGACGACGGTTGGTATCCCAGCCCGAACCGGTCCATCTTTACAGGAATATCCAGCACTTTTCCCCAGCCCTTTGCTTCTCCGGCCTCCACTAGAGCTTGAGCTTCTTTATACGATGAAACGGCTATCTCCGACGCTTTGCTCGGCCCGGGACCTTTGTCCTTGATACGCAACCCTTCAAATGCCTGGCAGGGCGTCTCGTGGATCTCTCCGTCGACCTCCACATATTTGAATGACGATAGATGGCTGACCAAGATGTCTTCTTCTCCGCATACGGTGACTACGCTGTCTCCGACCATATATTTTAATTTCTGATGCAGGGTAGACGTGACTGCCCCAGCCCCGTGAATCCAAGGTCTTCCAAGCAAGCAGCTATACGCAGGCTGTATATCCATGATATAAAACTCAGTTGCAAACACCTCCGGCCCCACCTGTAGAGGCAATGTGATCGATCCAAAGACTGTTCTCCGTGTGCCATCAAACGCTCTGACTACCAAGTCACTGGGCGTGCATAAGATTCCTCTAACATCCAGTTTCATCATCGCCTTCTTGGGAAGCACATTCAAAGATGATCCGGTGTCAACCAATACATGCGACATTACTGATCCTCTACACTCGACAGATATGTGCAGCGCCATATTATGATCTCTCCCTTTCGGGGTCAAATCGAAGTCGGTAAAGCCCAAGCTGTGGCCTGCATTCACATGTGCCAACACTCCTTCCAGCTGATTTACAGAGACGTCTTGGGGTACAAAGGAAGTATCCAGGACTTTCAACAAAGCATTTCTGTGAGCTTCCGAACACAAGAGCAATGACAAGATGGATATTTTGGACGGCGTCTGTTGCAGATGCTCCACAATTTTATAATCACTTTTCCGAATCAAGCGCATGAACTCCTCTACATCTTTCGATGCTGCTTCTTTGTCGCTTGCTTGCACTGGGACATTCTCAACCACCTTCCCCTTTCCTTTTGCTAGTCTTTCGGCCTCCACTTCAGGTGATATAAAGATCCTACCACTCCTTGTCATACCTCCTGAACCAACAACGCTATCGACAGTCTCAGCTGGCTGCTTATCAACATCAATTTTTATCCCGTCACAATACACCTCCAACCCATATGACCAGGGGACTGCTTTTGTGTTCTCGTACGGGATTGGCCCGGCCTTAGTTATGGTAATCGGTGGTCGCTGGGCCGGTGCTGCAATAGTGATTGTCTTCCGAGGAATCGTTACAGTGGCCACATCACTCTGATTATCTGCTACTACCCCTGCAGGCTCTTCAGTTGCTGCTCGGTCAAACTGCAATGTGCCTCCATCAATTAAGGCCTGAATGCCTTTCTTCAAATCATCACACCCCCCTGCTAGGGTCCAGCATTCTAAGCAATATTCGTCACATCCTGGATAAACACCCCCTTGCAACAATCTGCTCTTTATCTCGCTCAGCGGTGTCTTTAAATCGTTGACATTCATAATCAGATTCAACCCTTCCTCAGTCAGAATGGCGTTCGCCCCATGATTAGGCATGGGTTTCTGCACTATATTCGGACCTGCCGTTCCGAAATTGATAGTCTTATTGTCCAAAAGTTCCTGCACAACGTGCTTAAAAGCATGGCAACCCTCTATATCGTGGCCCGGAGCCCCAGAATGAAACTCGCAGTGCCTGCCTGCATCGTAACCATACAGAGGAGTTCCCGTTATCGGTGCCAGAGTTCTTTTCTCTACCAGGTTCAAACCCAGCAATGTCTGCAACAAATCTGCATAGGTTGATGGAGGCTTCTCAAACACTCTTCTTGGTTTACCACCCTGGAATCTTCGCTGAGCCTGCTGTGCCCCCTGCTGAGGCTGTTGCTGCTGCATTGGCTGCTGCTGAGACGGTTGTTGTTGCTGAAGTGGTTGTTGCTGGTACGGGATAGTAACACTCGCCACCTGCTGCGGCTGATGATATTGGTTTCGTCCCCTGCCTCGGCCTCGGCCTCGGCCTCCAAACACTGCGCTTGCCTCGCCCTGACGGCGCCCACCAAAAGCCTTCTTATTACTGCCAGATGCAGTTGATTCCTCAACCTGGAATTTTCCTTGCTTGATGTTACGTTCAATCTTTTCTCCCATCAGAATTAGGTCTGAAAAACTGGCCAGAGATGTGTGAAACAGCATGTCATGAAACAAGCCTGTGAATGTGCCGACAAACATGTCATTCATTTCCTTATCTTCTACAGGAGGACGGACCCTGGCAGCCATATCGCGCCACCTTTGCGCGTACTCTTTAAAGCTCTCCCCCTTCTTCTGTGACAGCCCCGCCAATTGGACCCGATTGGGCGCCAAATCGCTGTTATACTTGTAGTGAGCTACAAATGCCTCTGCCAATTGCTTCCATATCTTGATATCGGTTGGCTCCAACCCCATATACCACTCTAGGGAAGGACCCGACAGACTATCTTGAAAGAAATGCATTAGCATTCTTTCATCAGTTGAGTACGCAGACATCTTTCGGTAGTAAGCCCGCACATGCACTTTCGGGCATGTGTCCCCTTTATACTTATAAACGCAGGAGCTTTGAATTTGATTGGCACCCTCAAGCCAGGTACCAGACCCATTGTTGCCATGTCCAAGCCTACAACACTTTGGTTCAGGACCCCCCTCATCTGCTCTTCTAGCATTCTGATCTTCTGGGAGTCATCCATCGGCCCTTCGAAACCTCCACCGGAGAAAACGTCCTCCTGCTGATCTTCTTGCCACATACCATTCCCAACTCCATACCCATCATATTCATTGTTACGGCCAGCTCTAATCTGATTCATCACTGGGCCTCGGCCTCTGTTGCCGTACCCTTGAACCCCTCCAGCAGGCCCAAGAGCCATAAACCCAGCGCCGTTTCCATTTCCGAAATCTCCGTAACCCTGATTGGCCACACCATAACCATCTTGCCCAAAGCCTTGAGCATTGAAACCATATTTCCCAGCATTATCGAATCCCTGATCATTGAACCCGAATCCAGCATTGCCAAAGCCGTTGCCTCCCATATTATCACCCAAGTTGACATCACCAAGCCCAACGTTATGGACAGCAGTCTCATTCCCAACTCCGACGTTACCGTTCACAGCAGCGGTAGCGTTGTTGATATTAGCAGCAGGTATATTGACTACAGGTGGAGCCACTGGCGTGGGAGTGCCATCTCCATGAACAGTGTCGACTCGCACAGACTGATGATCCTCGTTACCGTGACCAGCACTTCGGGCCAACAGAGGCTGGACCATGGCTTGCAAATTCTCCTGACCTTTTGCAATAGCTTCCATGGTCTGCATGAAGAGAGCTAGCTTCTCGCGCACATCTTGCATCTCGTTCTGCATTTGATCCATGATTCTTCGACAGTTGGTGCGAGTAGAATAGCGGTGCGGGTGCTGATCGGCAATCCTGAAATGTACCTGTTACAGAGCAGGAAATAAGATACCATCTAGTGATTACTTGTAATGCAATATGAATATGAATGCAATGCAATGTGTGTCTGTGCATTAGGGAAATTCATTCCCCGATTCTAGTGTGAAGGTACCGGTGCAGTGACAGTGATATCAACATAAAGATAGGAGCTGAATCACAGAAAGCCTCATATATTGCTGAGAAACCAATAAGCCAAGAATACAATATCATTGAGAGTACAATAAGAGAAGGCATGACCTCAACCAACAGTCCTGGTGATGGTCAGCACTATGCAAATAAAGCATACAAGTTACTACATGAAATGATCAAATCCTCCCATAAGTCTGGTATTCTTCTAACAGCTTCTTGGTCTCCGGATGACTTGGTCGATCAAGCAGCCCTTCAACAAGTTGGTTCCTTTTCTTAAGAACACGTCGCACGTCTTCAGCAGTTTCTTCCCATGCCCCCTCTCCGAAGCGATCTTCTAGCTTACGCTTCTGAGACACAGCTTCATCTCTGCCTTTGATGGCCTTGTTCAGTGCGTTCTGGAGACTGTACCGGGTCATCACCTCTTCTTCACACTTCTTGATGCTGGACTTCAACTGCTCTTCGAGGTCGGAGATTTGCTGCTTCAACTTATCTTCCCTCTTCTTATTGTTGGTGAGCGTGGCATTCCAAGTCTTATTGCAGGAAGAGATCTCTCGGTGAGCGATGTCAAGCGCTTTCTTCTTGGATTCGAGCATGTCATGGGAGCTTCTGAACTCTTGCCCCAGACGTTCGCGCTTCTTCCTCTCCTCAGTCAACTCAGCTCCTAATTTGTTCATTAGCTCAATCTGCTGTTGGAAAGCATACACGGCCTTGCTTTTCTCACTGCGTACCTGGGCTAGCTCCTGCTCTAACCCTTCGTTGATCTTCAACAAGGCTTCTTTTTCTCTCACAACCTGCTCATAGGCTTCCCTAGAAACAGTAGTTGGCTCCGCTACCGGAATAGGAACAAGAATTGGTGCATCTGGAAATGGCATCCTCAACTGACTGGCTCTCTCCTGAATCCAAACTCTATAAGGTGCATAGGCCTGACAATCATTCTTTCCTAACAACGGCTTCCCTCTTCGGTTAATGCGCGTCCAGGCATGCTGCAACTTAGCCAATAACTCCCCCTTCACATCTCCAGTGAAGTACAGAGATTCCTGTACTTCTTCCTCCTTTGGTGGGCTCTTCAGCGCATATCCGAACTGACGGACGAACAGAGAAGGGTTGTAGTTGATACACCCTTTCCTTCCCATCAACGGAACATTAGGGTACCCAGAACAACTGAAGATAAGCTCAGATCCCAGCAGATCTCTATCAAACCATTCAACGTCTTCGGAAGATAACCTCATCAGGCGTTCTGACCAGCTAGCTATGGTTGCACTCTTCACAAAAGATCCCTTCATGGGAAGGTGGCTTTTAAACCACATATCCAGCAATGGTACACAAAAATGAACATTCTTTCCTCTTCCCTTCTCATTCTTATAATGCAGTGAGTGGTAGAAATCTCCGAGCAAAGTCGGTACAGGATTACCAGCGGCAAATAAGTAGAAGGCATCGAAGTCCACAAAATCCGGTACATTGGGAAACAATATTATGCCGTAAATGCACAGAGCCAGCACAGCATTGAAGGCAATCCAACATCCGCTCTTAGCGTACTCCTGAGCTTTGCCGATCAAGAATTGGAGTGAGAAGCCGGGAACTCCGCGGGAAACAGTAGTCAACAGTTCAGAAGCATCCACATGCAAAGCCTTGGCCAAGTCTTCCGGCTTGGGCTTAATGCCAGAATGGATGAATGGAACCTGGTTCTGCACGGGTAACTCAGTAAACTCCACATACTCCTCAATGGTAGGCCCCATAATGAAATCAGCAAACGTAAAACATCTCAACGCGGGATCATAGAATTGCATCAAAGAGTACAACCCGTCTAGCTCTATCTTCGTGGGTTTGCGCACCAATCTCAATAGTCTTCCATAGCTCATTCTGAAGCTCCTACGAACATCCTCATCAGCCAGAGAGATCAACCCAAGCAGGGGGACGACATCAGGAGTATGAAGTTTGTAAGCGACTGTCCTTCTTAAGCTGGCCATGATCAAACACTCAGAAATCCGGACACTAGAACTCGGGAAATGCAGATGCACCTGCAGCACAGACACACGTTAGTGGGATGCAATGATGATGAGTATGCAAATGCAATGCGAGTAACATGCAACGGGGACCAACTGCCGTAGCTGAATAGCCTGAACCATATCAAGAAGTCTCAGATAGATTCTCTAGAAGTCCTCAAACCCTGGTCTCAGATAGACCTAACACAGAGATCCAAAAATGGTCTCTGACAGACCCCCAGCATAACCCTGGCTGGTCTCTGATAGACCTCAAATCATATCTCCAATAGGTCTCTGACAGACCTCAGAACTCCTCAACTGGTCTTTGACAGACCTCATAACACATCTCCAAAATGGTCTCTGACAGACCTCAGAACTATCCAACTGGCCTCTGACAGACCTCGTAACACATCTCCAAAATGGTCTCTGACAGACCTCATAACTCATAAATACCCAGGATCTCTGATCAAGAAATAACCGGTATCTGAAGGTCTAGTTACCTGCATATCCCCAAACCCTCTCACAGGTGGATGTCCTAGTAACTGACAAAGGTATGGCATCCTATGCGGTCGTTGGCGTCACAGACTTTCAGGGTTGACGATACGATTCCCAGAAGGAGTGGCATCATCAAATCCTGAAGAGGCCTCACTTAGCCAACTTCCAAATGATCGGTCCCCAGAGTCGACAATTCCACTAACCAGCAACCCACGCCAACCAAAGGAAGGGGCAGGAGGCCAACCAGAGGAACCTCGTCTGAGTGTAGATTTCGCGGGACACCAAAGCAAGCAAAGCAAGCGGGCGCCAACTAATCTCTACTCTAATTCTAGGTGCACTCAAGCCCAGGTCCGGCTTCTCACTCAGTACCAGAACACCCGTCACACCCCAATACAGCAATAATAATCAATATATAGAAAGCTGAAAATAAAGGTCAGAAATATAAATCCATACAAAATTCTCGACGGGAAAACAAGCGCTAGGATTGACTCTCTTAAGGGACGTTGGATCCCAAATGCATAAGAACTATCGCAGTCCTTAGCAGCCAGGGGACGTTGGATCCCCAGCAGAGTCGCCAGCTGTCGCTACTGCAAAAATCGGCGCCGGCTGAACAGAAGAGTCGCCACCGTGCGTTATTTATCCCACGGGAGGGAAAGGAAACGCTCAGAGTAAACCTCGCGCAACATGGGAAAGGTATGGTCGTCGCAACCAAAACCTGGATTCGGGAGTCGGTTACGCAAGGGGAAGGTATTAGCACCCCTCACGTCCGTCGTACTCGACGGGATCCACGCTTGTTTTCGGGTATGGATTGTTATTCTATCTAAACTAAAGGTTAAGGGTTAAAAGAAAGTAAAATGAAAATAAAATGACTCGGCAAAGTATCGCACTTTATGCCTACGTATTCCCGCCTGAAACGAGAAATCAGAGTCAACGTAGTTCGCCTACCTACGGGAAAGGAGGGGAAGGTTTCTCGCTAGGATATCGCATCCTATGCCTACGTACCTCCACACGGCATGGAAGATCAGAGCAAACGTAGTTCGGGCCACGTACGACACAAGTCTGTCTTGGTTGATTTTATTCCTTCTGAAAAAGGTTTTCTTGATTAGCAGTCCCGGCGGACAAAAATGACGTCTTGATGAGTTCACATTCTTTTACGGAAGAAGTGTCTTTTATTGTATTTGAAATCTTATTGTGTTTTTCTGTTTGTTTTGAGGAAGAAGAGACAGAACTCTAACCTACGGTTGCGAAGGGAAACAAACTATCCTAATGTTATCATGCATGGGTTGAGACCTAGTGTCTATCATGCTCCTCTCTTGCGCAGAGAGAAACAGAGATCCTAAGGGAATAGACGGGAACAGAAACAATATCAGATATATACAGTAAAACAGTAAAATGCATGAATGCAACAGTACAAGCGAGGCAAGGGAGTCCCACTCAACCTCGAACCTGGAAAACAATGGGCAAAAGTGAACAGGCTTCACCTTCAACCCAACAGGGTAAACAGCAAACAATACAGTCAGGAAAACCAATCAATACATCAGAAATGAAATACAGCAAAATAAACAGCCACAGCAGCTCTGCATCAATATCCATCTTCAAATCATCTCCAATCAGCTACAAGCTTCAGTCAGCAGCAGTCTCTATCTTCACAGTCTTCAAGCAAGGGCTCTGGCTGACAATCTTCAGTATACAATGGCTTTTCTTCAGGTCCTATCCTCCAAGCTAAGGGATCAATCACCAGAGTGGATTGGGTGTTAAGCAATGGGTTGACTACCAATGGTGGTAAACCAACTGCTACTAACACATAAGACATTTTCTCTCAAGAGTTCTATCCCTCAGACAATAGCACCAAGCCTTCCAAAGGAAGGGGGTGAGTGTCTCAGAGAGACTCTGTATCACAGAGAGGAATGGAGGCAGTCAAAACCTTCCATGTTTGAGAGTCAAACTTTCTAACCTAGAGCTCTGCCTAGTTCCTAAACCCTAATCTCCTTAACAGCTGATGGCAAATATCTCCTCTCCAACTCTGGAAGTTGGTCTTCAGTCTCTGGATCTCCAATGGCTTCATCATCTTCAGTCTTCAGCTTTCCCAATCCCCAGACAATCCCAATACCCACACAGACAAACAGTAACCCCCAGAGGGCACACCACACCAATCAGACAAATATAGACAGTATATTAATAGCAGTAGGGGAATCCTGACTTTTCTAAGGGGATCTAATAACTACCCATAGCCCCTATAGTCCCATAGCTAACTACTTAATCCCTAAGTCCTAAGGGAAATGGACTAATTCACCTAAGTTATCACTTAAAACCCTAATTTGTTCATGTTGTTTACACCTAAACTAATCACCTAAAACTAACTCCTAAAAATATGAATTAAATGGTATTTACAAGTTTAATATCTAAACTAAACAACCTAAAAAGAATGGACAAAAAATATTAAAGCCATTAATAGAACAAAAATTAACAAATTTATGTATGAAATGAAACTATTTAAAATGCTATTTATTTGGAAAATATGGGAAAAATATCAAATAAAATATAAAATGCAATTTTTATTTTTTATAATTTTCTAGACTCTTTAAAGAAAATTATGCAAAAAGAATCATCAAAAAATAATGATTTTTCAATTTTATGTGATTTTTATAAAATGCATGAAAGAAATGAAAGAAATTAAAAAGAATTAAAAGAAATAAATGGGAGGGGGTGAAAATAGCAAGAAAACATAAAGGATACACGTTGGGCCCAGCAAGTTGGGGGGCGCGAAAAGCAATTGAGCCCAGACTGGTCACTAACTCAAACGCTGCGTTTTGAGTTTTCAAATTTTCCCTCCGTTTGCAACATTAAACCGTGGCCACACGATGAGGGGATTAAGTCAACATCTGGGAAGGATCTGAGGGCTGAGGGTCATCGTCCCCAACGAGCCCTAGGGTTTCTGAAAATCCCCCATCCATGCACAGAATTTCCAGTCCTTCTTTCTCCCTAATCTCTCCATGAATTAACATGATCCAAAGACAAAGATTACTCTCCTCCTCACCCTCTACACAGCCATGGTGTTAGATTCTCCTAAAGCTCATCCAATCTCCAAACCCGATAGGTGCAACAGATGACATCCACCATTATCACCTGCTATCAAATGTCTCAATTCTTGCCAAAACTCATCCTAAACTAATCTACACCTCATCCTGATCATTTCATACCACATACAATGAAGTATCATGCTATATTCCACGTGCTATGGACCTTAACAGAATTTATGCACCATGATCAAACTCCTTGAAACTTCTCCAAACTCATCATACTCAGTCCTCTATCCTATCTTAACCATTCTACACTATCAAAACCTTATCATGCTACCTAAACTATGCAAATCGAGCAGAGATACCAACCTGTTGAAAAATGGAGAAATAGCTATGCAACTCTCTGAATTTGATGCTTGCAGTGATTGGGACTTGCTCAGTGTCTTAAATTAAGAGTTCTGTATGTAATGATTCGTGTGTAAACCTCCTGAATCTTGGACTTGAAACCTTCTTGCAAGTTGGATGAAGAAGATGAATGGTACAATCTTTGACCAATTCAACCAATTCTTTGATACAATTCTGACCTATGAATGATCTAAATGATGATCAAATCAAGAACAGTGAGAATTGATGGAGATTATGGAGAGTTTGTGAAGCTTATGCAAAAATGAGAAAGTGTTTAAAACTTGAGGTTTTTGAACAAATGGAATCACCAACCATGGCATGAACCACCTCACATCAATATATAAGTGAGGTTAGAACCTCCTAGAAACTTGGAGAAGTTTCCCTTGCATTCTTTCCCTTGAATTTGGTTTATGTTTCTTTCATTGCAAGCAACCATGGATAACTCTTAAAACATGAACTAAGCTCAAAATTCTACTTTAGCCAATGTCTTTAAAATGATCTTTCCATTCAAAATGACCTATAATTTTGCTTCATTTGGCCAATATATGAAAAATCTCATTTTTAAGTCCATTTTTATTCATTAAATCCACCAATTTTGAAACCTTGTGCTATGAATCTTTCCAATCTCTCATGGTCACTTTTCTAGACTCAAAATGTCATTTGGAACAAGTTTGGTGTTGTAAAGGTTTCCATTTGAAGCTTCCTTACATGAGTTTTGGGCATAGGTTAAAATGACCTGTAATTCACAAATGACCAAAATACCCTTTGCTTGCCAAGACCATAAGTAGAGTTCCACACATCCTATGAAGGCATACCATACCATTATAGAAAGCTAAGATAATAAGGAACAACTCTTATGTTGACCATAAATTCATTTGAAATCTCCTTGATGGGTAAAAATTGCTTTGAAGTCAAGTCACTTTTACAGACAAAATTTCAGATACCTCAGATGACCTGTAACTTGCAAGGACCATAACTTGAGTTATATAAATCTCCTTGATGTCTTCCACCACTCAAATTAAATGTATTGAGATCCTCTACAAGTTTCATGTTGACCAGGGATCCATTTGAAGCTTGCATTTTGACTTATCTTGCTTGGAAGTTTGACCTAAACTAGGGGACTTTACATAGAAACCCTAATTTAGAAACTCCTCTTCTCCTTGATTTCTCTTGAATTCTTCTTAGCACAACAACATATCCTTATTCTCCATGTCAAATGATGAACTCCACATCTCCTCAATAGCCCTTAATGCCTCTCCCACAATCCTTTGCCTAGGGTTGACCTAGGGTTGACCCAGATGAAACCCTAGTTGACTGTCTTCAACTGCAATACTTGTGATCACACCAATGACTTGTCTCCTTATCCAAATGACTTTCCAAGTCTCCCATGATGTCTAGATACTCCCCATGCCTTCAATTCACAGCTCATACTTTCCTTGATGATCCCCAGATACCCTCAGCCAGGAGATAGATGAACTGCTTGACCCATTGACTTGATAGCTTCCAAATTCTTTTCTGATGACTTGAATGAGGTTGAATCAGGATAATAACCTCTTGATAGGCCTCTAGAGATGAGAATAATGATTGGTCCCCCTGTTAGATGACTTGCTATGCTTATGCTATGCAGATGAGTAACCTATGTACATGGCTCTATATGCAAATGCTAATGCAATTGAAACATAAACCAAGTGAATAAGGTTGAGCAAATTTTGGGGTGCAACAGCAGGGTAGTCGTCAGTTAGCTTGACCGAGCGTTCAATTCTTATGGAGGAGTGTCGTCTTTCGAGGACCAATCACATCGTATTCCTCCCCAGAGGTCGTACCTCGTCAACCACAATGGTTAAACCTCACCAATCAGGAGTGAGACAGTTATAAACCTCTCGGATGAATCCAGACAGTCAGTGTCGCACGACTTGTTTCGAAAAAATAAGAGAAAAAAGAAAGCCCGCTAAGTAAAAAGAAAATAAAAGTTGGAAAGCAAATACTTAGGCAAAAACCAGGGCATCCCGCTGGACTTCAAAAGAAAAATAGAAAAGAACTCTGAAGAGTCAGTCCAGGCAAAAATTAGGGAATCAAAAGAATGAAAAAGAAAGGATATAAAAAGAAAAATCCTCGAACAAGGACAAAGTCGTGTGGATATGGACACCGAAATGAAAAAGGAGTAACTGTCACTCCGAAACACCTTGTGAATTCTTTAACCAGTTGTTCCCAATATTCAACATACCTCTCGAAGAGGCGAGCGCTCGAGCCAAGTTAACTGAACTTTAGGATTGGAGATCATCACGTAGAAGGGGTGGGTACAAATCATAATTCGAGCCAAATATCCTTTGTTTCACGAACCGTGAACCCGACCATGATACGACCCTTAAAAGACCTAATTGAGGCAGGGTTTATTCTGAAAGCGCATTACGATAAGGTTGAGTAACCTGACCCCTACATGATTTGCTAATCATATCCTTGTTGTGTTTTTCACTGATTGAATCAGCACCACGCTTGAACTCTTTGGTTCATTCGTCACTCACTATCATGACACGTAAATGAGTGACAATACATTTTTTCAAAATCTGCATGAACACTGCATTAAAATTACCATTCGTGAATAGACAATTTTAATTGCAGGTCAGTAGTTGATACGAAGGAATTCCAACGGAGAATAGTCAACCAGGACTGAATCGTTAGTAGTCTGGATCAGAATGGTATACTGCGAAACCCTGTGAATTTGGGGCATTGACTTCCAGAGAGTTTAAAATCAGTTTGTCTGAGGACGAGTCCCGAAGCATCGGTTGATTATGGGACAGTTTATTCGAGAAGCGTTGATCAGAAGTGAATCTTCTCAGGATCCAATCAGGGGCAGTTAACCAGAACTCTTGTGATTTGAAGGCAGATCCCTCCAGTGTTCAATCAGGGCATGTTGAGTCACTCAACGCTCGTTCAGGGGCAAGCTACTTCAGAGATATTAAAACCAACCATGCTGAGAGTTGGTTAATTGAGGATGAATCCATCCGTTGTACAGATGTTGGGGCAAGCCATCTGAAGATTGTCTCGTTGCCAGCTACTTTCTGGTCAGAATAAATTTTCCCAAAAGTCGGATTGGAGCAAGTTGAATTGCACTGAGGCAAGTTGTTCAAATGAGTTTGCTCACCCTAGCAAGAGTTGAGTGTCGAGGAATCGTGTCATTACCCTGCCAAAAAACCTGAACCTTCTGAAGAAGCCTTGCTGTCATTGGATTGTTATCCTACAGCCTAACCTGTTACTTGGCAGAACCTTGTAACCAATCGTTTTAAAGTCCAGTTCTCGTCTGGCAAACCTGAGATCAGTTCTCGTCTGAAATCCAAACCAGAAACCAGCCCTGCCTGGTCACCTTTTCTGTAACCTATTGTTCAACCAGTTCTCGTCTGGCTAACACAGTTTTAAAGCCCAGTTCTCGTCTGGCAAACCGTAGATCAACTCTCGTCTAATGACCTAACATATTTTGCTATCAGTTCTCGTCTGATAGTCCACCTTGAATACTAGTTCTCGTCTAGTATTTCCCCTTCAAATCCACTTTTGTTGGTAACCAGAAATAAATCCCTGTCACCATAAACCTATCCCTAAACCAGAAAAAGCCTAAGTGTACTCGACACGATGATTCCTAGTGACTCGTATGTTGTCACATTCCTCGACGCAAGGCTCGAGTGATCCCAGCTCCATGATTGGTATTCTGTATTCCCTGTGTTGATGTTGTTGAATCAGGATTATTTTCTCAACCGAGATGTACCGTTTGAGATTGTTTCCCCAGAGCAGTTTGAGATTGCAGCAAGTTGAGATGGCATTTATCCCTTATCAGAGTAGGATCAAGATTATCCACAGTAGGGCGAGATTGATATTCCCGGCAGAGTATGGCCATCCCAAGCATTGAACGTTGATTAGCCTGATGTGCTACTTTCCTAAGTGGGTTGAGACTGAAGCTTTCCCTGACCGGCAGATTTGGGTTATTTCCCCAGCAGTGGGACTGATGTAATGTTGTATCCCTACAGAGTCGTACTCTCCCCTATAAGCAGGATGATTCCTTCTTCCCCAGCCGAGTTTGCAGTTCCCCAAGAGAGCCGAGTCCTTGGAAAGCCGTTTGAGCCATGATTGTTGCTCCCCAGTAGAGTGTTGAATAGCTGACGCCGTTTTTCCCCACCAGAGTCATTATCTCCAGGAAAGTTTTACTGCGAATGTCGTGCAGTTTATTTCTACGATTGATATCATTCCCTCGACAGTTTGTGGTTTGAATACCTGGTTGAGCGGGTTCAGGTTCTTGTAGAACTTTATTCCCCTGCAGCAGTCAACTGAAGTTCGCTTCCCCAGGCGGAGTCCAATTGAGATTGGTGTGAATTCTTCTCCTTGACAGGAGGCTTCTCCCTTCAGCATTTATTTTGCTGATGGAGCCATAACATTTTGCATGATTGCATAACATTTATCCTAAACGTGTAGCATTTCCACCGCGTGGAACATTACGTCATTGCCAAAGCATATGCATACGAAACATGAGCCAGGTCGCCACCGTTCTTGTTTTGCAGATGTTCCTCCGCAGAGTTATTTGACCAAGATGATTCTTGAATTTTCCCCAGTAAAGTCGTTTGCCCAAGATGATACTTAAAATCCCCAGTGCATTCGCCAGAGTTGGTTGCTCAAGTTGATGCTTAGAATTCTCCCGGCAGAGTGTTTGCTCAGGATGATTCCTGAAATCTCCAGCAGAGTCATTGGTTCAGGAGGATTCTTGAAGATCCCGATGGAGTTGTTGTTCAAGATGATTCTTGATTTCCTCAGCAGAGATGATTCAGTCAGAATGATTTCTGGACCCCCGAAGCAGAGTTACTTGATAGTTCTCCAGAATCCCCAGCGGAGATGCGTCATCCCCAGCAGGTTTTAAACATAGAAGTTGAACTTTCCTTGGAAATTTGATGATTGAAGTCCGGCAGCGGTGCCGAAACCCCAGACTTGCGGATGAAGTCCAACTGTATTGACGAAGTAGTTCTCTCAGCTGATGCGGAGTACCTGACGGTAAAAGATTGTATATCCTTATTTGGTTCATGATTGACCCAGGATTCTGTTCTCGACCTACTGATGAAGTCCGACTGACGCCCGAAAATTTCCTTTGAATGCCCGGCAGCATAAATAGCTTGATTATTTAAAAAGTTCCTAATGACCTGACGAGTCCCGAGGAATTCTGATGCAATGACGCAGAATGCCTGACGGCATGATTGACCATGTATTACCAGTTACCGCGTAATCGGTGATTCCTTGATGAATTAAGGACGAATATCTACAGCAAAATCAGATGATCATCCTGACGGAGATTTAAAATCAGACCTTTCCCCGGTTACCGTGTGACCAATTCCCCGGTAGAGTTGCCGCGCAGCTAATATTTCAGTTTTGAAGATGTTCCTACCGACCAGAGTATCGTTTACCTGTGTGGTGCTAGATCGCCTGTTACCGTGTAACCAGTGATCCCTCAATGATTTGAGGACGCAATGATATCAGATAAATCAGAGAATCATCCTGACGGAGGTTCAGATCAGTATTTCTCCAGCTAGTTGCCGTGCAGCTATCATTTTAGCTTCCGAAGATTTGTTCCCATCAGAGTACCGTGTACTTGTGTAGTTGGAAAATTTCCGGGTTCTTTGGTATTCAACCGTCTTCTACCTTTGAATGCTTGAAAGTCGTTCGCTTCAACCCTTCAGGTCCAAGCCGCTTGAATAGGGGCAGCTGTTGCACCCCAAAATTTGACCAACTACTCATCGCAATTTGGCTCATGTTTCGACTCATTTCATGTTGCATTTGCATACCGCGTACATTGCATTTTTTTCCCGTCAGATTGACTTTATCAGGATTACATTCCTCTGATCGCGCTTCAAGCATTTCAGGCCAATACGAGGACGTATTTTGAGAATCGGTGCTCGTTCCCGGTGTTTTCAGCTCTCGCTGTTGTTTTTTAGTACATCTCGGTGTCCGGGTTTTTACCGTTTATTTCGATATAGTCGCTAATCGGTTTAATCGGCTTCCTCGTTTTTTTAGGGTTTTTCCCTTATTTTCTAGAATTTTTATGGAGTTAATGGATTTTTCTAGATATTAGATAGTTTTTTTTAATAGATATTAATTGTTTTTAAATAGATTTTAGTTTTAATTTCTTTTTAAGAATAAATCATGTTTTTTAGATATTAAGTAGATTTTTTTAAGTGATTTTTGATAGGATAATCTCCTTTACTAGGTATTTTTTTAAATAGAAATTAATAGGGTTTTTTTTTATTTGTTTAGAGGTAAGTAGAATTAATAGAGTTTAATGATTTTAATTTGGGTTTAGGATTAAATAGATATTAGTCATTTCTTTTTAATTAGATTTTAATCAACTTTCTTTAGATGTTAATTAAGGTTTTAATTGAGTTTATTAGATTTAATTAGGTTAGAATAGTCTTAATTTTCAATTTAGGCTTTAATTACTGTTTTAAATTTTCATTAGCATTTAATTGTGTTTAATTAGGGTTAATCAGGTTTATTAGTGCTAATCAAGTCCAACCGGTGGGCCATTTGTCAGTTTTTTGGAGGCCCACAAATCCCAGTCCGTTTTCTGCCACTTGGCAGTATAAAGCCAACGCCACGCGTGTGTGAGGGTCCACTCCTTTCCTCCACGTTTCAGCCCACGAGTTCCCTCCTCGTGATGCCACATCATTCACCCCCTCTCTCTCTCTCTAGAAGCTTGACACCTCATCCTCTCTGCATACGCGCCACCTGCGCACACGCGTCCACCTAGCGCCACCTGTCCCACTCGCCAAGTCCTCACCGGAGACGTCTCCGAAAGCCATGCAAACACCGGGAGAGCCTCGCCAACAAAATCAAGCGGTGGTTCTCGCGGCCAAACTTCACCAAATGTCACCGGAAAACTCAACTGTCGCCGGAAAATTCAAGAACATTCATCATTGTTCTCCCCAGTCTCTTTCGCGATCATCATCATCTTCATCCCAGATTCATCAATCTTGGGAGATTTTACCAGAACGATGAACATTCATCAGTTCCGCCATGAACATTCAACCGCCTTCTCCCAGACTCGTCCAGAAACTGATGAAAGTTTCTTCAACCTTCATCCGTGTCCTTCATGATTTTCCAGAGTCCTCACCAAGATCCATACGTGTTCGTGGTAACCTTCATCAATGGCGATTCTCCAGATCCCAGACCTTCATTGTTCATCAACCATTCAAGAAACCTCAAAATGTAGCCGGATCTTCATCGATTCTTCGTCCACAAATCCATCAAGATCTCCCTCCTCCTTGTAAGGACCTTCAAGATGCGCAGTTAGAATTTCCAGAATTCATTAACATCTTCAAAGATTCTTCATCAGAGACCACCAATAATCTTCAAGCAAACTTCGCATCGATTATCGTTAGCATCATCAGGAATCTTCATCTCTTCCAGATCTGAGCTCGCTCACTATCATCTTCAGACTTCAGGGAACACCAAGCTTCTTCAACATGTTTGTCGCTTCTTCCAGAACTCTCTCAAGAACGCTCCATCGGCGTTTCATCACCTTCGCCCAGAACATCAAGAAACTCAGGCGCCTTCGTCGAAGATCCTCCTCTTCTTCATCTTGAAGTGAGATTGTTTCATCTCAGAGAGAAAGAGCTTGCGGAGAGGGAAGCTTGCGAGGGGGAGAGGCTAGAGCGGCGTGAACAGTGCGCTAGGGTTTTCTTGGTTCTGAGTAGTGAGTGGTTGTGGGGTTTGGGCCTCTCTAAGGCCCGTTGCTTTTTTTTTGCTGCAGGCACCTTCCGTTTCTTTCCACTCACCCCGTTTGCATGTGTGTAATTGGGATGGGCTCTGTACGTTTTACTGATCAACACCCCCGGTTTGTTTTTCTTCCCCCTCCCCGTTGCTGTACATTTTTGCTGGGCTTTGGGCCCAGTTTCCTGTATTTTTTTGCTGAAGCATCCCCTGTAAATCAATACACCCCCACCCTGTATTATTTTTTTTTTTGTGTTAATTTTCTTGTATGACATTTAATTGTATTTTCTAGAATAGCTTAATAGTTCTAGAATATAATTAGCAATTGATTAGCATGTTAGGATGATAATTAGGATTTAATTTCCGTTAGAGAATTGTTTTAGTTTAATATGCTTAGACTATAATTGTTAGTATATTTTCTCTTAATAGAATTTAAGTAGAATAATTCCTAGAATAGGTTGTAATTAACGTATTATATTCTTTAGAGAATTTTAGATAATATTTCTCTTAGAGTTCTCTTTTATAGAATAGGAATTTAGCATTTATTCCTTTGTAAAGAATTTAGGAGTTAGATATTTTTACGCATTCATAGATAATATTTCTTAGAATATTTTCTATTGGAATTTAATTGCCGTACTTTAGGAGTAGCATTTTATTTCCATTTGTTAGTGGATTTGTCTCCCATTTTCTCTCCTATTTTCGTTTCTCTCCGATCTTATCCCGATTTTATTTTTGGCTGGCCGTGCGACACGATTCAATTGGAGAATGATTTTCGATATCATTTCTCCATCTTGTCTTTGACACGGATATCAATATGCTACCTCTTAGAGTTCGATTTCTCGTATAAGTCGAACCATGACGGTCTAAGCGTCACATTGTTCTGATTCGAGCATCGTCATCAAGATCCAGAGAGGAGAAGATTGGAATGGAGCTTGCGCGCACGTCAGGAGCCCAGGAGCTGCTTCGTTCATCATCATCATCGTCTTCTTCAAGTCTTCAGGAAACCGTCGAGTGTTGTGAGATCGTTAGATGCGTAGGAAATGACAGTTGAGGAGTTCTTCTCAACAGTCTGGATGTCTAGTATGGTACCCTTTGGGTGACATGCGCCACATTCCCTCCTACGTCTTAGGTTCTTGCGTGTGTGTCTCGAGTTCCTTCCCGTTTAGGCGTAGGTCTGTATCCCCTTCTCTTGCCCCCGTGCAATCGAGACTCGTTTTCCCGTCGAACTACGTTTACTCTGATCTCTCGTGCCAGACGAGAGTACGTAGGCATAGGATGCGACATCCTAGCGAGCTATCTTTTCCCTTTTCTCCCGTTCCCCGTTTTAGTTGTAGGCTGAACTACAGCTGCTCTGATTTTCTCTGATGAGAATATGTAGGCATAGGATGCGATATCCTAGCGAGCACACTAACAACTAACCTTTTGTTCTCCTCGCTGCCGTGCGATCGAGACTTTCCCGCTGACGACCGATGTTATCCTTTTCTCTTGCCCGAGCGCCTTTGAGACAAGACCGTAGTTCTAGTTCCCGTAGGTTCCCATACCTTTAAACCCGACATACTACGTCCGTTCTACCGCAAACAGGCACGCCTAAGTCTCCAATGGTCGAGCAGCGTCCACCTAACTGCTAGAATGCGTATGCTAGTATCGTCAATCCTTTCTCTCACACCTGTGTGACCGAGAACACCTTTGTCTAGCCGTAGTTAGCCTGAACTACGTCATGCTCTGATTTCTCTGACGAGAATACGTAGGCCCAAGACGCGACGTCTTGCCGAGCAACTCCCCCCGTAGTTTCTCGAACTACGTTGACTCTGATTTCTCATTCTCTGATGAGAATACGTAGGCATAGAGTGCGACGCTCTATCGAGTCAATTTCTTTCCGTTTAGATTTAGCAGTCGTAGATAGATTGTTTTTCACCCGTAGACAAACCAAGAAAGCGTGGATCCCGTCGAGTACGATGGACGTGAGGAGTGCTAATACCTTCCCCTTGCGTAACCGACTTCCGAACCCAGACAACGGTTGCGACGACCTTGTCTTATACCCTTTTCGTCAGGTTTTTCCGATCGTTTCCTTTCTCGTTCTGAGGGATAAATAACGAAAGGTGGCGACTCTTCTGTTTTGCCGGCACCTTATTTTCGCGGAAGCGACACCTACCTGAATTCGATCACGTAAGAGCATAATAACAACGTTTTCTCAACAAATGGGAAATTAGCGTGTGTCGGCGCCGATTCCCAACATTACTACATCGAACTAATGATATAAACACTAATTCAGGCGTAGACAAACATTAACCCTTAATATTTCTCAACCTACGGGAACATTTACTCTTAATATTGCTCAACCTACGGGAACATTTACCCCTAATATTGCTCAACCTATGGGAACATTACTACGGGAACATTACTACGGGAACATTGCTACAGAAACATTAACCCTATGATTCGATTCCCTACATGAAATCGATCATACCCACAATTATAGAATTGAACCCCACCCTTACCTTTGGATTGAGGAAAACTCTAAACTTCTAATTTGCTCTCCAGTGACTCTTCTGAAACTACCTTCAATTCTTTCCGGCGGATAATTCTTTTGTTCTTACTTTCTCCACAGTCACGTTCCTTTTTCCTTCTCTTCAACCTTTTTCCTCCATTTTTGGTTTTCTGAGCAGTTTATCGTGATAATCCTCTTTCTCCCACAACTTCTCTAATAACTCTCTTCTCTTATTCTATCCACTAATATTTCAAATAATAATAATAATAATAATAATAATAATAATAATAATAATAATAATAATAATAATAATAATAATACTAGTTATTACATTATCATCATTATTTAATTATATTATATTATTATTAAACTCAATAATTTATTAAATGGTTTCCTATACTTTAAGGACATCCACCCACGTTCTCGGACACACTCCCACATAAAGGCGCACCAACAATTCATAAATAATTAATTTAAAAAGAACGGGCGTTACAACTCCCCCAAACTTAAAAGAATTTCATCCTCGAAATTACCTCAATCAAACAGCTCGGAATAAGACTCTCGCATCTTGCTTTCCCGTTCCCACGTCATGCTTTCGCCAGCAGCTCCCAACCAGACCATTTTCACCAGAGCAATCCTTTTTTCCTCTAAGTTTTTTCTCGTTCATCAATCCGAACATGCAACACCTCAGCAGTCAAATTACCTCTCACTTGTACACCATTCATCCAAATAAGTGCACTTCCTCAACTTAGGCACATGCCACATCATGTAAATTCACAAGCGACAACGGTAAAACAGTCTCACATGCTACTTCTCCCACGCTTCCACTGCGTCACTTCCGACACAATTCCTCTAAAGACTGGATAGTTCTCTCTGTCCATTCATCCGTCCACGTATGATAGGCAGAGTTCAACTTCAACATTGTTCTCAAAGCGTCTGCAAACTCTCCCAAAATCTCGATGAAAGTTCAGATTCCCATCAGACCCAACGGTCTCTGACGTTTATTCTTCGACTTCCGACAAGTCTAACCAGCATATACAAACTCAACCACTTCACTCTCCATCTATGGCCTTCAAAATAATTTCCCCAAATCCGGTTACATCTTCCTAGCACCGGGATGGATACTCCATCTATCTCAATACTCTTATTCCACTTAATAATATCTAGAATACAAACTCTATCACGACATCTCGTGATACTATTTCCATTAATCTGAAAATCATCTCTTCGACTTTAATTCCTCAGATTCAACCAATCTACCAACTCAACCAGAGTTCTGACCTTATCAAATCTCGTCAAGAATACCCTTAGTAAGGTCCAACATACTAAGCTAAACTCCATAAGAAGTCTCTTCACAACCCAAACTCATATCACAGAAATTGCTCAATCAGTCCTAACTCTTTTCACCACCATCATCAGTATATGCAAAGATTTCCAAAATCACTGCATAGGCTACCACGTTTTGCTTCACCCGAATGGTAATTCAATACAAAACCATAATCCTTCAGAAGTCCCAATCATTCTCTGCCTCATATTCAACTCTTCCAACTCAAGCAAATACCTTATGCTCTTGAGATCACCAAACATTTCAAGTCTCACACTAACTAATTGAAGCCTCCAACTCCGGTACAACCACAACAGCAACCAAGTCTAAATCACTTGTCAGGTGATTCCTCTTATGCACTTCAAGTTGCCTTAAAGCATAACCAAAACTCGTTGAAGTTTCACTTAACATATCTCCCAATCATATCAACAAAGCATCACAAAACACAACAAATGGTCCTGTCGGGTTCGGCAAAAAAATTGACACACGATACGTTTTCAATTTTCTGCTACAATTGAACCAGGTACAGGCCTCAAAACAATTTTTCCTAGAAACAACATCTCGTTAGCTTTCCAACGCTTCGAACGGGGGTCAAAACCGCCATACGGTTCAAGAGTTATGAATTTTCGAAGTTTTTCTAAAATAGAATTTTTCTGCATAAAGACTGCTACGGGTTTGAGCATTTTTGCCCGAAAATCCGACCGATTCAATTATTTTCTTTGAAAAAACCACGTACTCATTCATACCAAACATATATTAGTGATTTAGAACCATCAAACGTGAAATCTACGACTTTCGATTTTAATCCGAATCTTAAACCCTCAAATCTCCAAAAATGCAAAAACTTACATACTCGATCACATTACCCGACACAACTGCGTAATCTATTCCAAATTCGATAAAACAAGCATACTCGATCACGACCTAACATTACCCGACACAACTTGCAAAATCGTGGATTTACCAGCAGGTTGGACTTATCTCCAGCGTTTGTTTGTCTTTCCCCGGTTGGGTCGTCTATTCCCCCAAGAGGGTTGTATGTTGGAATACCGTTCAGGGCATTTTCTCTCAACAGGATTTGATTTGATCTCCGACAAAGTAGAATTTTGTTTAGCATGCTGTGCTATTTCCCCAATAGAGTGGATCGGTTCTCCCCAGCCGAGTCGGGCGAACCCCAGAAGAGTTGTATATTGGTTAGCCGTTTAGGGCGTTTTCCCTGGTAGAGTTTGTGTTGATTCCCAGCAGGGTAAATTTTTGTTCTCGTTAGAACAATATCATCCAGGGAAGTTCTTTTTCAGAAGGCCATCCAGGGCTTATTTCCCAGCATAAGTCCAATCGTAATTGGCATGTTCCATCCATCCCCAGCAGGGTGGTCTTTGTCCCTTCAGCATTTATTTTGTTGATTCAGTTCCGGTGCATTGTGCATTTGTGCATATCATTCTCAGAAACACGTAGCATTTCCATTTCGTATGGAGCATTACGCCATATTCAAACATACGCATTTGAAACATAAGCCAGATTGTTACCTCTTGTTTTTCAGGTGTATTTCCAACTGATGGATGACCTCCGTTGCCCGTGTGGTATCCAGACCATGGCAGATTATGATGTGATTCCTTTGCCCGTATGGTATTCAGACCATGGCAATTTGTGATATTAATTCTCGAGCCCGTACAGGTATCCAGACCTCGGCAAAAGATTTTTGATGGATGTGTTCCATTTTATCAGGTGTTTCCCAATAGAGTTGCTTGTTTAAGTTTCTCTTTCTTCCCCTGTGAATTCGCCACCAGAGTTGCTTGGTTAATTTTCTCTTTTCTCTCCCCGCCAGAGTTGCTTGTTTAAGTTTTTCTTTCCCCGACGGAGTTCTCCTGTGAATTATCGCCAGAAGTTTATCAACTTCGTGTTGATCCGGCCTTCGGGTTCGATGCTCACTTTTATTTAGCGAATGCCTGCTGGTTAGCAGAAGTTTATCAACTGCGTGTTGATCCGACCTTCGGGTTCGATGCTCGCTTTTATCCAGCGAATGCTTGCTGGTTAGAAGATGTTTCTTCTCAGTTGCATGTTGAGCCGACCTTTGGGTTCGATGCCTGTTTTTATTTAACAGATGCCTGACGGTGATGTCAGATGTTTCTTCTCAGCTACATGTTGAGCCGGCCTTCGGGTTCGATGCCTGTTTTATTTAACAGATGCCTGGCAGCGATGTCAGATGTTTCTTCTCAGCTGCATGTTGAGCCGGCCATCGGGTTCGATGCCTATTGTTTCGATAGATGCCTGATGGTGATATCAGATGATCCTTATGACTTAGTATCGTTGCCTGCGTTAGCAGATGTTTCTTCCGACTGTGTGTTAAGGCTTCTTGATTGATAATCAGTTAACTTGTTGTCGTGGAAACTATCAGATTCAGTTATCTCCGGAGTTTTTGTTCCAGTAACAGTTTGCAGTTCTATTTCTGCGGTTGGGAAATTTCCGGGTTCTTCGGTATTCAACCATATTTTACCTTGATTGCTTGAAAGTTGTTCGCTTTTCACCCATTCAGGTCCAAGTCGCTTGAATAGGGGAAACTGTTGCACCCTAAAATTTGCCCAACCTTTTTCTTCACTTGACTTATGTTTCATTTCATTTCTTTAGCATTTGCATCTACATAGCATTTTCTTTTTTGTAGGGGATCAAGGGAGGTGTGACATCCAAGAGGAGAGTCTCAAGGGTACCAAGCTCAACCAAGAGTGTTTACTCAAGTGGTCAAGTGCTTATAGTCATCAAGAAGTGGTCAAAGTTCTGTGAGAAAGAAGGTTGATGTGGTTTACCTCCTATCTTTGAGGCCAAATTAGGATCATCAGGGGTTCACAAGCTCATGGATATGGATAGAAGATATTGGAGAATCTCATTTAGGGCTTTTGAAGCCATTGTGGAGCTTATCTAAGTTGTCATGTCATATGCAAGAGGTCATAGTCAAGGGTTGTGCACCTAGGGTTTCATCTGCTTAGTGTAAAGTCAACTGAGGACTTAATAGAGTTTGAGACTTAGTTCTAAGTCATTAGAGTCATGGTAAGTCATTTTGATACATCTAGGATGTTTTATCAAGTTCAAATCAAGAAGAATCAAGAGTGTGAGAAGTTACTAAATTAGGGTTTCAGAAGGTTGTTAGTGTAAAATCCCATGTTTAGGGCCTAACTTCAAGACCACATATCTCAAGATACAAGTCGAATCTCATTTTCTTATAAACATGAGACTTGTAGGGCATTTTCTAATCTTTCTTTTGAGTACTAGAACTCATCCATTGGGTTTGTGGAACTCAAGTTATGATGCCATCCAGTTATAGGTCTCAGATGAACATATTTTTTAGTCAACAAAAGTCAACTCACTTCCAAGATACTTTTGACCTAGAATCATGTTTCTTCTCAACTTGAAGTGAACATGAAAGTTTTTCCTCATGATCTTAGCTTTCCAAAAAGTCCTAGAAATCCTTCATATCATTTGTAGAACTCAAGTTATGAAGCTTGCAAGGCAGGGGTATTTTGGGAAACTTTGATTATAAGTCATTTTGGTTATGGGTCATGTTCATGCCTTTAAGCACTTCAAATGGAACTTTCACCAACTTGAAAGTTTTCCCAAATTACCTCAATTTCATCATGGAACTCAAGGTTGGCTTAAATTATGCATGGTTATGAACATTGGTGAAGAAATTCAAGTGAAATTTGGATTTTTAAAGGTGATATCAATTGAATTAGTTTTAGGACTTTTTCATGCCATGCTTGTATCCAATTTTGTTCACAATGCTCCAATGTAAAAAATGCACACAAAAAATTCGGTTTATGGGGTGAAAATCATGTGGAAATAAAGCTTGCTTCAAGAAGAAGATTCACTTCCAAACTTCTTAATTGGACCATATCAAAGCCAAAGTTCAATCCTAATGTGAAATTCAGGTGGTCAGCTGAAGATTCAAATCAAATTCAAGAGTGTAGCATGCCATAATCACGTGTGCGTGAGAAATCACAAGATTTGGGCATTTTCAAAATACACCACAACCAAGCCTCATGGGCCTCCAATTCACTCATATATCCATAATATAAAAGCTCAAAGTTCATTTAGAGCTCAGACAACTGGAAATTCATGGAGAAAGCATAGAGTTCAATTTTGGAAAGTGAGAGCAAAATTCAAAATCGTGAATCAAGATCTGAGGCATTTCAACTCAAATTGAAGCAAGCTTCTTCTTCCTCAAGTGAATTAGAGTGGATCTGCACACTTTGGATCAAGCTTAACCTCAATTGAAGCACCAACGGAGTGTCTCCGTTAGGTAATCTTTAATTCCATATTTCTCTCATGTTAGGCACTGAACTTAGGTCATTGTGGTCGCATCTGAATCCCTACATCTTGTAGGCAATATTTGCATGCTTAATTTCTATGTTTGATGAACTTTTTAGTTGAGCACTCCAATCTTTCATCGCTCGATTCTCTCTGTTTATGCTTGTTTAAGAAAATGAACCATGGATTTGTGATCTACATCACTTCAGCTTTAATTTGGTATAAGATTTGTGAGCTTTGGTTGAGTTTTCATTGCCTGAGCTCCGGCCTACTTGCTGGAGAAGACGACCAGAGCTAGGGCTCCGGCGTCTGGTAACTCCTCAGTCAGATATGAGGTGGCACGCGTTGAATATTTGATTTAACGTGATGAACGGATCAGATGCGCTTGACCTGGTACGCGTGGATGGTTTGAATGCCACATCAATTATTGAAACAGTGCATTTTGATGTTAAACTAAGTTGGTTTGAATCTGGGCTGATCTTGCTATTTGCACACCCTCTTTTGGAGGCCCATTGGATTTGAACGTGATCTTGTTGCTATTTGCACCGTTTGCGTCTTGTTGTTTTATTTTATTTTATTTTTATTTCTGTTTTGTTTTTAATTCATTAAAAATACTTCCAACCAATTAAAAACTCCACCAAAAATATTTTCTGACACTTCAATGTGTTATTTAATTTTCTCAAATTTTTAATTTCATTTTTATTTTGTTTTTCAATTAAAATGGAATTAAATGATTGGAAGGGTTTTTAATTGTGTTTTATTTGTTCTTCTTTGTTTCTTGCTTGATACTTGATCAATTTTAATCACCAATGAATGAGGCTTTCTCCTTATTTTTATGATGATTTGATATGCCTCTGAGGATGGTTTTGGTCCTTGTTTGACTTGTTTTTTGTTGACTTTTATGATCATTTGTTTGACCCTCGACAACCCTCCTTCAAAGTGGAGCACCCTTAGTGAATCAATTTCTTTGGTGATGCTTTGATTGGACATTGGTTGTGATGTTTTGGCCTCTAGTTTCCAACATATTTAAGTGCTTTGTACATTTTATTTGGATTTAATTGAATCATTTTCCTATTTTTTGTGTGCCTTGCAAGTCAAGCTACTCCTAAGGATGGTTCACACACACACTTGACCTAGTTTTGATGGGAAATGACCCTTGTGGATCCCATATGCATCCAACTATTTTTGATTCACATTCCTAACATGGTGAAGTGGCTGGTTTCCATTTTTTAGGTCATACACTTGTTTGGTCCGTGTTGTAAGTTGCATTTGTTTAAGGCTTGCCTTTTAGTGTTGAATGCTGAAAGTGTTTAGAACCTAGGTTCTTTACCATGCCTTATCTTGCAACTTGCTTTGGTTTACTTCTTTCTTGCATTTGATTATCCTCTTCTCTTGTTCTCACTTCTGTCCTAGGACTTTGGGGACTCATCCAAGTTGATTTGGCCCCTCTTGGTTGCACTTTGAGTTTGACTTGGATGAGAGGCCATTTTGAGAACTTATTTTGTTCTTTTCTTGCATGATCATGATGATGCCTTTGGTTGAGTTTCATTTTGTGTTTCTTGATGACCAAGACTTATCTCCCATCCTCATCTTGATCATGTCTTCTCTTTTTTCTTGTTTTCTTTGCCTTGGTTAGTGATTGATGTACAAGTGGTTGTAGGAATTCTATTTCTCCCACTTTGTCTCACTTTTGGCTTGAACTTGTCTAGTTTGTTTTGTGTGTACCTCCATTTTGTTTTGCATCATCTTGCTTGCATTCTTGAGGTTGAGATGTGCTTGTGGTGGCTACGGCCCCACACTTTGTTCCTCCCTCTTCATCTTTGTTTTGCATTACATGTCTTCATACCTTTCTTCTTTCATTTATGCTTTCTTCTTCTTTCTTCTTTGCCATGTTCCCTTAGGACCTCTAATCTTTCTTGTTTAAGATTGATTATGATAGACCTTACGTTTGAACCCATGAATGATAACATTAGGGTAGATTCCCCTTTTCATCCCAATCATAGGTGCACTTTGCATGAGAACATTGGGTTGAGTTTAGTCTCCCTTTTAGTGTGTCTTTCTCTTCTCATCTTCAAACTCTTCAAGAAACTTAATAAAGGATAATGAGTGTTGTACATTACGGGCCTTAACTATTTCGGAAATGATGATTAGGGGGCCTCCTCTCAGTTGTCTAGAGTGTTTAGCGTATGTCCTTTGGACGATATGTGACGCATTCGCTCCTAAGTCATAGTCTTTAGTGCAACATGAATTAAAAACAAAGTTCAATTCACTTCTTTCTTAAAAGACCTCAAAAACAAACATCAAATCTTTTTTTATCCTTCGAGATTAATTGGGAAACCTTTTTCATAAAGAGAGTTTTGTTAACTCTTGGTTCTACCGCAAACAGGTAACGCCTAAGTCTCCAATGGTTGAGCTGCATACACTTAACTGCTAGAACTAAGGTTTAACCCTACTCGGGTAAAGCACTTGAACCAACATGTGGTCTTGTTATCCTGAACTACATTTGCTCTGATTTCTTGTACCAGACGAGGATACGTAGGCACAAGACGGCGATGTCTTGGCGAGCAACCTTCCCCCACCTTCACCAGTAGTTTTCTGAATTATGTTGACTCTGATTTTCCCATTGCACGAGGGAGTACGTAGGCATAGAGTGGCGATGCTCTATCGAGTCTCTTTTATTTTCTTTTGTCCCTGTGGCCTGTAGCTAAGATAGATAAACACCCTTTTAGATAGATAACAAGCATGGATCCTGTCGAGTACGACGGACGTGAGGGGTGCTAATACCTTCCCCTTGCGTAACCGACTCCCGAACCCAAGATTTGGTTGCGATGACCTGTCTTCTCCCTTTTCCGTAGGTTTTCTGTGATCATTTCCTTTCCGTCTTTGGGATAAATAACGAACGATGGCGACTCTTCTATCCTTGTCGGCCCCTCTTCGCAGCAATGCGATACCAATCCCTCTCACAGGTATGGACCTAATCTCTTATAAGGTTCGACATCCTATGCGGTCGTCAGCATCACCGACTTTTGAGAAACGATGATACGTTCACCATTTCTGGTTTGGCATCATAGTCTAACGAAGCGGCCTCACTTAGCTGACTCCCAAATGATCAGTCCCCAGAGTCGACAATCCTCAGATCCAACAACCTCTCAAATGTCCGAAACGGACTAGAAAGGTAGTCATCAAAGAGAATCTCGTCTGAGCGCAGTTTTCGTGGGAACTAGTGCATGCGAAACATACAGGTTCACCACTACTTTCCGCTTCTAATGATATGGTTGTACTCAAGCCTGGATTTTGGCTTATCTCACAGTGAAACTCCCACCCAATAGCACAACAATAATGATAATATACAATGCTGGAAGTAAAATGCAAATGCAAATAATGTACAACACATATATACACACCCAGAGATAAACACACAAGCGCTAGGATTGACTCGCATAGGGGATCGGGAAAATTGTCCCCAGCAGAGTCGCCAGCTGTCGCATCGCTGCGAAGAGGGGCCGACAAGGACAGAAGAGTCGCCACCGTTCTTTATTTATCCCAAAAGAGGGAAAGGAAACGATCAGAGAAAACCTACGTAAAAGGGAGAAGACAGGTCATCACAACCATATCTCGGGTTCGGGAGTCGATTACGCAACGGGGAAGCTATGAGCACCCCTCATGTCCGCCGTACTCGACGGGATCCACGCTTGTTATCTATCTAAAAGGGTGTTAAACTATCTAAGCTACAGGTCATAGGGACAAAAGAAAAGAAAAGAGACTCGATAGAGCATCGCCGCTCTATGCCTATGTACTCTCTCGTGCAATGGGAAAGTCAAAGTCAACGTAGTTCGGAAAACTATGGGTGAAGGTGGGGAAGGTTACTCGCCAAGACATCGCTGTCTTATGCCTACATATCCTCGTTTGGTACGAGAAATCAGAGAAAACGTGGTTTGGGCTAACACGACCACAGGTTGGTTCAAATGTTTTACCCGAGTAGGGTTAAAAATTAGTCCTAGCAGTTAGGTGTATGTTGCTCGACCATTGGAGACTTAGGCGTTACCTGTTTGCGGTAGAACCAAGAGTTAACAAAACTCTCCTTATGAAAAAGGTTTCCAATTAATCCCAAAGGACAAAAAAGATTTGATGTTTGTTTTTGAGGTCTTTTATGAAAAAGTGAATTGAATTTTGTTTGTAATTCATGTTGCAGTAAAGACTATGATTTAGGAGTGAATGTGTCGCATATCGTCCAAAGGACATACGCTAAACACTCTAGACAATTGCGAGGAGACCCCCCAATCATCATTTCCCAACTGCTTAAGGCTCGTAGCGTACAACACTCATTATCCTTTATTATGTGTTTTGAAAGAGTTTTGAGATGAGAAGAGAAGACACACTCTAAAAGGGAGACTAAACTCAACCTAATGTTATCATGCAATGTACACCTATGATTGAGATGAAAAGGGAATACTACCCTAATGTTATCATGCATGGATTCAAACCTAATGTCTATCATAAGCCATCTTGAACAAGAAATATTAGAGGTCCTAAGGGAACATGGCAAAGGAAGACAAAAGAAGAAGAAAGCACAGATGAAAGAAGAAGAGGAAGAAAAGATGCAAATATGCAATGCAACACCAAGATGAAGAGGGAGGAAAAATGTGTGGGGTAACAACCACCACAATCAAATCTCAACCACTTCAAGCAAACAAGAAGAATGCAAAGCAAGAAAAGAAAGCAAACCAAAGAACTTAAACAAGTTCAAACCAAAAGAAAGTTCTCAAAGTGGCCTCTCATCCAAGTCAAACTCAAAGTGCAACTCATGGGAACCAAATTAACTTGGACGAGTCCCCAAGGTCCTAGGACATAAGTGAGAACAAGAGAAGAGGGTAGGCAAACCAAAGAAGGAATCAAGCCAAAGAAAGTTTCAAGATGAGGTATGGTAAAGAACCTAAGTTCTATACACTTTCAACATTAGAAAAGAAATGGAAAGCCTTACAAAGATGCAACTTACAACAAAAACCAAACAACTTTATGACCTAAAACTTTGCAACCAACCACTTCACCATGTTAGAAATATGAATCAAGAGGAGTTGGAAGCATATGGGATCCACAAAGGTCATTTCCCACCCAAACTAGGTCAACTAGTATGTGTGAACCATCCTTAGGGGAAGCTTGACTTACAAGGTACACCAAAAATAGGAAAATGATTCAAATAAATCCAAATAAAAAACACAAAGATCATAAAGATGTTGGCAACCAGAGGCCAAAACACCACAACCAAAGTCCAATCAAAGCATCATCAAAGAAATTGATTCACTAAGGGTGCTCCACTTTGAAGGAGGGTTGTCGAGGGTCAAACAAATGGGAATGAAAGTCAACCAAAAATAGGTCAAACCTTGACCAAAACCATCCTCAAAGGCACTTCAACTCATAATCAAAATGAGGAAGAAGCCTCATTTGTTGGTGATTAAAATTGGCTCAAGAACAAGTAAGATCAAAAGAGAACAAATGAAAAAGCAACTCAAAAATACCTCCAATCATTAAATTCAATTTTAATTGAAAAATAAATGGAAAATAAAATTAAAAATTACCAAAAATTAAATAACGCATTAAAGTGTCATAAAATAGTTTTGGTTGAATTTTATAATGATTGGAAATATTTTTAATTAGTTAAAATCAAAACAAAAAACAACTAAAAAAACAAATAACATGAAATGATGCAAATAGCAATCAGATGCGTTGAAATCCAATGGGCCTCCAAAAGAGGGAGTGAAAATAGCAATCAAGGCCCATTCTAACACGAATCAACAAACAAATTAAAACGCACCGTATTATTAAATGAGGTGGCAGTCAAAAGAGCCACCCATGCAGGTCAGAGCAATCTCAACCGTTTATCAAATCAAGTCAACAGGTCAAACATGTGACACATCACCTTGCCTGAGTTTGAACCAGACGCCGGAGCCCTAGCTCCGGTCGTCTTCTCCGGCGAGGTGGTCAGAGATAAGATTCCCAAAACTTACCAAAACGTGACAAATTTTATATCAAAATGAAGGTCTACTCACGTACAGTCCAAATCCAGGCTTCATTTGTTTTAAAAGTGCTTAGATAAAGAGAATCGAATGGAGGAAGTTTTGGATGCACAACTGAATTCTTCATCAAACAAGACAATCAAGCTATCAAACATTGCCTACATGGTGTAGGGCTTCAGATGCAACCACAATGATCCTAAAACAATCCCTAACATGAGAGATATTTGGAAGAAAAGATTACCTAACGGAGACACTTCGTTGGTGCTTCAATTGATGTCAAGCTTGCTCTAAAATGTGCAGATCCACTCCACTGAGCTCAAGGAAGAAGAAGCTTGCTTCAATTTGCCTTGAATTGCCTTAGATATGGATTCACGATTTTGAAATTTCTCTCCAATTTCCGAAACTAAATTCTGAGCTCTCAAAATGAACTTGGAGCTTTTATATGTTGGATATGTGAAGCAATTGAAGGCTCATAAAGCTTCAATTAGCTGAAATTTGAAAATGCCCAAAACTTGGCATGTGCTCATGCACACATGATTATGGCTGCATACGTAACACCTCACTTACCAAATCAATTGAAATATAAACATTATAAATAAACATCAGAGTTGTTCACCTCTCAAGTGGGATATCACATCCTAAAAATCCAACACATACTTCATTAAAAATGTTTTCACCAAAATACAACGGAAATTGTTCATATAATGAAATACATCAAATTCATGATACGTCACAGGAAAAGAAATAAGTTTAACAAAACAACTAAAACACCCAAGTCCCGTGCTACGTATCAGAGCATCCTAAGACTCGACTAGCACACCACAAATCCAAGCTAGCTAAGTACCTGGATTATCTGCACTTCCGAAGAAGCACAGACCACAGCAACAGCAAAAGGGTGAGAAAACATGATCAAAATATATCGGTAATTACATACATGAAATAAAAGTAGTAACTACAACAGTCATATCAATCATCACCCAACATTCACCAAACACGACATATAATCCACCAATCAACATAATACATCATAATTCAAATATGCAACGCAACACCTTGCATGCGGTACCGACTCTTTGGTTCCTCAATGGAACCCGGATAGATCACATACGCCCACCCTTGGCAATGATCCGTTCCCACCAATTCCCCACTCAAAGGAATACGAATGAATCACATACACTCCATCGAGCAATGATTCATTCCACAAACACTTCATGATATACATACATCAAATGCACAACAAATAGACATCAAGCACACTAAGTGCACACGATCCAGTGATCACATCACCATACATCATACATGCTTACACATCGAACTATTATTATAATTAAGTTCACACGATCTCCCTGATCCCATCACTGTACGTCATTCGTACATCTCCTCATCAAGTAATTGCTTTAATCAAAGCTACACGATCCCCCCGATCCTACCACCGTATCCCATACATACTACACACCAATCTATTACAACGATTTAGTTCAATCACTATAAGATTCCACCGTCCAACGCTAGTCCATTATGTTAATTCATCTTAATATACACGATCCTACTGACCACACCATCTTACCTCATATATCTATTATACACCACTCATTTGTATTAACGAAGTTAACTCTATACGGTCCTCCTGATCAACTCACCGTGCCTTGCACATCTCCCACATCAATCTAATCATTTTATTTACATTCAATACTACGCAATTCACCTATTAACACCCAGTATCTATTCATCACATGCATACATATAGCATACTAATCAACTATATCGTTTAATCCACATTTTAAGAAGGTTCACCCTCCAACAGCAGGTATACTCATACCCTAACAATCGGGTACACACGATCATAATGATCACCTCACGATACTCCATATCATGCACACTTCCACCAATCATCCACTTAATTCAAACGATACGGAATTCACTTCCGATCACCACCTATGCACCTCACATTATCCATCCATCATCCCTACACTCAACATGAACTAAGGGATACTACACAGCTAATGCACAAGGCAAAACAATACCAAAAACCACATTCTGCTGTCACGTTCGTTGGCTCATTCTCCAGGCGAAGCCCCGCAGCGAATGCTCGCTATGGCTCGCCAGGCGAACCTGCCCGCGAAGCTTCGCTGGCCACACTCGCCAGGAGAACTTTCTACCCTTTAGGTCTGGGAATTTATTTGGAATTACTTGCCACTGCTCGCTAACATTCGCCAGGCGAACCTTCCCCAACACTCGCCAGGTGAAACCCAACGAATGCTGCGATACCCCAAAATCTCCACTGTTCAGAACTGCTACCTTGCTCCAATTCAAGCCTAATTTGCCACTTCTATATCCTACTTTATCAGTACTACAAATCACAAATATCATACTTGCCAATCGACCTATAATTCTTACTCTAACACCAACATCAGATACTTTATCGGCACTCTCAGAGTTACTCAGAACCTATATGCTCCTTAATTTTCCTCTCGGAACCTATTTCATGTTCATATTATTACTATAGGAATTATACCCCAGAACCTATATCATGGTCACTGCCCAAGCCACAGAGATTATACAGAATCTCAATAATACTCATGGTCATTATCCAAACCACAAAGGTTATATAGGAGCTCACCAACAATAACACCCCTTCATTAGTGGTAACAACAATCATCAACGTATCATCATATACATATATTTCACTATAAACAACAACAATCAACATCATAACAACAATTCAAACATATTCATCAGAATACCTACGGGGTTAAGGAATCCCCTCTACCCAATTTCATGTAAATACCATCCCAATCAGTTTCTCCCCCTTACCTCGGTTAATTGCTCAATCGTTGAAGGATCTTGAAGGATTGACAGCCCTAGCCTCCTTCTCTTCCTCCTTGTTCTTCTTCTCACTTTTTCTCCCAAAACTGTTTATCGTAACTTTCTTTCTCTTCTCCCAAAATCCTTTCTCTGGCAGTTTATCGTGTTCTCCCCTCTTTCCCAAAAACTTCTCTATTTTCTTTAATCCCTTATCTCTTATTAAAATCTGATAATAATAATAATCCCAATAATTATAATAATAATAATAATAATAATAATAATAATAATAGTAATAATAATAATAATAATAATAATAATATTCATAATAATATTAATAATATGAAGACTAATAACATTCCACCAAATTAATATTAATACTAATATTAATAGTAATAATAATAATAATAATAATAATAATATCACCAATATTGCTATTACTATAATATTATCATTTCCACTCCACGTCACCAAGACTAATCCTTACATATCAAGGATGATCACCTACAACACATCAAACACACCCCACCTAAGGGCACACCCACATAAAATAATTAAAATAATACCAAAATAAATAAATAAAATGGGTGTTACAGCATACACACATGGAATTTTCTTCATTCTTCAGCTGACCACTTGAATTACACATTGGGATTAAATTGGGCCTTGGAATTAATCCAATTATCAAGTTTGGAGGTGAAGCTTCCTTGTGAAGTTACTTTGAATTTCACGTGCTTTTCTTATCATAAACCAAAGTGAGTTTGTGCATTTTATACATGAGCATAATGTGAAGAGATTTAAATAAAAACATGGTATGAAAAGGACCTATAATCACTTCAATTGAATTTACCTTTAAAAGTCCCATTTTCACTTGAATTGCTTTGGTAATGACCATAACCAAGCATAATTCACACCAATATTGAGTTCCATGATGTAATTGAAGTCATTTGGGAAAAATTTCATGTTGGTTGAAGTTCCATTTGAGGTACTTAAGTGCATGAGAATGACCCATAATCAAAACGACCTATAATCCAAGTTTCCCAAAATACCCCTGCCTTGCAAGCTTCATAACTTGAGTTCCACAAATGGTAGGAAGGACTTCTAGGACTTTTAGGAAAGTTAAGATCATGAGGAAAAACTTTCATGTTCATAACAACTTGATAAGAAACATGATTCTAGATCAAAAGTACCTTAGAAGTGAGTTGACGTTTGTTGACTGAAAAATATGTTCATATGAGACCGATAACTTGATGACATCATAACTTGAGTTCCAAAAACCCAATGGTTGAGTTCTAGTACTCAAAAGAAAGCTAAGAACATTACCTACAAGCCTCATGTTTATAATAAAATTATATTCAACTTGTACCTTGAGGTAAATGGTCCTTGAAGTTAAGCACTAAAGAAGGGGATTTTACACTGACATCCTCTAAAACCCTAATTTAGTAACTTCTTAGACTCTTGATTCTTCTTGATTTGAACTTTAAATGACATACTAGATGTCTCAACATGACTTCTCATGACTCCAATGACTTGGAACCAAGTCTCCAACTCCTTCAAGCCCACAGTTGACTTTGAACTAAGCAGATGAAACCCTAGGTGCACAACCTTTGACTGCAACCTCTTGCAAGTGAAATGAACACTTAGATAAGCTCCACAATAACTTCAAAAGAATTCAATGAGCTTCTCAAACATCTCTTATCCATAACCATGGCCTTGTGAACCCCTGATGATCTTCAGTTGCCCTCCAAGATAGGAGATAAGCAACACACATCTATCCTCTTTCTCAAAGAGCTTTGACTACCTCCTGATGAGTATAAGCATTGAATAACTTGAGTAAGAACCCATGCTTGAGCTTGAAACCCTTGATAGCCTTCTCTTGGATGGCACACTCCCCTTGATCCCTTGCAAAAGGACAATGCTATGTGTTGCACCCTAAAATTTGACCAACCGGTTCCCGCTCCTGATTTACGTTTCGGCTCATTTTTGCATTCGCATTTGCATACCACATGCACTACATTTTTAATCATACAGATGATGTCAGAATTACAGCCTGGTTTTCACCTATAGGAGGTCTCAGACCGGCTCGGGTAATCGGAGGTTATTTTAGGAAGTCACGCGCTTCCTGGGTGTTTTCGGCTTACGCAGTGATTTTTGAGATTCTTGGTGTCCGGGTTTACTGTTTACTTCGATTTGGTCTCGCGTTTTTTATGTTGGTTATTTGCCTTTATTTGTTTTCTTTTAGAAATTAATAGGCTTTTAATAGATGATAGATTTTTTCCTTATAGAAGTTAATAGAAACTAATAAATAGTTTTAAATAAGGATTAATATAGATGTTAGTGGCTTTTGATTAGTTAGTTTTAGCTATAGAAATTAATGGTTTCTTTTAATATCCTAATTTGTAGAATTTTTAATAGATATTAACCTAGTTTTAATCATAATATAGAAATTAATAGATTTTAATTGGGTTTTTTAGAATAATAATTTGTTAGAGTTAATTGTTAGATATATTAGTTTTTCGTTTAAATAGGTTTTAATATAGGTCTAACTAGTTCTTTAATTAGTCCTAATTGAGTCCATTAACGTGGCACCATTTTGATTGATGTTTCTATTATTCAGTTTTTTAGTTAATCATCATTAATCATTGTCGTTTTACTGAGTCCATTAGTAGTTAATCCATTTCCATTAATCAACTTAGTCCTTAGCCTATAATTCCAATTAGCCCATTCAGTTTAGTGTTAATCCATTAATCATGTCCAAGTATCCATTTTCGCTGGGCCGGTCAATGTTTTTTTTGGAGGCCCATTTCAGAAGTCAGTTTGCCACATGTCTATAAAAAAGGCTTGCCACGCGTATGAACTCAGAAGAGGCCACATCATAACTCCACTCACACTCCACTCACCAGAAACCTTCCACGCGTCCCACTACCACCAGTAACCAGCACACGTGTTGTACATGCAGTAACTCCCCCTCGCCACTTGTCTTCGCCTCACATATCACCGGAAAGTCCACCGGCCGGCATGCAGCGTACTCCGGCCACCTCCTAAATCCTCCGGCCACCATACCAACGTACTCCGGCAGCCGCAACAACCCGCCGGAGACGGTTTTTTACCCAGAATTCACTAATTTCCTCCTTTCTTCTCCGATCGATACCAAGAATCATCACTACGCCTGGAATTTCTTCACGAAAATCATCATCACCATCAAGTTTTACGATAAGATCTTCATCAATATCACGAGTTTCATATTTTCGGTTCCAAGTTTGCAACTCCTTCAGCTAGGTTACCGGAAAATCATTTAGATCTTCGTCATCTTCATCCACCTTCAACTGAAGATTTCCAGAATCGTCATCTTCATCCGCTTTCGTCAACATAATCTTTCAGCAAACAGTTTTCTGGATCTTCATCAGAAAGCTTCCTCCGCTCGTGAATTTCCGTTGAGCTTCAGCGATCGTTTTCTTCAAGTCTTCTCACAACCTTCGTTTTCATCCGATTTTCCAGGTTCTTAATTTCTCCTCCTCCAACTTTACTCCTTGCATGCATATTATTTTAGCCGTAGATGCCGATCTTGAGAGGTTTAGTTCAGAGCGCCTTGTTGTAATAAGTTTGTTGAGGCTATGAGATGTTTGTTTAGGGTTTAATTTTAGGTGAGTGTGATGCGTCATGCGATGACGACGGTGGTTCGCGGCGAGGTTTGGTGTTGTCTGTTGAGGAGTTGTGGATTAAGGTAGTGGATAGGTGAGGTTTTGGTATGAAGATTTTGTGCTGAGTTTCGTTTTGAGCAAAGTTAGTTGGGATGATTTGGAAGTAGAATTTCGTTACTGGGGATAGGGTTCGTTGTTGGTGTGAGAGAGAGATGAATGGAGCTTGAACTGGGAGAGAATGGAAAGCACGACGGCTGCGTTAGGGTTTGTGGGATGAACAGTGAGGGAGATTTTGGGGAGAAGAATGGTTTTGTTAATTGATAGTTGGGTTAGGGTTTGGATTAGGTTAGGCCCAATCTGAAATTGCTATCGCTACCCCCTCCTTACTCGTTACCCCCCCCCCCCCTGAAAAAATGGTGATTGGGCCTTTGCAACAAGTGCTGATCGCACCCCCCTCTTGGCCCAATGCTGAGAAGCAACTAGGGCATTTTGCTGAGTGCACCCCCCTTGTTTTATTTTCTTTTTTTAATTTCTTTGTTTTATCCATGTTAGAAAATAATTCATAAAAAATAGTAGGATTATCCAATTAATTCCCTTATTTTTCTATAGGTTCATAGTTCAATTTAGGATTTTATGGTGCAAGAATATTAATTTGATCATGCATTTTCATTTTTACTGCCTTTTTTGCATTTTAATTGGTTTTGAATATTGATTTGTGATGTGTCTGCCTTGCTGATTTTATTTCTCTCACTTGGTATTGAATCTTGCTTTTCTTTTTTTAGTATGTTATACTAGACTGATGCATGCTCCCCGTAGGATTTTCGTGGATTTTTTTAGAAATTGATTGATGTTGTTTTAGGGTTAGAGAGTAGAGACCTCATAACTTGCTGGTTAACCCTTGACCATTCACATGTTATGGATTGTTTAGTAGCCTTAGAAGTTGACTTAGGCTTTGAGATTTGATCTTGGGATCATAGAGGCATGTAGCTTTCCCCTAGATTTTTGGTGGACTTTTAGAAGTTGTTTTGCAATTTTTGCTTGAGCTTGAGAATAGGAGAAGTCTTGAGGGCTTCTGACTTTGAAGTTCAACTGTGGTTGAACTTTAGAGATAGTTTCTTTTGGTTTGAGGGCCTGTGGTTTCTTCTTGAAGATGGAGCTTGCAAGGGTGCATAGATTGAAGACCTAGTATAGGAGCTTACTCTCTTTTTGTGAGGTTCGAGATCCTGAAGTTTGAGGGAAATTCATGGTACTTTCCAGAGGAAGGCACTATGGATGTCTTTCATTCTTTCTTCTCACCTCTTTCTTAAGTATCCAATGATGTTGGAGCCTTCATGTGAGTTTAGTTTCTCCTGAGGAGGAATGTAAACCGTTCACAGTTGTTGAGCCACATGGGATATGATTCCTAAGTGGAAGCCCCCTAGTATTTTCCAGAGGAAGGCACTATGGGTCTGTTCACTTAGTTCCTGTAGTTCATCTAGGATTTCTTAAGTATCCAATGATGTTGGAGCCTTCATGTGAGTTTAGTTTCTCCTGAGGAGGAATGTAAACCATTCACAGTTGTTGAGCCACATGGGATATGATTCCTAAGTGGAAGCCCCCTAGTATTTTCCAGAGGAAGGCACTATGGGTCTGTTCACTTAGTTCCTGTAGTTCATGTAGGATTTCTTAAACATCCAATGATGTTGGAGCCTTCATGTGAGTTTAGTTTCTCCTGAGGAGGAATGTAAATCGTTCACAGTTGTTGAGCCACATGGGATATGATTCCTAAGTGGAAGCGCCCTAGTATTTTCCAGAGGAAGGCACTATGGGTCTGTCTACTTAGCTCCCTTTCTTTGGTAAGCTTGTCTTGAAGCTTGAAGAATGGGATTGATCTCTCCCTTTAGGGTTTTGCTTAGGGCAGATTAGGGTTTTGTTTTAGGGTTGTTTAGGGTCTTGCTCAGGGTTAGTTTCTTGCTTTTGGATAGGAGTTTTCCAGGCTGGTTAGCCTTCTCTTTGTGTTGATTGACTTGTGTGGTGCTGTGTTGCATTAGACTTAGGGGTTCATATAGATATTTCTGAGATAGGTGCATCTTAGAAGTAAGCCTACTTGTGTGCATGAGAAGTTGAGGTGGTCCTCCTTCTGCTTGATTGTTATTGAGTGGCTTTGCTTGTTGGTATTTGGTAGAGCTGAGCTCCCTTGCCTCTGTGGTGTGTGGCCTTTGTGCCTTGCTTGTTTGGTTGTTGCATTCATGCATATTTCCAGTATTTCTTTACTTTGCAGTGACTCTTGTTTGCTGTTTAGTTCTGTCGCCATGATCCCTTAGGAGCTCTAACTTCTCTGCTGTGGAGGAGTTACGATAGACATTAGGTTGGTTAACCAGGCATGATAACATTAGGTAGATTCCCCTTTTTCAACCATAGTTTTAGGGTGTCTCTTTCCTTTCTCAAAACAACAGAAAAACACTTAATAAAGGATAAAACAAAAGTGAATTCATTTCTTCCGTCAAAAGATTTGAACAAACATCAAAACCTTTTGTCCTCTTGGACTGTGAAAACCCTTGGTTAAGGTGCATTTTCCCATAAAAGACACTTGAACAGCTTGTGTCGTGCGTAGCCCGAACTACGTTTGCTCTGATCTTCCATGCCGTGTGGAAGTACGTAGGCACAGGACGCGACGTCCTGGCGAGCAACCTTCCCCCCGTCTAGACGTAGGTAGTCGAACTACGTTGACTCTGACTTTCCCATTGCACGAGGGAGTACGTAGGCCTAGAACAGCGTATGTTCTGTCGAGTCCTGTCCTTTTCTTTTCTTTTCAGACTGACCACTAGCGTAGATAGATAAACACACCCTTTTCCTTATAAACACCAAGCGTGGATCCCGTCGAGTACGACGGACGTAAGGGGTGCTAATACCTTTCCCTTGCGTAACCAACTCCCGAACCCAGAAAATGGTTGCGATGACCTTGTCTTACCTTTTTTTCGTCAGGTTTTTCCGATCGTTTCCTTTCCCGCTCTGAGGGATAAATAACGAAAGGTGGCGACTCTTCTGTCATGCCGGCGCCGATTTTCGCAGTAGCGACACTATGCAAATGCAAATGCTAAAGAATAAAATGAAACATAAGCCAAGTAAAGGAAAAGGTTTGGAAAAGTTTGGGGTACAACACATTTACCTATAAATATCGCATCCTCTACACATCACAAACATACCAGAATCACCAAGAATCAGAGCTCAACCACTCTTCTTCACCTATTACAAACCTTCTTGCAATTGAAGCATACTTGTGCCAAAACCTCAAAGCTGTCTTAAACAGAACAACTCCTAAACTCGTTTCCAACCATTCCACACTCTTACCAACACTTCAAGCAACTTACAAATGATCCTCTAGAGCTATCTAAACCATCATTTGCACCAGAAACCATTCCATTCTCAAAGTCAACCTCCAAAGCAAAGAAAGTCAATATTCTGCATTATTCAAACCACAACTCACCACAGATGATTCCTAACTCTTTCAACACCTATAACACTTCATAAACCATATGTAGAATCTGTGAAAATCCAGTTCATACTTCTGTAACAAAGATTAGGCAAGGTTGCTTTGTAAACCTTGGATTTTTGAAGTTTTTCCTCTTTTGCAAGCTATTTTGTTTTACAGTTGGGTTGTTAATCTTTGGAGCTGTTATTCTTCATTTAAAGATCATTTTCAGGGTGTGGGAAAGCATTAAGGATCTCTGGTTTTCTTATTTCACAAAGTTGCTTCAAGAGGTAAGCCTAAGTCCTTGAACATGAACTTTTGTTTTGCATTTCATATACTATGTTGGGTTGTAACCATAATTTTGTGTTAGAAATTTCTTGAACATGTTATGTGTATGCTATATGTAATGTATGAACCCCTGCTTACACTAGAAATTACCATTTCTTGACTGTCCAATTGTTGGTCATAATGTTGGTCACAAACTAAGTGCAACCTAGTCATAATATGCATGTTGATTCTAATCTGCCAAACTATGTGTGTATCTTCTGATTTCTCTTAGGCCGATCACTATAAATGATGTATATGTGACGTTTATACACTTTCTTCATCAAACACCTCACTATTTGAGACTGCCCATATGCTCTTGCTCTTCGTTGTAACCAAAGTTTCCTAAACAATGATGTTATCAGATTTTTCAGTGAATGTGTTGTATGGAAAAAGAAATTGTACCATGGGATTCCTTGTTCAAAAACACACAATTTTCACTTTTGTTTCACCTCATTTGGTTAAGATTTGACTGAGTTCCAATCCTTCATGCAAATGACCTAAAGTTGCCTTGCCTTGTCATGACCTAGTTTTGCCCTCTTGGTGCACCAACTTATAATGATCATAACTTGCTCATTTTTTGTGCTATTGATCCCATTATTTTTGCAAAAAACTCCTTATCATGTCTACTTTCATTGAGTAAAGAAAGAATTCAAGGATTTTTATCGTATAAAGACTTTGATTCACTTGAAAATCATGTGTTTTTAGGGTTTTCACCTTGATGTTTGTAAACTCTTTCAAATTGAAACTTGATTTTTCTTGTGAGATTGATTTTTTTTATCCATATAGGTTTTTTTAACATGTTTAAATATTCAAATTTGTTTGATTCATTGTCTTACCATGTTCATATTTGCTTTTGTGAAATGCATACATGAAAATAGCTTGTTGAAACTTCTTTATCATTCATACCATGATTCTAGGTGATGTAATCTCTTGAGTGTGTTCATTAAGCCTCACCAAACTTGTTTATGTGTCTTTTTAGAACCATAACATGATTAGGGTTTATTTCTTGTCTTGGTGAATGCTTAAACATGATGTTATACCTTGAATTTCATTTATGAACTTTACCATGATTCTTGATGTTCTAACCTCTTGAACATAGTTGCACTACCTCATTCTTATTGTTTGTGTGCCTTGTTAGAACCATAACATTCTAGGGTTTGTGTTTTGTCTTGGTTGTTACCATGAAAATTGCTTTTTTCTTCCTATGAAACCATGAACTTATACTTGGATGATTGTCTTACTCTTTGCATTGTTGATTGTCATCTCTTTGCCCTTTCATATGTTGTCACATGATTATCTTAATCTCTTTTAGTTGTTACCATGCTTCATGCCTTCATCATGTTAAATTTTGTCACATTTAGTCTTACTTGATTCATATTCCATTTTTGGTTCAAGTTATAACTTGTATGCTTGATTTTTACTTGAGCTTGTTGTTCTTACACATGTTTCATGATTATCTTTGTGTGTTTCTTGATGTTGTAACCTCTTGAACATGATACCATGTCCTTGCCTTATTTGTTATGATGTCTTGTTAGAACCATAACATCCTTAGGATTGATTCTTGCTTTGAAAGTTACCTTGAAACTTGTTCACCTTTCCCCATGTGAAGTTTGAACCCATGTTTGAACTATTGCCACTCTATTTATTTATAAATGTTTGGTTGTCATCAACATGCTTTGAATATGTTTCAATGTTGTCACATTTACCTTTGTTTGGTTCACATACCATGATTTGATTCAAGTTGTAACTTGTATGCATGAGTTTTACTTGTGTTGTTAAACATGTTTCATGCCTATCATTGTTGGTTGTTATCTTCATAATCTTTGAACATTGCCATGTTGAGTGCTAAACTTGGGTTGTTACCTCTTTACCTCCTCATCTTTGAGAAATTGTTAAGTTTATATCTTAATCATTGTTATACATCTTTGTTCATGTACTTTTAACTTTGTTAAGTTACTCCTCTATGTTTGAGCTTGTTAGTTCTTGTTAAAGTTGTTGTAATATCTTACTTGGTTCATGATGTCTCATATTTATCTTCTGTTTTCTTGGTTGCTTCATGTCTACATCACGTTTGAATATGTGCTAGTATCTCTTTGTCTATGTTAAGTTTTTTCTTTGAGCTTTGTTAAGTCTCCCCAAGTGATGGAACTGGTTAGTTCTCATCCAGTTGCCTCATCTTTCTCCTGTACCAAAGGAAAGTTTCTCTATTGACCCTTGGGTCATAGATAGCTCATTACCCTCCTTTTTTATCTTGTTAAGTCATATTGAACCCTAACTTAGTTAAGTTAGAACCTATATCCATTAGACTTTGCTTTAAGTCTAGAAGACCTACCCCTTGATAGGAGTATCCTTCAACTAGAACTTTAAGATAGAGTTTGTTAACTCTATGTAAGAATCATTGTCATGATTACTTACTCCCTTCTTGGCTTTTGTTAAAGTTATTTCTTTTGAGTGTACAAATTAGAAATAGAGAGTTTTGTTAAACTCTACACAAACATTGTTATGTTTGTGATAACGCGAAAATGTATCTTATATTTGCCGTATTATCCAATGATTAACTATATCATCTCAGACCGAATTCCGATTATTCTGCAAGCTTGCAACTGTTTTTCACAGGTATTTCATTCTCATGCTAAAAATGAGCAAGACATAGAAAAGTGCGAAAGGAAGGAACAAAAGAAGAGATAAAGACCAGAAAACCATAGATATCAAACTTTGGAGGTGTGACGGTCGTCACAGCCCACCACGACCGTCATGCTCATCATTTAAGTGCCACGATTGTCACAAACCACCATGATCGTCACAGTTCTAAAATCAGTGACAACGTTCAGAACAGAAACGTGACCACAAAGGGGAGAGAATTTAGGCATGATTCAGTATGCCCTCCCTGAGAATTCTCTCCCTCAACTTATTTTCTTCTGATGTTTTCTCTTGCAACCAAAGATATAAAAGGACGGGAGTTGGAACTGAAAAGGTGGAGCTTCATATTCACATACTAAATTGCTGCCGAATTTCTGTTGAAGGCATTTTTTGCATTATTATTGTTTTTACTTCCATTTCCCTTCAGTTTCTAAAGAACTATTATTGCACTCCGAATTTTGTTTCACCATAGTAGAATCCTACCGACATTGTGGACGACTACTCGACTATCCAGTATCAATAATATTTACAGGTTCTTATTAATCCAATACTTATTTTATTATTCAGTATGCATATTATACCATTTTATTGTTTATTTTTATTTATGTTTGAATTAGTTAACATGTCAAGCTAAATCGATTATATCGATATGTAATCAAATTAGTAGGACGGGATTCGATAATACCCGGTGCACCTTTCCTTTTTACAAACAATTTTACTGGTTGTAGTTTTTAAATCTAATTTTCTAAATAACCTTTGTCACGAAAGTGAGAAGCTATTTACAACGCTTTTGCCGTGAAAGTGGGAAATTTATTAAGGTTCGAGTCGGCACGTGAAAGCGTGGGGTTTGAACTGGATAGTAAAAACTAGGCATTAATTTTAAACACACCGAGAGCGCTTTAAAATTAATCAGAATGTATTTATTTTCAAAAAGTATTTTTAACCCCGAATGGGACAGAGAGAGCGTACATTCCGCCTTAAATATATGACCCGAGTCAATAACCACCGTGAGGCAAAGGTCTTTAAACGAGTATTTTCTCCTTAAAAGTATTTGCAAAAATTAAAAAAACACCGGTGACCTGTCGAATCCCCGATAATTAGGGCATTACATACTGATATTCCTATATCGATATTTCTAAAACTAATAACCTTTATTTCCTTTAGATTTCATAACCTAGCATCTATTTTCTAAAAACATTTTTCGCCATAGCTAAACATAGTAACAACCGATAGCACTAGTTTGATTACCAGTCCCTGTGGGATCGATATATTTATTACTACGCGATAGATTGTGCACTTGTAGTTATTAGCGTTAGACTCAAAAAGTCACGATCAAGTTTTTGGCACCGTTTCCAGGGACCCATTTAGTCAATAGTGTAATTCTCTGTTGCGTTGTATAGACTAAGGCAACCATTTTCTTATTCTTTTTTTCATTCGTCGATTGTATGCCAAGTACTCGCTCACAAAGCGATAACTTACAACCACCAATTGTCGAACTAGAGCACTTTTTATATCTAAGACATCGCATAATAGTGTATCAACGTAAACATAATATTCCTGATCTTCTTGCTCATACTCTTGATCCTGTTGAAGAATCAAATATGGCCGAAGGACCTCATAACAGACCTCTGAAGTACTACGCAACCCCATCTCAATAAGAGCCTCATAGTAGCATTGTCGCCCCTGCTATTAATCGAAATGACTTCGAGTTAAAACCTTCATTGCTATCAGCCATATAATAACACCTATTCTCGGGAAGTCCAACTGACGATCCGAATGAACACTTAACCAAGTTTGTGTAGTACGCAGACACAGTGAAAGCAAATGGTGTAACTCCAGACGCAATAAGATTATGTCTTTTTCCTTTCTCTCTTAGAGATAGAGCTTAGGCCTTGTTGCAATTCTTGTCATCTAACTCTGTTACTACGTGGGAACAGCTGAAGAACGTCTTCTTAGCACGATACTTTCCGCCAAGCAAAACTGCTATGCTAAGAGCTCAAATCAACAAATTTCGACAAAAAGATTCTGAATCTCTCTACGAAGCATGGGAGAGATACAAAGATATGATGAGAGCATGTCCACACCACAGTCTTGAAGACTGGGTGACTATTTATACCTTTTACAATGGGCTTCTGTACAATACCAGATTAACAGTAGACGCTGCCGCGGGCGGTGCACTTAGGGATAAGCCATACGACGAAGCCTATCAACTAATTGAAAACATGTATCAAAACCATTGCCAATGGGGAGGTGAGAGAACTTCAGTAGAGAAACCCCAAACAAAAGGTGGGATGTACGAGATCATTAGTCTTGAAAATTCCATGCTAAGGTAGATGCCTTAACGCAAAAGATTAACAATTTAACCATATCACCACCAACCACCGTGGCTGCTGTAACTCCGAACTGCAAGTTATGTGGAATCACTGGTTACGCTACTCCCGAATTTCAATTAACGACAAGAACCCCCACAGACCAAGTGAGCTATGCTCAAGGAAAGCCTTACTCGAACACCTATAACCCAGGTTGGAAAAACCATCCAAACTTTTCTTACAAAAGTGATAACGCACTGTATGCACCTAACCAAACACCTGCTGCACCACCAGGATATCAAAAACCAGTCGTAGTTGCTCCTAACGTCCCTAGGAAATCCAACCTTGAATTGATGATGGAAAATTTCATAGCTACCCAAGCTCAGACAAACAAGGAATTCCTGAATCAAAACATACACACTAGTGAGCAGATTAAGCAACTAGCAAACAAAGTAGACGCTTTAGCCACCCATAACAAAATGCTTGAAACACATATATCACAAGTGACTCAACAACAAGCACCTGCTGCTGCATCTGCTGGCACATTTCCTGGACAGCCACAACCTAATCCAAAAGGTCATGCAAACGCAGTTATATTAAGAAGTGGAAAAGAACTGGACAAACCGATTGATCATAGGAGTCAAGACCCAGCCATGTATCAAAAAAATGTTAAATAGACAGAGAAGGAGTCTGAACCAAAAGAGAAAGAAGATAACGAGCAAGAGGTCGTAGAAAAAGAAAAACCTTATGTGCCTCCACCACCTTATAAACTACAAATTCCTTATCCTTAAAGATTAATAAACTCAAAACCACATGACAGTTTAAGAAATTTGTTGAACTTCTGAAGCAATTAAACATTACAATTCCTTTCACATAAACTATCACTCAGATGCCCTCATATGCTAAAATCCTTAAAGAAATCTTATCTAACAAGAAAAAGATCGAGGATAATGAAACAATTACACTTACTGCTGAGTGTAGCGCAATAATCCAAAACAACATGCCTCCTAAGCTGAAAGACCCAGGTAGTTTCTCCATACCTTGTGTCATTGGAAAGTTCGTCATAGACAGAGCTTTATGCGACTTAGGAGCTAGCATCAGTGTTATGCCCTTACCTATATGTAAAAAATTAAATATAGGAGAATTAAGACCAACCAAGATGTCTGTTCAATTAGCTTATCGATCTGTCAAATATCTTGTTGGTATACTGGAAAATGTTCCGGTACAAATAGGTCAATTCTATATCCCAACAGATTTCATAATCATGGACATTAAAGAAGATTCAGTTACTCCGATTATATTAGGAAGACCATTCTTAGTCACAGCCGGAGCTACTATTGACGTAAAGAAAGGTAGGCTAACATTTGAAGTTGGATAAGAAAAAATTGAACTCATCCTCACCAAGTTCTTACAAGCACCAGCTATAGACGATACTTGCTATCTGGTTGACGTTATTGAAGAATGCCTAAGAGAACTGGAGAAGGAAGAGACCACGTATTCGGACATAATGAAAATCCAAATCCCAAAAGTTCATGAAGATGACAATGGGCGTGCACCATACCAGGATGACAGTCTAAGCGAAAGCTTAGCACTCACTCCTAATCACATGCCATGTCCAAAGAACCCAGCTTTAGAACTTAAAGTATTACCTAAAAACCTCAGATATGAATTCCTAGACCCCGAACTCAAAAGACCAGTGATAGTCAATGCTGACTTAGGACAATTAAAAACCGAAAAACTATTAGATGTCCTGAGGAAATATCCAACTGCATTAGGCTATAACATCCTTGGCCTTAAAGGAATAAGTCTTTCTATTTGTATGCATCAAATTATGCTATAGGAAGACTGTAAGACCTCTAGAGAACATTAGAGAAGAATCAACCCTATATTAAGCACTGTAGTTAAGGACGAAGTAAAAAAGCTACTAGATGCAAGAATCATATACCCGATCTCTGACAGTCATGGGTTAGCCCGGTACATGTCGTACCCAAGAAAGGAGGCGTTACAGTGGTAAAGATCTCGAAGGGTGAATCGATAACGCAAAGAGTTGTGACCGGAAGTATAATGTGCATCGATTACAGAAAACTGAACAAAGCCACTCGAAAAGATCATTTCCCTTTACCTTTCATCGATCAAATGTTGGAGAGACTGGCCAAACATTCATATTTCTGGTATTTAGATTGTTATTCGGAATTTTTCCAAATTCCTATTCACCCCGATGACCAAGAAAAAACTACATTTACATGTCCTTACAGAACTTTTGCGTACCGACGAATGTCGTTTGGATTATGCAATGCTCCCACAACATTCCAAAGATGCATGATGGAAATCTTTGCAGATTTTATAGACGACATCATGGAAGTGTTTATGGATGTCTTTTCTGTATGCGGACAGAGTTTCGAAGGATGTTTGTCAAACCTAGAGATGGTACTCGAAAGATGCCATTTCATGGTCAGACAAGGAATAGTGTTAGGACACGTAATATCTGACAAGGGGATTGAAGTTGATAAAGCCAATATAGAAATTATAAAAGATCTTCAACCTCCAAAGACCGTGTGAGAAATACGAAGTTTTTTAGGACATACCGGTTTCTACCGACGATTCATAAAAGATTTCTCGAAAATCATAAAACCTGTAACCGGTATATTAATGAAAGATGTTGAGTTTATCTTCGACGAAAACTGCTTGAAAGCATTCAAAACACTAAAAACAGCCCTTATCACCACACCAATCATGCAACCACCAGATTGGAAGCTACCATTCGAAATCATGTGCGATGCGAGCGATTATGACATAGGCGTAGTTCTAGGACAAAGGAAGGATAAGAAACTTCATGCAATCTATTAAGCTATTAGAACCTTAGATTCCGCCCATATGAACTAGGCCACAATGGAGAAAGAACTTCTAGCTGTTGTGTTCGCTCTTGACAAATTTTGTTCCTACTTAGTGGGAGCAAAAATAATCGTTTACACAGACCGCACCGCCATTAGGTACTTAATAAGCAAAAAGGATGCCAAATCAAGATTATTGAGATGGATCCTATTGTTACAGGAGTTTGATCTAGAAATCAAAGATAATAAAGGAACCGAAAATGTAGTGGCAAATCACTTATCCCGAATAGAAGATATTAAACTAGAACTAGTGCCCATCAATGATAGCCAAGTTAGAAGATGTCGTGGAAGCTATCTATGCACACGTAACCTTGCCTTGGTATGCTGACATTGTCAACTACTTAGCCGCAGGCGTACTTCCACCGGACTTAACCTATCAGTAAAAGAAGAAATTCTTCCATGATTTAAAGCAATATTATTTGGATGAACCTCAGCTTTTTAAGAGAGGAGCCGACAGTATTTTCCGTTGATGTGTCCCAGAGGAAGAAATAGAAGACATCATCTCTCATTGTCACTTTGCTCCATATGGTGGGCATGCAAGTACTTCAAACACTTGCGCTAAGATCTTACAATCTGACCTATTCTGGCCTAACCTTTGGAAAGATGTCCACATCGCAATACTAAACTGCGACCGGTGCCAACGCACTGGTAACATCTCAAGACGCGATGTGATGCCCCAAAAAGGCATTTTGGAAGTAGAAGTCTTCGATGTATGGGGGATTGATTTCATGGGACCTTTCCCATCTTCTTTTGGAAATAAATATATACTCGTAGTTGTCGATTACGTTTCCAAATGGATCGAGGCCGTATCCTCTCCAACAAATGACACACGGGTAGTCATAAAACTCTTCAAGAACATAATCTTCCCTAGATTTTGTGTGCCATGACTCGTCATTAGTGACGGTGGTTCTCACTTCGTAGCAAGAATATTTGACAAACTATTATCGAAATATGGAGTTAGACACCATGCAACAATGCCATATCATCCGCAAACTAGTGGACAGGTAGAGGTCTCAAACAGAATGATAAAACAAATCTTAGAAAAGACTGTTGCCGCCTCTAGGAAGGATTGGTCATCCAAATTAAGTGAAGCTTTATAGGCTTATATGACAGCTTACAAAACACCAATAGGAACCACACCATTCAAGTTAGTTTATGGAAAATCTTGTCACCTGCCGGTAGAACTAGAACACAAGGCCTATTGGGATATTAAAACCTTAAACTTAAACTACACTGTCGCTTGAGAAAAGCGAATCTTAAATTTGCACGAATTAGAAGAACTCAGACTAGATGCCTATGAGAACGCCCGTATATATAAAGAAAGAACAAAAAAATGACACGATAAGCGTTTAGTTAGGAAACAGTTCAGTGTGGGAGACGTCGTGCTCCTATTTAATTCAAGATTAAAACTTTTTCCAAGAAAACTAAAATCTAGATGGTCCGATCCTTTTAAGATAACAAAAGTTCTTCAAAGTGGGGCTGTAGAAATTAAGGATAGAAACAGTGATTTGTTCATAGTGAACAGACAACGCTTAAAGCACTATAATCATATCGAAAACAGAGACTATGCGAGTAGTCTGAAACTATTAGAGCTGCCCGCTCATCCCTATAAATGATTTATCATAAGCTGTCGTCAGACTTATGACGTTAAAAACAACGCTGAGTGGGAGGCAACCCACGTTCTTGTTTCCTTTCCCTGTCTAGTTTTTGACTATTTGTTTTATTTCTATTTTTAAATTTTGTTACATTTTCTTCTTAACTAATTTTCAATTTCTCTTTTTGTTGCTTTCATTATTTTATTATTTATTTCCTTTTCTTTTGCTATCTATTTATTTCCTTTAAAAAAAAACTTATTTTTAATGAATTTGTTCTCACATGTTTATAGGAATTTTAAAAGTCTTCTTACCTTCTCCTTTCTCCTCTGACTAGTCTCTCCTGACTAACTCTCATCATGCAAAACATATACTTTATGGAAATTGTTTCAGAGGTAGAGCCCAAAGAGCTAGATTTGAAGCCTTGACACAGAAGAATATAGCTCTAACCATTTATTATGATGGACCTGCCATGGATCAACTAGGTATTCATGATAGTATCCTATTTTTAATTAACCAATTGGGTTGGGAGAAAGCAGCTATTAAGACTAGATTTTTTACCTACAAAGAGCTCACGTTCGAATTTCTTAGCTCCCTGACCTACTTACCTGAACATGGTTTCAAATCCAATAAGGGGCTAATTTTCTTTAGACTTTTTGGTGCTGATTACACTTTTAACCATAGAGAGCTAGCAGGCCTTTTAGGATTCCCTAGCGGACCATTTGTCTACACCACCACCCAAGAGGAACTAATGGATATTGAGCTAGATTATTTCTGGGGGACTATTACAAGTAACTATCACCCCGAGCCGAATGACATGCACTCCAATGCAATTCATAATCCTGCCATTCGCTATTTCTACAAAATGCTAGCCCACACCTTATTTGGGAAGGAGGAAAGTAATACCTCTGTCTCTAAGGATGAACTGTTCATTTTATATTGTGCTTCTTAGAGTATGCATGTTAATGGCGTTCCTTTCATGATGAAAACCTTTGTTAAAATCAGTCAGGAACCGCACACCCCTGTCATAATAGGAGGCCTTAACCGAGTTATACCTTTCGGCACCATTCCCTCTAGGAATTTGCAATTTTGTTTTAACCAGCGCATCCTTGGAAACTTAGGACCTGCCCCATTCGAATACCTTATTGCTAATGATGTGGTCCATCTATTTACTTTACCAAACCATGAGCGCACAAGTGTTCACAACAAAGAAAACTGGCTTTATAAATTGAGTGAACCTATGGATACCCCTTCGCCTCTTGAGACACCACAGGATTACATGTATTATAAGGACTCTGTATCTGATGCTGAGACCGACCCTAAGACCCCTCCTAATTACCATAACGTCACTGAGCCAGACGCTAATCAGTATGTTGAAAATCTGAATAACATTTTGAAGACCATGGATGAATTCAAGACAGAAATCACAGCTGTAAAGGATGAACTGAAGACCGTGTGCCTTGATATGATCAGTTTAATGGATATCGCTGTGGAACAATTCAGTTATCTGAATCAGGCGTTTGAAAACTTGAAGAAGCAACATGACTGATTCACTACATTATCTTTTATTACTTTTGAGAACTACCTACAGTACTGTTTTATTTTTACTTTTACTTTTTATTTCATTAAGAAATCATCAAACTTCCATTTATTAATGCAATTTGAATTTAATTTAATCCTGTTTCTTATTTCTGTATTTTTACTTATTTATCTAATTCATATCATGAACTGAGTATCGCTACATTGTGCCTGTTTTTCAATTTCACTAAATCAAGCAAACTCCCATTAACAGATTTTGTCACAGCATACAAATTGCTTATGTAACGGTCGTAACAAGGTAGCCATGATCGTCATGCGTCTTACGACCATGATGAGTTTGTGACGACCGTCACGACCTATTAACTAACGGGCTCTGATATAGCAGCGACCCCCTCTCTTCCTCTTCTTTTCTCTTCATTTCTAAACCGCCCCACTACCACTCATAACCCTCCATTAACCCCACTTACCTTCCAACTTCCACACATCTGAAACCTCTATTTTACATCACAATAACCATTTCCATTTCCTTAAACCTCATTCTATCAACAACCCTCTTCATTCCCCAAACCTCTTGCTTTGCATGCATAATGTCTAGACACGTTCGAAAAACACCAGACCTTACATCAGGAAATTTCAAAGACGGAGAGCAAGGAGACCGCCAAAGAGCCAACTACATCATCTTCTACCAACGTTCTGTTCAACCGACACGATAAGTAGATGTTGCATGCCTAGCACAATTGGGCATTCTCGAAGGTGTCAGATGGATGCTTTAGAATGCCGGCCTTTGGCAGCTTTGCACAAACGCCCAACCCACATAAGAAGCCTTAACGCTGGAGTTCTTAAGTTCATTTGCCTACATTACTCTGCCTAGGGAGACACATAAACTCATCGGTGTTTCCACCTTGCGCATGTTCGGTATGGAGTATTCGGTGAACCAAAACTAAATCGCCCAAATGCTCAGTTTCCACTATGGGGAGGATGCCCATTGTTGAGTGCCTCAGGACTCATTTTTCCAAGCCATATTCACCTTGTGGAACGAGTTGACTAGTACAAATTCTGATAGATGGGATAGCCTCAACGCTACCTACATCCACAACCCAGCCATCAGATACTTCCACCGCACACTAGGGAACACCATCTTCGCAAGAGACGGTAACCACAAGATGAACTCTAAAGAGCTCTTCTTCCTTCACTGTGTGTTTGCTCCTGAACTTATAAATGTCGTTCCATTCCTACTAGCTCACATGCAAGCAAATTGTGGTCAAGGCTCAAAGCTTTTTTACTTTGGAGGCATTATCACATTTATTGCGTTGGCCCTGAACCTTAGTGACAGGCTTGCAGATCTACCATCACTGCCTCCTGTCTATCTTGACATTGACTATTGCCGCTTCTCCCACCTCATAAAAGCAAGAGCAGATGACAAATACCATCCAGTGTTCCGAACCCGTATGGTTCGTAGCATCATTATGCCCTGCAGGAGCCGCATTGATCCTCAAAATCGTGCTAATTGGCTATTTGATCTTGTTGCACCCGAAGCTAATGCAACTGCCCCTAATGTTCAAGATAATGCACCTGCAGATGAAATTGAAGAAGAAATGGACCAAGCTGCCTAGGAAGAAAGACAACCTCCTCCCGCCTAAGAAGGTACATCCACCAGATGTCGTCGCTGAACCGACCCCGAGCCCACTAATGAAGAAATATTACAAGGGATTTGGCAACAAAACCAGCGGGCTGCACAACTTGAAGCACGATAACAAGAGCAACATCTTCAGATGATGACGTTATTGCAACAAATCCAGCAAGGGCAAGTAGCTCAAGGCCAAGACTCGACAGTGTAGTCGATGAGATGGGTACCCTCACATCACGAGTGCAAGACCTCCACGACTACATCCATCATACAGGCCTTCCTGATCACGTAGCACAACATGGTCGAGGACGAACCAGAGGCAGAGGACGTGGACTTGAATAGTCCTAGTTTATCATTTAGTTTACTTTCTCATTTTTGTTTCTTTTAGTTTCCCTACCGTATTTATATCGCAACATTAAGGACAATGTCCGATTTAGTGTGGGAGAGGTACGTTATTTCCCTTATTGTATTTCCCTTACTGCATTTTCAATTCAATAAAACGTGCTTTTATATGTACTTTTCTCCATCATACGATTCCCCCACTTTATTCAACTATACAAAACTTTTTTTTCTTTTGATCAATGCATAACTTGACACACCGAGATAAAGGCCAAGTTAGGAAATCTTGAGAATAAATTCTAACAAGACTGACACCGTCCTAACACCTTAGACCTCCTGCTTATGTAAGCTCAGTTTCAATACCCATTATACCGACGCCTTAAGTTTCATCCCAAACATAACCCCCAGTAGTTTATACCAGCAGCCAGCACCGTCTTAAGCACAAACCACGTGGAAAGCCGATGAAAGTAAGTGTTTCATTCCTAATCATGAAGTAATCTCTCTTTTACTATGAAGTAATCTTTCTTCTGCTATTCGGAAAAACAAAAAGAAAAAAAAGAGAAGAAAAAGAAAGAAATCTGTTGTCAGTTGGTTCATAGGTTCCTGGTTATGGACTTGGTAGTGCGAATTACAATTCGATCCCCCACAACTTACAATTAGGATATATAGAGGGTTACCACATTCGTGTACCAGACCCCATACTAAAAAGGATCAAAGTCACTAACCGGCTATTCCACTATGTGCGTGTAAAGGCAAAGGGCTTAACGTGATTGCCCTAGAAAGAAACCGGGTGAAATTTGGTACGAGGAACTTTATGATGAGCTATAATAGAATGATTAGAATTGGATTGTATAGGAGGGAGGCCTATGAGCATGCTTACTGCTTTGTGCCACTACTGTATCCTTAGTGTTTTTATTTGAATCTCTGTTATCCTAACCAAATGCCTTAAAAACGTTTTGAAAACTCAAAAAGGTGTGACATGTGCTTGCATTGGTTTTCTTATCGACTACTTTCTTAAGGACAAGCAAAGATTCAAGTGTAGGGGAGTTTGATAACGCGAAAATGTATCTTATATTTGTCGTTTTTTCCAATGATTGACTATATTATCTCAGTTCGAATTCCGATTATTCCGCAAGCTTGCAAGTGTTTTTCGCAGGTATTTCATTCTCATGCTAAAAATGAGAAATACATGGAAAAGTGTGAAAGAAAGGAACAAAAGAAGAGATAAAGGCCAGAAAACCACAGAAATCAAACTTTGGAGGTGTGACGGTTGTCACAGTCCACCACGACCGTCATGCTCATCATTTAAGTGTCACGATTGTCACAGACCACCACGATCGTCACAGTTCTAAAATCAGTGACAATGTTCAGAACAGAAACGTGACCACAAAGGGGAGAGAATTTAGGCATGATTCAGTATGCCCTCCCTGAGAATTCTCTCCCTCAACTTATTTTCTTCTGATATTTTCTCTTGCAACCAAAGATATAAAAGGACGGGAGTTGGAACTGAAAAGGTGGAGCTTCATATTCACATACTAAATTGCTGCCGAATTTCTGTTGAAGCCATTTTTTGCATTATTATTGTTTTTACTTCCATTTTTCCTTCAGTTTCTAAAGAACTATTATTGCATTCCGAATTTTGTTTCACCATAGTAGAATCCTACCGACATTGTGGACGACTACTCGACTATCCAGTATCAATAATATTTACAGGTTCTTATTAATCCAATACTTATTTTATTATTCAGTATGCATATTATACCGTTTTATTGTTTATTTTTATTTATGTTTGAATTAGTTAACATGTCAAGCTAAATCGATTATATCGATATGTAATCAAATTAGTAGGACGGGATTCGATAATACCCCGGTGTACCTTTCCTTTTTACAAACGATTTTACTGGTTGTAGTTTTTAAATCTAATTTTTTAAATAACCTTTGTCACGAAAGTGAGAAGCCATTTACAACGGTTTTGCCATGAAAGTGGGAAATTTATTAAGGTTCGAGTCGGCACGTGAAAGCGTGGGGTTTGAACTGGATAGTAAAAACTAGGCATTAATTTTAAACACACCGAGAGCGCTTTAAAATTAATCAAAATGTATTTATTTTCAAAAAGTATTTTTAACCCCGAATGGGACAACGAGAACGTACATTCCGCCTTAAATATATTACCCGAGTCAATAACCATCGTGAGGCAAAGGTCTTTAAACGAGTATTTTCTCCTTAAAAGTATTTACAAAAATTAAAAAACATCGGTGACCTGTCGAATCCCCGATAATTAAGGTATTTAATACTGATATTCCTATATCGATATTTCTAAAACTAATAACCTTTATTTCCTGTAGATTTCATAACTTAGCATCTATTTTCTAAAAAACATTTTCCGCCGTAGCTAAACATAGTAACAACCGATAGCACTAGTTTGATTACCAGTCCCTGTGGGATCGATATCTTTATTACTACACGATAGATTATGCGCTTGCAGTTAGTACCGTTAGACACAGAAAGTCGCGATCAATTTATTCCCCTTTGAACCTTGATCATCTTCGAGTGTTCATCCCTAGTGAGGTGAACTACAATTGCTCTAATTCTATCCTAGTTAGGATAGGTAGGTAGAGGATGCAATATCTTTGCGAGAAAACTTATAAATATCCTTAGGTCATTACCTACACCTTATACCCAATCCCAAACCATAGCAAAAATTTTGCAATTTAGCATACAAACATACAAAAGGTTCCTGTAGGGTACTACAAATGTTTAGGATGTGAAATACCTACCCTAAGCATAACCAACCCCCGATCGCCGATCTCTTAGTGTTGTTGTTACATTGCATAAAAGGTCTTTCTTTCTTTAACCTTTCCTTAGGATAAATTAAAGTCTGATTGTGAATTCAATGAATTAAGATTCAAGTTAATCAATAGCTTGGTATCACGATTCTCACCACAACAGAAATGGCGACTTCAATGGGGATGAATGAACTTGAGGGTTTATCCTATTTGTTTGATTGTATGCTATATTTGTAAATATTTGCTTACATGTATATTTGTAAATATATCTGTTTATGTGTTATGAACATTGGGTGCTTTGAGTTGTGAGATAAATCCTAGCCCAAATGTGAGTGACACATGAGATAGGATTGTGATATGATCTATAGTTGACTGTTAGGAGTAGTCTTAGCAAGTTTGACATATGATGTAATCACACTTAGTGGAGACCTCTTTGAGATGATTGATGATGTATGAGTAGTCGTACATTAATTAATTGTTTCAACCTGAGAGTCCGCGAAGCTGAGGACCTTTAGTAACACTTTCAAGCCTTTTTAGGACATAGTGCAGAAACTGTTAGGGAGTAGTCCTGAAACGGTTGTTACGCGATACTACACTTAGACGAGTTTATCTTAAGAATATTATCGACTCACATAAGTAGTTGTGTTGGTTGGCAATATTCGAAGGATTTACTATGACTCTAGGAACTTTGATAGGACCCGTTTGGCAGGTACAAATAACTCATAGTGCAAATCCTTGGGGATGGGTAGACCTTTTTACTCCATGCTTTGACCTTGAGCTTAGGAAGCCTTGTGTGTGCATATGCATTATATTTGTGAATATTTGCTTTTGTGTTATATGTGCATCATCTCATCATAACATTTCATGTTGCAACTGGTTTTGTAAAGTTCAATTGATCTCTTTGTGAAAAATCCTAGATATATCATGGATATTGGAACAAGGAAAACCAAGAAATACCATTTCAAGAAGCCTGATACATCCGAGTTGAGAAAACTAGGGGCTATGGTGTCAGAAGAGTTCGGAAAAAGATATGGGAAGATTTTAAGCCTAGTCAGAACAGGGATGTAAGAAGGGATCCTCAACACTTTGGTTCAGTTCTATGACCCATTGTATCATTGTTTCACTTTTCCCGACTATCAATTGATGCCAACCTTGGAAGATTATGCCTACAAATGGGAGTCCCTGTGAAGGATCAAAAACCATACAGTGGATTGAAAAGCTTACCTTCGCCAAAAGAAATAGCATACGCTCTTCACCTTGAAGTGTCTGAAATTAAAGCTAACCGTGCCACCAAAGGAGGAGTCAAAGGGTTCCATTCAGATTTCTTAGTCAAGAAAGTTGTCTATCTTGCCAAAGAAGGGAGCATGGATGCATTTGAAGCAATATTAGCTCTATTGATCTATGGATTAGTATTGTTTCCAGAAGTTGAGGAATTTGTCAATTTCTCTTCTATTACCATATTTTTAAGTGGAAACCCTGTGCCTACCTTGTTAAGAGATGTTTATCACTCTATTCATCATCGGACGCTTCAAGGAAAAGTAATTATTCTTTGTTGTGCACCTCTACTATACAAATGGTTCGTCAACCATTTGCCAAAGACCGATGCTTTCAAAGAAAATCCCAATGGATGGAGATGGTCTCAAAGGATAATATCCTTAATACAAGCTGATATTCATTGGTACAATCCCGCCTACGACCGAGGAGTTTATTTTGATTGATGTGGAAGCTTCCCAAATTTACCACTCATTGGAGTAAGAGGAGGAATCAACTATAACCCATCCTTGGCCAGACGACAGTTTGGTTTTCCGATGAAAGACAAACCCACGAATATGCTCTTATCATGTTTCTTTTATCTTGATACCGAAGCAGCGGAAAGTATGAGAAACAACACAGTTGATGCTTGGGAGGACATCCAGAAAAAGACAATAGCCGACCTAGGGAAGAGGAACTATGTAGCTCTTGAACCATTCACTCAATGGGTCCATTCCAGAGCAAGAGATTTGAAGATGCCATATCTCCCATAAAAGAACACGCAAATTGTCATCACGTCGTCATCCTCTTCCATCCCCATTGAAAAGATGGAGGAATAACAAGAGTTACTTGCAAGAGCTTAACTTGAGAGGGACACTTGGGAAGGAAAGTATCACGCACTTTCATCTGAAACAACAAAGCTCATCAGTGAAGTACAAGAAAAAGACGAATTGATAAATTGACTCGAACAACGAGTAATCAATGGGGAAGTAACAAAGGAGAATTTATTTTTCTCTAGTACCAAGCCCACTCAAAGCATTCATGAATACTCAAATATCCCTCCAACCTCTGGAGCCTGGAAAGGAATAGTGGATAAATTGGTAATGGAGAACGCAAAACTGAAGAAGTTGCAAAGGCCTCACAGCTGAAGTTCTTAGTTTCTTGATGTAACTTAAGCTTTTTGTACTTAAAAGGTTTTAACTTTTTCCAATAATGAATGAAATGAGGGTTTGGCATGATCCATCTTCTGAGTTTTGTAAAACCAGTTGCATTTTGCATTTGCATTCTGGCATTTTACTAACCATTCAAGGAAATTCAAAAAAATTCTTTTGCAGACATTGATATGGAACAACGAAGCAGGTTTCCATTTCCAAATCCAAGACTGGGTAACCTCAGGATCCTAGAAGGCCTTGTCAGGAACCCCGCTGCTTTTATTGCCAAGTACGAAGATCTTCTTCCGCTACTCAACACTCGAGTCAACAAGGACATGCTGGGAGCACTCGTTGAGTTCTATAATCCAGTATATCACTATTTTATCTTCTCAGACTTCCAGTTACTCCCGACTATAGAAGAGTACTCTGCTTACTTAAGGATTCCCCTGACTTTCAAAGTTCCTTATGGGAAGCCAAGAAGGAAAGACCTTGCTAAGGCGCTACATATCAAGCCAACAGAGCTGCCCGCTGAATTGGTAACTAGGAGTGGTTTCTCCAGTATGGAGGCAAGACCATTCATGGAGATGGATGAATTTCATTACGATAATAGAAACTCGGGTATCTTTGAGGCAATCCTGGCATTCTTAATCTATGGTTTGACATTTTCCCATGTTGTGACAAACTCATCATTGAAGAGGCCATACGGCTCTTCATCATCAAGAATTCTGTGAACACACTGCTGGCAGATACCTATATCGCTATCCATCACCGAAAGATATATGATCCTGGGCTATTCTCATGATGTACGGCTTTGCCCAGCAAGTGGTTTATTTCCCACTTGCCTAGAACCCAGGTTCTTTGGATCCTCCCCAACAAAGAAGCATGGGTTGAAAAATTAATAACCCTCAGGCATTATGACATCAATTGGTATGGTACCAAGTGTCGCTACCGCGAAAATCGGCGCCGGCTGACAGAAGAGTCGCCACCGTGCGTTATTTATCCCAACGGAGGGAAAGGAAACGCTCGAAGTAAACCTCGCAAAAAACGGGAAAGGTATGGTCGTCGCAACCAAAACCTGGATTCGGGAGTCGGTTACGCAAGGGGAAGGTATTAGCACCCCTCACGTTCGTCGTACTCGACGGGATCCACGCTTGCTTGGTTTGTCTAAAGGATGAAAAAACAATCTATCTACGGATGCTAAATCTAAACGGAGGGGAATTGACTCGATAGAGCGTCGCACTCTATGCCTACGTATTCTCAAGAGAGAAAGTCAGAGTCAACGTAGTTCGGGAAACTACAAGGAATTGGCTCGCCAAGACTTCGCGTCTTGTGCCTACGTACTCCCACACAACATGGAAGATCAGAGCTTTCGTAGTTCAGGCTAACTACGGCTAAGCAGGGTGTTCTCACACAGGAGTGAGATATTCAGCTGGTTTTAAAGGTACGGGAACCTATGGAAATTAAAGCTACGGTCTGGTCTCAAATGCACTCGGGCAAGAGAAAAGGATAACATCAGTCGTTAGCGGGAAAGTCTCGATCGCACAGCAGCGAGAGAACAGAAGGTTAGTTGCTAGTGTGCTCGCTAGGATACGCATCCTATGCCTACATATTCTCGTTTAATACGAGAAATCAGAGCAGCTGTAGTTCGGCTACTTCGGGACCACAACTCAAATCTCGTTTTATTAATATTCTGAAAATGGGTTACAATGATTGAATACGGGAAATAAACTCCTAGAAAATACTATCCTATCCATCTATAATGGAAAATCAAGTGAAAAATAGTCCCCTAACAAATGGACTTCTAAAACTACCTCTAAAAAGGTAAAATAAACTCTATGAAAAATTGTATCCTAAAAGAAAAATGTTAAATCTACAAACTAATATTTTTATACTATTTTTTACTATTTTTTCTTCTATTCTTTTCATATTTCTTTTTCAAATCTTTTTTCAATATTCTTTTTCTCACATCCTTTTCAATATTCTTTTCTATATTTCTTTTCAATATTTTCTTTATGCTTTTTCCTCAATATTCTTTTCAATATTCTTTTCTATATTTCTTTTCAATATTTTCTTTATGCTTTTTCCTCAATATTCTTTTCTCATATATTTTTTTATCTAAACTAATAAGAATATTACAAAAGAAAAAATGATAAAAGAAAATACAAAAGGGAGGGGGGTACAGTCTGTTACAGGGGGTTACACTCAGTAAAAAAAACCAGACAGAATTGGGCCCAGCCCAACAAAAAACATAAGAAAGAAAAAAAACGGGGAGGGGGCGCAGTAAGTGAAACGGGGGGTGGCAGTCAGCAAAAACCGTTGGGCTTCGCCCAGGATCCATCAAAAGGGAAAAAAACGGAGGTGCAGCGAAGGAAATTGAGGGGTGTATGTGGAAAAAAAAACCGTTGGGCCTCGGAGCCCAATACCAACCCGACGTATCCACTTCCATTCTAACTTCAGAACCCTAAACTCCTCTATCACTGTTCATAGAATCAAACGGCGCCCTCAATCTTTCTCTGAACTCTCTCTCTCACCTTCAATCGCCTTCAACCTTACTCTCAATCTCCGTCTCAACCTTCGCTCTCCTCTCCGTTTCAACCTTCTGGATCATGAAGACTTGAAAGTTTGCTGAGGATCCACGCATGTATATGAGGTTTGAAGATCTTGTTGAAGATCGGTGAATCTCTGGAGGAGTCATGAAGGTTCTTGAGGGAAGATCTGACGAACACGACGAAGACCTAGGCACCAGATGACGGAGGATGAAGATTCTTGAGAGAAGTTGTTGTTGAAGACGTGAATGGATCTTGGAAGATTCTGGAAGTTTTCTTGAAGACGGTTGAACATTATGACGTGAAGATTCTTGGAGTTTCTGGTGATGATGAAGTTCTTGGAGAACTTCTTTGTAATTTGTTGAAGAACCTGGGAAACCGAAAGTGTTCTTGATGGATATTGTTGAAGACCTCGTAGTTTTCTGCACGAGGCTCTGATGGAGATCTTGCAATCCGTTGATGAACGCACGGAGATCTTGAGGGAAGTCGTTAAAGATGACGAATGCTATTGAATCTGGAGGATCTTTGGAGGTGGACGGTTGAAGGAGATCTGGAGATCGGAGAAGGTTTATGGAGATTGTAGATCTAGGAAGTTGATGGTGTGTTCGTGGTGTGAATCCGATGATGGTGAAATCTGGAGTGATGATGATGATTGTGGAATCTGGTGGAAGATTGGAGGTTGATGTTGATGAGGATTATTGACGATGTTCGGAGTTTTCTGGAACTGATATGAACATGACGAATCTAGTGCCGGATTCTGGAAAGTTAGGATGAGTGTTGATGAAATCTGGAAACCATTGATGAACATTGATGGTGTTTGGATGCAGATTGGTGGAAAGAGATGAAGATTAGAGAGAATTCTGGAAAAAAAAATCTCCGGCGAAGGTGGTTACGGCGGAGGGAGTTGGTTAGGGGTGGCCGGAAGTTAGTTGGTGGTGGCCGGCGAGGGTTGGTTGCGGTGGTTGCATGGCTGCCGGCCATGCAACCGGTGAGGCTCAGGTGATGACAAGTGGCAGTGAGGGAGCGTGCATGTGCAACACGTGGAGGGGAGAGGAGAAAGTGGGAAATGAAGTGTCTGAATTCTGGGTGAATTGCAAAAATGATGTGTCCTCCCCAATGGTACACATGTGGTAAGCTTAAATATGGACATGCGGCTGGACAAAAACTGAGCTGGGCCTCCACAATGAAACTGGCCCAACGAATTGCACTAGACTGAAATAAATAATCAAACTCAATTAAATGGATTAACTGCTGGATTAATTGAAAAAAGGGATTAGCGGACTAATTGGATGCAACTAAAACAGAAATTAAAATCAATTAAGAAACTACTAACTGAAATCTATCTTAATCATCCTAATTAAAACTAAACGCTTAATTCTAACTAAACAATACTAATTAAATCTAAACACCTAGGGATTAATATTCTAATAATAGAAAATCTGTTAAAACTATTTAAAAGAAATCTATAAATTTCTATTTAAAATCTATTAAAAGAAATCTAAAAATCTACATATTCTAAAATGATATTAAAACTATTAAAAGTATTACAAAAATCTATTTAAATTCTAGAAAATCTATAAAGCCTATTTAAAATCTACAAAAGGCTATTAAATCCTAAAAAATGCAAACAAAGGCAAATAACCAACATAAAAGAGAGCGCGAGACCAGATCGAAGCAAACAGTAAACCCGGACACCAAGAATCTCAAAAATCACTGCGTAAGCCGAAAACACCCAGGAAGCGCGTGACTTCTCAAAATAACCTCCGATTATCCGAACCGGTCTAAAACACCTGAAATGCGACAGCAAGGCTGTAATCCCGATAAGATCACTATGATTGAGAAAATGCACTATATGCAGTATGTAAATGCGAATGCGAAATGCGTCGAAACATCGAGCCAGATGCGGGACCCGGTTGGTCAAATTTTAGGGTGCAACAGCTGCCCCTATTCAAGCGTCTTGGACCTGAATGGTTGAAGAGCGCTCAGCCTTCAAACATTCAAAGGTAGATGACGGTTGAATACCAATGAAACCCTGAAATTTGCCAACCGTGGGAATATACTGCAAAACTGCTTGAGGAATAGCATCCAATGAACTGAAATTTGGTTGTCACGGCAACAACTGGTCAATTATCTGATAAAAATTTCTCTCCTTTTCAACATCAATCACCTGTGTGACACCACAAGTATTGAAATAATGCTTCAGACAGCAAACACCTTGATTCCCATCTCACTTATGGGATCAAATCCTGTCATCTCGCAGTTCACGGCGAACTTGAGGACAATTCTCCTGAGGAACTTCTGAATCGACTGCTCGGCACCCATTCTGTCAATAGGAGGCAGCTTCAGAAATCTGATATATGTCGATCTTTCTTTTTAGTGCCGACGTAATAACCAAATGTGAAGAATCACTCCGCTGGGGGAGAAGAGAAGCTTAACCAAACAACTCTGCAAGGGAACATACTCGAAAGCCATGAGGTAACCAACCTGGTCCATGTTTCGAAATGCGTATGTCTGAGAATGATGCAATGTCCCATACGGCATGGAAATGCTATGCGTTCTGTTTGAAAATGCGAGGCCCAGACGGCATGGAAATGCTATATGTTTGTATAAATGCTATGACGATATATGCAAATGTAAATGCAGGCTCGAGCTGCTAGAGAACACCAGGTATGCAACCACTTGGCAAAATAGATGCCGAAGGCAACGTCAACTCCACTGAAGGTAACCTGATATCACAGAATCATCTCAGCAAAATAAATGCTGGAAAAGGGGAAGGACGGCCTTGCACGGGGATACTCTTTCCAAACCACTGACGACCTGTACTCTGTGGGGATTGACCAAATCGGGGTTGATTGTGAACGGCTCACTGCTGGAGACTGCCCCTTCTGTCAAGGATATCACTCTTAATCGGCTGAGGACACTCCTGATCCTACTCTGATGCGGGATCTCAATTCTTCCGATAATACACAACTTTCATCTGCTGAAGAGTAGCAATTCTGATTTAACAACATCCACAAGGAATTCAAACATTAATCAGAGCACTGGTATCCGTCGAGCTTCGTATCGGGGAACATGACAACATGCGAGTCATTGGGAATTACTGTGTCAGATACCTTTTAGGTTTTTGTTTTTCTGGTTTAGTATGAACATGGACTATGTACACAGTGGAAGATATGGAAAATACTAGACGAGAACTAGCATTCAGAGGTAGACTACCAGGCGAGAACTGATAGCAAAATAGATTAGGAAAACTGAACGAAAATTGATTTTTGTGTTTTGAACGTCAGACGGGGCTGACTGGATAACAGACTGAGGCATAGACAACCAGACGAGAACTGGTTGAAAGCTGACGCACACCAGACGAGAACTGGTATAACACATAGGTTAAAACACACGATGACCAGACGAGAACTGATTACGCGATGACATGTACCAGACGAGAACTGATACAACACTTGAAGAAACGGTGACCAGACGAGAACTGGTTACAATAAACTGCACCAGACGGGAACTGATGCTTACAATAAACTACACCAGACGGGAACTGATGCTTACAATAAACTACACCAGACGGGAACTGATGCTTACAATAAACTACACCAGACAGGAACTGATGTTTACGGAAGGGTGGGCCAGACGAGAACTGGTTACCGGTTTGCCAGGCGAGAACTGGGCTTTGGAAACGACTGGTTACTGACACGTAACAGGTTTAAACTGTAGGATAACGATCCAACGACAGCAAGGCCTTTTTCGGAATGTTAAGGTTTTTGATAAGGGTAATGACACGATTCCACAATACTCAACTCCGGCTGGGGATAAACAGACGGGCTTGAATAACTTGCCCCAGTGCACTCAACTTGCCCCTATCTAACTCCTGGGAATACTTGCTCTGAACAGCTTGCCACGAGACAACCTCGAGATTATTTGCCCCGGTATCTGTACACAAAAAGACTCAACCTCAGTTAACCAACTTTCCACCTGATTGGTTTTAACATTTCTGCAGTGACTTGCCCCTGAATGAGCGTTCTAGCGACTTAACCTGATCTGATCATACGCTGGAAGTATCTGCTTTCAAATCACAACGTTCTGGATGATTGCCCCTGATTGGGTCTCGAGAAGACTCACTTCTGATCAATTGCTTCTCAAGCATACTGCCCCTGATCAACTGAAGCTTCGGGACTTGTCCTCAGACTGATTGATTCCGAACTCACTGGAAGTCAATGCCCCGGATTTACAGGGCTTCACAACATACACCATCCTGGTTCAGACTGCTGAATTACTCAGTCCTGCTTGACGATTCCCTGTTGGAATTTCTTTCATGTCAACTACTAACCTGCAATTAAAACTGTCTATTCACGAATGGTAATCTTAATGCAGTGTTTATGCAGATTTTTGAAAAAATTTGTGCTGTCACTCATTTACGTGTCATGATTGAGTGACGAATGAACCAAAGTTCAAACGTAGTGCTTACGTGGTCAGTGAAAAACACAAGGATGTGACTAGCAAGTCACGAAGGAGTCAGGTTACTCAACCTTATCGTAATGAGCTTTTAGAATAAACCCTACCTCAATTAGGTCTTTTAAGGGTTGTATCGTGGTCGGGTTCACGGTTCGTGAAACAAAGGATATTTGGCTCAAATTTTGATTTGTACCCACCCCTTCTACGTGATGATCTCCGATCCTAAGGTTCAGTTAACCTGGCACAAGCGCTCGCCTCTTCGAGAGGTATGTTGAATGGTAAGAACCACAATTAAGGAACTCACAGGGCTTTTCCGGAGTGATAGTTACTCCTTTTCGTTTTCGGTGTCTGTGTACACGACTTTGTGACTTCACTGGGGATTTTTCTATTGATATCCTTTCTTTTTCATTCTTTCGATTCCCTAATTTTTGCCTGGACTGACTCCTTTTGAGTTCTTTTCGTTTTCTTCGAAGTCCAGCGGGATGCCCTGATTTTTGCCTAAGTATTAGCTTTCCAGCTTTTTCTTTCTTTTTACTTAGCGGGCTTTCTTTTTCTTTCTTTTGGAACAAAGTCGTGTGACACTGGTTGTCTTGATTGCTCCGAAAGGATTATAACTGTCTCACTCCTGATTGGTGAGGTTTAAACCACTGTGGTTGACGAGGTACGACCTCTTGAGAGGCATAAACTGTAATTAGTCCTCGAAAGACAACACTCCTCTGTAAGACTTGAATGCTCGGTCAAGCTAACTGACAACTACCCTGCCCCGGGTTAAAATGTGAGGGTTTAAAAGTCCGAAAAAACTTCTACTTCCTGGCTCGAAGTGGTTAACAAGGGACTAACTCCTTATATCTCCAGTGTTTGGGGGATTTGAAACAATGCCTTGTACGTCATCGGCAAGGTTTTATCTGAAAGCATACGATCATCGGTTATGAGTTTAGTTTCGTCATCCTCCCTCCAATCTTTGCTAATCACAGTGACAAAGTGGAATGGATACAATGCAAGTGTCAGTGCAATACAATAAATGAGCGACAGCGACATGATTAATTCAGAAAAATGCATAGTCACACTATTAATATCACCATTCGAAACATACAATGTTTAAAAGCAGGTAGTAACTAACAGAAAAGAAACTACAAATGCAAATGATATAAAGTCTGAGGACTGCCAATGCTGAGGGCGCCTGCCTGTCTGGACCACTGGCTTTTGCTGGGGAATACCTTCCGAGTCTACGAGCTTAGACAGCTGAGAAGTTAGTATGAACAAACAGAAATCCTTCTCGAAAGGAAATGCAATCCTGGTCGATCAACTGCTGTACCTTCGCCTGAAACGCTTTACAATCTTCAGTTGCATGTCCTGGGGATCCGCCATGGTAACCACACTGAACTTGGGGATTGTACCCAGGAGGGTAAGGTTCTGGCACAGGCTTGAGAGCTTTCGGCTCCACCAAAGCGTTCTAAACCAACTGTGGCAAAAGTTGACTGTACGGCACAGGAACTGGATGAGAAGGAGCATTCCTTCGTTCCAAATTGCTACGAGGTTTGTTCTGATTCTGACGCTGAGTCTGATAACCTTGGCCACGAGTTCGCTGATTTGCAAGGGAAGCGACATAAGACTCCTGATGTGGTGCCCCAGGCACAGTGGTTTGTCCAGCATAACAAGGCACAGGAGATACTGATCTCTGATGGATAAGAGCTCTGGCCAGCTGGAGAAATGTTATGCAATATGATGCAACACGCTATGCAAAATGCAATATGCAACAAACACGGGATCACAGCTCCCACAGCACGCTCTGAATACTGCTGTACTGCTGACGGAGATAATCACTCTGAAGCGAAAACCAAAAAACCGGGTCGTCTGGAGGTTAAGTTTCCTGCAAAAACCCTCCCACTCACAGGTATGGACCTAACCTGACAAGGTACAGCATCCTATGCGGTCATCAGCGTCACAGACTTTCATAAGCGACGATACGACTCCCAGAAGGAGTGGCACCATCATCTCATGAAGAGGCCTCACTTAGCTAACTTCCAATTGATCGGTCCCCAGAGTCGACAATCCTCACGTCTGGACTCCTCTCAGATCCTCAGGACCGGAAAGAAGCACCTCGGAGAGAATCTCGTCTGAGCGCGGATTTCGTAGGGAACTTGTGTCTGCTCAACAAACAGGTTCGTCTACTAATCTCCGCAACTATGTCTAAAATGCATACTCAAGCCCAGGTCCGGCTTATCATTCATAGTATCACCCTCTCCAGCACAACAGCAACAGATAACAATAGTGCGAGAAACGTAAAATACAGTGATATATAACATACAACGCACAGATAAAAACACCCAAAGACAAGCAAACAAGCGCTAGGATTGACTCTCTTAGGGGACGTTGGATCCCACATGCATGGGGAACTATCTCTTCTTCCGCAGCAGAGTCGCCAGCTGTCGCTACCGCGAAAATCGGCGTCGGCTGACAGAAGAGTCGCCACCGTGCGTTATTTATCCCAACGGAGGGAAAGGAAACGCTCGAAGTAAACCTAGCAAAAAACGGGAAAGGTATGGTCGTCGCAACCAAAACCTGGATTCGGGAGTCGGTTACGCAAGGGGAAGGTATTAGCACCCCTCACGTTCGTCGTACTCGACGGGATCCACGCTTGCTTGGTTTGTCTAAAGGATGCAAAAACAATCTATCTACGGCTGCTAAATCTAAACGGAGGGGAATTGACTCGATAGAGCGTCGCACTCTATGCCTACGTATTCTCAAGAGAGAAAGTCAGAGTCAACGTAGTTCGGGAAACTACAGGGAATTGGCTCGCCAAGACTTCGCGTCTTGTGCCTACGTACTTCCACACAGCATGGAGGATTAGAGCTTTCATAGTTCAGGCTAACTACGGCTAAGCAGGGTGTTCTCACACAGGAGTGAGATATTCAGCTGGTTTTAAAGGTACGGGAACCTATGGAAATTAAAGCTACGGTCTGGTCTCAAATGCACTCGGGCAAGAGAAAAGGATAACATCAGTCGTTAGCGGGAAAGTCTCGATCACACAGCAGCGAGAGAACAGAAGGTTAGTTGCTAGTGTGCTTGCTAGGATATCGCATCCTATGCCTACATATTCTCGTTTAATACGAGAAATCAGAGCAGCTGTAGTTCGGCTACTTCGGGACCACAGCTCAAATCTCGTTTTATTAATATTCTGAAAATGGGTTACAATGATTGAATACGGGAAATAAACTCCTAGAAAATACTATCCTATCCATCTATAATGGAAAATCAAGTGAAAAATAGTCCCCTAACAAATGGACTTCTAAAACTACCTCTAAAAAGGTAAAATAAACTCTATGAAAAATTGTATCCTAAAAGAAAAATGTTAAATCTACAAACTAATATTTTTATACTCTTTTTTACTATTTTTTCTTCTATTCTTTTCATATTTCTTTTTCAAATCTTTTTTCAATATTCTTTTTCTCAAATCCTTTTCAATATTCTTTTCTATATTTCTTTTCAATATTTTCTTTATGCTTTTTCCTCAATATTCTTTTCAATATTCTTTTCTATATTTCTTTTCAATATTTTCTTTATGCTTTTTCCTCAATATTCTTTTCTCATATATTTTTTTATCTAAACTAATAAGAATATTACAAAAGAAAAAATGATAAAAGAAAATACAAAAGGGAGGGGGGTACAGTCTGTTACAGGGGGTTACACTCAGTAAAAAAAACCAGACAGAATTGGGCCCAGCCCAACAAAAAACATAAGGAAAAAAAAACGGGGAGGGGGCGCAGTAAGTGAAACGGGGGGTGGCAGTCAGCAAAAACCGTTGGGCTTGGCCCAGGATCCATCAAAAGGGAAGAAACGGAGGTGCAGCGAAGGAAATTGAGGGGTGTATGTGGGAAAAAAAACCGTTGGGCCTCGGAGCCCAATACCAACCCGACGTATCCACTTCCATTCTAACTTCAGAACCCTAAACTCCTCTATCACTGTTCACAGAATCAAACGGCGCCCTCAATCTTTCTCTGAACTCTCTCTCTCACCTTCAATCGCCTTCAACCTTACTCTCAATCTCCGTCTCAACCTTCGCTCTCCTCTCCGTTTCAACCTTCTGGATCATGAAGACTTGAAAGTTTGCTGAGGATCCACGCATGTATATGAGGTTTGAAGATCTTGTTGAAGATCGGTGAATCTCTGGAGGAGTCATGAAGGTTCTTGAGGGAAGATCTGACGAACACGACGAAGACCTAGGCACCAGATGACGGAGGATGAAGATTCTTGAGAGAAGTTGTTGTTGAAGACGTGAATGGATCTTGGAAGATTCTGGAAGTTTTCTTGAAGACGGTTGAACATTATGACGTGAAGATTCTTGGAGTTTCTGGTGATGATGAAGTTCTTGGAGAACTTCTTTGTAATTTGTTGAAGAACCTGGGAAACCGAAAGTGTTCTTGATGGATATTGTTGAAGACCTCGTAGTTTTCTGCACGAGGCTCTGATGGAGATCTTGCAATCCGTTGATGAACGCACGGAGATCTTGAGGGAAGTCGTTAAAGATGACGAATGCTATTGAATCTGGAGGATCTTTGGAGGTGGACGGTTGAAGGAGATCTGGAGATCGGAGAAGGTTTATGGAGATTGTAGATCTAGGAAGTTGATGGTGTGTTCGTGGTGTGAATCCGGTGATGGTGAAATATGGAGTGATGATGATGATTGTGGAATCTGGTGGAAGATTGGAGGTTGATGTTGATGAGGATTATTGACGATGTTCGGAGTTTTCTGGAACTGATATGAACATGACGAATCTAGTGCCGGATTCTGGAAAGTTAGGATGAGTGTTGATGAAATCTGGAAACCATTGATGAACATTGATGGTGTTTGGATGCAGATTGGTGGAAAGAGATGAAGATTAGAGAGAATTCTGGAAAAAAAAATCTCCGGCGAAGGTGGTTACGGCGGAGGGAGTTGGTTAGGGGTGGCCGGAAGTTAGTTGGTGGTGGCCGGCGAGGGTTGGTTGCGGTGGTTGCATGGCCGCCGGCCATGCAACCGGTGAGGCTCAGGTGATGACAAGTGGCAGTGAGGGAGCGTGCATGTGCAACACGTGGAGGGGAGAGGAGAAAGTGGGAAATGAAGTGTCTGAATTCTGGGTGAATTGCAAAAATGATGTGTCCTCCCCAATGGTACACATGTGGCAAGCTTAAATATGGACATGCGGCTGGACAAAAACTGAGTTGGGCCTCCACAATGAAACTGGCCCAACGAATTGCACTAGACTGAAATAAATGACTAATCAAACTCAATCAAATGGATTAACTGCTGGATTATTTGAAAAAAGGGATTAGCGGACTAATTGGATGCAACTAAAACAAAAATTAAAATCAATTAAGAAACTACTAACTAAAATTTATCTTAATCATCCTAATTAAAACTAAACGCTTAATTCTAACTAAACAATACTAATTAAATCTAAACACCTAGGGATTAATATTCTAATAATAGAAAATCTGTTAAAACTATTTAAAAGAAATCTATAAATTTCTATTTAAAATCTATTAAAAGAAATCTAAAAATCTACATATTCTAAAATGATATTAAAACTATTAAAAGTATTAAAAAAATCTATTTAAATTCTAGAAAATCTATAAAGCCTATTTAAAATCTACAAAAGGCTATTAAATCCTAAAAAATGCAAACAAAGGCAAATAACCAACATAAAAGAGAGCGCGGACCAGATCGAAGCAAACAGTAAACCCGGACACTAAGAATCTCAAAAATCACTGCGTAAGCCAAAAACACCCAGGAAGCGCGTGACTTCTCAAAATAACCTCCGATTATCCGAACCGGTCTAAAACACCTGAAATGCGACAGCAGGGCTGTAATCCCGATAAGATCACTATGATTGAGAAAATGCACTATATGCAGTATGTAAATGCGAATGCGAAATGCGTCGAAACATCGAGCCAGATGCGGGACCCGGTTGGTCAAATTTTAGGGTGCAACACCAAGATCAGTGGTGTTGCTATGATCCAAAGCTGCGGAGATTTATCGAACATACCCTTCATTGTTACTAGAGGAGTTATTAGCTACAGCCCAATCCTTGCTCGCCACCAGCATGTATATTCAACAGGGCCAGAGCCAGAACCAGAACTACTAAGAGCCTGTTTTTGTGAAAAAGGCAGCGATGAAGAATTTGAAACCCAAGCTCGTTTTGCTTGGTTTCGTCCTCACATGCAAGGGATGACTCCAGAGGAAAATGTGAGTTGTTTAACCACAAGAGCCTATCTACTTTGGTCAAAAGAGATAGCTTTAAGGATGCCATAAGTACAACACTCGAGCGCGCGCTCAAAGAAAGATGGCTGACCACGACTAGAGAATCGACCAGATCGACAATGATATTGAAGGGATCAAAGACAACATCAGCCAGATCATGGAAGTTCTCCAAGGAATCAAAGCAAAGATTGATTCACAGACTACTGTGGTCTCTGAAATCACTACATCATCGGTAAATCCTCCTACAATTCCACCTTCAACAACTGAGTTTCCGTTTGGCATATCCAGGGATTTTCTGCCTCCGCTCAGCAATCCTCAACCATTCAACTTTCAACCACAAGTTGTCCCATTAACAACAGGTCCTCTTTTCACTCAAGCAGGAGGTCTGACACATGCTCAACCTGTCTTCAACAACTATCACCCTATATTTGATATACCCGATGGTTCCAAAATTGAAGATGAAAAACACAAGAAGTTGATAGTAGAGATAGACATCATGGTCAAGAGGATGAGGGCCATTGAGGGAAGCAACGTCTTTGGATCAGATGCCAAAGACATGTGTTTAGTGTCAGGTTTGGTGTTTCCACCAAAACTCAAGATGCCAGTGTTCGACAAGTACGAGGGATCTACATGTCCGAAAGTTCATTTGATTATGTATTGTAGATGAATGGCTCGCACATCGAAAATCATAAGCTGTTGATACACTATTTTTAGGATAGCCTCAAGGGAGCATCTGCCAAGTGGTATCTGAGTTTAGACCAAACAAAGATACATTGTTTTCAGGATCTGTCTGATGCATTTATCCAACAGTATAAGTATAACATGGATCTGGCCCCAGATCGCCGTTAACTTCTTAGCATGACGCAAAAGAATATTGAATCCTTCAAGGAGTATGCATAAAGGTGGCGTGGGACAGCTGCTCAAGTTGAGCCCCCTCTGACTGAAAAAGAAATAGCCGACTGGTTCATAGATATAGTCAGACCAGAGTTTTATGAGAGACTAATCAGCAGCTTTATAAAAAATTTCTCTGACATTGTGGCCGTGGGGATAAAGTTTGAGGCAGGGTTGAAGAGTGGCAAAGTATCAAATTTAACTACTAGCTCCAGCACCGGTGCAACCAAAAAACCCACCAGCAGCTTTCATATAAAGAAAGAAGGTGAAGTAAGCGTTGTGACACATGAAAAAAGAGCACAAAATCAAAGAAATCAGCGACAGCGGTATCAACAATCACTGTATGTAGCAGCGGTGACACCGGTCTTCCAACATCAACAGGTTCAGCAAAGTCCCCAGCAAGGGGCACCCAATCAGTATCAATAATATAATTGGCAACCGTATAATAATCAACAAACACAACAACCTCAAGCTCAGGCTCCTAGATCAAACTAACAAAGTGGGAAGCCAATGATACAACCCATACCTATGAGTTATACTAAATTGTTTCCTATGCTGGTAGAAAGAGGGCTCGTCAAGACAAGGAAACTAGGTGCTCCGCCTAATCCTTTACCCCATTACTACAACCCAAACGTGCATTGTCATTTGCACTTTAGCATATTGCCCGAGAATTAATAGAGAAGAAGATATTGTCGTTCAAGGACAATCACCCAAACGTGAAAAACAATCCTCTACCAAATCATGGCGGAGTAAATGCCATAACCGAAGAAAGGGAAGAGACTGAAATGAAAACAGTCACAATAGTTTCTGAAGTAAAGGTACCATGGGTAGAATTACATAAAAGGCTTGCTCGAGCATGGGTACTCAAAAGTTCTCATGAAGACTGCGAAGGATGTAGACTGAATCCACAAGGTTGTAACCTTGTGCAAGAGGATGTTTGATCGTTAATCTATCAGGGAATGTTGCAGATCAGTAGCAGAAAAAAGAAAGAAGATGTGGCAGTAATTGAGCCAATATTCAACATACCTAGAGAATCCAACAAAAGGGCAATTTTCAGAAATAACAACAACAACGCAACCAGGCACAAAACTGTCAGGCCAGTATTTCGCAATGATCCTGCGCCTAAGTTTGGAAAGGACCAACCCAGGTTCGATCTGAGGAGAGGACCCGATCCTCATCCTAGAGCTATAACTCCAAAGTATGATTACTCTTGGTATGACATGAACGCTGGGAGGAAACAAGAGGATGTCATCAACATTGTTAGGGCAAGCAGAATGACTCGGAGTGGTCGAGTATATCAGCCCCGAGTGAATCTTATAGTTTCTCAATCAACAACCACTGTTCCTAAAGTTGCTATCGCTGTTACTAAAAAAGTTGCTCAAAAAGAAGTGATTTCTAAATAACCCACCGGCAAAGGGAAAGAGGTCCTCAAAGACGACGAGGAAGAATGCTTGAAAATAATCTGTAGAAGTGATTACCGAGTGGTGGATCAACTTAACCAAATGCCATCTAAAATTTCCATCATGTCACTGTTGCTAAGCTCCCTTGCGCATCGTCAGGCCTTGATGAACATATCGACGTAAGCTCACGTAAAAAAAGATATTACCGTGGGATAATTTGACTCAATAATTGCAAATATCACAGCATCCAACACCTTGAGCTTTGATGATAGTGATCTAACAGCTGAGAAACGCAAGCACAACCGTGCCTTGCATGTATCCATCAAGTGTGAAGTGGACACACTCGCCAGAGTGCTTGTTGATACAAGATCCGCGCTCAACATGATGCCCAAGAGGACTTTAGCCAAGTTGGCCTACCAAGGAGCAGAAATGAGGCCTACCTCTCTAGTCGTAAAAGCTTTTGATGGCTCAAGAAGAACTATGATAGGGGAAGTCGATTTGCCAATCATGGTAGGCCCTCAGATCTTCGAAATCACCTTTCAGGTGATGGATATTAATCTGGCTTACACTTGTTTACTAGGAAGACCATGGATACACACAGCAGGCGCTGTCACATCCACTCTACACCAAAAAATGAAGTTCTTCGTTAATGACCAGTTGGTCATAGTGCATGGAGAAGAGGATCTGATGGTGAGCAACTTGTCCTCCTTTAGATATATAGAAGCTGATGAAGATGCGCTTGAAACCGCTTTCCAAGCCTTGGAAATTGCCCATGTTGTGTTGGTTGATGAGTCGGCAATAACCTGTGGTCCATCTTTTGCTTCCGTTCAAAGTATAAAGGCTGCAATGAAGACAGGACTCCCATTGGGATGGGGGAGGTCATAGAAGTCACTGCTCGTGCAAAAAACGAAATACAAGGGTTGCGTTACAGACCAACTCTAGAAGATGCACCTGAAGAAAGCGTCATGAAGAAGAAGACTTTGAAAGAGATATTCGTGAGCGGCGGAGTGCAAGTGAATGCCATCATAGCTGAGGACGAAGAAAGCGACCTTGACAGTCTGGTGATCCGAGGCGGAGCAACTTTTTGCAACTGCGAAACTATGGAAATCCTTGTCTTTTTACCTTTAGAGTAATACATTTGCTTGTTAGCTTTGTTTTCTTTAAATTTCTGGTCTTGCCCAAGGCCAGCAAATCGTTTTGTATGGGCCACTTTGCAATTTGAAAATATCTATGAATGAAAATGTGCTTTTGTTAAAACTCTTGTTTTGTTTTCTTCTTATCGTTTTCACTCTTTTTGTTAAAAGAAAAAATGGCAACTTCTTCTGAAAACTTAAAATCAACCCATCATCTGCATGTTTGCGTGTGTGTGTCTGATCATTCTCAAACCTGTAAAAACCATGCAGAAAACTTCCACCACCCATAGAATCCATTGGTCATTCGGTTCCTTCTGGTAGTGGTCCATTTGTCTTTCAAGCTGAAAAAGAGAGTGATGAAGATTCTGAGGTCCCTGAAGAATTGATGAGGATGACTGAGTACGAGGATGCCTATCTCCAGCCTTACAAAGAACATATTGACGTCATCAACTTGGGCTCTGAGGAAGAAAAGAGAGAAGTCAAAATTGGAGCATCGTTAGGGTCAGAAGTCAAGAGCAGCCTGATAGCACTCCTCAAAGATTACGACGATGTATTCGCTAGGTCCTATCAAGACATGCCAGGGTTGGACACCAACATTGTTATGCACAAGCTCACTTTGAAACCAGAGTGTCCTCCGGTCAAGCAGAAGCTTCGAAGATCTAGACCCGACATGGCTCTTAAAATCAAAGACGAAGTCAAAAAGAAAATTGATTCAGGATTTTTAGCAGTATCAAAATACCCAGAATGGGTGGCCAACATTGTGCCTGTCCCTAAGAAAGATGGAAAAGTCAGAATGTGTGTAGACTACATAGATCTGAACAAAGCTAGTCCGAAGGATGACTTCCCTCTCCCACATATTGACACTTTGGTGGATAACACGACCAATTTTGCAGTCTTTTCATTCATGGATGGATGCTCCGGCTACAACCAGATAAAGATGGATCCGGCCGACATGGAAAAAACAACCTTCATTACACCCTGGGGCACGTATTATTATAAGGTCATGCCTTTCGGGTTGAAAAATGCAGGAGCAACGTATCAACGAGCTATGGTCGCACTCTTCCATGATATGATGCATCAGGAGATTGAAGTGTATGTAGATGATATGATCGCAAAATCTTGAAATGAAGAAGACCACTTGGATCATTTGTTGAAGTTATTCGAGAGACTCCGGAAGTATCAGTTAAGGCTAAATCCATCCAAATGCACGTTCGGAGTTTGTTCTGGAAAACTACTCGGATTCATTGTTAGTGAACGAGAAATTGAAGTAGATCCTGACAAAGTTATAGCAATTCAAGAAATGCCCGCTCCTCAAACAGAAAAATGGGTCAGAGGCTTCCTAGGACGGCTAAATTACATCTCCAGGTCCATTTCTAACCTGACGCCTACCTGCACACCAATCTTTAAGTTGTTACGAAAATATCAAACGATGGTATGGAATGAGAAATGCCAGTCAGCGTTTAAGAAGATCAAGAAGTATCTTCAAGAGCCTCCAGTGTTAATTCCTCTAGTGCCAGGAAAGTCGCTATTCATGTACATGATAGTATTGGAAGATTCAATGGGTTGTGTCCTAGGCCAAATTGATGAGTTAGGAAAGAAAGAGCATGCAATTTACTATCTGAGCAAGAAGTTCACAGATTGCGAGAGTCATTACTCACCTCTAGAGAAAGTCTGATGCGCTCTAACCTGGGCAGCCAAAAGACTGAGACAGTATATGATTTGCCATACTACTCTATTAATCTCCAAGATGGACCCAATAAAATACATCTTTGAAAAGCCGGCTAAGACTGGAAGATTAGCCAGGTGGCACATGCTCTTGTCAGAGTATGATATTCAGTATGTCGCTCAAAAATCTGTTAAAAGCAGTGTCTTGTCAGAACACCTTGCTGAGCATCTGGTGGATGATTATCAACCACTCAAGTTTGAGTTTCTCGTTGAAGATGTAATGTACATTCAATGTTTGAAGCCAGAACCCAGTCCTGAAGAAGGTCCCGAACCTGTATCCCGCTGGGAAATGATGTTCGATAGAGCGTCTAACAAAAATGGACATGGTATTGGAGCTGTCTTGAAAAATCCAACTGGAGGGTATACTGCCCTCACTGCCAGGCTTTATTTCTCATGTACCAACAACATAGCCTAGTACGAAGCTTGCATCCTAGGATTAGAAGCTGCTATCGATCTTCGTATTAAAATCTTGGAAGTGATCGACAACTCTGCCTTAGTGATCTACCAACTCAAAGAGGAATCGGAGACTCGAGATGAAAAATTCATCCCCTACAAAGATCACATTCTGGAGATGATTGAATACTTCAATGAAATTACCTTTAAACATGTGCCAAGAGCAGATAATCACATTGCAGATGCTTTAGCCATGCTTGCATCGATGTGGAAGGTGCAGTTTATTGATGAGGCACCTCTGATTCGCATTGAAAGAAGGATTGTGCCAGCATATGTTATGGTGATAGAAGAAGAGCCTGATAAGAAGCCCTAGTTTCATGACATCAAGAATTTTCTTCAAAATCAAGAATATCCAGTTGAGGCATCTAGAATCGACCCAGAGAGCTATACGAAGATTGTCATCTAAATTTTTCATCAGCAACGACATTCTGTATAAGAGGAACCATGACATGGTTCTACTCAGATGTGTTGAAAATAAAAGAAGCAAATTTACTAATGACTGAAGTTCACGAAGAGATGTTCGACACTTATGCCATGGCGAAAAAGATTTTGAGGGCTGAATATTTTTGGTTGATCGTTGAGACAGACTGTATTCTCTTTGCTCAAAAATGCCACAAATGCCAAGTCTATAGCGACAAAGTACATGTTCCTCCACATCCTCTCAATGTGATAACATCACCGTGGCCATTCGCAATGTGGGGTATAGACATGATTGGGGAAATAGAGCCAAAAGCTTCCAACGGCCATCGATTTATCCTCGTTGCAATTGATTACTTCACCAAGTGGGTAGAAGCAGCATCATATGCGAACGTAACCAAGCAGGTGGTCGCCCGCTTCATTAAAAAGAAGATCATCTATTGGTACGGAATTCCCGACCAAATCATCACCGAAAATGGGTTGAACTTGAATAACAAGAAGATGAAAGAACTTTGTGATAATTTCAAAATCAAACATCATAATTCTTCTCCATATAGACCAAAAATGAATGGTGTTGTCGAAGATGTAAATAAGAACATCAAGAAGATAGTACAGAAGATGGTTATAACCTACAAGGATTGGCATCACATGTTACCATTTGCTTTACATGGGTACAGAACATCAGTACGCACATCGATAAGGGCAACCCATTTCTCCTTGGTTTACGGGATGGACGCCGTACTACCCATCGAGGTCAAGATACCTTCATTAAGGATATTAATGGAAACCGAGCTTGAAGAAGCCGAGTGGATAAAAGCGAGGTTCGATTCGCTGAATCTCATCGACAAAAAGAGGATGACTGCCATGTGTCATAGCTAGATATACCAACAAAGGATGAAAAGAGCTTTCAACACGAAGGTCCTTCTCAAGGAGTATAAGGAAGGAGAGCTTGTGCTCAAAAAAACCCTACCAACATAAAAGGATATGCGCGGAAAATGGATGTCCAACTATGATGGCCCTTTTCTCGTGAAAATTGTCTTCTCCGGAGGATCTTTGATTCTCGAAACGATAAATGGTGAGAAAATTAAGTATCCTATCAATTCGGACATAGTGAGAAAGTATTACGCCTGAATAGGAAACCTAGAAAGTTGACTCAAGCCAAAAAGCACCTCAGCAGGTCGAAAGTCAGAAAGAACGATACAGGAAAATGTAGGGGCAAAGCATCATCAAAAAGTGTTGGAGAAGAGCACTGTCTGCCATCCTCGTCAGAAGCAGCAGGCATATGGACTACTTGTTAGTAGGTTCGGATCATTGTTGGATTTTGTAACCCTTTCTGTTTACCATTTTCAAAATTGTATTTGTTCCCGAGGCTTTACCATCTGTAAAGTCCTCACCTATTAATAAAATCAGATTTCAGACCAATCATTGTTATGATCTTTGTTTTTGTTATGCAAATTTCAATTATTCGTTAATAATGATTTTTGAAAAGCAAAGTGTTTTGAAAAATTAAAATTTTGGTTTAAGAAAACTAATTTAACAAAACACGTCAAAACTCTAGAGCTGACATGATGGTATTACACTACTCCTAGAGCAGTAAAGAGCTTGTTGCCGTATCTGACCAATGTTGCGCCCGACAGTCACCCTGCTACCAAACTGTGATTCCTCATCCGCATGTTTGCAAGAAAATTGATTATTTATAGATGGTTGTTCTTTTCCCCCTTGGAAAGAAGTTTCATTCAGATTAGTGACATCAAGACTCAATATAATGGGTTTCCTCCTTGTGTTTCTTGCTTTGCTTTTTCCTTCTCCCTCGTGGGTCGTTCTGCATATGCGTTCACATCATATCTTTAGCATACACATTTGTTTGCATGCTTTGGTTTCTGTTTTTCTGGCTTTTGTCGTTGAGATCCTTTGGTCGTTACCAATCTCCTTGCCCCATCCTGTTTGCCACGGGCTTAGTTTGCGATTGTTATCCCAACTTTGTCAAGTTTTTGTGATAGATTACTTTTACCCTGGGAGGCTAGTTGTGACTAGAAATATCTGATATTACCTGATGTTTACCAAGATGACTAGTTGTTATGATTACCTTTGAGATCAGGCCGCTACCAACCTTGCTCGGAAAGTCCATTGGTTACTGGCATTGCATTGCTTAAATCCAATTGTTATTGGAATCCTTTGATTCGGTTATTACCAATCCTCGTTGAAGTCTAGTAGTTACTAGCATTGAAATCCAATGGTTGTTGGTATTTGATTTGGTCATTACCAATTTCCCCAGTAAGCCCAGTGGTTACTGGCGTTGCTTAAATCTAATTGTTATTGGTATTATTTAGTTTGGTTGTTACTTGTAAGTCCAGTAGTTACTGGCATTGTTTAAATCCAATTGTTATTGGTACTTTGATTTGGTTGTCACCAGTTCTTTCTATGTCCAGTGGTTACTGGCATTGCTTGAAACCAATTGTTATTGGTATGAAGTTCGGTTATTACTAACTTCTCCCCAACTGAAGTCCAATAGTTACTGGCACCGCTTAAATCCAATGGTTATTGGTATTCCTTGATTTGGTTGTCACCAGTTCTTTCTAAGTCCAGTAGTTACTGGAATTGCTTAAAACCAATTGTTATTGGTATTTGAGTTGGTCATTACCAACTTCCTCAGTTAAGATCAGTGGTTACTGGCATTAGGTTAAATCCAATTGTTATTGGTACCTTGGCTCGATTGTCACTGATTCCCCATTAAAGTCTAGTGGTTACTGATATTGTTTGAAAATCCAATTGTTATTGGTATTTGGTTCAGTTGTTACCATTTCCCCTGTGTAAGTCTAGTTGTTACTAGCACCCCTAGGAAGTCCAGTAGTTACTGGTACCGCTTAAAATAAATTTTTATTGGTAGGAATTTCTGGTTGTCACCAGTATCCCCAGCGAAGCTTTGGTATCCCCAGTCGAGTCTCAAAGATCTAGTGGTTACTAGTATCCCCAATGCGTCTGGTCTTGTTTCTAGTCTTTTCCTGAAGATCTCGTTCAAACTCTTCGTTATAGGAAGTTCCTTATTTGGTTTGTCCCCAATAAGAATCGTGTCTCTGGTCCTTTTGCTTCCCCGGTCGGATTCTGAGTCAGTTAACTTTTGTCCCCCTGCGTGGCTTCTCCCTCGATGCATTTCTCCGTTAGAATTTGCAGTTCCCTAGTAGAGGTTTGCCTTTTTTCAGTGGAGATTTGTCTTCTCCAATGGATTTTGTGGCCCTGTATGGATGATCCCTTTGAGGTACCATCAGTAGTTATGATGAACTATTAACTGTTATGTCTTGGATCTTTCCCCAATGTGTCAGATCCCTTGTGAGTTGTTACTCGTTGTTTTGTTGTTCTTTTCTTTTGCTTGTGTGTCAGCATTTGCTTGCATCTAAGCATCATAAAGAATAATTTATAATTCATTGCGTGTTGGCATTTGTCCTTTTGCATACCATCGTATCTAAGGGACACAATTTTCGGTTTTTTATATTTAAATACCTTTGACTACGATTATATGGAGATCGTCATCTCTAATTGCCATCTAGTGAAGATATTTAAATAGGGACAATTGTTGTACCCCAAATTTTGACACCTAGATTCCATCATCATTCTAGGAGAATCAACATTGATTATCTAACCTTAACCTATTTCAAGTTTGTCTTTGTCAAGATATAGGTGAATTAGGGTTCCATACAGTCTAGAATCAGGGTTTCGATGGTTTGATCAGTCAATGTCTTAGATTGATTCTCCATGAAACAAGTCCCCACACCAGCAAAGATACTATATTGGATCAAGTATGAATCCAATTTGAGGTTGTCACCTAAAGAAGAGGAGCAGTGTTGTCCAGGACTCCCGATTAGGGTTTTTGATCAGGAAAAGTCAACTGTGGTTTGAATTTTGGTTTAAATGATATATTCATGGTCCATGAAGCTTATATAACTTATTGAAGTCCACTCAAGAAGTTTCAAGACCTCAGGGGACCCAGAACACCAACAGTTGATCCGGCGTTTTTCGATCGATCGGTTCTTCTGACTGAAAAGTCAACTCATTGACCAACAGGGTTTTGACCTGAAATTGAAGACAATTATGTTTCTAATCTTAGATCACATATATTCATGATTTTTGATGACCATTGGATCAATAATTGAAGAGTAACCGAAAAGTCGGGAAATTAGGGTTTTGAATAGGGCAAGACCATAACTTCTTAACCACACATCCAAATGGAGTGGTTCAAAGCTTGTCGGAAAGGTCTTGAGGAGTCCTACAAAAGTGAAACACTGATCTATGTTCAAAAAATAAATGGATTTGGATTTATGATCAAAAACAATACAAGAGGTCATCAAACTGCATCTCAATGCATCAAATCTTGAACAAGATTCACTTCATTTTCCCTCCAAAAAGCAAGATTGAAGCAAGAGCTCCAATCTGCCCTCACTCTTGATCCCTTGCACTTCACTATAAATATCACATCCTCTGCACATCATAAAAATACCAGAATCACCAAGAATCAGAGCTTAAACACTCTTCTTCACCTATTGCAAACCTTCTTGCAATTCAAGCAAACTTGTGCCAAAACCTCAAAACTATCTTCAACAGAACAACTCCCAAACTCATTTCTAACCATTCCACACTCTTACCAACACTTCACACAACTTACAAATGATCCTTTAGAGCTATCTAAACCATCATTTGCACCAAAAACCATTCCATTCTCAAAGTCAACCTCTAAAGCAAAAAAAGTCAACATTCTGCATTATTCAAACCACACTCGCCACAGATGATTTCTAACTCTTTCAACACCTTTAACACTTCATAAAGCATATATGGAAGATGTCCAAATCCAGTTCATACTTCTGTAACAAAGATTAGGCAAGGTTGCTTTGTAAAACCTTGGATTTTTGATGTTTTTCCCCTTTTGCAAGCTATTCTAGTTGACAGTTGGGTTGTGAATCTTTGGAGCTTCTATTCTTCATTTAAAGATCATTTCCAGGCTGTGGAAAAGCATTAAGGATCTCTAGTTTTCTTATTTTGCAAAGTTGCTTCAAGAGGTAAGCCTAAGTCCTTGAACATGAACTTTTGTTTTGCAATTCATATACTATGTTGGGTTGTAACCATAATTTTGTGTTAGAAATTGCCTTAACATGTTATATGTATGCTATATGTCATTTATGAACCCCTACTTACACTAGAAATTGCCATTTCTTGACTGTCAAATTGTTGGTCATAATGCTGGTCACAAACTAGGTCCAACCTAGTCATAATATGCATGTTGATTCTAATCTGCCAAACTATGTGTGCATCTTATGATTTCTCTTGGGCCAATCACTATAAATGATGTATATGTGAGTTTTGTACACTTGCTTCATCAAACACCTCACTATTTGAGACTGTCCATATGCTCTTGCTCTTAGTTGTAACAAAAGTTGTATAAACAATGATGTTATCCAATTTTCCAGTGAGTGTGTTGTATGGAAAAACAAACCATACCATGGGATTCCTTGTTCAAAAACACACAATTTTCACTTTTGTTTCACCTCATTTGGTTAATATTTGATTGAGTTCCAATCCTTCATGCAAATGACCTAAAGTTGCCTTGCATTGTCATGACCTAGTTTTGCCCTCTTGGTGCACCAACTTCCAATGATCATAACTTGCTCATTTATTGTGCTATTGATCCCATTCTTTTTGAAAACAAATCCTTATCATGTCTACTTTCATTTAGTGAAGAAATAATTAAAGGATTGTTATCCTAGAAATACTTTGATTCACTTGAAAAGCATGTGTTTTTAGGGTTTTCACCTTGATGTTTGTAAACCTTTTCAAATTGAAACTTGGTTTTTCTTGTGAGATTGATTTTTCTTGATCCATATATTTTTTTAACATGTTTAAATGTTCAAATTTGTTTGATTCATTTTCTTACCATGTTTGTATTTGCTTTTGTGAAATGCATACATGAAAATAACTTGTTTAAACTTCTTTGTGATTCATACCATGATTCTAGATGATATAATCTCTTGAGTGTGTTAATTAATCCTCACCACACTTTTTTATGTGTCTTGTTAGAGCCATAACATGATTAAGGTTTATTTCTTGTCTTGGTGAATGCTTAAACATGATGTTATACCTTTAATTTCATTTATGAACTTTACCATGATTGTTGATGTTGTAACCTCTTGAACATAGTTGCAATAACTCATTCTTCTTGTTTATGTGGCATGTTAGAACCATAACATGCTAGGGTTTGTGTTTTATCTTGGTTTTTACCATGAACATTGCTTTTTTTCTATGAAACCATGAACTTATACTTGGATGATTGTCTTACTCTTTGCATTGTTGATTGTCATCTCTTTTCCCTTTCATATGTTGTCACATGATTATCTTAATCTCTTTTGGTTGTTACCATGCTTCATGCCTTCATCATGTTGAATGTTGTCACATTTAGTCTTACTTGATTCATATCCCATGTTTAGTTCAAGTTATAACTTGTATGCATGATTTTTGCTTGAGCTTGTTGTTGTTAACCATGTTTCATAATTATCTTTGTGTGTTTCTTGATGTTGTAACCTCTTGAACATGATCCCATGTCCTTACCTTACTTGTTATGATGTCTTGTTAGAACCATAACATCCTTAGGATTTATTCTTGCTTTGAAAGTTACCTTGAAACTTGTTCGCCTTTCCCCATGTGAATCTTGAACCCATGTTTGAACTATTGCCACTCTTTTTATTTATCCATGTTTGGTTGTCATCAACATGCTTTGAATATGTTTGAATGTTGTCACATTTACCTTTGTTTGGTTCACATACCATGATTTGATTCAGATTATAACTTGTATGCATGAGTTTTACTTGTGTTGTTAAACATGTTTCATGCCTATCATTGTTGGTTGTTATCTTCATAATCTTTGAACATTGCAATGTTGAGTGCTAAACTTAGGTTGTTAACTCTTTACCTCCACATATTTGACAAACTGTTAAGTTTATATATTAATCATTGTTATACATCTTTGTTCATGTACTTTTAACTTTGTCAAGTTACTCCTCTATGTTTGAGCTTGTTTGTTCTTGTTAAAGTTGTTGTAATATCTTACTTGGTTCATGATGTCATATATTTATCTTCATCTTTCTTGGTTGCTTCATGTCTAGTTAGGATACATAGGCAGAAGATACAATATCTTTGCGAGCAAACTTAGAAATATCCTTAGGTCTTTACCTACACCTTATACCCAATCCCAAACCATAGCAAACATTTAGAAATTTAGCATACAAACATACAAAAGGTTCCTGTAGGGTACTACAGATGTTTAGGATGTTAAATACCTACCCTAAGCATAACCAAACCCCGATCTCTTAGCGTTGTTGTTACATCACACAAAAGGCCTTTCTTTCTTTAACCTTTCTTTGGGATAAATTAAAGTCCGATTGTGAATTCAATTAATTAAGATTCAAGTTAATCAATAGCTTGGTATCACGATTCTCACTGCAATAGTAATATCTTGGGCGACATGAGCTTGAGTCCACAACTTTTGCAATGCAGCTCGGTGAGCAGGTGAATTCATTAACAGAGATAAGATTGAGATTTTAGAAGGAGTCTGGTGAAGTTGATCAATGACTTTATAATCACTTTTTCTGATAATCCTCAGTAACTCAGCATCTTCATCATTTGCAACTACTTCTTTCTCTTTGTCTTTGGCAGGCACAGTGGTAATAGTTTCCTTAGGCAGAGCCTCATTGAAACGGGGAGTATAAATACGACCACTTCGTGTCATCTTTCTTGCCGCATCTATATTAGTCACATCTTCATTAGCACTCTTTAATTCTTCTATCGGAATAACCTTCCTAGAGTCTTTGTCAATCATGGTCACATCATATTTCCAAGGTACATCTTTAGAGTCTCTGGAATGAAAAGGAATAGGTTTTTGAATGATCATTGACTTTGGTTGATTAATTGTAGAAGCAACAACGGATTCGGGTATGTTGAACACAAGCTTTGGTGTACTGAAAATAGGTACTATAGAACTTGATTTTGGCAGATTAAAAATGGGTATTTCAGCACCTGGTTTCGGTAAGTTGAAGACGAGTTTAATCACAGCAACTTCATCCTTCTTCATTTTACTACTCACTTGTAGGAAACCATCATTGATCAAATTCTGAATATCATTCTGAACCACCGTACATCCTTTGGCACTGACATCACAATTTATACAATCATCTTGGAAAATGTTCACTAAACCTCCTCAATTAGCTTTGAATGGAAGACTCGGAGAGGAGTTTTAATCTCAGAGACGTCAAGAATTAAATCCTTGTTAGATACCTCATCAATAGCATTAACAGACCCATGAGTAGGCAAATGATTGCTCGTAACATTAGGTTGAGGATCATCAAAAGACAAAATCTTCTTTTCCATTAATTCTCTGACAAGGTGTTTGAGAGCATAACAACTTTCTAGATCATGACCAGGTGCACCTTCATGAAACAAATAATGAGCATTTGGGATATAATTGGTGGAAGTGGATTAGAAGGTGGACCCAAAGTCCTTGCAGTTATCAAACCTTATTACACTAATGAATAGTACAACTCGGTATAAGTCATTGGAATAGGAGAACATGGAGGTTTATACTGTCTTCTGTTAGGAACATTCTGGCGAGGTGCCTTATTCTTTGGTTGTTGATAGGCAGGAGGCTTGGACGCTCATTGATAATTGGATGATACTTGGGCGGGCTGATAACCAATAGGAGGTTGATAGACAGGAGCGGGTTGCACAGGCTGATATGGAGAAACTTGTTGATTGAAAGCAGGTGTAACAGCATCTACATACGGTTGTTGAGAAAACTGGACGGGGTAGCCATGTTGTTGAACATAGTTTCGCTGATGTTTCCAAGGTTGACTTCTTCTTCTACTCGACATTACAGCGTTAGTTTCACCCTTTTTTTTCTTGTGAGAACTAAATAAAGGTTTGTTGGAGCTTGAACTACCAGCAGTACTTGACATTTTTCCACTATTCAAACCCAATTCTACCTTCACACCAACAACAACGATATCAGAAAAATTAGCAGTCACACTTCTAACCATTCTTTCATAAAATTCAGGATGAACAGTGTCGACAAACCAATCAGGCAGTTCTTTTTCAGTCAAAGGAGGTTCCACTTGCGAAGAAGTCTCTTTCCATCTCTGAGCATATTCCTTGAATGATTCAGAACTCTTGTGGGACATACTCAGTAATTGCCTTCGGCCAGGAGCCAATTACATGTTGTATTTATAATGTTTGATAAATGCATCAGATAGATCTTGGAAACACTTAATGCGAGACTGATCCAGACTTAAATACCATTTCGACAAAGCACCCTTCAAACTATCTTGGAAACAATGAATCATCAACTTATCATTATCAACATGAGCGACCATTTTTCGATAGTACATGATCAGATGACTCATTGGGAACGTGACTCCTTCATAGTGATCAAAGCTAGGAGTTTTGAACTTTGGAGGGATAACCAGACCAGATACGAGACACACCTCTCTAGTAGCAGCACCAAAGACTTGATCTCCTTCCATCATTCTCAACCTTTTATCAATAGTTTCCACATTTTCCTTGAGTTTCTCATGATGTTCATCATCTTCTTCCCTTGTGTCTGGCACATCATATAATGGTTGATGCTCATTGAAGTAGGGTTGCACATGAGTATGCACAGCAGCTGGTGCAAAAGTTGGAATCACCAGAGGAGTTTTAGTAACCGGAGGAATAACTTGTTGGACTTGTTGAACAATAGGAACTCCAGCAGGTGCAGGTACAAACCCTGGTGGAAGACCATATGGAGGTACACTTGCAGTAGTAACAATAGCTGGTTGAGGATCCACAATTGTATTGCAAATCTCAGAAACAACGGTGGGCTGAGCATTCATCTTTGCGCACATAACTTGTAATATCTCCATAATCTGCCCTACACTTCCCCAGAGGTCTTCTAATTCATTGCTGACACGATCAAGTTCTTGATTATGTTCCGCCATCCTTCTACAAGATTGAGCTCTAGTGTTGTACGGGCGCAGAGGATTCAGGGTGAAAAAACTGAAGACGAGACAACGAGAATGAGCGAAAATGCAAGAGGAATATGCATATGCAAAGACATGAATGCAATGCAATGGTTTCAAAGAATCCAAAAGCAAGTTGCAAATGTTTTTGGAAAGGCTGAAAAAGTTTCATTTAAATTTTAAGATCTTTATTGAGTTTGTAAAGGAATGGCAATTGAATTACTTGAAACCAAAGTGTTATGAATGCTTGAATGCACAAACACACATATACAGATATACACACATACAGATAAACAAACAAAAGCCTAGGTTAGAGGATCATAAGCATGGAGCCATGGTCTACCCATCCCAAAAGGCATGTACTAAGAGTTAATTGTACCTATAGAGCAAAGGTTCTAAGAGGTGCCTAAAGTCATCAGTCCATTTTTCGGATATTATCAATTTCCCGAATACTCGATGGTTAACAATATTCTCAAGAGAACCTCTTTTGAGGGTAGTATCGCGTATCAACTACTTCGGGACTACTCCCTCATAGTCATCGCACTACGTCCTAAGAAAGGCCAAAGTTGTGTTAAGGGTAACTAAAGGTTCTCAGTGTCACTGGCTCCTATGTTGAAAGTAATAATGTTTTCACGAATATTCATTTAACAATACTACTTCCAAGAGGGCCTCAACTGAGCGGTAATTCTCAAGTCAGCTTGGTCGGGACTAGACTCCCTATAAGCCTTCTCAAATATATCACCATCCTATCATAAGTACGCTCAAGTCCGGGTATAGGACTTATCTCGCAACAGTATATGACCCAAGCAGATGCAGTCATATAAATATATATACAAAGAGATATTCATCAAATAATACAAACAAACAAGTTAGAGGTAACCCTCGAAAGAAAAATTCCCCAGTGAAGTCACCATTTCTGTTGCGGTGAGAATCGGATGTCAAGCTATTAATTAACTTGAATCACAAATCTTTAAATATTAACCATCGAGCTTTGGTTTATCCAAAGGAACGGTTAAAGAACGAGAAAACCTAATTGCACTATAAAAACAATGCGGGAGATCTAGGGTTCGGGGGTTGTTTATACCTAGGGAAGGTGTTAGCATTCTAAGTATCTGTAGTAATCTACAAGAACCTCTTTTTTAATATCTGAGTTATTTATTAACCTATCTGTTATCTATATGCTAAAGGGTTGAAAGGAAACCTAAGGGGTTAGTCCTAAGTATGCTTGCCAAGACATCGCATCTCGTGCCTACGTATTCGGACGAGAATGGAATTAGAGCATTCGTAGTTCCCCTCAACGAGGGTAGGGAACTCTTGATTTTGGTCAAGGTTCCAGGGGGAAGTAAGTGTTCATAGTGAGACACTTACGTGGAGTGTGGCGACTCCAAGTCTAAGTTTTAGTTGAAAGATGGGTAAGTAACCATGGCAGGGACTTACATGGAGTCCAGCGAATCTGATCCTAAGGCTAGGATGAAGGGGAAAACACATGTCCATGGCAGGAACTTACACGTGGAGTGCGGCGACTCCGATCCTAGGGCTACGATAAGGGTAAGGATTTAAAGTTTTTATGTTATGACGTGGCAGTTGTCGCTACTGCAAAAAAGGGTCGGCAAAGACAGAAGAGTTTCCACCGTTCGTTATTTATCCCAAAGAGAGGGAAATGAAATGATTAGAGAAAACCTACGAAAAAGGGAAAAGATAGGTCATCGCAACCAAATCTTGGGTTCGAGAGTCGGTTACGCAAGGGGAAGGTATGGGCTCCCCTCACGTCCGTTGTACTCAACGGGATCCACGCTTGTTGTCTATCTAAAAGGGTTTTAATTTATCAAAAGGCTGGCACATAGGGACAAAAGAAAAGAAAAGAGACTTGATAGAGCATCGCCGCTCTATGCCTAGGTATTCCCTCGTGTAATGGGAAAGTTAGAGTCAACGTAGTTCGGAAAACTACGGGTGAAGGGGGGAATGTTGCTCGCCAAGACATCATCGTCTTGTGCCTACGTATCCTCGTCTGGTACGAGAAATCAGAGCAAACGTAGTTTGGGCTAACACGACCACTGGTTGGTTAAGTGTTTTAATTGAGTAGGGTTAAACCTTCATTATAGCAGTTAGGGACGATGCCTGTTTGCGGCAGAACCAAGACTTAACACACTCTTTCTAAAAATGATTTTCAAACAATCCCGAAAGATAAAAAGGTTTGATGTTATATTTTGTGTTTTTTAAACAAGAAGTGAATTGAGTTAAGTTTATAACTCATGTTGCACTAAAGACTATGACTTCAGAGCGAATGCGTCGCATATCGCCCAAAGGGCATACGCTAAACACTCTAGACAGTATGAGAGGAGGCCCCCCAACCATCATTCCCCAAGCACTTAAGGCTCGTAGCGTACAACATTTATTATCCTTTATTAAGTGTCTTATGAAAGTTAGGAGATGAGAAGAGAAGACACAAACTCATAGGGGAAACTAGATCAACCCTAATGTTATCATGCAAAATGCTCTTAAAGTTGGGATTGAAAGGGGAAGAATCTATCTGAATGTTATCATGCAAAGGATTGAACACCTAATGTCTCTCCTACTCCAATCTTAAACAGGGAGACTAGGAATCCTAAGGGATCATGGCAAAAGACCAAGTAAACAATTAGCAATTCAATCACATATGAAAAGAGATGAAAGATGAAAGTGACTTGTGACTTAAACAAGTCAATGCAATAAGAGATGCAAACATGAAATGCAAACACAAATGTAAGAAGGCAACAAGAGAATGACTTAAACAAGTCAATAATAGGTGAGATGAAATGGGAGCAGCAAGCTCCTACAACCATCAACCATCAATCATCACAAAAGAATGGTGCTATCCTAAGATGCACACACAAAGAAAAGAGGGAGGAAAAAGTGTGGGGCAGCCACCACCATAAGCACATCTCAACCATACAATTCTTTAAGATCAAGCAAAGCAATGCAAATGATCAATGCAAAACAATCACCAATTTTCATGACAAACTCAAAGTGCAAACATAAGCACCAAGTCATCATGAACAAGTGTCAAATCACATGGGGCAGAAGTGAATCACAAATGGAATGATCCAAATTCAAAGTCGAAACAACAAGCAAGCACAAGAATGATCATGTCAGATTGAAGAACCAAAGTTCAAACAATTATCTCATACTTGAACAAGTGGAAAGACATGATTCAAAGAACACTTGTGGCACAACGTATACATCCAAGAAAAGGAAACATGTCAAAATAATCCACATAAATGCATCACATCAATCCATGAAGGTTACATGTGGAAAGAAACCCAAACATGCTTGAAAATAACCAAAAAAGACATTATGGTTCAGTGTTAACCGGTTAACGCTTTTGGTTAACCAGTTAACCACTTGAAAATTTCAGAAATTGCATTGGTTAACCCGTTAACGCTGTACCAGAAGCAGAAAAACAACAATTAAAAAGTGAAATTCTGGTATGCAGATATCATATGTTCCAAGAACATTGATCTCTGCTCAACAAGGACGAGGACAGACCATGACCAATTTAAATTTCTTTAAATTGTACCAATGTCATGACCAACGTCATGACGTCTGTTGTAACATCTGCAGGCTGACAGACTCTTTATCTAAACATTTAAATTGTGCATAATTGTAAATACAGAAAGATAAATAACACCAGTAATTGTTAACCCAGTTCGGTGCAACATCACCTACATCTGGGGGCTACCAAGATAGGGAGGAAATTCACTATCAGCAGAATTAATTCAGAGTTAAACCTCAAGTTTACACTCCTCACTTAAAACCTACCCAATGACACTTCAACCTAGACACACTCTAGACCTGAGTATTCCCACTCACTCCCCCTCAATCACCTAAGTGATAAAAAATTCACTTACAGTTACATAAACACTTAAAGACACTCTTCAAACACAACTTGATCTTGCTTCACAGCTTTGATCAAGTGACACACACTCTTGCTTAACAGCTTTAAGTGGCACAATGAACACACTTGTTCATACACAATAAACCAGAGCAATCGTACAACCTATAATTGCTTGGCACACAAGGAATCCTAAGATCCCTAGATACACGTGAAGAACAAAGTTCTTCACTCACAAAACACACGTGAAGAGTAACACTCTTCCCTCACAAATATGTCTACCACAATGTATCAAAAGATACAAAGGGTGACTTATACACAAGGGACTCTCAAACTCAAGACCTTTATTTTACACTCTGGTTTTTCTTGATGTGAGTGCTTGTTTTTCCCTTACTTCTGCGCCTCCTTTTATAGCAATGTAGACTGGGCTTGGGCTATTCACAAGTGGCATAAATTAGGTTTAACCAAGTTAAATTAATTTCCACAATTCAAGGAGCTTTCAAATAGGTCATTGGCGTTTCATGATACGCTCAACACTTCCTAGAATCTCACCTGAGATACCTAGGGAACCCTAATAAGTCTTCTGAAGTCTAGCCTGAGCTATCTCACGCATTATACCAAAAAACCAACATGCATGATGTGCACGTCAGCTACCTGATGTCATACGCTTGATGTTGTGACACTCAGCATGACATCCAATCTTCTGCAGATTCTTCTTCACATAAGTCATGGCTTCACCCAATCTTCTGCAGAATAATAGTAGAAACAAATATCTTAAAGTTTCCTAAAAGGTCTCAAAGATCCTTTTATGAATACCAATACAATCTGTACTTGTTCCTAGTAAATCTTCTTGACATACTTAATGATGAGATATATCCAACATGGTCTCATCAATCCAAACCAACTTTGTCAAGAGATATACACTAGCAGCTCCTGCTGTACCAGACATTGATGTCATGACATTCAGTATGACATCCATGACAGCAGTTCTGTCATCAGCTCCTGCTAGCTCCTGCTGCACCAGTAGCGATGTCATGACATTGGTAATGACATTCATGACAGCAGTTCTGTCAGCAGCTCCTGCTAGCTCCTTCTGCATCCACGACAACAGTTCTATCATCAGCTCCTGCTAGCTCCTTCTGCATCCATGACAGTAGTTCTGTCATCAGCTCCTGCTACACCACAACTCCTGCTATTTGTAACACATGACAGTAGTTTTGTCATGACAGCATATGGATGTCATGATGGATGTCACGACATTCAGCATGACATTCACATTAAAACACTCCACAACAGTTCTATCACCACAGCAGATGGAGATGTTATAACATCTTACTTAACATCAGTACATGATCATGTTTTACCAAAATTTAGCCAATCATAGAATCATGGAAAATCGTAGAACTATGGAACTAACAATCTCCCCCTTTGGAAAATTTTAGCTAAAACAATCAAACACCTTATCAGGGCAGCAGCAATAGTTTTTCCAGCCTCACACACTATCATGTTCCCCCTTGATAGTTGCAACAGATAACAACACTTTACTCTCCCTTGGTTTAGTCAAAAATTGACAAAAATTGGAGTAAAAGTACATACTGCACATGGTGTCCAAACATCCAGTCATCTCACAATCTCTCAAGAGATGCACAAACTGCTTGATCCCCATCAGTATGAAGACTGCACCATTGTAGCAATAATCCATGGACCAGGTCTTAAACCCCCTTGTTAATCACACTCAACCATAGCTCCTTGAGAATACACCATGGCCTAACGAGGGTCTCGAAAGAGCACACCAGCAGCAGCTTACCAGGTCAACCACCAGAACATCATAGAGAGAAATAAACTCTCATGAAGCTTCCTTAGAGACACACTATTCAGGCAAGTAATGCAGCTACACATCAGACAGGTACCCAGCTCCCCCTGTCATGCATAATCAGCACTCCCCCTAAAAGAGAGAACTATCTGTTAGATTACTCGTATTCATCTTTGAAAAAGAACTGGAGCAATCTCCAAGATGTCAGGGTGAATGTCCTTCCTTATGCACAAGATCAAGGCTGATGGTGTCTTGATCTTCATCTTCACCTGTCAAACAAGAAAAAAATACTTGGACAGAGGCCCAAATACCTGAGTTGATCCATTGATACCCAATGATAGACAAGAGGCACTGTCAGGTTCACCATGAGCTAGAGCAGTAATCTAATGTCATAACATCTAGTATGCCATTCCATCCTCCTAGAGGCATAGTCACAAACTGCTTGAAGCCACAAGAAATCTTGAGACACAACTATACCATTGCAGCAACATATCCTAGATAGAAGTATACCTCCCCATATCAAGGATAACCAGTGCTCGTTTTAGAAGCTCGTGAATGGAAAACATAAGACGCATCTTCATGTCTTCAAGAGCTCATTCTCTAATCAACACACATGTTGAACGCATTCACTTACTGCTTGAACCACAACCAAATAGTACACCCATCAACCAAAAGCTCTCCCTCTATCTTTGATAACAGATGCTCTAAGATTACCACATTATCTCTCAAGACTTAACCTCATGCTCAAATATTGAGAAGGTACCAATTTGCTCCACTTCTTTCTAGAGCCTAAGATGGACCTCCCATACTCCAAGACATTCTTTACCTCATCATTCTCCCGTATGATGGGTTAGAGCACTTCTGAGTCACCTAGTGACTTGATCACTCCCATATGCCACATCAAGGTGCAATTAGCCAATGATCCACTCCAGTCGTGTACAGTGCCTTCACATCATACTCCAAGACAGTCCTTTTACCTCATCATTCTCCCGTATGACAAGATAAAGTACTTCTTAGTCACGATGTGAATCATATGTTCCACACCAGATCTTCAACTCCTTAAACCAGCTGATACATCTCACAGGCACAACACCCATTGGTTCTTTATATGCCCATAACCAGATTTACTACTGCCTAGTAATCCACCTGAAGATCTTCACAGCTCCACCAGCTTGAAGATAAAAACATCTCCAAAAGAAGGTAATCTTCCATAAGCACTTTAGGTCTTCTACCACAAGCTCTAATGTGTGAATAGAACTAGAACCTCCTTTGGTCTTTAACCAACTACCCTTCTGCACAAGAGTAATTTTCTTCAAGCACGCTACTTACATAACCAAATGCCACTGTTTGATTACTCAACATCTTTCAGAGCTCTAAACAGTCTTCCACCAAGCAAACTTAATCTTCAACCCTTCATGCTCCATGGCAAGACCACACCAATACTTGAACCTATAACATCTACTCCTTCTCACAGCTCCTGCAAACTGCATGAGGTAGCATTCATACCTGAGAAGATCAGCCTATCTTCAAATGATGTACCCAAACAAACTGAAGTTTCTGCTTGATGTCACAACATCTGATCAGACATCCTATGGTGAATTCAGGCTTTCATTCTGCCACTTAGAAGAACCTCATCACTCTATCAGACCAAGCGTACATAGAGTTGAAGTTGAGTAGACAACCTCTATTCTGCTCTAGTGAATCTCACTAAATACTTTGAAATGCATTTGCTTCAACAGCTTCTCTTTAGAAAAACCAAACATGCCAAAGCTTGATTCTTCAGAGAAAAAAATTCTTTACAAAAGGACTCCCACTTTCCTTAAGTAGAGACTTCTTTAGGAATTCAAGGATAGCTGCCACTTATCCTTTTCCTCCAAGATGTGTAAGGTCACATGCCCCTATGCACTTAGATAAGAAATAAGCTGATCCAAGCAGTGCTATCACCAGCACCATCTTCTAGACCAGTTTCTTGTCAGGAAACTTTCTAGATAAAGATCACACCTGCTGCACTTCAACACTCATAAACAGATCCAAGAGAACTGTCTTCATCTTCACTTCCATCAGCACTCCATTCTAGCCTTACTTTCTTGCCAAGAAACTTACTAGAATAAAGACAGATCCAGCTGTATCTCATTTGAGCTAGAGATTTACTCCTTGAATCAACAAAATTATACACCCTCTTTGCTGATGGAATGCCTCAACATCTGGTTGAGCATCATATCCTCGAAGTAACTAAGGGGCCTGACACTTGCAATAACTGATGAGCTAGCTTGATCATCAACTAAGGATAATCCATTAAATATTTGAAAATATCTCAAATAGTAATGAATCTTAAATCCTCACAATTTGTTGAGAAGACCATCTGATAGATATTTATACTTCATACATACCAAAGGTATTCTTTAGTATAAATATCTCAAATGCTGAAACATCAAGGCTGGAACCCTTGACTCATCCTGCCTATGACTTCCTCTTGCTAATAGAGTTCTACTCTTGCTTTGAATGTCCAAACTTTCAATCACGAGGTCAACATATAACACCAACCAACTCTCTTAATTCCATTGCTCTCGGCATTGGAATGACTAGAGCTTTTTGATATCTTCAAGAATAACATGACCTCCAGAGTTCTTTCATCAGAAAAATATGCAGCGGAACCATTGAAAGAACATCTTTAACATGCCCTAACCAAGATGTCAGCACATCTTAAAGGGACATCACACAGAGGTAGCCACTACTCCTTTGGAAAAACATTCACCAGGTCATAGAAGCTCCTATATCATAGGTGTTGCACCCTAAAATTTGACCAACCGATTCTCCTATCTGACTCGTGGGTTAAATTCATATTCGCAGCTCAGACATGTGATATTTGTGCGCAGGCAGGGGATATCAGAGTTTACAGCTTGATCTTCGTCTATCAGATGTGGCAGATCCAGTCCAGATCACCAGGGTTTTATTTTCGGGAAATTGTGCGCTCCTCGGTGATTTTCAGCTTGCACAGTAATTTTGGGGATATTCTGATGCCCGGGGTTCTCTGTTCAATTCGATCTGGTCTCGTGCGCTCTTTTATGGGGGTCATTTGCATTCATCTGCATTTTTAGGATTTTAATAGACTTTTGTGAATTTTAGATAGGCTTTATAGATTTTTCTGGAATTTAAATAGAGTTTTTGTATTTTTTTAATAGTTTAATTCTCTGTTTAGAATTTTATAGGATTTTTTAAATAGGTTTAATTGTTTTTTAAATCATTTTTAGAATTTTATAGGATTTTTTAAATAGGTTTAATTGTTTTTTAAATCATTTTTAGAATTTTATATAGATTTTAAAGATAGGTTTAATTGTTTTTTAGATAATATAGAAAATAATATAGTTTTTCTTTTATTAATAATAGATTTTAATAGATATTAAATAATGGTAGAACTTTAATAAGAAATTAGGATAATATAGAATTAATTAGACTTTTAATCACTTTTTAGAGTTTAATTAGGTTAATTGATTTTTTTAGATATAATTAGGTTTCTATTAGTTGTAGTTTTATTAGAGATTTATTAGTTTTAATATTCAGTAGTTAATTGAATTTTTAATAGTTAATTAGGATTAGGGTTTTTTATTAGCTTTAATCCATTACAATGCATTTTTTTGTGTGAGTTTTTGTATGAGTTTTTTGCAGGTCTGATGGGCTCAATTCGCAGGCCCAGAAGGCTCTTTTTTGTCCAAAGGTCATTTTTGTCCAGACTTGTCCAGCATTTTCCGGAAGCTTCTAGAAAGTTCCAGGCGTCTCAGTGTCTTAAATACAGCTTGCCACGTGTTGGCTCAGGGGTTGGCCCACGCGTTTCGCATTGATCACACCACCTCACCCACTCAGAGTCCACTCTCTCTCTCTGCTGACACGCGTCCGCCACACGTCCCCTTCCCAACCTCCACTGAGACACTTGGCACCACCACAGCTAGTCACCGGAGCATCGCCGGGACTTCGCCGCCGGGCATGCAGACGCCCTGAGCCGCCGTCCAACCGTCTTCCGGCCACCGTCTTTCTCGCCGGAATCCCCAAAAAAGGCAGAAACGCCAGAAATCCATTTTCTTCCTCCTTTCTTCTCCGATCGTCTCCGATCCCCTCCGTTTGCATCTCGTCGGAAAAGCTAGCCGTTCCAGAATTGTCATCTTTGACGAGCTCCTTCAGGATCTTCAAAGATCTCTCAAGTTCCAGCCAGAATTCCATCATCAAGGTTCATGGTACCTTCATCATACGTTCTTCAAGAACGTCTTCTTCCAATGTCTTTCCCAGAATCTCCAGATCGCCTCTGATCTCCTCCACCACTTCGTCAAGAAAGTAGTTCTCCATCTTCAACGAATGTTCTTCAACGAACTTCCTCAAGAACATTCCAGGCCCTTGCTCTTCTTCGTACGCGTTCATCAATCCGCTAACAGCTTGGATCATCGTTGAAGGAGTTTCGTTCGTCCGCACGCTCCAGTTCGCTCCAGAATCTCCAGTTCGCTCCAGATTCGTCTCCAGGTACGCTTTCTGAAATTCGTTGCATGTTCTTTCAGATCGCGTTGTCTTCATGGATTTGTAGAACGGTTAGGGTTTTTGCGAATTAATTGATGCGTGGTTTGAATGTGTGATGTTGAGATTTGGTGTGATCTTGATGATGTGTGTGAGGCTGATGCAAGATTGTTAGGCTTAGATTGATGTGTTGGCTTGATTGATCCGTTTGAGTGTTGAGAGTTCTTGAGAAGAGAGAAAGAGAGGTTGCAGAAAGAGTGGGTTGGGGGAGACGGATGAACGGCTAGGGTTAGAGGTGAGTGAACAGTAACCAGTGTTTAGGAGAAGGGATTAGGTTTTGTGGTTAGGGTTTCATCAGATTAGGGTTAGGTTTGGGCTTAGGCCCAATTGCGCGTGCTGAGGCAACCCCCCGTTTGCTCAATTCACCCCTCCCTGCGTGAGAGCTGGGAATGAACTCATGTGGGCCTCATGCCCAATTGCTTTCCGCACCCCCCTGGGCGTAGGCCCAATGAAAATTGACTGCAAAACCTACTAACAGCACCCCCCCTGCGTTTTTATTTTATTTTCAGTAAATGTTTTTTTGACTCATTTGGGCCTTACGCCCTTATTTCTAAGCGCACCCCCCATATGTGAGCCCAGCCAGAATGAGCCTGGGAATCTTGCTGTTAGCACCCCCCCTCCAGTTTATTTCAATTTTTGTTTTGTTAATTTCTTTTTAATATTTTCTTGCATTAGAAAATCCATAATAAAATGTAAATAATTGTTTTTTTAATTCTTCTTTTTTCTACCACTTTATAATAATGTCTAGAAAATTGTATAAAAATAAAAATGTCATTTTATTTTTGTTTACTATTTTTGGTATATTTTCCATTTAATTGATTTCTTTTAATATTTTTAGTGCATACATGTCATTAGAAAATTGATAAAAAATAGTAGGTTTAGTCAAATAATTCCGTTCTTTTTTCTGTAGACTCGTGATTCAGTGTAGAATTTTATAGTGCAAAAATATTAGCTTAATCATGCATTTTCATTTTAATTGCCTTTTTTGTATTGCTTTGCTATTAAATAATTGGTCTGTGGATATGTCTGTGTTGCTGATTTTAGTTCTTTCATCTGGTAATGAATTTTGTCCTAATTTCTCAGTATGTTGTCATAGAGCCATGTAGGTTTCCCATAGATTTTAGTTAGATTTTTGTAGGATGTTCTGATATGATTTGTCTGAGCTTGAAGATAGGAAGAGTCTTGATGACTTCTGACTTTGAAGTTCAACTGTGGTTGAACTTCAGAGATAGTCTCTTGTGGTTTGTTGGCCTGTGGGTTCTTCTCAAGGTGGGAGCTGATTGAAGTCCTGTTGGAGCTTGCAAAGAGGCAGTGGATTGAGGTTTAGTTTAAGAGCTTGTTATCTGTTTGTGAGGTTCGAGATCCTGAAGTTTGAAGGGAGTTTATGGTACTTTCCTGAGGAAGGCACTATGAATGACTTTCATTCTTTATTCTCACCTCTTTCGTAAGTATCCAATGATGTTGGAGCCAACTTGTGAGTTTAATTTCTCCTGAGGAGAAATGTAAACTGATCACATGTTGTTGAGCCACATGGGATACGATTCCTAAGTGGAAGCCACCTAGTACTTTCCTGAGGAAGGTCCTATGGGTCTATTCACTTAGTTCCATTAGTTTATCTAGGATTTCTCAAGTATCCAGTGATGTTGGAGCCAACTTGTGAGTTTAATTTCTCCTGAGGAGGAATGTAAACTGATCACAGTTGTTGAGCCACGTAGGATACGATTCCTAAGTGTCAGCCTCCTAGTACTTTCCTGAGGAAGGTCCTATGGGTCTATTCACTTAGTTCCCTTAGTGCATATAGGTTTTTCTCAAGTATCCAGTGATGCCGGAGCCTTCATGTGAGTTTAATTTCTCCTGAGGAGGAATGTAAACTGATCACAGTTGTCGAGCCGCATAGGATACGATTCCTGAGTAGTAACCTCCTAGTACTTTCCTGAGGAAGGCACTATGAGCTTGTCTGCTTAAGCTCCCTTTCTCTGGTAAGCTTGTTCTGAAGCTTGGAGGCTGGGATTGATTCCTCTTGCTTAGGGTTTGATTAGAATTTTTTTGCTTAGATCTTTGCTTAGGGTATTGTGTAGAGTTTTGTTTAGAGATAGATTAGGAGCTTGTCTCAGGTTTGTTAGGGGCCTTGCCCAGGAGTAGTTTCTTGTTTTGTGGATAGAGGCTTATCAGGTTAGCTAGCTTTCTCTTTGGATTGTTTGACTTGTAGGATGTTATGTTGCACTAGACTTAGGTATTCATCTAGATAGTTCTGAGTAGGTGCATCTTAGAAGTAGACTTTGTGTGCATGAGAAGTTGAGGTGGTCCTCCTTCTGCTTGTTTGTTATTGAGTGGCTTTGCTTGTTGGTATTTGGTAGAGCTGAGCTCCCTTGCCTCTGTGGTTTGCGGCCTTCGCGCCTTGTTTGTTTAGTCGTTGCATTCATGCATATTTTCAGTATTCCTTTACTTTGCAGTTTCTTGTTTGTAGTTTAATCCTGTTGCCATGATCCCTTAGGAGCTCTGACTTCTCCGCTGCGGAGTTGTTATGATAGACATTAGGGCGGTCAACCAGGTGTGATAGCAGTAGGTAGATTCCCCTGTTTCTCAGCTATAGTTTTAGGGTGTCCCTTTCCTTTCTGTAGGAGCTTTTGAGTAGCTTGATCCGTAGTTAGCTGAACTACAGCTGCTCTGATTCTTCGTACCAGACGAAGATATGTAGGCATAGGATGCGATATCCTAGCGAGCACACTAACCACTAACCTTTGTTCTCTCGCGGCTGTGCGATCGAGACTTTCCCGCTAACGACTAATTGTTACCCCTTTCTGTTGCCCGAGTGCATTTGAGACCAGATCGTATTTGTAGGTTCCCGAGCCTTAGAGACCAGTTTGTTTTCTCACTGCTGTGTGAGAGCCCCTGTTTACCCGTAGTTAGTCGAACTACGTTTGCTCTGATCTTCCATACTGTGTGGAAGTACGTAGGCACAGGACGCGATGTCCTGGCGAGCAACCTTTCCCCCGTTTAGACGTAGGCAGTCGAACTACGTTGACTCTGACTTTCCCATTGCACGAGGGAATACGTAGGCCCAGAACACCGTATGTTCTGTCGAGTCCTGTCCTTTTATTTTCTTTTCAGACCAGCCATTAGCGTAGATAGATAATACACCCTTTTACCTATAAACATCAAGCGTGGATCCCATCGAGTACGATGGACGTGAGGGGTGCTAACACCTTCCCCTTGCGTAACCGACTCCCGAATCCAGGTTTTGGTTGCGATGACCATACCTTTTCCCGTCTTTGCGAGGTTTACTTCGAGCGTTTCCTTTCCCGCTCTGAGGGATAAATAACGCACGGTGGCGACTCTCCTGTCAAGCCGGCGCCGATTTTCGCAGTAGCGACAGCTGGCGACTCTGCTGGGGACTTATAGCATCTAGGGACTTTTCCCATCCCTTATGCTGGGACCGTTTCCCATCCCCTACGCGAGTCAATCCTAGCGCTTGGATGTTTATTTGTTGGGTGTTGTGCATATTGTGTTTTACTTTTCTGCCCTTTACTTTTCTGTACCTTTACCTTTCCGCATTTATTTTCCAGCATTATATTATTATGATTATTGCTGTGGGCAAAGGGAGGTTACTGTGAGTGAAAAGCCGGACCTGGGCTTGAGTACACACCTAGATATAGTTGCGGAGAAGTAGTAGACGAACCTGTCTGCTGAGCAGGCACAGTTCCCTACGAAAATCTGCGCTCAGACGAGATCCTTGCAGAGGTGCTCCTTTCCGGTCCTGAGGATCTGAGGGGAGTCCAGACGTGAGGATTGTCGACTCTGGGGACCGATCATTTGGAAGTCAGCTAAGTGAGGCCTCTTCATGACTTGATGATGCCACTCCTTCTGGGAATCGTATCGTCATTCATGAAAGTCTGTGACGCTGATGACCGCATAGGATGCCGTACCTTTGTCTGTGGATTAGGTCTATCCTACCTGTGAGAGGGACCGGGTTATTGCAGGAAAACTGGCCTTCAGAAACCATGACTCAGTACCTTTGTCAGATGGTGTTCTTGATTCATCTCCAGGTGTGTTGTCTGGGTCAGATGGGTTTCTTATCTGAGGTTGAGGCTATTATCAGATGGTATTCTCGTCAGATACAGAGGTTCAGATGGTTTTCTTACCAGGGGATTGATATTTTGAGTATCAGATGATAGTTAGTGGCATGAGATTCTGGTGACCGTGTTGGTTTTCTGTTCTTGATCACAGAGATGTTCCTCTTCAGGCTACAGCATAGCCCCTATGTTCGCAGATTGCATTATTTTCATACTGCATCATTACCATCTGCATTCAACTAACGTGTGTGTATTGCAGGTACATATTTTCCCTTCCAGTTCTGGTGTTTGTTCCTAGCAAGACATGGAAAACCTGAAGAGAGTATTGCCCTATAAGTTTCCGTCGCCGAATATCAGTCTATTGTTAGAGTTGATTGCTATTGCTAAGAAGAGGGGAATGGGTGACTTCAGAAAGAGATATGGGAGGATTCTGACCTACGTTTATCAGCCATCTGCCTACGAGACCAGCGGCATCTATACTCTGTTACAGTTCTACGACGCGGAGCTCAGGTGTTTTGTATTCCCCGACTTCGTTTTGGCTCCTACCCTGGAGGAGTACTCTGCACTTCTGGATATACCGATCCGTGAGCAGATGCCTTTCTATCGTACGGACGCTGAGCCTAAGCTGGCTGAGCTTTCTGCCATCCTGTGCTTGAAAGAGTCTGAGCTGTCTGGGAAGATGATCAGAAGAGGAGACGTATGGGGATTTCCGTTGGATGTCTTAGTGGAGAAGGCTCGAGAATATGCCCAGAAGGGTAGCTGGAGTGTTTTTGACGTCATCCTTGTTGTATGTGTGTATGGCATCGTGTTGTTCCCGAACATTCCTGATTTTGTTGATTCAGATGCCTTCTATATTTTGGCTGCGAAGAACCCAGTTCCTACTTTGCTGGGAGATATCCACCATTCAACTCACTACCAGAATGAAAAGCGACGAGGAAGGAATGTGTCTTGCTGTGTACCTCTCTTATGCAGGTGGTTCACCAGTCATATGCCTAAGTCAGGCCCTTTTGTCACCTCTATCAATTCTCTAGGATGGCCCGAGCGCTTAATGGGATTGACTGCTGAGAACGTGGTATGGGTCAATAAAGAGGTATTCGGAGATGAAGTCATACTCAAATGCGAAGGATTCCCGAATGTTCCTTTAATGGGAAGGAAGGGGTGTGTCAACTACAACCCTTCCTTATTGATCAGGCAATTTGGGTATGTACCTCAAGGAGCGCCAAAGCCCGAGGAGATACAGGAATCTCTGTATCTCACCGGGGCAATAGGGAAAGAAATGCTGACCAAACTTGAGAAAGCCTGGAAAAACTTGCACAAGAGAGGGAAGCTTTCAGGTAGCAGAGGGGATACTCGAGTCCCTGGCCCGTATATAGAATGGATTCGTGAGCGAGCTGTGAAGTTCCTTATGCCGTATCCAGCGGTTCAGCCATTGCATCCTTCTCCGGTGGAGGAGCCTACCACTGTGGACATACAGGTCTACAAGCAGCTGATGGCGGAGAAAGAAGAACTAGCAAGGGCTAAAGAGGAGTTAGAGCAGGAGAATGCCCAGCTTCGGCACGAAAAGATTGAAACAGGATACTTTTCCAAGCAACAGGCTGAAACTCTGAAACATCTGAAGACTACGCTATTGGAATTGACTGAAACCAAGAAGCGTCTAGAGTTAGATGTAGACTCCGTTAGTAGTGTGTTGGCCACCAAGAAGCAAGAGCTGGAAAGGGCCTACACAAAGCTAGCCAAGTTCAGAGAACACTGGGATCTCACTATGACCAAGCGCAAGGAGCGGGAAGAAGAGCTGAAGACACGGGTAGCTCAGTTAGAAGAACAGGTCAAAGTGAAGCACGAAGAGCTTGAAGAAGAAGCCTGCCGCTGATACGAGGCCGAGTGCAAGCTGACAGATGCCATGAAGAATTTGGAAGATTTCCAGCATAGAGCAGATGCCAAGAGACCCAAACCTGGGGGCGGTGCCAATGATAAGGCTTGGGAAGACTTTGTCAGAGACATCCAGGGGACAGTCAGGAAGAGGGATCGGTTGATAGAAGGTTTGATTTATCAACCGGATCATGCAGAGACAAAGAAGATGGTCGAGGACTTCCGCAACCGTACCCGTACTTGATTTCTCTCTTGTATTCTGTATGTTGAGATCACCACCAGGCATGTTGGCTGGGATCCTCCTTATCATATCAGCTGTATGGAGCATAGTCATGTAACTTCTTGACAAGACAGTTATTCTAATGAATATATGAGGGTTTTTTCCAAATATTGTATTTATGGTTTATCTCGTCTTGCTACCACTGACACTGGAATTGGAGGGAAAATATCTCCAATGCACACATGCACGTTAGCATTTTTGTATTTCTGTTTGCATAAATCATACTGCATAGCATTTCTCTAGCAGGTCAGAGCACTTATCCAGCCTTTGTTTTCACCAGAAAGTGATTCTCGGGGAATTGTTTGAGGCAAGAGTAGAGCGTCGAAGACGACCGAGGGGCTGAGGCAGATTTGAGCAGAATCAAGCAGCATAGTCCGTTACAGGTAATTGGTAGCTATGTCTGAAGGCAATTTCCAGGTTCCTAACACCCTGGCGGGGTTTACTATGGCGTCCAACCATCAGTATGATTCTATGGAAGGCTTCCCGCAAGCGAACAATCTTACTGCAGACCAAGTTGTACAGCCTACTGTCCAGAACCGAGATTAGCATGAGCAGTTTGTTGCCCGAAACGAACGTCCTCCGCCTGCTAACAATCAAAGTGTCGCTTTCCCTGCGATGAATTACCGAAGAGATATTCCAGTGACCGGGTTAGTAGATCCAAGAGCTCTTGACGATGGTAGAAGACTCCGAGCATTGGAAGAGCGAATGAAAGCCTTGGAAGCGAAAGATGCCGTTAACCTGGATGCTGTAGCCATGTGTTTGGTTCCTGACCTGGTGTTGCCGTATAAGTTCAAAGTGCCGGAATTTGAAAAATACACGGGAGATAGCTGTCCAAAGCTGCATTTGATGATGTTCTGCCGAAGGATGACTTCGTTTGTGCGAAATGACCAACTAATGATCCATTGCTTCCAGTATAGCCTGACTGGGGCATCCCTGAGATGGTATGTGCAATTAGAGAGTAGTCAGATTCGATCGTGGGTGGATTTAGCCAGAGCTTTCATGAAGCAGTACGATTACAACCTGGATTTGACTCCTAGTCTCGTAGATCTGCAAGAATTGTCTCAAGCGGAGAATGAATCATTCAGAGGGTATTTACGAAGATGGAAAGAATTGGCTGCTAGTGTTCAACCACCGCTTCCGGAAAGAGAACTGGTTGACATCTTCTTGGGTACTTTGAAAGGCCATTATTTTGACAAATTGTTCAGTTGCACAAACTTTGTGGGCCTGATGAGGCTGGGAGAGATTGTTGAGAGAGGACTCAGGAGTGGAAAGTTTCGAGATGTTCCTTACGGCCCAGTTGATAAGATTGAGTCAGTTGTCAGTTCTCAAGAAGAGTGGGAAGTAGGAACTGACGTCGTCTCAGAATCTCTAGCATCTCAGGATCGGTTTTCAGACACTTCAAGTCAACGGTCATCTTATCGCCGATCGCGTCAGCATGCTCCACGAAGACCAAGGAAACCTGAAAGGCAGTTTACTCAGCTACCGGTGTCGTACAGTCAGTTGTTGCTAGATCTGGTCAAAAGCGGATTGATAGTACCAAAAGAGACTAAGCCGGTGATTCCACCGTATCCTCCAGGTTTTGATACCAGCGCCCGCTGTGAGTACCATGTTGGGGCACAGGGGCATTCAACAAATGATTGTAAGGTGCTTAGAAGCCAGGTTCAAGATCTGTTAGACTCTAGCCGTATTTGCATCACGCCTCAGGGTTTTGTTCAGATTAATGATTTTCCCTCATCCAGTTGTGTGGGTTCGTCAGTTAACGTCATGGAAGACTCCACAGGAAGTGTGTGCTCTGAAGATTGTCAATCAGAAAGTTCAGTTGTATGGGAGAAGTTTCTAGAGGTTTTTGCGCCGGATGTCGCATCTGTTTTCTCTGTTTAATCTGTTTAGCTTTTTGTGCACTAGTGTCTGCCGACCACCACCAGGGTTGTTGGCTGGGGTCGTTATATTCATACTCATTTGTGCTTACCTGCTGATTTTGTTGGTTGTACATGTGTGGGAGATGTTCGTCTGTATGCTCATAGCTTGAGTTTCTCTTTATCTTGTTGTGAATATATGTTTGCTTTCTGCGCTGCATTATCATTTAACAGGTATATCAAAACCGTGGGTCTTATTTCCTCATCGTCCAGTTTGTTGCAGGAATTCCTTCAGAGATATGGAACAGAATCAGTTTGAATTGATTGAAGTCCGAAGCCAGCTGGGGCAGATGATGAGGGACATGCAAGAGATGCGTCTGGAGCAGAAGATTCTCAAAGAGGAGAACAGTCAGCTGAAGACCCAAATGAGCTTGATCATGGAAGTGGTCAAGAATGTGCTTAGGAAAGAAGACGATTAGCTATTTGAAGCCGCAATGAAGAAGCTCGCGCCACCTGTGCATGTGGAACCTGAGCAGCAGCAACAGAAGATACATCCGGCCCAACGGAGGATCCAGGAAGGGAAGCCAAAGAGAATGTTTGAGGCGCCGCCTATGACATATGCTGAGCTCTTGCAGACTTTATTGAAGTTCAATCTGGTTGAGAAAAGAACGTTGGAACCACCAACGAGAGTGTTTCCTCAAGGGTACGATGCCAGTAAGCAATGTGAGTTTCATTCTGGGGCATTCGGACATGACATCGAGGGTTGTCATGCTTTCAAGCACAATGTTCAAGACCTGATTGACTCGCACGATATTGAATTCACGCCGGGCGGCGTAGCTGTGCATATTGCTCCTGTCTCAGTCGATGCTAAGATGACAGATGTTTCTAAAGCTGCAGTGGGTCAGAAGCGTATCCTGGACTCCATGGTGTCAGAATCTCCAGGCCCACAACTGTTGCCTATTCCTGGGGCAGACCTGAGAAAGAAAATGGCTAAGCATAAGGAGGGCGTTAATCAATACATTGAAGGTCAAGAAACTGATGTTGCATTTAATACAAAGGGTGTTCAAGAGTCAACCCGATACCGGCAGCAGCAGCCTCAGCAGCAGAACCAGCAGGGGTATAAGAGATATCAGAATCGGGGTCCCCTGGCAAACCGTCATCTTGAAACTCCTCCTATGCCGTATGCACAGCTTCTGCAAACGCTACTTCAGCTCCAATTGGTTCATAAAAGGACAATGACTCCCTTAACGGGACCACCACCACCGGGGTATGATGCCAACGCTACTTGTGAGTTCCATACTGGGGCACCAGGCCATACGGTTGAGAATTGTAAAGCTTTTAAGCACAAAGTGCAGGATCTGCTTGATAGTGCGGCAATCAGCTTCGGACCGGGAGGTCCCCAAATCATCTGAATGAAGGAGGAAGGGCTCTATAATTTGGTTGAGTCGTCCAAAGCAGATCAGGACAGCATCGGATTGTCTCTAATAAAGATAGTTGGTTCAGCAGCAGGGCAGATGTGAAAGCCCGGCTCTCGGAAGCTAGCATTTTTCTTTGTTTTATCTTGTCATTTCTTTACATTTGTAGTTGCTTTCCTGTTTGAATTTGTAATCTTGTTTGTAAAACTTGTTGTTTTCATTCAATTGATGATAATGAAATAAATATGCATGTTTTGATCCATTCGTGTTCACTAACATGTTTTTGCAAATGTCCAACGCTTGGTTAAGAAGAATTTGGGGAGGATGACGAAAATGACCGACATGCAACTACCGATATTGTATGCTTTTGAGATAAAACCTGTTGATGATGTACAGGCATTGTTTCAAATCCCCAAACACCGGAGGTATAAGGAAGATAATCCCTTGTCAACCCCTTTGAGCCTTGTAGTAGGAGTTTCTTCCTGTGAATGAAAAACCCTCGATCTTTAACCTGGGGCAGGGTAGGTGTTAGCTAATTCAACTGAGCGTCCAAATTGCAAAAGGAGTGTCCGTTCGAGGATCAATCGCGTCCCTAGAGGTCGTGCCTAAAAAACCACAATGGTTCAATCAAGAGCGGGGCAGCCACATCACTCCCCAAAGAGTCAGACAACCAGTGTCACACGACTTGTTCGAAAAAAAAGAAGAATGAAAAAAGAATCAAAAGCCCGCTAAGTCAAGAAAACTTCAAAACAAATGACTTAGGCAAAAATGAGGGCATCCCGCTGGACTTAAAAAAATCAAAAGAAGCTCAAAAGGAGTCAGTCCAGGCAAAAGTTAGGGATATGAAAAGAAAAAGATGAAAAGGATCAAAAGAAAAAAAGCTTCGATGGAAATACGAGTCGTGTGACCTCAAGTGTCAAAGACGAAAAGTGAGTGGCTGTCACTCCAAAATCCAAAAGTTTCTCGAACTATCATTCCTATTTTTTTCAGCCTCTGAGAGGTAGGCGCTAAGGTCGAATTCGCTGAACATAGGATCGGAGAACATCAAGGAGAATGGGTGGGTTAAAAATAAATTTTGAGCCTTTATCCTTTCCTTCAAAACCGTGAACCTGACCATGTTACAACCTTCAAAAGTCCCAATTGAAGCAGGTTGTTTCGAAAGCATACTCCGGTAAAGGTCGCGTCGATTCTGACTCCTAAAAAGGTTCCTCTTACCATGTTGGTACTGATGTTGATAAATGTTTTATGCATCATATGCCATAAACTGTTTTTCCTTTTTCCAGTGAACAGATTGGATGTCAAAGCAGTCATATGTGTTGCATTAATACATCTTTTATGCAGAACAACTTGTTTTACTTGCAAGTAAGCGCTTGACAGCAGAAAAGCTTCCTACAATGGAAAGTATGGTCAAGATAGAATGCAGAACGCCCGAATGTTCCGAGAGCAGGGGCAAGCCATTATTGTGATCCCCAGTCAAGTCAGCCTTTCGAAATCAGTTATCCTGAGGCGGTCAGGTTGAGATTCAGGAAAATACGGCGTAGTCAAGGGCACTACTTTGAATCAAATAATCAGGAGCAAGGTCATTGCAGTCAGGAGTAGACCATCTTAAGAGCGCAGAGTTTGTTCTTTATTCAAGGAGCATCTAACGTGAAGCATCTCTCCGAAGCTCAGAACGCTGGGGCATGTTATATCAGACCATCAAGGCTCAGATCTGCAGATTTCCTTTCAAGGACTATCCCCACGGAGATCCCGTAGGCTGGGGCATTTCAGAAGCGAAAGGATTGGTCTTCTCCGCTTCAGCAGGGTCATTCAGAGTTGTTCGAACAAATTCAGTCGATTTTCGAGAGCGAGATGAATGCGGGAAGTCGTGTTACTATCCCTTCACTAAAAGGCTGTGTATTCATGAAGAATATTTTCCAGCGTCAGTTGTACCTGACCCATCACGGACAGCCTAAGAGTTCAAATCCATGTTGGCAATCACTGTGAGGCCCATCCGTGTTGGCGCATCAATTTCCGAATCCGAGCTTCGTTAGTACGCAGGAAGACTCCCTCTATTTTCTCCAGCAAAGTCCAATTCGTCGTTGGTACGGGTAGGCTATCCCTAGAGGAGTCCAATCATCTTCAGCACATCTGCCATTCTCCAGCGGAGCTATATTCCCCAGCAGGGTATTACTTCGTTGATGGTGTTCGGTTAAGTCCCCAATATCCCCAGCGGAGTTGATTTCACTCTCCCAGCATTTATTTTGTTGGGATAATTCAGTGATATCCAGTTTATCCCCAGCAGAGTTGGCCTCGCCTTCAGCATTTATTTTGCTGAAGTGGTTCTGTACCCAGCTCTCTCCGGCAGCTCGAGCCTGCATTGGCATATTGCATGCATTATCATATTTGCATCATACTTGCATATCATTTTCAGAATGCGTAGCATTTCCATCCTGAATGGAGCATTACGCCATAGAAAGATTAAAGCATACGCATATGCATACGAAGCATAAGTCAGATTTTCTATCAGCCTCATATGGCGCGTGAATTACTCTGTGATCAGTTCAGGGGCATTTATCCAGCAGCAGTATTCAGACAGTTCAGCAGATTATTTGTATTCCTGATCATACAGTAGCTGTGCTTTGATCAATCGGTCATCTGATATCGACAGACTTTTCTTCCCGTCAATTCATATTGACGATGTGTTCCTTCGATAAGCGGATTTCTCCGTCTATCATTAGACGTCTGGAGTACGAATGTGGTTTTCTTTCCGTCTATCCTTAGACGATGTGAAGTTGCGGGTGATCGCTGTAGGGTTTCAAGAAGGGGTTTCCCCCAGGATATGCTTTTCTTCCCGTCTACCAGTAGACGATGTGAAGTTTCAGGCAATCTTCAATGGAGTTCAAAATACAGTTTCTCTAGCAAATGGCTTTCCTGTCCGTCTGTCAGCAGACGATGTGAAGTTTCGAGTTACTGTTCAGCGGGTTTCTTATTGCTAGATCATATGTACGATGAGGTGTTTCCCCAGCGAGTCTTCTCCGGCTATCTTTGGTTGTTGAGGGGTTTCAAAAATGATATTTCGGATAGGGGTTTACTTTCCGTTTATTGGATATGATGACGTTTCAGAGGGACTTTTCTGACCATCAATCCTTATTGATGTCGAGGCTCTTCGAAGAATGTTCAGTTTTCGTGATTGTCGATTCTTATTAACGACATGGTTCCTTAAAAGGTGGCTTTCTTCCCGTCAGTCCACACTGGCGATGTGGCCCCTTCAAGGATGTTGATCTTTCCATCAATTCCCGTAGACAGAAGGATTCTGAAATTCAAGGGATGGTGTTGAATTGCGTTATGGTGTCTTGCCGTCCACCCTTAGACGACGTGAGTATGGAGATTATTTCTTCTCGTCTACCCTTAGACGATGTGAATATTGATTTGTTCATCGATCAGGATGATCCCGTTTACCCTTAGACGATGCAAGTACGGAGATTAAGAATTTCTTCCCGTCTACCCTTAGACGATGTGAATTGTTTTGTTTCATCAATCAGGATGATCCCGTCTACCCGTAGACGATGTGAATTTGGAGATTATGGTGTCTTTCCGTCTATCCTTAGACGATGTGAGTATTCGATCAGAATGATTCCGTCTACCCTTAGACGATGTGAGTATTCAATCAGGATGTCTTCCCGTCCATCTTTGGACGATGTGGGTATGTTTCTCTTCCTGCCTATCAGTAGGCAATGTGAAAGGATCAGGTGTTCTGTTGCAACCCTAGGGTTTGTTATATGGGGTATCACAAGCCACGGGTATTCAAATCAGGAGTTCTTTATCAGATGATTGATCAGTTTGGTGCCATAATGACTGGACTCGGTTTTCTGGACTGTACTCCCCAAGCAGCTTACAGTATATGCTCGCGGTTGGCAAATTTTCGGGTTTTATTTGTATTCAACTGTCTCGTACCTCTGAATGTTTGAAGGCTGAGCGCTCTTCAAACCCTTCAGGTCCAAGTCGCTTGAATAGGGGCAGCTGTTGCACCCTAAAATTTGACCAACCGATTCTCCTATCTGACTCGTGGGTTAAATTCATATTCGCAGCTCAGACATGTGATATTTGTGCGCAAGCAGGGGATATCAGAGTTTACAGCTTGATCTTCGTCTATCAGATGTGGCAGATCCAGTCCAGATCACCAGGGTTTTATTTTCGGGAAATTGTGCGCTCCTCGGTGATTTTCAGCTTGCACAGTAATTTTGGGGATATTCTGATGCCCGGGGTTCTCTGTTCAATTCGATCTGGTCTCGTGCGCTCTTTTATGGGGGTCATTTGCATTCATCTGCATTTTTAGGATTTTAATAGACTTTTGTGAATTTTAGATAGGCTTTATAGATTTTTCTGGAATTTAAATAGAGTTTTTGTATTTTTTTAATAGTTTAATTCTCTGTTTAGAATTTTATAGGATTTTTTAAATAGGTTTAATTGTTTTTTAAATCATTTTTAGAATTTTATAGGATTTTTTAAATAGGTTTAATTGTTTTTTAAATCATTTTTAGAATTTTATATAGATTTTAAAGATAGGTTTAATTGTTTTTTAGATAATATAGAAAATAATATAGTTTTTCTTTTATTAATAATAGATTTTAATAGATATTAAATAATGGTAGAACTTTAATAAGAAATTAGGATAATATAGAATTAATTAGACTTTTAATCACTTTTTAGAGTTTAATTAGGTTAATTGATTTTTTTAGATATAATTAGGTTTCTATTAGTTGTAGTTTTATTAGAGATTTATTAGTTTTAATATTCAGTAGTTAATTGAATTTTTAATAGTTAATTAGGATTAGGGTTTTTTATTAGCTTTAATCCATTACAATGCATTTTTTTGTGTGAGTTTTTGTATGAGTTTTTTGCAGGTCTGATGGGCTCAATTCGCAGGCCCAGAAGGCTCTTTTTTGTCCAAAGGTCATTTTTGTCCAGACTTGTCCAACATTTTCCGGAAGCTTCTAGAAAGTTCCAGGCGTCTCAGTGTCTTAAATACAGCTTGCCACGTGTTGGCTCAGGGGTTGGCCCACGCGTTTCGCATTGATCACACCACCTCACCCACTCAGAGTCCACTCTCTCTCTCTGCTGACACGCGTCCGCCACACGTCCCCTTCCCAACCTCCACTGAGACACTTGGCACCACCACAGCTAGTCACCGGAGCATCGCCGGGACTTCGCCGTCGGGCATGCAGACGCCCTGAGCCGCCGTCCAACCGTCTTCCGGCCACCGTCTTTCTCGCCGGAATCCCCAAAAAGTGCAGAAACGCCAGAAATCCATTTTCTTCCTCCTTTCTTCTCCGATCGTCTCCGATCCCCTCCGTTTGCATCTCGTCGGAAAAGCTAGCCGTTCCAGAATTGTCATCTTTGACGAGCTCCTTCAGGATCTTCAAAGATCTCTCAAGTTCCAGCCAGAATTCCATCATCAAGGTTCATGGTACCTTCATCATACGTTCTTCCAGAACGTCTTCTTCCAATGTCTTTCCCAGAATCTCCAGATCGCCTCTGATCTCCTCCACCACTTCGTCAAGAAAGTAGTTCTCCATCTTCAACGAATGTTCTTCAACGAACTTCCTCAAGAACATTCCAGGCCCTTGCTCTTCTTCGTACGCGTTCATCAATGCGCTAACAGCTTGGATCATCGTTGAAGGAGTTTCGTTCGTCCGCACGCTCCAGTTCGCTCCAGAATCTCCAGTTCGCTCCAGATTCGTCTCCAGGTACGCTTTCTGAAATTCGTTGCATGTTCTTTCAGATCGCGTTGTCTTCATGGATTTGTAGAACGGTTAGGGTTTTTGCGAATTAATTGATGCGTGGTTTGAATGTGTGATGTTGAGATTTGGTGTGATCTTGATGATGTGTGTGAGGCTGATGCAAGATTGTTAGGCTTAGATTGATGTGTTGGCTTGATTGATCCGTTTGAGTGTTGAGAGTTCTTGAGAAGAGAGAAAGAGAGGTTGCAGAAAGAGTGGGTTGGGGGAGACGGATGAACGGCTAGGGTTAGAGGTGAGTGAACAGTAACCAGTGTTTAGGAGAAGGGATTAGGTTTTGTGGTTAGGGTTTCATCAGATTAGGGTTAGGTTTGGGCTTAGGCCCAATTGCGCGTGCTGAGGCAACCCCCCGTTTGCTCAATTCACCCCTCCCTGCGTGAGAGCTGGGAATGAACTCATGTGGGCCTCATGCCCAATTGCTTTCCGCACCCCCCTGGGCGTAGGCCCAATGAAAATTGACTGCAAAACCTACTAACAGCACCCCCCCTGCGTTTTTATTTTATTTTCAGTAAATGTTTTTTTGACTCATTTGGGCCTTACGCCCTTATTTCTAAGCGCACCCCCCATATGTGAGCCCAGCCAGAATGAGCCTGGGAATCTTGCTGTTAGCACCCCCCCTCCAGTTTATTTCAATTTTTGTTTTGTTAATTTCTTTTTAATATTTTCTTGCATTAGAAAATCCATAATAAAATGTAAATAATTGTTTTTTTAATTCTTCTTTTTTCTACCACTTTATAATAATGTCTAGAAAATTGTATAAAAATAAAAATGTCATTTTATTTTTGTTTACTATTTTTGGTATATTTTCCATTTAATTGATTTCTTTTAATATTTTTAGTGCATACATGTCATTAGAAAATTGATAAAAAATAGTAGGTTTAGTCAAATAATTCCGTTCTTTTTTCTGTAGACTCGTGATTCAGTGTAGAATTTTATAGTGCAAAAATATTAGCTTAATCATGCATTTTCATTTTAATTGCCTTTTTTGTATTGCTTTGCTATTAAATAATTGGTCTGTGGATATGTCTGTGTTGCTGATTTTAGTTCTTTCATCTGGTAATGAATTTTGTCCTAATTTCTCAGTATGTTGTCATAGAGCCATGTAGGTTTCCCATAGATTTTAGTTAGATTTTTGTAGGATGTTCTGATATGATTTGTCTGAGCTTGAAGATAGGAAGAGTCTTGATGACTTCTGACTTTGAAGTTCAACTGTGGTTGAACTTCAGAGATAGTCTCTTGTGGTTTGTTGGCCTGTGGGTTCTTCTCAAGGTGGGAGCTGATTGAAGTCCTGTTGGAGCTTGCAAAGAGGCAGTGGATTGAGGTTTAGTTTAAGAGCTTGTTATCTGTTTGTGAGGTTCGAGATCCTGAAGTTTGAAGGGAGTTTATGGTACTTTCCTGAGGAAGGCACTATGAATGACTTTCATTCTTTATTCTCACCTCTTTCGTAAGTATCCAATGATGTTGGAGCCAACTTGTGAGTTTAATTTCTCCTGAGGAGAAATGTAAACTGATCACATGTTGTTGAGCCACATGGGATACGATTCCTAAGTGGAAGCCACCTAGTACTTTCCTGAGGAAGGTCCTATGGGTCTATTCACTTAGTTCCATTAGTTTATCTAGGATTTCTCAAGTATCCAGTGATGTTGGAGCCAACTTGTGAGTTTAATTTCTCCTGAGGAGGAATGTAAACTGATCACAGTTGTTGAGCCACGTAGGATACGATTCCTAAGTGTCAGCCTCCTAGTACTTTCCTGAGGAAGGTCCTATGGGTCTATTCACTTAGTTCCCTTAGTGCATATAGGTTTTTCTCAAGTATCCAGTGATGCCGGAGCCTTCATGTGAGTTTAATTTCTCCTGAGGAGGAATGTAAACTGATCACAGTTGTCGAGCCGCATAGGATACGATTCCTGAGTAGTAACCTCCTAGTACTTTCCTGAGGAAGGCACTATGAGCTTGTCTGCTTAAGCTCCCTTTCTCTGGTAAGCTTGTTCTGAAGCTTGGAGGCTGGGATTGATTCCTCTTGCTTAGGGTTTGATTAGAATTTTTTTGCTTAGATCTTTGCTTAGGGTATTGTGTAGAGTTTTGTTTAGAGATAGATTAGGAGCTTGTCTCAGGTTTGTTAGGGGCCTTGCCCAGGAGTAGTTTCTTGTTTTGTGGATAGAGGCTTATCAGGTTAGCTAGCTTTCTCTTTGGATTGTTTGACTTGTAGGATGTTATGTTGCACTAGACTTAGGTATTCATCTAGATAGTTCTGAGTAGGTGCATCTTAGAAGTAGACTTTGTGTGCATGAGAAGTTGAGGTGGTCCTCCTTCTGCTTGTTTGTTATTGAGTGGCTTTGCTTGTTGGTATTTGGTAGAGCTGAGCTCCCTTGCCTCTGTGGTTTGCGGCCTTCGCGCCTTGTTTGTTTAGTCGTTGCATTCATGCATATTTTCAGTATTCCTTTACTTTGCAGTTTCTTGTTTGTAGTTTAATCCTGTTGCCATGATCCCTTAGGAGCTCTGACTTCTCCGCTGCGGAGTTGTTATGATAGACATTAGGGCGGTCAACCAGGTGTGATAGCAGTAGGTAGATTCCCCTGTTTCTCAGCTATAGTTTTAGGGTGTCCCTTTCCTTTCTGTAGGAGCTTTTGAGTAGCTTGATCCGTAGTTAGCTGAACTACAGCTGCTCTGATTCTTCGTACCAGACGAAGATATGTAGGCATAGGATGCGATATCCTAGCGAGCACACTAACCACTAACCTTTGTTCTCTCGCGGCTGTGCGATCGAGACTTTCCCGCTAACGACTAATTGTTACCCCTTTCTGTTGCCCGAGTGCATTTGAGACCAGATCGTATTTGTAGGTTCCCGAGCCTTAGAGACCAGTTTGTTTTCTCACTGCTGTGTGAGAGCCCCTGTTTACCCGTAGTTAGTCGAACTACGTTTGCTCTAATCTTCCATACTGTGTGGAAGTACGTAGGCACAGGACGCGATGTCCTGGCGAGCAACCTTTCCCCCGTTTAGACGTAGGCAGTCGAACTACGTTGACTCTGACTTTCCCATTGCACGAGGGAATACGTAGGCCCAGAACACCGTATGTTCTGTCGAGTCCTGTCCTTTTATTTTCTTTTCAGACCAGCCATTAGCGTAGATAGATAATACACCCTTTTACCTATAAACATCAAGCGTGGATCCCATCGAGTACGATGGACGTGAGGGGTGCTAACACCTTCCCCTTGCGTAACCGACTCCCGAATCCAGGTTTTGGTTGCGATGACCATACCTTTTCCCGTCTTTGCGAGGTTTACTTCGAGCGTTTCCTTTCCCGCTCTGAGGGATAAATAACGCACGGTGGCGACTCTCCTGTCAAGCCGGCGCCGATTTTCGCAGTAGCGACAATAGGGTACAACAGCATATACACAGACTCCTTTACAACCTCCTTCAACACTCCATAAGCAGCAATTCAAACATTTAGCAAGTTCAGCAACTCAGCTGCAGCTTCTCCTTGTTCAAAACCACCAGAAAGTATCTCCCAAGATCTCATCCAGAACAAACAGGATGCCTGCTCTGATACCAATTGAAATTATGGTATGCAGATCTCATATGTTCCAAGAACAATGATCTCTGCTCAACAAGGACGACGACAGACCATGACCAATTTAAATTTCTTTAAATTGTACCAATGCCATGACCAACGTCATGACGTTTGTTGTAACATCTGCAGGCTGACAGACTATTTATCTAAACATTTAAATTCTGCATAATTGTAAATGCAGAAAGATAAATAACACCAGTAATTGTTAACCCAGTTCTGTGCAACATCATCTACATCTAGGGGCTACCAAGCCAGGGAAGAAATTCACTATCATCAGAATTAATTCAGAGTTAAACCTCCAGTTTACACTCCTCACTTAAAACCTACCCAATGACACTTCAACCTAGAGACACTCTAGACCTGAGTATTCCCTTTCACTCCCCCTCAATCACCTCAGTGATAAACAATTCACTTACAGTTACAGAAACACTTGAAGACACTCTTCAAACACAACTTGATCTTGCTTCACATCTTTGATCAAGTGACACACACTCTTGCTTAACAGCTTTGAGTGGCACAATGAACACACCTGTTCATACACAATAAACCAGAGCAATCATACAACCTACAATTGCTTGGCACACAAGGAATCCTAAGATCCCTAGACACACGTGAAGAACAAAGTTCTTCACTCACAAAACACACGTGAAGAGTAACACTCTTCACTCACAAATATGTCTACCACAATGTATCAAAATATACAAAGCGTGACTTACACACAAGGGACTCTCAAACCCTAGACCTTTATTTTACACTTTGATTTTTCTTGATGTGAGTGCTTGTTTTTCCCTTACTTCTGTGCCTCCTTTTATAGCAATGCAGACTGGGCTTAGGCTGTTCACAAGTGGCATAAATTAGGTTTAACCAAGTTAAACTAATTTCCACAATTTAAGGATATTTCAAATAGGTCATTGGCGTTTCATGATACGCTTAGCACTGCCTAGAATCTCACGTGAGATATCTAGGGAACCCTAATAAGTCTCCTGAAATCTAGCCTGAGCTATCTCATACATTATACCAGAAACCCAGCAAGCCTGTTGTGCATGTCAGCTACCTGATATCATACGCTTGATGTTATGACATTCAGCATGACATCCAATATTCTGCAGATTCTTCTTCACAAAAGTCATGGCTTCACCCAATCTTCTGCAAAATAACAGTAGAAACAAATATCTTAAAGTTTCCTAAAAGGTCTCCAAGATCCTTTTATGAATACCAATAAAATCTGTACTTGTTCCTAGTAAATCTCCTTGACATACTTACTGATGAGATATATCCAACATGGTCTCATCAGTCCAAACCAACTTTGTCAAGAGATATACATTAGCAGCTCCCGCTATACCAGACATTGATGTCATGACATTCAGTATGACATCCATGACAGTTGTTCTGTCATCAGCTCCTGCTGCACCAATAGCGATGTCATGACATTGGTATTGACATTCATGACAGCAGTTCTGTCATCAGCTCCTGCTAGCTCCTTCTGCATCCATGACAGCAGTTTTGTCATCAGCTCCTGCTAGCTCCTTCTGCATCCATGACAGCAATTCTGTCATCAGCTCCTGCTACACCACAACTCTTGCTGTTTGTAACACATGACAGTAGTTATGTCATGACAGCAAATGGATGTCGTGATAGATGTCACGACATTCAGCATGACATTCACATTAAAACACTCCACAGCAATTCTGTCACCACAATAGATGGAGATGTTACAACATCCTGCTCAACATCAGTGCAGGATTATGTTTTACCAAAATTTAGCCAATCATAGAACCATGGACAATCATAGAACCATGGAACTAACAAAAAGCACTTTCAACAATTAATTCAAAGTGCAATCATCCAAATGATCATGTAATCAATTATGCACGAATTTAACACCAAAAATCAGTGATCAAACATCAAATAAACTTCATCAAGCATTGATATCACAAAGATCTAAGATCGAAATCAACAAAATGGATCAAAAAGAATCAAAACACATCGATCTACATTATGATTAATCCAAACACACTCAAAACAAAATTAGATCTAGAATTGCCAACCTACAAAGCGGAGATTTGCTTTGGTGAGTGTTGATTCATTTGAAATGAGTAGATCCAAGCAAGAAAGCCAAAGATTCTTCAAGATCCAAGAGCTTTCTTGTTATAGAAATGAAGATCAAGCAAGATCAAGAAAAAAGGATCCAAATTAGCTTCGAAATTCATATCCAAATCCAAACGAAAATTGAATGGTGAATTGAAGATAATAGAGATAAATGATGGAGGTTTAGCTCTATAATTCTATGATTCCAATGAAGAATCAAAGAACTCAAGTGAGAGCTCTAATGGAGTTTTTGGAGAGAAAAAGTGGAGAGAAAATTTCAAGAGTGAGAGTGAAATCTGAAAATGAAATGTAATTGTGAGGATTTTTTTTGAGGTTTGGAGCAAATTCACTTAAATATGCTCTAGGTTTGGAGTAGAATGTGGTTTGGAGTGAGGTTATGAAAATTGGAATGGGATTAGGAATGGAAAATTGAAGGGAATTTGAATTGATTTTGAATGTTAATCCAAATTAGAGTGATTCTAGATCCTTTCTTTTGGTGTAAAATCAAATTCACAAGTGATCAACATGGACCCCAAAAGTGGCAGCAGTGAAAATTCACGTTATTGGGAAATTTTCGCTTTGGTTAATCGGTTAACCATTTTGGTTAATCGGTTAACGCCTTGAAAATTTGAAATTTGGCGCCTTTTGGAGGGAAACTTACACATTCGTCCGTTTTCACCCATTCTGAGCCACGTTAAGCCTCTGAAACTTGCCCTTTGACATTATAACTGTAAGGACGCCAGAGATAGCCTGGGTGTTGTCTCCTAAGCTGAAAATTATCTTGGTGAATAAAATAAAATCGACCGCTCGATCGTTGTGCAAAATAAATGTCAGAGCCTCTGATGCTCGCTGTTTAGACTCTTGCACCCAAAAGAGAACCCTGAGCCGCAGAAATACCTTGATCCCATGCCTTAAGAATAAATGCTATGATATGCAGAAATGGAAAAATGAAAAAAAAAAACATAAGCCAAGTTAAAAGAAAAGGTTGGTTAAATTTTAGGGTACAACAGCTGCGCCTATTCAAACGACTTGGACCTGAAGGGATGAAAAGCAAACGACTTTCAAACATTCAAGGTAAAAGGCGGTTGAATACAAAAGAACCCAGAAATTTGCCAACCGCCGAATTAAACTGTAGAAGTTCTGTTGGGAAGAACGTGATAAGATGAACCCATCCATCAAATACCTAGTCGGGGTCTATATACCGCACAGGCTCAGTAAACCATCACTAGCCAGGGTTTGGATACCCCACATGTCAATGGAACAATCACTAGCCAGGGTCTGGATACCACACAGGCCAATGGAAAAATCACTAGCCAGGGTCTGGATACCACACATGCCAATGGAACAAACCGGTGTGAGCCGGGGTCTGGATACCACACAGGCTCAAAAAACCACTATCTGCAGGAGATACAACTGGAAACAAGAGGTAACAACCTGGCTTATGTTTCAAATGCGCATGTTTGAATATGGCATAATACTCCATACGAAATGGAAATGCGACGCGTTTAGGAGGATACTATGCACAATGCAAATGCAAAGGAACCACTCCAGCAAAATAAATGTTAAAGAGACGAAGCCAACTCCACTGGAGATGACTGGGCATGCCAAGTACGATTGGACTTTGCAAGGATGAGCCAAATGAGGTGTGGATTTAAATTAGATAGGTCAGGCAAGAACTGACAACCAGGCGAGAATTAGATTCCAAAAACATGTCAGACGAGAACTGACTACGAGACGAGAGTTGAGTTTGAATGAAACAAGTCAGAAAGGAACTGACTACCATACGAGAGCTGGGTTTTGAAAAAACGGGTCAGACGAGAACTGACTACCAGATGCGAACTGGGTTCTGAAAAAACGGGTCAGACGAGGCCTAACTACCAGACGCGAACTGGGTTCTGAAAAAATGGGTCAGACGAGAACTGACTACCAGACGCAAACTAGGTTCTGAAAAAACGGGTCAGACGAGAACTGACTACCAGACGCGAATAGGGTTCTGAAAAAACGGTTCAGACGAGAACTGACTACCAGACGAGAACTGGGTCCTACAAAACAGGCCAGATGAGAACTAACTACCAGACGAGAACTGACTACCAGACGAGAATTGGGTTCTAAAAAAATGGGTCAGACAAGAACTGACTACCAGACGTGAACTGGGTTCTAAATTGGGTCTTCCAGACGAGAACTGGATACCAGACGAGAACTGGATACCAGACGAGAACTGGGTTCTACAAAATAGGTCAGATGAGAACTGACTACCAGACGAGAACTGGGTTTTACAAAATAGGTCAAACGAGAACTGACTATCAGATGAGAACGGGGTTCCAAAAAATAGGTCAGACGAGAACTGGGTTCCACAAAACAGGTCAGACGAGAACTGACTACCAGACGAGACTTGGGTTCTACAAAACAGGTCAGACGAGAACTGACTACCAGACGAGAACTAGGTTCTACAAAACAAGGCAGACGAGAACTGACTACCAGACGAGAACTAGGTTCCACAAAATAGGTCAAACGAGAACTAGGTTCTACAAAACAGGTCAGGCGAGAACTGACTACCACGAAGGCTTATCAGACGGGGACTGGGCTTCGAATGAATAGTTGACCAGACAAGAACTGGACTCTTTGTACCCTGATGGCTTAAGATTAACTGACCCAAGCATTCTGAAACTCTGAGGGGTATTTCAGATTAACCTTCTTCTGGGAAGGAATAACTTCTTGCTCTTAGGGTGGCCTGCCCCAGCCTTGAAGTGATTTTGCCCCTGATTGGCTTAATCTTGGAGTGGTTGACTCCCGCGGTGTGATCTTTTGACATAACTTGCCCCGGTTCAACGGAGTATTCAGGCATTCTGCATCTTATCACAGTCGAACTTTCCACTATGGAAACTTTCCTGATGTCAAGTGCTTACTCGCGAGTAAAAAAAATTATTCTACACAAAAGATAATATTAATGCAATGCATATGACAGTTTTTAAATCCGAGTCTGTTCACTGGGAAAAAGTTGTGACATATAGCGAATGAATCACTTATCAGAATGTCAACATTAATACAAACATGGTAAAAAGAATCCTTTTAGGAGTCAGTTTCGACGCGATTTTTGCCGAAGTATTCTTTCGAAACAAACCCGCTTCAATTAGGACTTTTGAAGGTTGTAATGTGGTCAGGTTCACAGTTTGAAAGAAAGGATATAAGGCTTAAAGTTTGTTTTAACCCACCCATTCTCCTTGATGTTCTCCAATCCTATATTCAGCTAACTCGACACAAGCGCTCACCTTTTAAAGGTTAGAATGACAAGAGTGACGGTTTAAGAAACCACAAGTTTTGGAGTGACAATCACTCTCTTTTCATCCTTTGGTGCCAGGAGTCACACGACTTTGTTTTTCATCATTTTTTTTATTTCCCCATTTTTTCCTGGACTGACTCTTTAGAGTTTCTTTTGATTTCAAAGTCCAGCGGGATGCCCTAATTTTTTCCTAAGCCACTTGTTTTCAAGTTACTGACCTACCGGGCTTTTTATTTTGATTCTTTTCTTTTTTCCTTTCCTCTTTTTTATCGGAACAAATCATGTGACACCGGCTTGTCTGACTTGTTGAAGGTATCGCGACTGTTTCACTCCTTGGTCAGTGACGGATAACCACCGTAATTCTTTTTTTTAGGCACGACTTCTAGAGGCGTGATTGATCCTCGAACGGGAACACTCCTTTTTCAATTTGGATGCTCGGTCAAATTAACTAACACCTACCCTGCCTCATGTTAAGATTGAGGGTTTTTTCGTTTTTCAGAAAGAAACTCCTACTACTAGGCTCAAAGGGGTTGACAAGGGATTATCATCCTTATATCTCTGGTGTTTAGGAATTTGAAACAATGCATGTACATCATCAGCAGAGGTTTCATTCAAAAGCATACAATCAGAAGCTTGCGCGTCTTTCAACTTCGTCATCCTCTCTCGGATTCTGCTTAAACAAGCGTTTGACATCAATGGAAAGCAATTAGTGAACACGAATAGATTTAATCAAAACCTGCATATTAATTTTATTATCATTATCAATTGAAAACAAACATGTTTTACAAATGAGATTTGCACTTTAACAGAAAAGAAACTACAAATCCAAAGAAATGACATGATAGAAAAAGATCCCCAAGATTTTCAGCTCGGAGGATGTCTTCCTATTTGAACCACTGGCTGGAGGATGTGACCCTTGAAGTCTTCAAACTCAAACAGATGAGAGGTTGACGTGCACGACCAGATTTCCTTCTAGAAAGGATATGTACTCTTTGTCAATCAACTGTTGCACTTTGGCTTGAAAGGCTTTGCAATCTTCAGTTGAGCGCCCCATGATCCTCCATGATATCCATATTGACACTGGGATCATACCCAGAAGGGTATGACTCTGGCAACGGCTTGAGAGTCTTAGGCTCCACCAATGAGTTTTGAATCAAATGTGGCAGAAGCTGACTGTACGACATAGGAACCGGATGAAGAGGAGAATTCCTTCTTTCCAAATTGTTGTGTGGCCTATTTTGATCCTGGCGCCGATAATTTTGTTGTTGAGGAGCATAAGGTTGTTGGTACCGAGCTGACTGTTGAGCATCAGTTGGAGCAGATACAACATTAGTTTCTCCTTCCTTCCTCGTGGGGAACCCAAAATGAGGCTTCTTTGCATCTTTAGAAGGATCATGAGCAACTTGAATCATTCCCATTTTGATACCGCTTTCGACTCTTTCTCCCGCCCTTACCAGATCTAAAAAACTCGCAGACATGCAACCTATCAACTTCTCATGATACACTCCAGGCAGTGTAGCCATGAACATGTCATTCAGTTCTCTCTCCACCATAGGAGGTTGCACTCTCGCTGCTAAATCTTGCCATCTCTGGGCGTACTCCTTGAAGCTCTCAGTATTATTTTGCGAAAAACTCTGCAAATTGTACCCTGTTCGGTGCCAAATCACTATTGTACTGATAGTGACGAACAAAGGCCTCGGCCAATTCTCTACAGCTACAGATATGAGTTCTCTCAAGCCCCATATACCATTCCAAAGACGCCCCTTCCAGACTATCTTGGAAGCAATGCATTAACAGCTTTTCATCATCGGAGTACGCAGACATTTTTCGGAAGTACGCTTAGAAGTGTACTCTAGGACAGGTTGTCCCTTTGTACTTTTCGAAATCTGGTACCTTGAACTTGGGGGGAATCTTGACCCCAAGAACTAGACCAAGATCTGACATATCGAGACCTAGAGAGTTCTGATTCTCATAAGACTTCATTTTCTCCTCGATCAGTTTAAACCTTTTGTCAGCTTCAGTTGGCAAGCCATCCTCCATATCTTTCATGGAAAAGACGTCATACTGATGATCTTCCCAATGACAGTTATGAGCTCCACCAGTTCCATGGACGACACAAACACTTCCTCCATCAATACCCTTAGGCACACCTCTATTAGGAGTAATAACAACACCTACACCACCTCCGCCCGGAGGAATGACAATGCCAGCACCCCCTCCGCCAAGAGGATTGACAACACCAGCACCACCAGGATGGACAACTCCATTATCATTGACTTTGTGAGCGCCAATAAGGGCTAAGCTAAAGTTCTCAATTGCTCCTGCCCACTAGCAACGTTCTATATCAACTCCATGAACTGGGACATGCGAGCTCTGACTTCCTGCAATTCAGCTTGAACCTGATCCATTACTTTTTGCTGACTCCCGCGAGTTGGATATCTGGGAAAACGGAAATCCTCAATCCTATTATTGAAGAAAGCCAAGTAGAGATAAGAACACAATGCCACTGAGAACAACCTGCGATGCAAATGAAAGTGCAGGATGCAAAATGCAAACATGTTATGATGATGCAGATGCAAAAACATGGGATCAAGGCTTCCACAAAGCTATGAATAATTGTTGTGCTGCTGACTGAGCTGAACCAGAGCTTCTCTTCGGCGAGAAAATACCAAAACATCATAATACCAAAGTATAGGAACCTCGTACCATCAGAGATCAAAAGTCCATACTGACAAGAAATTCGGGTAGGTTGGAGGTCAATTTTCTTGCATAACCCTTCCACTCACAAGGTATGGACCTAACATCTGACAAGGTTCGACATATTATGCGGTTATCAGCGTCACAGACTTTTGAGAAACGATGATACATTCACCATTTCTGATTTGGCATCATAGTCAAACAAAGCGGCCTCACTTAGTTGACTCCCAAATGATCGGTCTCCAGAGTCGACAGTTTCCAGATCCAACACCCCCTCCCGACTAATGTACAGGATAGGATGTCTTCAAAGAAAACCTCGTCTGAACGCAAATTTCGTGGGGACTAATGCATGATGAAACATACAGGTCCATCACTATTTTCCGCTATAATGCTATGTGTATCCTCAAGCCTGGGTTTTGGATTATCACTCAATGGAACAGTCCCACCCAACATCACAACACTATGATAATGATATAAAATGCTTAAAGTAAAATGAAAATGCAATATTGTACAAATGCAACACATATACACACAAACCCACAGATAAAAACACATAAGCACTAGGATTGACTCGCATAGGAGATATGAATAGATCCCTAACAGAGTCGCCAGCTGTCGCTACTGTGAAAAAAGGACCGGCAAAGACAGAAGAGTTGCCACCGTTCGTTTGTTATCCCAAAGAGAGCGAAAGAAAACGATTAGAGAAAACCTACTAAAGAGGGAAAAGATAGGTCATCGCAACCAAATATTGGGTTCGGGAGTCAGTTACGCAAGGGGAAGGTATGAGCACCCCTCACGTCTGTTGTACTCAATGGGATCCACGCTTGTTGTCTATCTAAAAGGGTGTTAATCTATCAAAAGGATGGCATACAGGGACAAAAGAAAAGAGACTCGATAGAGCATCACCGCTCTATGCCTATGTATTTCCTCGTGCAATGGGAAAGTCATAGTTAACGTAGTTCGGAAAACTACGGGTGAAGGGGGGAAGGTTGCTCACCAAGACATCGTCGTCTTGTGCCTACGTATCCTCGTCTGGTACGAGAAATCAGAGCAAACGTAGTTTGGGCTAACACGACCACTGTCTGGTTAAATGATTTAATTGAGCAGGGTTAAACCTTCGTTCTAGCAGTTAGGGACGATGCATGTTTGCGGCAGAACCAAGACTTAACACACTCTTTCTAAAAATGATTTTCAAATAATCCCGAAAGATAAAAAGGTTTGATGTTTTGTTTTGTGTTTTTTAAACAATAAGTGAATTGAGTTAAGTTTATAACTCATGTTGCACTAAAGACTATGACTTCAGAGTGAATGTGTCGCATATCGCCCAAAGGGCATACGCTAAACACTCTAGACAGTATGAGAGGAGGCCCCCCAACCATCATTCCCCAAGTACTTAAGGCTCGTAGCGTACAACATTTATTATCCTTTATTAAGTGTCTTATGAAAATTAGGAGATGAGAAGAGAAGACACACACTCATAGGGGAAACTAGATCAACCCTAATGTTATCATGCAAAATGCTCCTAAAGTTGGAATTGAAAGGGGAAGAATCTATCCTAATGTTATCATGCAAAGGATTGAACACCTAATGTCTCTCCTACTCCCATCTTAAACAGAGGGACTAGGAATCCTAAGGGATCATGGCAAAAGACCAAGTAAACAATTAGCAATTCAATCACATATGAAAAGAGATGAAAGATGACAGTGACTTGTGACTTAAACAAGTCAATGCAATAAGAGATGCAAACACAAATGCAAGAAGGCAACAAGAGAATGACTTAAACAAGTCAACAAGAGATGAGGTGAAATGGGAGAAGCAAGATCCTACAACCATCAACCATAAATCATCACAAAAGAATGGTGATATCCTAAGATGCACGCACAAAGAAAAAAGGGAGGAAAAAGTGTGGGGCAGCCACCACTACAAGCACATCTCAACCATACAATTCTTTAAGATCAAGCAAAGCAATGCAAATGATCAATGCAAAACAATCACCAATGTTCAGGACAAACTCAAAGTGAAAACATAAGCACTAAGTCATCATGAACAAGTGTCAAATCACATGGGGCAGAAGTGAATCACAAATCGAATGATCCAAATTCAGAGTCGAAACAACAAGCAAGCACAAGAATGATCATGTCACATTGAGAAACCAAAGTTCAGACAATTATCTCATACTTGAACAAGTGGAAAGACATGATTCAAAGAACACTTGTGGCATAAGGTATACATCCAAGAAATAGGAAACATGTCAAAATAATCCATATAAATGCATCACATCAATCCGTGAAGGTTACATGTGGAAAGAAACCCAAACATGCTTGAAAACAACCAAAAACGATATTATGGTTCGTGGTAACCGGTTAATGTTTTTGGTTAACTGGTTAACCACTTGAAAATTTCAAAAATTGGACTGGTTAACCCGTTAACCAATTTAGTTAACCCGTTAACGTTGCACCAGAAGCAGAAAAACAGCAATTCAAAAGCACTTTCAGCAATTAATTCAAAGTGCAATCATCCAAATGATCAGGTAATCAACTATGCATGAATTTAACACCAAAAATTAGTGATTAAACATCAATTAAACTTCATCAAGCATTGAGATCACAAAGATCAAAGACCGAAATCAACAAAATGGATCAAAAAGCATCAAAGGCCATAGATCTACATTGTGATTAATCCAAATAAGCTCAAAACAGAATTAGATCTAGAATTGCTAACCTACAAAGCGAAGATTTGCTTTGGTGAGTGTTGATTCACTTGAAATGAGTATATCCAAGCAAGAAACCCAGAGATTATTCAAGATCCAAGAGCTTTCTTGTTGTAGAAATGAAGATCAAGTAAGATCAAGCAAAAACGATCCAAATAAGCACTTCCAAATTAGCTTCCAAAGTCAGATCCAAATCCAAACGAAAATTGAATGGTGAATTGAAGATAATGGAGATAAATGATGGAGGTTTAGCTCTAGAATTCTATGATTCCAATGAATAATCAAAGAACTCAAGTGAGAGCTCTAATGGGGGTTTTGGAGAGAAAAAGTGGAGAGAAAATTCCAAGAGTGAGAGTGAAATCTGAAAATGAAATGTAATTGTGAGGATTTTTTTTTTAGGTTTGGAGCAAATTCACTTAAATATGCTCTAGGTTTGGAGTAGAATGTGGTTTGGAGTGAGGTTATGAAAATTGGAATGGGATTAGGAATGGAAAATTGAAGGGAATTTGAATTGATTTTGAATGTTAATCCAAATTAGAGTGATTCTAGATCCTTTCTTTTGGTGTAAAATCAAATTCACAAGTGATCAACATGGACCCCAAAAGTGGCAGCAGTGAAAATTCACGTTATTGGGAAATTTTCGCTTTGGTTAATCGGTTAACCATTTTGGTTAATCGGTTAACGCCTTGAAAATTTGAAACACATGACAGTAGTTATGTCATGACAGCAAATGGATGTCGTGATAGATGTCACGACATTCAGCATGACATTCACATTAAAACACTCCACAGCAATTCTGTCACCACAATAGATGGAGATGTTATAACATCCTGCTCAACATCAGTGCAGGATCATGTTTTACCAAAATTTAGCCAATCATAGAACCATGGACAATCATAGAACCATGGAACTAACAAAAAGCACTTTCAACAATTAATTCAAAGTGCAATCATCCAAATGATCATGTAATCAATTATGCACGAATTTAACACCAAAAATCAGTGATCAAACATCAAATAAACTTCATCAAGCATTGATATCACAAAGATCTAAGATCGAAATCAACAAAATGGATCAAAAAGAATCAAAACACATAGATCTACATTGTGATTAATCCAAACACACTCAAAACAAAATTAGATCTAGAATTGCCAACCTACAAAGCGGAGATTTGCTTTGGTGAGTGTTGATTCATTTGAAATGAGTAGATCCAAGCAAGAAAGCCAAAGATTCTTCAAGATCCAAGAGCTTTCTTGTTATAGAAATGAAGATCAAGCAAGATCAAGAAAAAAGGATCCAAATTAGCTTCGAAATTCATATCCAAATCCAAACGAAAATTGAATGGTGAATTGAAGATAATAGAGATAAATGATGGAGGTTTAGCTCTATAATTCTATGATTCCAATGAAGAATCAAAGAACTCAAGTGAGAGCTCTAATGGAGTTTTTGGAGAGAAAAAATGGAGAGAAAATTTCAAGAGTGAGAGTGAAATCTGAAAATGAAATGTAATTGTGAGGATTTTTTTTGAGGTTTGGAGCAAATTCACTTAAATATGCTCTAGGTTTGGAGTAGAATGTGGTTTGGAGTGAGGTTATGAAAATTGGAATGGGATTAGGAATGCAAAATTGGAGGAAATTTGAATTGATTTTGAATGTTAATCCAAATTAGAGTGATTCTAGATCCTTCTTTTGGTGTAAAATCAAATTCACAAGTGATCAACATGGACCCCAAAAGTGGCAGCCTTGAAAATTCATGTTATTTGGCAAATTTCGCTTTGGTTAACTGGTTAACCATTTTGGTTAATCGGTTAACGCCTTGAAATTTTGAATTTTGGCGCCTTTTGGAGGGAAACTTGCACATTCGTCCGTTTTCACCCGTTCTGAGCCACGTTAAGCCTCTGAAACTTTCCCTTTGACATTATAACTTTAAGGACGCCTGAGATAGCCTGGGTGTTGTCCTTTGATCTGTAAATTATCCTGGTGAATAAAATAAAATTGACCACTCGGTAAAATAAATGTCGAAGCCTCTGATGCTCGTTGTTTAGACTCTTGCACCCAAAAGAGAATCCTGTGCCGCAGAAATACCTTGATCCCATGCCTCAAGAACAAATACTATGATATGCAGAAATTCAAAATGAAAAAAATATAAGCCAAGATAAAAGAAAAGGTTGGTCAAATTTTGGGGTACAACAGCAGTCAACGAGAGTGGATCGTTTCCTTTGGAATTTGATATATATGCATCAAATAATGGAAGGCATTCATCAAGCATATATGTCTTAACAAAAGGAGACCTACATAATCCTACTTAGAAATTCCAACAATATATCAACCATAATTTAACTAAAAAATATATGAAGTTAACTCATGAAACTACTCTTAACCATCATTCATCAACGAATTGCAGACTTATATAATAAAACAAAAATCCAAACTTAACTCGAAGACCACAAATCAAAAGAATCTGACATCGAAGTTAACATTAAGCACAAATTCAAATATCAAACATAAAAATTAAAATCGGCGTTGACGTCATTAATTAAGTAACTATTAAAAGGTTCAATGTTCATATTAATCAAACTCCACATATAGACTAAACCAAAGTTGAATTAAATTCATAAAAATATAAAATATAAAAAATGAAAAAGTAAGTAAGTAAGTAAATAGTGACATAAACAATAATACAAATAACAATTATAATAATAAATAAAACAAAACAAAAATAAAAAGTACTAATAAAAAACAAAAATTGAAAATAAAAACAAAAACAACATGGGCCGGTGGTGGTCAAGCCCACCTGAGCCCATCAGCAACAATAACCATTTTGCATAAAAGAGAAAAACTGAGCGAAAATAGGGTCGTCATCTCTCTCTTGGATCAACGTTCTCACTCTCTCAGATCGCACCCTCTCTTGCTCTCTCATCCTAGATTTTTCGCGTGAGAATCAAACAAGAATTCGTCGTTCTCGCCTCCTTGCACAGACCTTCCTCTCTTGCACGCTATCGCGATCGTCATCTCCTTCTTCTTTGCAAACATGGTGGAAATTGGAAACCCTCCACGCGTCCTGGCTTATTCCGACGACGGTAGAGAGTTTTCTACGACGACAAATGAAAAGAAAAAATGTTTCTATATGTGAATCATTGTTATGGATACTCACATTTACCTCTTTGACTTTTGTTAAAGTCAAAATCCCCAGTTAGGTCTTTCAACTTAGACTTAGAGAGTTTTGTTAACTCTACATAAGCATCATTGTTATGGATGCTTATTCCCCTTTGAACCTTGGTCATAGTCAAGTGTTCTTCACCCTAGTTAGAAGAACTATGGTTGCTCTAATTCCATCCTTGTTAGGATACATAGGCACGAGATTCGACGTCTTGGTGAGCATACTTAGTGTACAAACCCATAGGTCTTTACCTTTAGAAATCCTCGCCTTAGCACATAACCATTAGCAAACAAACATTAACAAAAACACAACTACCAAATAAGAGGCTCCTGTAGAGTACTACAGATACTTAGTGTGCTAATACCTTCCCTTAGTATAACCAACCCCTGATCTCTTAGCTTCATTGTTACGTAGCACGCTTAGGGTTTTCTTCGATCTTTACTCTTTTCTTTGGATAAATCAAAGCTCGGTGGTGAATATTTAAAGATTTGTGATTCAAGTTAATTAATAGCTTGATATCTGATTCTCGCCACAATAGGAATGGCGACTTCACTGAGGATGGCTTTAAAGGGTTAAGCCGACCTTGTTTGCAGTTGTGTTTTGTTCATGTCTGTTTGCTTTATACATGTAAATTTGTAAATATTTGTATATTGTACTTGTTATATTGCATATGTGCATTGGGTTGCTACCTTGAGAGGTGAGATAAGTCCTAGCCCTAACTTAAGTATATATTTATGATAGGATTGTGGTATGATCAATAGTTGATGGTTGGGAGTAGTCCTAACATGTTTGACATACGGTGTAACCACTCTGAATTGAGGCCCCTTTGGGATTATTGATGGCGTATGAGTAGTCGTACTTTCATTACTTTTTTTGACCTGGGAGTCCGTGAAATTGAGGACCTTTTAGTCACCCACTTACCCCACTTGGCCTTTTTAGGAGGTAGTGTGATAACTGTGAGGGAGTAGTCCTGAATGGCTGATATGTGATACTACACTCAGACGAGTTTATCTTGAAAATATTTTTGACTTACATGAGTAGTCATGTAGGTTGATAATATTCAAAATATTTATTGATGACTCTGGGAACTTTGTAGAACCCGTTGTGCAGGTACAAACAACCCATAGTTCATGTCTTTTGGGAAGGGTATACCATGGCTCCATGCTTGTGACCCCAAACCTAAGACTCTTGTTTGTGTGCATATGCATTATATATGTGACTATGTGAATACTTGTGTATGTGTTGCTTATGCATAATCATTTCATCATAAGCATTCGTGCAGTCGGTTTTAAGAAGCTCAGTTATTTTCTTTGTTGCAAAAAACCTTAGGTCATGGATTTTGGAAAAAGAAACACTAGAAAGTACAACTTCAAGAAACCATATTTAACAGAGTTAAGGAAATTGGTGGCCTTAGTGTCTTGCCCTGAAGACTTTAGAAAGATATAGGGAAGATTATTGGGACTTTTCAAGATCAAGATGCAAAAAGGAGTTCTCAACACTCTTGTGCAATTCTATGACCCCTTATATCATTGTTTCACCTTTCTCGATTATCAACTTGTCCAACCTTGGAAGAGTACTCATATCACATTGGTGTGCCAGTATTGGATAAGAAGTTGTTCAGTGGTTTGGAGAAGTACCCCTCACCAAAGGATATTGCAAATGCCATCCACCTAGAAGCTTTCAAAGGTAAAGCCAATCTCGCCTCCAAGTATGGATTCAGAGGTCTACCTGCTGAGTTTCTGATAGAAAAAGTTACTCTCTTTGCCAAAGGAAATAGCCTAGATGCTTTTAAAGCAATCCTTACATTGCTCATCTATGGTTTGATTCTCTTCCTCGAAGAAGAAGGTTTCATGGACATTAATTCTATCCAGATCTTTATGAGTGGTAACCCCGTACCTACGCTGCTTGAAGATGCATACCATTCCATTCACTATAGGACTCTAAAAGGAGATAGGACTATCCTATGATGTACTCCTCTGTTGCATAGATGGTTTGTTGCATATTTACCGAGAACAGATCTTTTCAGAGAAAATCCAAATGGACTAAGGTGGTCTCAAAGACTCATGGATCTGACTCAGACCGATGTACATTGGTATAATCTCGCTTATGACAAAAGAGTGATCATTAACAGTTGTGGTTCATTTCCCAACGTACCTCTTCTCAGTGTATGAGAAGGAATCATCTACAACCCTATCCTTGCAAGACGTCAGTTTGGGTTTCCCGTGAAGGAAAAGCCTAGCAACATCCTATTAACAGGTTTCTTCTACCTCAACGCAGAAGCTGATATGAGATTTAGATATAGCATTGCAGATGCTTGGAAGACCATCCACAAGAAGACCAAGGTTGATCTAGGGAAGAAGAACTGTATATCATTTGAGCCTTTCACGCAATGGGTCCGTTCTAGAGCCCGTGATCTCAAGATGCCTTATCTCCCAGAGATACCTTTGCAAGTTGTTCTTACTTCTTCCTCTATCATTCCTGTTGAGAAAATGGAGAAATACCAAGAAACGTTGGCTAGATTGAAGCTTGAACGAGATGCTTGGGAAGGCAAGTACCTCGTCATTCATTCCGAGCAGATGGAGATGAAGAGACAGCTGAAAGAGAAGGATGAATTGATTGAGCTGCTTGAAAAGAGGGTTATTGACAGATACGTGGCACAAGAGAATTTATTTTTCTCTAACCGTACTTAGTACCCATGAGTACTCTGACATCCTGCATATGTTTGATGCTTGGAAGGGAATCTTCGACAAGCTAGTATTAGAGAATGCATAGTTGAAAAGACAGAAGAGGATGCGCAGATAGGACCTTTCCAGCCAACTTCTATGGAAGACTTTATGGCCTAGTCTTTTTCCCCTTTGTATTCTAAGTGTCTTGAATTGAACTTTGAAGTTGTAACTTTTTCCAATATTAATGAAGGTTTTGTGCCAAAAAGTGTTCCTTTTGCAAATCAATCTTCTGAGTTTCTTAAAACCAATTTCATTGCATCTCATTGTTTTGTTAACATTCGAGGAGCCCAAACTTTTTTGCAGACATTGTAATCGACTCTAGAAGGAAAATAACTCCAAGATGCACATTTAAAAGCCCGAAGTTGGAAAATATGAGAATACTATGAGGCCTAGTGGAAGATCCTTTGTCGTTTAGCAACAAGTATGGAAACCTTCTGCCTCTATTGAAGCTCCAAGTAGATGAGGAGATGTTAATGGTGCTCGTTCAGTTCTACGATCCCATTCACCAATACTTCATGTTTCCAAACTATCAACTGCTACCAACATTGGAAGAGTATTTTGCTTTGATGAGATTATGTGTCACTCCTCAACCATTCTCTGGGAGAGAAAGAAGACCAAATAGGAGAGTCTAGGCTGAAGCCTTACACCTAGAACCATCTGACCTTCAGACTCATCTGGATGTCAAACATGGATTCTCTGATTTGCAAGCAAGACCTTTGATGGAAAGAGATGAGGCTCATGCTGATAAGAAAGACACATAAATCTTTAAGTCTATCTTGGCCTTATTGGTTTATGGACTCCTTCTGCTCCCAAGTGCTGACGAGTTCATAGACTTGAACGCTATCAACTTGTTTTTGATCAGGAACCCTGTTCCCACCCTACTAGTTGATGCATAATTCTCTGTTCATCTAAAGAACTCCCATGGAGAAGGCCAGATTACTTGTTGTACCATTCTCCTTCACAAGTGGTTTATTTTGCACTTGCCAAGGACGACCTCTCTATGGAATCTGAAGGACAGTCTGGCATGGACGGAAAAGATTCTATCACTCAAACACTATGACATATGTTGGTACAATCCCATGTATGAAGGAGTTACCATGATTCACAATTGTGGGGACTTCCCTAATGTGCCCCTTTTTGGCACAAAAGGATGCATTAGTTACAGCCTCATTCTAGCTCGTCGTTATCTAGGATATCCTGCAGAGGAAGAGCCTGATCCAGTCCTTTTGAGAAGATGTTTTATTGAAGAAGGGAGAAACCCAAATCTAAAAGCACGGATTGCATACACTTGGCGTTACCTCAATACCCAAAGGATGACTGCTCTAGGGCATCCAGACTGTACCGTCTCAGAGGTGTATCTTCTTTGGTCTAAAGATATAGCTTTAAAGATGTTTTACGCTCGCTTCGAGTCTACTCCGACAACTCTGAAAGAACCCTTCTCTATGAAGGAATTGAAGAATGCTTTAGTCAAAGCTGAAAAGGAGAAGAAGACATGGGAGGAAAAACACTTCATGGTTGTTCAAGAGAACGAAGAACTCTAGAAGCTGCTCAGCCAGAACTAGAAAGAAGAAATTGCAAGGAAGATGAAGCCTCAAGAAGGGGAAGGATCTTCTTGTTAGAAAGATTAGGCCTCTCAGTTTCATTATTTTCTCTTGTAATTTATGTCCACACTTAGGCTTTGGATGTGTATTTCCTTTTCCTGTAAAACTTCCATTCCTTGATGAAAGTTACTTTGTTTTGCTCTTTCCTCCATTATTTATGTTTATAAACATAATTTTGGGTTTCCTTTGAATGTTAGCTTTGCATTATCATTTCATGAGCATTTGTATATGCATCCTTCTATTCTGTAGCTTATTTTGTGATGTTTGCCTCCAGTCGGTCACACTGAGTCCTTCACATCCTTACAACACAAGAGCTCAAGCCTGAAGGAGAATGGTTGAGCAAGATCAAGAGTTTGACAAAGTCAACAATGATTTGGATGACATACGAGGCAGTATGGGCCAAATGATGGAGATGTTGCAAGTGATCCGTGCAAAGATAGACACTCAACAGGCCGTGGTTTCTGAGATCAATGCCACAGTAATGGAACCAACACCAGTTGTAACTGTTGCCACCAGTGATCCACCCGTGGGACCACCATTTAACTTTGTACCACCGCCAGCCACTATGAAGACTACTCAGCAGACTATTCCTTTGAATGTTGATTTTCCTCATGCTATCCCTACCTACACTTCAGCCGCTGTGCAAACACAAGCACATCCATACTTCAACAACCAACATCAAATTTTCGATATCCTTGATCAGTCAGAAGAATGAGATGAATGCCATGAGAAGATGAGAGAAGATTTGGAAACTATGGCGAGAAAAATAAGGGCCATGGAAGGTAATAGCGTATTTGGGGCTGATGCGAGAGACATGTGCTTGGTTTCTGGATTAGTGATTCCCTCGAAATTCAAAATCCCCTTTTTTGACAAATATGAGGGCGATACTTGCCACAGGACCCACTTGATCATGTACTATAGGAAGATGGTGGCCTATGTGGAAAATGATAAGTTGATGATCCGTTATTTTCAAGAAAGTCTTAAGGGCGCTTCAGCTAAGTGGTACTTGAGTTTAGACCAATCAAGAATTCATAATTTTCAGGACTTGTCTGATGCTTTCATCAAGCATTACAAATACGACATGGATTTGGCACCGGACTGTAGACAGTTTCTAAGAATGGCCCAGAAAAGTTTTGAATCCTTCAAAGAGTATCCCCAACATTGGAGGGAAAATGCCTCTCAAGTGGAGCCCCCTCTGACCGAAAAAGAGCTAGCTGATTGGCTCGTGGACATAATAAGGCTGAAATTATATGAGAGAATGGTTAGCAATGTGAGTGTTAATTTCTCCGAAATTGTAGCTGTGGGGGTAAAAGTGGAGTTGGGATTGAAAAATGGAAAAATTACAAGTATCACTAGCATTTCAAGTGGTGGTGTCACTAAAAAGTCCTTCGGAAATGCTCATAAGAAGAAGGAAGGCGAGACCAATGCCATTTCTGCAAAAAGAAGAAGTCAGATCAGAAAACCTCAGCGTCAATAACAATTTCGACAACAACCATCATATCCTGTGCAATACACTTAACAACCCTATGTGGCGGCCATAACGTCTACCTTTCACAATCAAACTTTGGTTTTTCAGCCAAATCAACCGCCACCCACATATCAGCAAGGCTACCAGCAGGAGCTCACCGCCTCCGCCTATCAACAACAACAACTTAGGGCTCCAATCCCTAGACAAAATGTACAAAACAGAAGACCAGGGGGAAGACCTCCTATCCCACCAATTCAATGAGCTGCACCGAATTGTACCCATACATGATACAACAAGGTCTGATTAACACCAGAAAGATGGGACCTCCACCAGATCCTCTCCCATCATTCTATAATCCCAATGCCTGATGTGCATTTCATGAAGGGGGAGTTGGACATGATCTAGAAGGTTGCTATGCTTGGAAGCATGTTTTTCGAGAACTTATGGAGAAAAAGATTTTGTCCTTTGGGGATCGCCAACCCAATGTCAAAAACAACTCACTGCCCAACCATGGAAGCGTCAATGCAATATAAGAGGTGTATGAAACAGTAATTTCTGATGTTACAGAAATCAAGACTCTGCTCCAGGCTCTCCACAGAAGATTAGTCGAAGCCTGTATGATTGAGAGTACCCACTCAGAATGTGAAGAATGTGCTGAGAATTCTAAGTGTTGCACTCTAGTCCGAGAAGACATCCGGAGACTGATGAATGATGTTCTGTTGCAAATTTGCTACCAAATGAAGAAAGAAGAGGTATCAGTGATTGAACATATCTTCAACATGCCAGAGGGGACTGAAAAAGTGCCCATATTCAATCTTCCAAATATCAGTTCAACTAATTCCATACTCAAACCAGTGTTTAAAGCTGGAAAAACCCTCCACATCAACGACTAGTCAGCCAAAGTCGGTCAGTGCTCAAAGGCCCGGGCCGTTCTTTTTCAAAAGTACCAAGGCAGTACCTTGGAGATATGATGACACATGGATAAATCAGATATCTAGGAAAGAGGTTCAGAATGAAAGGACGAAAAGTAAACATGAAGACGTCTCTAATATTGCTGGTATGAGCAAGATGATCCGAAGCGGTCGAATTTACCAACCTAAGATATTTATGGTCCCTCTCAAGGAAACCATCCCTGTGGAACCTGTAAAAAAAAAGTGTCAAATGAAGAAAATGGAGAGTTTTTGAGGATCATCAAAAGAAGTAACTACAAAATCATTGATCAACTACATCAAACTTCTTCAAAAATTTCGATCATGTCTCTCCTTTTGAATTCTCCTGCCCACATGCCTGCATTACAAAAATTGCTGGCACATACCCATGTAACAAAGAACATAACAGTTGGTCAATTTGATTTGGTGATTGCCAATATTACTGCATGTAACACCCTGAGTTTCAGCAGTGATGAATTATCTGCCGAAGGTTGTAAGCACAACCGTGCTTTGCATGTATCTGTAAAATGCCAAGATGACACCCAAGAAAGGGTTATGGTGGACATTGGTTCCTCTCTGTATGTGTTACCCAAGAGGACGTTGGCTAAATTGGCATATAAAGGGGCTGACATGAAACCTACCTCCTTGATCATCAAGGCTTTTGATGGCTCTAGAAGAACGGTGATAGGTGAAGTGGATTTACCTATTATGGTTAGGCCTTATGTATTTGACATTACCTTTCAAGTGATGGATATCAATCCAGCATACAGTTGTTTGTTGGGAAGACCATGGATCTATACTGCTGGCGCAGTGACCTCTACTCTTCACCAAAAGATGAAATTTGTAGTAAATGACAAACTGGCGGTCATTCATGGAGAAGAGGATCTAATGGTGAAAAATTTGTCATCATTTAGGTACATTGAAGATGACGAAGATGCTTTGGAAACTTCTTTCTGAGCCTTAGAAATAGCTAATGTCATGTTGATCGAAGAAGTCATGGTTGAGAGTGGTTTATCCTTTGCATCTGTTCAAAGCATAAAATCTGGATTGAAGAATGACACTCCTACAGGATGGGGGGAGGTCATTGAAGTGAAAGCAAAAGCGAAGACGAACTGCCAAGGGTTGGGTTACAAACCAACTCATGACAAGACTCAAGAGTTTACCAAAAGACGACTGAAGACCATCAACAAGGTGTTTATTAGTGGAGGTATCCAAATCAACACAATTGAGGAGGATTTTAAGAATGACTATATTGATCAATTGGTATATCGTGATGAGGCCATTCTAAACAATTGGGAGGTTGTTGAAATTCGTGTCATCTTTCCTGTGACGAAGTAATTTTCTTGTTTTGTTTTGTAGTTTCCTTCAAAAAGTTTTCCATAACCATGCCCGAGGTTATCAGATTATTTTGCATGGGCCACATGCTTTCAAATTATTATAATCAACGAAGATGTTTTGTTAAAATCCTCATTTGTTTCATTTATTGTTTTTTGCTTTTACTTATAAAGAAAATGGCATTTCTTTTAAAAACCAGCAAAAATATATTCCTTTTGTTCTGTGCATTTATCGTTGTGTGTTTTAATAAATCAAGCCATTCCAAACATGCAGAGAAACTCCAAAGCCCGTTGAATCCAATGATTATTTTTTCCCTCTTGACTTTGATTCACCCATATATCAAGCTGAAGACGAAAACGATGAAGATTTTGAGATTCCAGATGAGTTGGCAAAAATGTCTGAATAGGAGTACACGGACCTTCAACCTCACCAAGAGCAGGTAGATGTCGTTAATCTTGGCACTGATGAAAATAGAAGAGAAGTCAAGATTGGGGCAACGCTTGGGGCATAGGTCAAGCAAAGACTAGTGAAGCTTTTAGAAGAATATGTTGATCTGTTCTCCTGGTCATACTAAGATATGTCTGGTTTTGATACCTCCATAGTTGTTCATAAGTTACCTATTCTACCTGAGTGTCCGTCTGTCAAACAGAAGCTCAGAAGGACTCGACCCGACATGGATCTCAAGATCAGAGATGGGGTCAAAAAGCAGATAGATGCAGGTTTCCTGGCAGTGTCAAAATATCCAGAATGGTTGGCCAAAATTGTGCCCATGCCAAAGAAGGATGGGAAAGTCAGAATGTGAGTAGACTACAGGGATCTGAATAAAGCTAGTCCGAAGGACGACTTCCCTCTTCCATATATCGATACCTTAGTGGATAACACTGCTAGATTTGTTGTCTTCTCTTTCATGGATGGTTTCTCAGGATACAATCAAATAAGGATGGATCCCAAGTACATGGAGAAAACCACGTTTATCACACCCTGGGGCACTTATTGTTATAAAGTCATGCCTTTTGGTTTGAGGAACGCATGAGCCACTTACCAGAGAGCTATGGTCACGTTATTTCATGACATGATGCACAAAGAAATCGAGGTATATGTCGATGATATGATAGCCAAATCCCAAAGTGAAGAAGATCATCTGGATCACCTGTTGAAGTTATTCGTAAGGCTCAGGAAATACCAGTTGAGGCTGAATCCTGCAAAATGTACTTTTGGAGTAAAATCTACAAAATTAATCGACTTCATCGTCAGTCAGCATGGAATTGAGGTGGACCCTGACAAGGTGCGAGCTATTCAAGAGATGCCCGCTCTAAAGACAGAAAAAAAAAGTTAGAGGTTTCCTTAGGAGACTAAACTACATCTCTAGATTCATCTCTAATATGACTCCAACCTATGAGCCAATCTTCAAGTTGTTACAAAAGGATCAGACAGTTGTTTGGAATGAAGACTGTCAACAAGCCTTCGACAAGATCAAAGGTTATCTCCAAGAGGCTCCGGTCTTGATTCGTCGTATATCGGGAAAACCTTTATTCATGTACATGACAGTGCTTGAGGGATCGATGGGTGGTGTATTGGGTCAACACGATGAGTCCGGACAAAAGGAACACGCCATCTATTATCTTAGCAAAAACTTCACAAATTGTGAAAGTCGTTAGTCACTTTTGGAGAAAACTTATTGTGCTTTAGCCTGGGATGCCAGACGTTTGAGTCAATACATGATATGTCACACCACTTTGTTGATTTCCATGATGGATCCAACAAAGTGCATTTTTGAGAAGCCTGCTCAGACAGGAAGACTCACCCGTTGGAATATGCTCTTGTCAGAGTATGATATCCAGTATGTCGCTCAAAAGTCCATTAAAGGTAGCATCTGATCAGATTACCTCGCTGATCAACCAGTAGAAGACTATGAGCCTCTCAAGTTTGAATGGGAAACCAGAGATGAGAAACTAATCCCATACAGAACTTATATTGTGGAGATGATTGAGTAGTTCGGCGAGATAACCTTCAAGCATGTGCCAAGAACCAAGAATCACATCGTCGATGCTTTGGTTGTGATGGATGTTATGTGCCAGGTCTGTTTTGTTAATGAAGCAATGCTCATTCGAATTGAGAGAAAGATTGAGCCTGCTTACTTCCAGATGGTAGAAGAGGGGTCCGATGGGAAACCATGGTTTCATGATATTAAATAGTAACTGCACAATCAGGAATATCCAGCTGATGCCACTTCGCTTGACAAGAAAACCTTAAGAAGGATGGCACCCAAGTTCTTTCTTAGCAATGATGTGCTCTACAAAAGAAATCATGACATGGTCTTGCTTAGGTGTGTCAATAGACGAGAAGCGGACTTGTTAATGCAAGACATCCATGAAAGAACATTTGGCACTCATACCAACGGATATGACATGTCCAAAAAAATTCTAAGAGTTGGATACTATTGGTTAACTATGGAAACCGATTGCATCCAATATGCTAGGAAATGTCATAAATGCCAAATTTACGCGAATAAGGTGCACGTGCCTCCAACGATGTTAAATGTTTTGTCATCATCGTGGACTTTCTCTATGTGGGGCATTGACATGATTGGGGAAATTGAGCCGAAGGCTTCCAATGGACATTGTTTCATCCTCGTTGCTATCGACTACATCACAAAGTGGGTTGAAGTTGCATCCTACACTAACGTGACCAAACAAGTGGTTTCCCGATTCATCCCGAAAGAGATTATCTGTCGATATGGAATCCTTAGCCATATCATCATAGATAATGGGACCAATCTGAACAACAAGACTATGAAAGAGTTGCGTGATAGCTTCAAGATCGAGCATCACAACTCTTCTCCTTATCGCCCAAAGATAAATGGAGATGTTGAAGCCGCGAACAAGAACATTAAGAAGATCATGCAAAAAATGGTTGTGACCTACAAATATTGGCATGATATGTTACCATTTTCCTTACACGAATATAGAACATTTTTCCGCACTTCGACAGGGCAACCCCCTATTTCTTGATATATGGAATGGAGGCAGTTCTTCCCATTGAAGTAGAGATACCTTCTTTGAGAGTTCTGATGGAAGCTAAATTGGAGGAAGCTGAATGAGTCAGAGAAAGATTTGATCAGTTGAACCTTATCGACAAGAAATGAATGACTGCCATGTGCCACAGCCAGGTATATCCAGAAAAGGATCAAAAGAGCCTTTGACAAGAAGGTTCGTATTCCAGAATTCCGAGAAGGAGAACTTGTACTCAGGAAGATATTGCCAACTCATAAAGACTCGCGTGGAAACTGGATGCCCAACTATGATAGCCCATTTGTTGTGAAGACGGCTATCTCCGGAGGCTCGCTCATACTCACAACAATGGATGGAGAATAACTCGCTCACCCTATGAACTCTGATGCAGTTAGAAAGTATTATGTTTAAAAACCCGATAAGTTGAAAACTTGAGAGGGAGACTTAGGAAAGAATGGGTATCCCGGCGGATCATAACCTATGAAGGAGATCAAGGAAAAAAATTAGGGATGAAACAAAAAAAGAAAGCTCGTGAAGTCGAAAACCTGCAAGGGCGGCTTAGGCAAAAATGAGCGTCCCGGTGAGTCGAAAATGCGAAAGGGCGATTCAGGCAAAAGTTAGGGACAAAAGGCACTTCGTTGCATCAGAGGTCGTTACCACTATTAAATATTACTCTCGTCAGAGGAAAAGGTCTAGAGAGATCTCGGTTATTAGGGCAGGATAATCATTGGATTTGATGTACCTTTTTCCCTTTTTGCCATTTTCAAATTGTAAATATTCCATTGAGCTTTGCCATTAGCAAACTACCATTCATGAAATAAAATCAGTTTGAACCATTCAAATATTTGTGATCTACTGTGTTCTTTACCTTTCTTTGTTATATAAAACATCACTTATTTGTTAATTATGATTTTTGAAAGCAAGTTTTGAATCAAAAATGATTTTTTAAAGAAAACTAAGTAGTTACTTTGGTTTATGAAGGATTTCGGTGGAAATTAATTTGCTTCCTAGAAAGTCTAAAAGAGGCTGAAATCTTGATATGGATACCTCGGCAGTATATAGCCCCACTAAAAGAACAATTTCTCTGGTACTCCTCGCTTGATGGAAGTTTTGAAGACCCATCTTCAGAGAAGAAACTTTGACTCTCCAAAGAGGTTTGTATTGTATCGTTAGCCGGCTTTCCTGAGCCCACGTTGTTCCCCAATAAAGTGAATGGGTTTAACCTCTGTGTGTTGTTAAGGACACCTTGGTTCCCTGGGTTTAGTGTGACACTTTGTTTCCCCGAGCGAAGTAGATTGTTATCTATTTCCCCTTTGAGTCTTCTATTTTTGTGTCTCTTGTTAAAGTCAGTTCTGGCGCGTCTCTGAGCATTTACATCATATCACAGCATGTGTATTTGGCATATCTTTTAGGGTTACATTTTCTTGGTTGTTGTTTTCCTTTCTAAGTCCAGTTGTAACTGGTAGTCTTTTGGTGCCTGTTGTGGCTGTTGTCCACCCTTGTCTCCCACAAAGTCGTTGTGCCCTCCTTTTCGAGATCCTTGGTTGTCACCAAGCTTTTGGACCGGTTGTTACCATAATCTGATATCTTGTTGGTTGTTATCAATTTCCTCTGAAGCCTAGTTATAACTAGAAATCTCCATTAGATAATCTAATCAGCATTGATGCTTTTGTTTGGTAGTTACCAATATTACCATATGAGACTAGTTGTTACTAAGTCCTGAACTCATTTTGTTATCTAGTGGTTACCAGATTTTCCCCATGAAGTTTAGCCATCGCTAACTCCCTTAAAGTCCAGTAGTTACTGGCATTGCTTAAAATCCAATTGTTATTGGTATTGTTAATTTGGTTGTCACCATGTCCGCTTAAAGTCCAGTAGTTACTGGCATTGCTTAAAATCCAATTGTTATTGGTATTGCTGATTTGGTTGTCACCATATCCGCTTAAAGTCCAGTAGTTACTGACATTGCTTAAAATCCAATTGTTATTGGTATTGTTGATTTGGTTGTCACCATATCCGCCTAAAGTCCAGTAGTTACTGGCATTGCTTAAAATCCAATTGTTATTGGTAATGCCGATTTGGTTGTTACCATATCTGCTTAAAAGTCCAGTGATGTTTTGACTAGCATTCTTTAAAAACCAATTGTTATTGGTACTATCGATTTGGTTATTACCATATCCGCTTAAAAGCCCAATAATATTTTGACCGGAATTGCTTAAAGTCCAATTGTTATTGGCATCGCTATTTTAGTTGTCACCAATCCCCCGGAAAACCCAGTAGTTACTGGCATTACTTGAGCTCAAAGGTTGTTGGTAGTGGAATATTTGGTTGTTACCAATCCACTCTTTTTCTAAAATTTGGTTATTACTGGCATCATTTAAATCCTGATTGGTTATTGCCAATGTTCACATAATCCACTGCTCTTAGGATGGTTGGTTGTTACCAGTATCCCCAATGAATCTTAGGATGTTTGGTTGTTACCAACGTCCCCAGCATTTTAGGATATTTAGTTGTCACCAACATCCCCGGTCGGTCCGTTTGGTTTGTTTATTTCTCCCGTCATTTGCTGAAGATCTCGTTTGAACTCTTCATTGTAAGGAAATTCTCCGTTTTGGTTTAGTCCCCTGTGGAGTGTAGTTCGTCCTGTTGTTGTCTCTTGTTAGAGTTCAGCTTTTAGTTTTAGCCATTTCCCCAGTGGAAATTTTGTTTTTATTCGGATTTCCCCGATGGAGTTTTGTTTTCTTCAGTTTTTCCCTAGTGGAGTTGTTTCCTGTCCCTGTTGGGAAGCTCTTTTCTCTAGAGCATCATACTAGTCATGTTTGAACCACGTGTCTGATCACTCTAGACTCCCCCCGTGTTTGTCTTTCTCAATGGGTGGTAACTCGTTGTGTCGGCTTTATCCCTGTTTGTTGTGGTCGTCTGCATTCGTGCATTTCTCATCATAAAGCATCATTGTAGAGTTCATGGCATGTCAGAACTTGTATGGTTTTTGTTGTCCTTAGCACATCATTGCATCTAAGCGACAAAATTTTTGGTTTGCTATTGTTGCGGTGAAATCAAGATACCAAGCTATTGATTAACTTGAATCTTAATTCATTTACAACCGGACTTTAATTTATCCAAAAAGGAAAGGTTTAAAGAAAGAAAAACCTATAAGAATGCAAAGCAAAAGGCAAGGCCTAAAGTTGAGCAAAGAGAGATCTAAAGGTTCGGGGGTTGGTTATACCTAGGGAAGGTGTTAGCATCCTAAGCATCTGTAGTACTCTACAGGAACCTCTTGTCAATATTTGTGTTTGCTAAAGTTGCTTGCTAAAAGGGAAAAGTGCTAAGGTAAAAATCTAAAGTATAAAGGTATGTACAAGTTTGCTCGCGAAGACATCGCATCTCGTGCCTACGTATCCTGACGGGAATGGAATCAGAGCAATCGTAGTTCCCCTTGCTAGGGATGAGGAATTCTTGACTGTGGTCAAGATTCCAAAGGGAAGTAAGCATTCATAGTGAAGTACTTACGTGGAGTGCGGCGACTCCTCTTCTAAGTTAAGATGATTAAGGTAGAGAATGTCCACGGCGGGACGCTAAGCATGAGTACGGCGACTCAAATCCTAAGGCTAGGATAAAAGGGTAAAGGTTGTTCACGGCGGGACGGTAAACATTAGCACGGCGGCTCAAATCCTAAGGCTAGGATGAAGGGGAAGAATGTTGACAACAGTTAAAGGGAATGAGAATAAGCAAAGGCAACAACATATACAAGCATGGTGAGAAAGAAATTCAACAGTATACGTGATAACGATCATAAAATGTAAAAAACTTGCAAGTGGTCAAAAGGGATGAAAAATTAAACAAGCATGGAATTTTAAAATATGACATGAAATTAGACATAAAAATAAACACAATGCAAAAATAATGGGTTCAAAATGATTAAAAATGAATGAGATATGAATTTTTGAAGTTTGGTTGAAAAATGGTGAAAAATAATAAAAGGGTTGCCCTCCTCAGGGGTCGAACCCTGGTTCAATATGTGCAAGGCGTGTTTTTGGCAATGGTCTTACCACTGGGGTGGCTATACATCCGTTGATGAAAGCCACCCCATAAACATATATGGGTAAGTTTCTAGGCAGGTTGGGCAAGAACATGAGCAAAAAAACCATGATTTGCGTTTTGGGCATAACTTCCTTAATTCTCAATGGATTTTGACAAAATTTTAGTGTAAATTGCCTATAATTTCATGAGGAACATGATGGTGGAATTGGTTTTTTGAAATTCCTCTCCCAACTCAAAACCCGATAGCACTTGCATTTTGGAAGTTTGGAATGCATTTTGAAACTCAAGACTTGTTCTAATCACTTTCAAATCAAACCAATCACATACACACACTATGAATATGTTAATGAATGAGTGTAAGCACAAGGACCAACTCAAAACAAAGTATGGTGGAAAATGACAGTCAAGTTGCAAGTTGGTATTGATGAAATGCATGAAAGAATCCAATTCAATTTTAAAGCATAATTAAGTCAAATAAATCACACATACACATCACATACATGGCAACAAATGAATTTAAACACCACAACTAGTTTTAAACAGGTTGTAATTAAAAGTGATATATGAGTTGCAAAATTGACATGTAAGATGCATGATGAAGTTCAATTTTAATTCTAAGCATTTTCAGACCAAATGAATCATGCAAACACCTTATATACATGGTATAGAGTGGATTCAAACCAAAGAAACATGTGAAAACCAGTGGATGTGAGAGATGTTGTGTAAGATGCAAAACTGACATGCTTTGAGGCAGCAGGGAGTGAAATTCAGTGTTTATGCACAAATTGATCATATAAACCATACACACATATCTCATACACATTGCCAAATGTTTTCAAACAAGAAAAATGGCCTCACACTGACTGTAATGAAAAATTGCATTTAGGCTGCTATTTGGTCATTTGAAGAAGCATGAAAGGATGCCAAAATGGTTTCTATGCACATACAAGTCCAATTAGACCAACACACACCATACATACATGTCAAATGAATTCAAACAAGAAAATTGACTCAAAACAGCTTGGCATGAAAGATGATATGCAATTTGCATTTTGGTGTTTTTTGCAATTTGATAAACTCCAAGACTTTATGACAGCAATGATGAACTAAGAATGAATCATACCTCACACATACCAACTGTTTTAGCATTAAACCAAATTATTCTCATAACAGCAACAAAACTACACATGATATGGTTCTAGCAGCAATGTTTGGAAATGGATGCTCAATGATAATATGCTGACAGTTTGAAAAGAAGGTATGCACATGTTTTAAATGCAACATAAATCAAATCAAGCTAAACCAAATTGTCATGAAAATGAAATGAGGCTTATGATATGCAATGATCACCACAGTTTTTCTTTTTCAAGATCAAAAGTATTTTCAGGCAGATTTTAAAGGTAACTTCCACTAGTGGAAGTTTAGTGTAAAAAGTGACAAAAATCATTTTCATGCAGTTTTTAAAGTAACTTCCACTGGTGGAAGTTTAGTGTAAAAAGTGACAAAAATCATTTTCAGCAGTTTTTAAACATGACATCAACATACAAGACATAGATTGGATATTAAAGTGGTGGCAACATGGCATGAGTGAAATGCATGATGGTGTTCAAAACAGTTTCTAGGTGTATTCGCAGCAAACAAACACTTTGAGCAAGCTACAATTGTATATTTGAGTGATTCTAAGCATGTGCCTTAGTCTTAAAATCAGTGGTGATGCAAATGGCATGTTCAAGGCAGAAATGACATTTGAGAAGTAAATCAAGAAATGCAAAACAAGTCCAAACTCACATTCATGTTGAGCAATCATTCTACACAGACCATGAATCATATGAATGAGGTTTTTAAACTTTAAAATTGATCAAAGACCATGAGGAAACCAGGCTGTTATGGTGATGGCTTTTAGGATGCAAATGATGCATTTGTGGGATGTGAAAAATGAAGGAACAATTGAAACAGGTTATGCCAAACACATGTACACATTATAAACAAGCAATTAAGCATGATCAAATTTCACCAGTCAAACATATTGCTTCCAAACAGAATTTTGATATATGACATGAAAATGACACTTTTCAATACTACCACAAGCTCAAAAAATGCCAAAACAGGAAATTATGGTGTAAAGCAAAGATGGAGTATCTACATACCTCTAGTAGCCTGTGTTGAGCAAGTTTGATCAATAAGAAACCCAGAGAAAACTTCAAATGCACCTAGCTTTGGAGATTTCTTCTTCTTGAAGCAAGAATGCAAATTTCAAGACAGTTGGAGAAATAAACTCCACCAATGATCCTTAACACTTTAGACAGTTGAGAAATGATATATGTGAGGTGTTAGAGTGATTAAAACACCAAGCAACTTCCTAGAACAAGTTTTGACAGATTTTGTGGCTTTTGGTCAAAGTAACTTGGTATGGAAGTTGACTTTTTGAATGGTGAGGTTTTTGAGTGGTCTAAGGTCTTGGACACCTTCCATATCATATTTAGAGATTGTATGGATGATTTTTGGGGAGTTTGAGTGTGGAGAAATGGTTTTGGCAGCTGTTGTTGCAAGACAGATTTTGGTGGTTTTGGTGGATTTTGTGATTTTGATGGAAAGGGAGCAAAGTGTGAAAGAGTGAGAGCTTGAACTTTCTCTGGTTTTTAGAAGAGTTCTTCTGTCCTAAATGAAGTGGTGAGGGCCTCTATTTATAGGCAAATGGGGTGAGGAGCTTGCTAGGGAGCTTTCTTCACCATGAAGCAAAGTTGAGATATTTTTGATGGAATCCCACCGTGTGGATTTGCTTGGTTGTTCTTTAGCCCAAAGGTCAAGCAATTTGAGACGTTTTCTGATGCAAATAGCAGGCTAGAAACATGGGAGAGTGGCTAGTTCAGAATGTAACTTTACACCTCATGCTTTGAATTTTCAAACTTGGCAACTTTCCACCTTTATGGCAATGAACTCAAGCTTTTGATTTTGTGATACTTCTGCATAAATTTATATTGTTTCATGCTACACACATTCCATATATCAGTTAGAACAAGTTTTACAAGCTGAAGTTGGCCCACTTGGGTGAAAGAGATGATTTTGCAAAATTGGGCAATGTGGGACTAAAGTGTGAAACCTCCAACTTTGCACACATGTAACTTTCTACTCATAACTCGTCTTGAGGAGTTCTAGTACTTTTTGGAAAGCCTTCATGTAGCACTAAAACATTCATGTTGGCCAGAAGTTCTGATTCCAATTGGAACTATGTCAAAAATCCCTCCAAAGTTGGCTGAAATTAGGATTCTTAAGGTGAAATAACTTAGAAATTTTCAGTTATTTTGCCCTCTTGTAATGTTTTTGCTTCTAACTCCAAAACCATGCATTTTTTGATGATGGACCACTAGTAGACTTTTGTAGAACTTGTCAAGAGCTTTCAAATGAGCTTGGAACGACCTCAATAGGATGTGTGGTTAGGAAGTTATGGTTTAGCCCCTTTCGAAACCCTAATTTCTCGATTTTCTCGATTATTCTTTCATCCTTGATCAAATGACCATGAAATTTTATGAGAAAGCTCCTATTAACATATGGAACATTTTTTCTTCACATCTTGAAGTCCCATTCCTTAAATTTGAAAAGCCGATTTTTCGTCGACGGCGCGATCGATCGGTGAATACCGAGTCGTCTGTGGACGTTCTGGACCTCTCGAGACTTTAAAACTTCTTGAATGGACTTCATTTAGCCATATGAAATTCATTTACCACAATTTCCTCATTGAAACACCTCCCATCACAAAAGTCAAACCACAGTTGACTTTTTATCAGTCAAAAACCCTAATCGGGGCTCCACACTGCACTGCTCTTGATTCTGGGATACAACCTCAAGTTGTTTTCACATTTGAAATCAAATAGCATCCTTGAACTTGTTTCATGATTTAATCCCTTCAAACATTGATTGATCAAACCTCAGTTTCAATTTTAACCGCGTGAAACCCTAATTCATCTGCATCTTAAACAAAGAAAAAAACTTGAACTGGGTTAGGGTTAGATAATCACATGAGTATGATCCTAAAATGATAATGAAAATCTAAGGGTCAAAATTTGGGTATGACAGTTGCCCCTATTTAAATATCTTTCACTGGATGAGAGATGATAATCCTTGCAGAATCGTAGTGAAAGGTATTTAAATATAGAAAACCAGAAATTTTGCCCCTTAGATCTAATGGTATGCAAAAGGACAAATGCGAATATGCCATGAATTCTAAATGATGCTTATGATGCTTTATGTTGCAAGACACCATGCAGACACACAAAAAAATAACAAAATGGTAAAACAAAGAGTAACAGTTCACTGGGGAAAACAGCAACACCGGGGGAAAGAGGCAAATGGGGAATAAAGCACCCATGATGCCAAGGAAATTGTAATTCATCCACAAGGTAAGACGTGAGTAAAACACGACCTCGGGAGAAAGGAGGTGAATGGGGAATAAAGCACCCAAGTAAGGTAAAAACTTCCACAAGGTAAGACGCGAGTAAAACACGACCTCGGGAGAAAGGAGCTGAATGGGGAATAAAGCACCCAAGTAAAGTAAAATCTTCCACAAGGTAAGACGCGAGTAAAACAAGACCTCGGGAGAAAGGAGCTGAATGGGGAATAAAGCACCCAAGTAAGGTAAAATCTTCCACAAGGTAAGACGCGAGTAAAACACGACCTCGGAAGAAAGGAACAGATGGGAGTAAAACACCATGATGCCAGGTAAATGGGGAGTAAAACACCCAGGTAAGGTAAACTGGAGTTCGTTCGCAAGGTAAAACGCGAGTAAAACACGACCTCAGGGGGAAGGCAGATGGGAGTAAAACACCATGATGCTAGGTAAATGGGGAGTAAAACACCCAAGTAAGGTAAACTCGTCCACAAGGTAAGAACGCGAGTAAAACACGACCTCGGGAGAAAGAGAAAATGGGGAATAAAGCACCCCTGATATGCACATGCATATGAATTATGCATGTATAGATTATGCAGATGACATATGATCAAATGCCAATGCAAATGTCGTCGACAAGGCTCGACTCTTTTGGTGAGAAGACAAGACTGGATAACTGATTCCTCAACACGAAGATCACTTTCAATCTGCTTGGGGACTGAAGATGCTATTGTTGAACACATTTCTGCCACACTGATAAATTGTATCAAATTGGTGATCCTTGTAGGAAGGATAAATAGCTGCTTAGGGATCCCTCAAGTAGACTGCCCCAGTTTAACTGTCTGTTGTAGATGAACTGATGATAACTTCAGTTTGTCTTGAGGTTGGAAGATAATTGATTTACTGAGTGCTTGGAGAGCTTGCCCCAGTCTGAGTCTTGAAACATATTCTAGATAAACTTAATCTGAGAAAACCATATCTTGAACAAATATTGAATTGGTTCTTTGACAGGATGTAAAAGGAACTTGCCCCCTGATAGGATCACTTGACCAAGTTTCTCAATGTTTGAAAATTCCTTGAGAGGAAAACCAATTTGCAAACAAAAGTGTTCATACAAACATGGTAATGTAAAGTTCATGCAACTTTTTGAAATCAAAACCATTTTTGAAAGATGCAAAATAAAAAAGTCATTGGTCAGAACACGGCGGTTCAAGACACTCAAAGTTTAAAGCAAAGGTGTACTGCCAAAATAGTTGATTTACAAAAATCTTTAGGAGTCAGGTTACGCAACCTTGTTGTAGTATGCTTTCAAAATAACCTTGTTTCAATTAGGTCTTTTGAAGGTTGTAGCGTGGCCTGGTTCACGGTTTAAGAAACAAAGGATAAAGTCTCAAAGTTTATTTGGTGCCCACCCCATCTACGTGATGATCTCCAGTCCTATGCTCAGTTTAAATCAGACTATGCGCTCAGTTTCCCATAGATTAGGAATTGCACTGATGATAGTGATGATGGTTCAGAAGTTAACAGACTTTTTTGAAAAGGTAGTCACTGCTTTTCTACAACATTTGGTTGTTTTGAACTCATTGAGGATTTTCATGATGAAGGTTTTAAAGATCTCCTCCTTTTATAATCCCTAACTTTTGCCTGAACTGTTTCTTTTAGAGTTTTACAGTCAGCGGGATGCCCCAGTTTTGCCTAAGTCTCCTTTATAGGTTTTGACTTAGCGGGCTTTTTCTTTGATATCTCTCTCTTTTTTTGTTTAAATAAAGTGGCCACCTAGCTTAATGATCAAGGTGAACCATCATCGACTTTTGGCTTGGAAAACATCTCCGACACTTATTTTTTGTGTACGAAGGAAAAAATGTAGTTGCATCCTTTATATGAAAGGTGTCTTGTATGAACACACAACCGAGTTAACTGAGAACTACCCACCCCAAGAAAGAAACTCCAACTTCTAGGCTCAAAGGGGTTGACAAGCGGTTATCTTCCTTATTTCTCCAGTGTTTGGGAGTTGAAACAATGCCCTACATCGTCAACAAAGTTTGATTGAAAGCATACTAATAGCAATTATAGGTATAACGTTTTCATCATCCTCCCTCCAATATTCGCATAATCAAAAATTTGGATAAAGAGTAAATATTTGAAAGATAAAGCACAAAAGTGCAAACGACAGATGAATTGGAATCAAAAGTTGCAGTGCTCATTCATTAAGATGAAAGTACAAGCACCAATTAAAAGCAAACAGCTTAAACAACATAAAGAAAGTTCAAACAATGAGAAACAAAAGGCCTGGTGACTAAATCAGTACAAAGATGAGTTGTCTTGTCTGAAACACTGGCGCTCAAAAAGATAATCTGCTGAAGTCAGACTGAAGCTTCACTTTTGATGCACTGGTAAAGGATTTTTCTGAACATTCGGAGGGCTATCTGTAAAATCAAGGATTCCAGTTCTAATCAATTCACGCACTCTAGCTTTCAATGCAAAACAATGCTCCAAGTCATGGCCTGGGGCACCCTCATGAAAAGCACAATGGAGATCAGCTCTAAATCCAGCTGGAAGGGGATCTGGAGTTTGCAGAGTCTTTGTAGTGATCAACCCTTGTTGAACCAGGCTTGGATACAATTCTGTATAAGTCATGGGAATAGGATCGAACTGATTCTTATTCTGATACTGGTTCAGTCTAACAGCAGGATGTTGAAGATTTTGAACTGGTCGTGGAGCGGCAATTGCAGCAATGGTAGGGTGATTATACTGAGGTCGAGGCTGAGGCCTCCTCACTTCAGCCATGACAACATTAGTATGTTCTTCTTTCTTCTTATGGAAATTCCCAAAGGGTTTCTTTGCACCATTAGAAGATTCAACAGCTTTGGATACCTTGCCCTTTTTCAGACCTTCTTCTAACCTTTGACCAATAGTCACCAGATCTGTGAAGTTTGAAGATACATTCCCAATCATCTTTTCCCAATAGAAAGGAGACAAAGTATCCATGAACATTCCAGTTAATTTTTTCTCTGCTAGAGGGGGTTCAACTTGGGAAGCTAACTCTCTCCAACGTTGAGCGTATTCTTTGAATGATTCTCTTTCACTTTGAGACACGTTTTGAAGTTGACGACGGTCAGGAGCCATATCCAAATTGTATTTGTATTGTCTCATGAAGGCATTGGCGATATCTTGGAAGCAGTGGACACTGTTATGTTCCAAATTCATATACCACTTGAGAGAAGCACCGCTTAAGTTGTCTTGGAAGCAATGGATGAGCAACTTCTGATTGTTGGTGTAGGCCGCCATCCTTCGGTAGTACATAACCAAATGGGCCCTTGGACATGAATGCCTCTTATATTTCACAAACTCTGGAGTTTTAAACTTAGCAGGCATAACTAGACCAGAAACTAAGCACATATTGTCAGCATCGACGTTGAAGAAATCAGTTCCCTCAACAGCTTTGAGTCTCTTGTCTATATTATGAAACTGTTCACGGACAATTTCAGGCTCAACAAAATCTTCACGGTCCTCACCTTGAGCACTAGCAGCATTGTAATCAAAGAAAGGAGTCTCAAAGGGAGCTTGACCATTCTGGGCAGCAGTATGGACCACAGGTATGGCTTCTGTAAAGACAGGAGCTTGAAAGACTGGTCTGACAGTTGGACCAATCATGGCAGTAGATGCAAGAGGTGGAGAATAGTTGGGAGGCAAACCAAACTCTGGCCAAGTAGATTGTGGCATTTGAACAGGAGGAGTATCTACATTCGAAACCTCTTGAATGACAGTCCTTTGGGAAGACTCTCCTCTAGCAATCAAGACTTGGAGCATCTCAGTGAGCTTAGTCATGCCTGATTTTAACTCATCAATTTCCATTCGGATATTTGTATTGTGTGCTTCCTGTTCTGACATCTTGCGTCTATAGTTTGCTCTAGTTTGATATTGGTGTCGAGGAATCAGCTTGACAACTCAAAGGTACACTGGACAGTGAAGACAGCTGGACATGAGCGACTGGACAAACAGAGGTATGCAATGAACCATGCAAAGATGCAAATGCAATGCAATGCGATGCAAGAGAAGATGCAAATCACACATAATAGGCTCAAAGGCTCCAGGTTACAGCATGATGTCTGAGTGAAGAACCAACCATATGGTGTGTACTAGGGGTAAAGTACCTGCACAACGGTTTCTACAAAAGTTCCCAGAGTCAACAACCCATCTTTCGGATATTATTGACACACCAAATACTTGGAAATCAATAATGTTCTCAAGAGAGTCTCGTCTGAGTGTAGTATCGCGTATCAACTATTTCGAGAATACTCCCTTATAGCCATCGCACTACGTCCTAATAAGGCCAAAGTGGGGTAGTAGGTAATCTAAAGGTCCTCAATGGCATGGGCTCTTATAGAAAGTAGCATTGTTTTCACGAATACTCGATCAACAACACCAACTCTCCAAAAGGCCTCCACTAAGCGGTGGTTTTCTCAAGTTAGCTTAGTCGGGAATCAACTCCCTATAAGCCTTCTTGAATATACCACCATCCTATCATAAGTGCACTCGAGTCCGGGTATATGACTGTCTCACCACTTGAAGTAACAACCCTGCATATAGAAGAACCCAAGTACAAACAGATATATGTACAAATATATAAGCAAGCAAACATATAGAAAGTACAAATACAAACAAGGTGGGCTTAACCCTCTTAGGGGAGTTTCCCCAGTGAAGTCGCCATTTCTGTTGCGGTGAAATCTGGATACCAAGCTATTGATTAACTTGAATCTTAATTCATTTACAACCGGACTTTAATTTATCCAAAAAGGAAAGGTTTAAAGAAAGAAAAACCTATAAGAATGCAAAGCAAAAGGCAAGGCCTAAAGCTGAGCAAAGAGAGCTCTAAAGGTTCGGGGGTTGGTTATACCTAGGGAAGGTGTTAGCATCCTAAGCATCTGTAGTACTCTACAGGAACCTCTTGTCAATATTTGTGTTTGCTAAAGTTGCTTGCTAAAAGGGAAAAGTGCTAAGGTAAAAATCTAATGTATAAAGGTATGTACAAGTTTGCTCACGAAGACATCGCATCTCGTGCCTACGTATCCTGACGGGAATGGAATCAGAGCAATCGTAGTTCCCCTTGCTAGGGATGAGGCATTCTTGACTGTGGTCAAGATTCCAAAGGGAAGTAAGCATTCATAGTGAAGTACTTATATGGAGTGCGGCGACTCCTCTTCTAAGTTAAGATGATTAAGGTAGAGAATGTCCACGGCGGGACGCTAAGCATGAGTACGACGACTCAAATCCTAAGGCTAGGATAAAAGGGTAAAGGTTGTCCACGGCGGGACGGTAAACATGAGCACGGTGGCTCAAATACTAAGGCTAGGATGAAGGGGAAGAATGTTGACAACAGTTAAAGGGAATGAGAATAAGCAAAGGCAACAACATATACAAGCATGGTGAGAAAGAAATTCATCAGTATACGCGATAACGATCACAAAATGTAACAAACTTGCAAGTGGTCAAAAGGGATGAAAAATTAAACAAGCATGGAATTTTAAAATATGACATGAAATTAGACATAAAAATAAACACAATGCAAAAAGAATGGGTTCAAAATGATTAAAAATGAATGAGATATGAATTTTTGAAGTTTGGTTGAAAAATGGTGAAAAATAATAAAAGGGTTGCCCTCCTCAGGGGTCGAACCCTGGTTCAATATGTGCAAGGCGTGTTTTTGGCAATGGTCTTACCACTGGGGTGGCTATACATCCGTTGATGAAAGCCACCACATAAACATATATGGGTAAGTTTCTAGGCAGGCTGGGCAAGAACATGAGCAAAAAAACCATGATTTGCGTTTTGGGCATAACTTCCTTAATTCTCAATGGATTTTGACAAAATTTTAGTGGAAATTGCCTATAATTTCATGAGGAACATGATGGTGGCATTGGTTTTTTGAAATTCCTCCCCCAACTCAAAACTCGATACCACTTGCATTTTGGAAGTTTGGAATGCATTTTGAAACTCAAGACTTGTTCTAATCACTTTCAAATCAAACCAATCACATACACACACTATGAATATGTTAATGAATGAGTGTAAGCACAAGGACCAACTCAAAACAAAGTATGATGGAAAATGACAGTCAAGTTGCAAGTTGGTATTGATGAAATGCATGAAAGAATCCAATTCAATTTTAAAGCATAATTAAGTCAAGTAAATCACACATACACATCACATACATGGCAAAAAATGAATTTAAAAACCACAACTGGTTTTAAACAGGTTGTAATTAAAGTGATATATGAGTTGCAAAATTGACATGTAAGATGCATGATGAAGTGCAATTTTAATTCTAAGCATTTTCAGACCAAATGAATCATGCAAACACCTTATATACATGGTATAAAGTGGATTCAAACCAAAGAAACATGTGAAAACCAGTGGATGTGAGAGATGTTGTGTAAGATGCAAAACTGACATGCTTTGAGGCAGCAGGGAGTGCAATTCAGTGTTTATGCACAAATTGATCATATAAACCATACACACATATCTCATACACATTGCCAAATGTTTTCAAACAAGAAAAATGGCCTCACAATGACTGTAATGAAAAATTGCATTTAGGCTGCTATTTGGTCATTTGAAGAAGCATGAAAGGATGCCAAAATGGTTTCTATGCACATACAAGTCCAATTAGACCAACACACACCATACATACATGTATCCAAATGAATTCAAACAAGAAAATTGACTCAAAACAGCTTGGCATGAAAGATGATATGCAATTTGCATTTTGGTGTTTTTTGCAATTCGATAGACTCCAAGACTTTATGACAGCAATGATGAACTAAGAATGAATCATACCTCACACATACCAACTGTTTTAGCATTAAACCAAATTATTCTCATAACAACATAAAAACTACACATGATATGGTTCTAGCAGCAATGTTTGGAAATGGATGCTCAATGATAATATGCTGACAGTTTGAAAAGAAGGTATGCACATGTTTTAAATGCAACATAAATCAAATCAAGCTAAACCAAATTGTCATGAAGATGAAATGAGGCTTATGATATGCAATGATCACCACAGTTTTTCTTTTTCAAGATCAAAAGTATTTTCAGGCAGATTTTAAAGGTAACTTCCACTGGTGGAAGTTTAGTGTAAAAAGTGACAAAAATCATTTTCATGCAGTTTTTAAAGTAACTTCCACTTGTGGAAGTTTAGTGTAAAAAGTGACAAAAATCATTTTCATGCAGTTTTTAAACATGACATCAACATACAAGACATAGATTGGATATTAAAGTGGTGGCAACATAGCATGAGTGAAATGCATGATGGTGTTCAAAACAGTTTCTAGGTGTACTCGTAGCAAACAAACACTTCGAGCAAGCTACAATTGTATATTTGAGTGATTCTAAGCATGTGCCTTAGTCTTTAAATCAGTGGTGATGCAAATGGCATGTTCAAGGCAGAAATGACATTTGAGAAGTAAATCAAGAAATGCAAAACAAGTCCAAACTCAAATTCATGTTGAGCAATCATTCTACACAGACCATGAATCATATGAATGAGGTTTTTAAACTTTAAAATTGATCAAAGACCATGAGGAAACCAGGCTGTTATGGTGATGGCTTTTAGGATGCAAATGATGCATTTGTGGGATGTGAAAAATGAAGGAACAATTGAAACAGGTTATGCCAAACACATGTACACATTATAAACAAGCAATTAAGCATGATCAAATTTCACCAGTCAAACATATTGCTTCCAAATAGAATTTTGATATATGACATGAAAATGACACTTTTCAATACTACCACAAGCTCAAAAAATGCCAAAACAGGAAATTATGGTGTAAAGCAAAGATGGAGTATCTACATACCTCTAGTAGCCTGTGTTGAGCAAGTTTGATCAATAAGAAACCCAGAGAAAACTTCAAATGCACCTAGCTTTGGAGATTTCTTCTTCTTGAAGCAAGAATGCAAATTTCAAGACAGTTGGAGAAATAAACTCCACCAATGATCCTTAACACTTTAGACAGTTGAGAAATGATATATGTGAGGTGTTAGAGTGATTAAAACACCAAGCAACTGCCTAGAACAAGTTTTGACAGATTTTGTGGCTTTTGGTCAAAGTAACTTGGTATGGAAGTTGACTTTTTGAATGGTGAGGTTTTTGAGTGGTCTAAGGTCTTGGACACCTACCATATCATATTTAGAGATTGTATGGATGATTTTTGGGGAGTTTGGGTGTGGAGAAATGGTTTTGGCAGCTGTTGTTGCAAGACAGATTTTGGTGGTTTTGGTGGATTTTGTGATTTTGATGGAAAGGGAGCAAAGTGTGAAAGAGTGAGAGCTTGAACTTTCTCTGGTTTTTAGAAGAGTTCTTCTGCCCTAAATGAAGTGGTGAGGGCCTCTATTTATAGGCAAATGGGGTGAGGAGCTTGCTAGGGAGCTTTCTTCACCATGAAGCAAAGTTGAGATATTTTTGACGGAATCCCACTTGGTGGATTTGCTTGGCTGTTCTTTAGCCCAAAGGTCAAGAAATTTGAGAGGTTTTCTGATGCAAATAGCAGGCTATAAACATGGGAGAGTGGCTAGTTCAGAATGTAACTTTACACCTCATGCTTTGAATTTTCAAACTTGGCAACTTTCCACCTTTATGGCAATGAACTCAAGCTTTTGATTTTGTGATACTTCTGCATAAATTTCTATTGTTTCATGCTACACACATTCCATATATCAGTTAGAACAAGTTTTACAAGCTGAAGTTGACCCACTTGGGTGAAAGAGATGATTTTGCAAAATTGGGCAATGTGGGACTAAAGTGTGAAACCTCCAACTTTGCACACATGTAACTTTCTGCTCATAACTCGTCTTGAGGAGTTCTAGTATTTTTGGAAAGCCTTCATGTAGCACTAAAACATTCATGTTGGCCAGAAGTTCTGATTCCAATTGGAACTATGTCAAAAATCCCTCCAAAGTTGGCTGAAATTAGGATTCTTAAGGTGAAATAACTTACAAATTTTCAAAGTTATTTTGCCCTCTTGTAATGTTTTTGCTTCTAACTCCAAAACCATGCATTTTTGATGATGGACCACTAGTAGACTTTTGTAAAACTTGTCAAGAGCTTTCAAATGAGATTGGAACGACCTCAATAGGATGTGTGGTTAGGAAGTTATGGTTTAGCCCCTTTTGAAACCCTAATTTCTCGATTTTCTCGATTATTCTTTCATCCTTGATCAAATGACCATGAAATTTTATGAGAAATCTCCTATTAACATATGGAACATTTTTGCTTCACATCTTGAAGTCCCATTCCTTAAATTTGAAAAGCCGATTTTTCGTCGACGGCGCGATCGATCGGTGAATACCGAGTCGTCCGTGGACGTTCTGGACCTCTCGAGACTTTAAAATTTCTTGAATGGACTTCATTTAGCCATATGAAATTCATGTACCACAATTTCCTCATTGAAACACCTCCCATCACAAAAGTCAAACCACAGTTGACTTTTTATCAGTCAAAAACCCTAATCGGGGCTCCACACTGCACTGTTCTTGATTCTGGGGTACAACCTCAAATTTTTTTCACATTTGACATCAAATAGCATCCTTGATCTTGTTTCATGATTTAATCCCTTCAAACATTGATTGATCAAACCTCACAGTTTCGATTTTAACCGCGTGAAACCCTAATTCATCTGCATCTTAAACAAAGAAAAAAACTTGAACTGGGTTAGGGTTAGATAATCACATGAGTATGATCCTAAAATGATAATGAAAATCTAAGGGTCAAAATTTGGGGTATGACAGCTATATTTAAATACCTTTCACCATAATTTTATGAAGATTGTCATCTCTCATACCATCTAGTAAAGCTATTTAAATAGGGGCAACTTTCATACCCCAAATTTCGACCCCTAGATCTCATTATCATTTTAAAGCATCAAGCATTGTTTCTTAACCCTAACTTTGTTTCAAGCTTGTTGTTGTTGAAGTTCATCTGAATTAGGGTTTTGCACCTGTTGAATCAAGATGACTATTGCTTGATTAGTCAATGTTTTAGAATGATCATCATCAAATCAAGTTCCCATACATTCAAGGAGCTTATATTTAACAAGAATCAAGTACTAGTTGATCTCACCACAAGTCAATTGAAGCCCAATTTCATCTGGCCCCAAATTAGGGTTTTGTTAGGTAAAGTCTATTGTACCTTTGACTTTTGATCCAAACATGATCACAAGCCTTGGGACATGATTCAACATGTTCATATACATCTTTGGAGCCTACCTATGATGTTTGAGAAGTCCTAAGAGGCAAATTCATTGAAGATCAGACAGTTGAATTCATCTGATTCAAAGTTCATTTGACAAAGTCAACTCTTTGACTTTTAGGTTTTTGGTTCAAATTGGAACATTCAAGCCAAATTTCATCAAGATATGTTCAATCCATGAGTTTGATCATGAATAAATCAAGATTTGAGAGGTTTCTTACAAACAAAGGAAACTTGGATAAACTTGAATTTTTTCTAAGTGCGGAAAAACCCTAGTTTTGGTGTCAACTTTGAAAGGCCATAACTTCCAATCCACATATTTGTGAGTCCCAAAGATCAATTTGTAGATCTCCTCGTGTACTAAAAAAATGTACATGACCCATGAGCAAAAGATGCTTATATTTTAAGTTATGAAGCTTCAAAGTTTGGAAGAATTTCAAAACACTTAGAATTTTTCAAGGCAAGCTTTGTTCCTTCATTTTTCAGTCAACTTCAAGGCTAGTTTTCACCATGATCCCTTTTTATTCAAGAAATTATTAAAACATGAAAGTTGTAGATTATGTTTAGGGATTTTCAAAAAGTACAAGAACTCCTTTATAGCATTTGTGAGCTAGGAGTTTCAAAGAGAAGAAGCTGAGGTCCAAAGACTTGAAATTCAAGGTTCTAACTTGGCATGACATGATGCATAATCAATATTTTGTTGTAAAACTTGGTGTTTTAAGTTTTTTAGTGGCAAGATACTCTTTGATCAAAGTGTTACACGAAATTTCAAGTGATTACACAAAATTTTTAGGCATGAACCAAGAAGGTATTCCATTTATGGCATAAAGTGCACACTTCCACTTTGGTAAAGTATGGCTTTTCCTTGAAATCTTCCTTTAGCCATTCCCATAACCTCCTTCTGCACTCCAAAGTACATACTATTCTCAGAAGCGTGCTCTCTATCCAACAACTCTTGTACTTAATCCCTTGAACCAAGAGAAACCATCATCACAAGCAAATTGGTTTTCAAGTGGATAAGTTTGCAAAAACTTGGATTCTGACCAGGCCACAAACTCTCCACTTCTCCTATAAATAGGACATTAATCCTCAGTGAAAATCATCACAAAATACCCTAATAAAACCTCTCAAAACCCCTTGCATACTCAGAGTCACTTGTTCTTAAAAAAAACATCCAAACTTGCAAAAATACCTCAAACACTCATTTCGCTCGTGCATTTTCAAAACCAACTTCACAAAGCACCTCTATAAATCCAATAGAGTACATTCAAACCATTGAAGTAGTTCTGTAACAATCCAAACACCTCCTACCATTTTCGAACATCCATTTGAGAAAAAGGATCGTGTTTTGTTCCTCAGACTTATTCCAGGTCATTTTACCATTCTAGCAAGTTTCAAAAGACTTAAGGAAGCTCTAAGGATTATTTTCTTCTAGTTGTAAGCTTTGAGGAAGAAACCTTGGATTTTCTCCAAGAGGTAAGGTTTCTGACTTTTGAATCTTCAAATTCATGCACTGTTTTGATGCCATTTGATTAGAAAAATGTAGTATGTGGTGTTTTTTGTTATTTTGAATCATTGTTGGCTTGATTTCATTTGAATATCTCATGCTGAATATTTTTGATGTTGCACTGTTAATGGTTTTGATGTGCTTTATACATTGAGTTTCAGGACAAAATATTGTCATATTTATGTTCCTTTTGGAAAATACTTTGATTTTGGTTTTTACACCATTTGATTTGGTTGAGAGATAAGAAAGATATGGTTTGAAGAAGTTTTGGCCATGGTGATGAACCTAGGGCACGAGCGAGAGAGAGAGAAAGGCTAAGGAAGATGAACTTGAGCCAAGGATGACTTGGCATGAGGTGGCGTTGAGGTAGCCATTTTGTGATGTATCTAATTTAAAATAATTTTGAAGCATATACTTATTGGATGAGGGCGTATCACTGCTGGTCAAGGAGGAGAGTTTGTGTGTTGTGTTGAGCGAAGGTTCTGGGGTTCATTCACCCCCCAGACCTTTTGATCTTTTTTCCTCTAATTAATCAATTGGTTTTCTTATTTTATTACATGTATGCCTTTAGTATTCACAATGCCCATGTAGGTCAGATGGTTAGCGTTTTGGGTAGTAACCCTAGTGGCGTGGGTTCAAACCCCTTTGAGTGCATTTCCATATTTTTAATGCCTATTTTTTTATGTTTTCCTTTGCAAATTGATTTAATCATAACTTCTTTGATTTTTATCATTTTAATCCCATTCCTTTTTCATTTTGTTCATTATGATGCCTATTTTCCATTTGTGTCAAGAAATTTCCAAAAAGATTTATTTTCCTTACATTTATGTGTATTTAGAGTATGATGCTTTTTAGGGTTTTTAGGAGACTTCTCTTGATTAAATCCCTTGATTCTCCTTACAAACCTTGTTTATATGCACCTAATATTGCTTCTATGAACTTTACTTGATGTATGAGCTTGTATACCCTTGTTGTTACATGATTGGTTATTTCCTTAAGTTCATGATCATATGTGAATGCATGTTTGAATGTCATTTAAACCTTGGTTGTTACCTTTCCCTTAACATGAGGTTCTCTCTTGAAATCAAATGTCTTAAATGAACATATGCTTCATGTTCTCATATCTTTCCCTAAATGTTCCTAAACATTTGTTGTTTTTACTTTGAAACATGTTGGTATGAATCACCTTTGAGGTGCTTCTCATTGTTGCTTACAAATCCATGATTGAATTTCTTTTACATGTTTAGTTGTTACCTACTTGTTAACCATGATTCACCATAATTCATATGTTATTGTCACACATGTCACACCCTTGTTCAAAGATTTTTTGGTTGTTACCTCTATTTGTATCCATGCTTAAATATTGTTATGATTTATGCATGTTAATCTTGAATTTTGAACATTGATATAAGTAATGTTTTGACTTATACATGATTCTCTTGACTTGTGTAGATGCCTTAAATATTGTTATGATTTATGCATGTTAATCTTAAGTTGTGAACTTTTCCATGATAAGTAATGTCTTGACTTATGCATGATTCTACTTGACTTTTCCATGATAAGTAATGTTTTGACTTATGCATGATTGTTTATACCTCAAATTTCCATCTATGATGTTTGGTCTTGTAAGAATCTCACTTCATAAGCCATTTAGATGTTATAACATCTATGTTCACCTTTGGTTGTAACCATTTGGTTTGATTCTAAACTTCTGTTGATGGATACTTGGTTATAACCTTGTTATTGGTTTTGCTTGATTTTGTCACATGCTTGCTTTACTTCCTTGGTTGTTACCATGATTTTTATATCTTCATTATGTTTGAACGAACGTATGTGTGTGCTTAAGTTTTGGTAAGTTCCCCCAAGTGATGTAGCTTGTTAGCTCTCATCCTAAAGAGTTGCCTTTGTCCCTAAGTCCAAAGGAAAGTCTCTCTATTGACTCAATGTCATAGATAGATCATTATTCTCAACCTCCCCCTTGACCTTGTTAGAGTCATTAGGACCTTAAACTTAAACTTAAGTAAGAACCTCATCCCTTTGACTTTGTCAAGTCAAGATCTTTGGCACACCTTGTTAGAAATCCTACAACTTAGAGCTTAGGATTAGAATTTATTAACTCTATGTGTGAACCATTGTTATGGGTACTCATATTTACCTCTTTGACTTTTGTTAAAGTCAAAATCCCCAATTAGGTCTTTCAACTTAGACTTAGAGAGTTTTTTTTAACTCTACGTAAGTATCATCGCTATGGTTGCTTATTCCCCTTTGAACCTTGGCGAGCATACTTAGTGTACAAACCCATAGGTCTTTACCTTTAGCAATCCTTGCCTTAGCATATAACCATTAGCAAACAAACATTAACAACAACATAACTACCAAATAAGAGGCTCCTGTAGAATATTACAGATACTTAGGGTGCTAATACCTTCCCTTAGTATAACGAACCCCCGATCTCTTTGCTTTGTTGTTACGTAGCACACATAGGGTTTTCTTTGATATTTACCCTTTCCGTTGGATAAATCAAAGCTCGGCGATAAATATTTAAAGATTTGCGATTTGAGTTAATTAATAGCTTGATATCCGATTCTCACTGCAACACATGTTATAGAAGAGTCAATTCTTTGCAACTTCAGAAACCCAGTCTTCAAAATTTCAAGATCTTTTTTCAGCAGAACTATCTTGATAATCTTCAGCACTCGTTCTTTTAGAAGTAATATCTTCATAGTCTTCAGAACCTGTTCCTTCAGAACCTTGTCTTCAGAGTCTTCAAAATTTATTAAGCACATTCTTGTCTTCAGAGTCTTCAGTACTTCGTTCACCGGAACCTTGACTTCAGAAACTCTTCAGAACTTGACCTCCAGATATTGTGTCTTCAGAATCTTCATAACCATGTTCACCTGAATCATGTCTTTAGAATCTTCAGAACTTGTAACATTAGAAGCGTATTACATTAGAGAGCCTTAAAGGCCTTTCTCATAAAGTCTTAATTATAATGTCCAGAACTAACGTTCATTAGAGTCGTTGTATTAGAAACATTCATTAATCTTGACTTTATCTTGTACACACATATGTTTTCTTCTAGAGTGTTGATAATAGAGTCTGATGACGTCACACGTCTTCTTATCAGAGTCAAAATCATTTTGACAACAGTCACACACTAGACAGAAAGCATATCATACATAATTGTTCTCTTAGATAACATGTGTAGTTTCAAAACTCAAAGCCCAGATATAGAACCAAATCTTGTTCTTACAATCTTCCCCTTTTTGATGATAAGAAACAATGTATTTTGATATAGCAATTCGTGTAGGGTAATCACCATAAATCCACAGAGTCAGAGATAAGCTTAACGGGCTACCCCTAATTTTGTTACTCTCAAAATTAATTTATGCTTGTTCAGAGTCTCCCCATGATCCGAAGACTCACAAAATGATTTTGAAGTACCAATTGAAGGAATAGAGAAGGAACACTTCTCCATAGACGTCTCATTAGAATCTGACTAAAACGGCCTGGTCTTCATCTCAGAACCTAGCTTGCTATCATAATACTGTAAACATATCAGAACCTGATTTGTCTTATCATACTTGATGTCTTGCATTATATATTAGAAATTGGTAGATACTTTCTTAGATGCCACACATCATGTATCAAAACCAAATCTTCAATATCATATAGCATAGATCACCAACATGTGTACATATCCTTATGTCATTTGATTGTTCAGAAACCAAATATCATCTTTAATGACCATGACTAGATTTGATCTCTTAAAGATTCACATTCTTTTAATTTTGGAGTCTAGATTCCATTTGAAGTTCATATACCAATTGAATTTTAGATACCAATTGAATCATACTTTCAGAAAGTTAACAACTTCTGACAAGTTTTGTCTATCAGAACTCATGGACATCCTTTGTTTCTAATAACTTAGAGGTCAACACTAGATATTCATATATTATCAGATCAAGTTTGTTTAGCATTCTTCTTTCTTGTTCAATAACTTCTGAGTATCTTAACTTCTGAAGTACTTGCTTCTTGAACATATCTTCTAATAAATCAATTCTTTTAATTTCTTTTGAAAGCCTGTTCTGACATATATTGAACTTTTGCGAAGTTCCTGATTAATTCTTAAACATAAATTAGAAGTAAAACATATTCAATTATATTTGGGATTGGGATTCTTAGATTTTAGGCATATAAAAATCATTATACTTTCTCCCCCTTTGTCATAAATAAAAAAGGTATAGAAAATAAATTAACAAAGAATTATGAAGACGATTATAATGACATAAAAAGAAATTTTCATTAATACTAAGATAAAGAAATAACAAGGAGAAACAATGATGGCATGCAAAAAAAAATATCATCTAATGAACAAGATAGAACATAAAGCAAAAGGGATCCTATAGTGCCTAAGGTTTGGGGGTAGAAAAGGTTCTTTGGAACAGTTGAGTGACCATATCCAAAATTCTCTTGTTGACCTCTTCTCGCTCATCAATTTTTGCTTTGAGTATCTTCTATTCTTTTTGTACATCTATTAAAGTATCCAATACTTGAGAGAACATATTTGCTTTAGAGAAATGTGGCTCATTAGATTGAGTTGCTTGATTCAAGGAGGTTTATGCAAAATTCGTTTCAATGACAACCTCTTCAGTCACTTCTTTCTCCTAAGCCGAATTGTTTTCACCAACTACTCTCTTCTTTTTTCTGCTCAAGCTTGTTTCTAGATTATGCACTGCATATTTCTTTACTAATCCCAACTTCACCGAATCTTCACTATGGAAGTATTTCCCATTTTTAATTTCTGGTGCTATTGGAGGGTTTATCAATTATATAATATTGTTATTAGTGAGAATAGCAGAGATTAACCTTCCATAAGGAATTTAGGTTCTTTGAGTTGATAGTATTTTGTTAGAACGATTGATAGAGTCACGTAAATAGTTGAAGAGAAATGTCGGTAGATTGATCTTTTTCTTATGGCCAGAGAGAATAGCATGAACTTTAAATCAAAATCCAATTTTGTTGGATTTTCCTCTAGGGAGTGATAAATGCTGCCATAGATGATATTGAGCCAGACTTTTAGGTTATCATACGGTTTTGAAGTTAAGTTAGAATCCTTACAATATTTGAATATGGTAGGAGTCATCATTTGAATCTGCTCAGAATAACTTAGCCTGTTACTCAGCATAGCCTCCCTTCTGTTGTGGCATTGAACTCTAGTATTGTCATGAGAGATAAGTTTAGCAATGTCATCCAACTGAATTTTTATGCCATGACCTTTAATATTTGAGCACACCATAATGTTATTCATAACATAGGTGTTTTCCCATAATTCCTTGACAAGTCCTGGAAAGCTTAGTCCTTTAAGAAGATCAAAGTATGTATTCCAATCTTGAATTACAAGCGTTTTAGAGAAGTCAAAACCATGTGTTGTGAGATCTTCAAAATCCATATTATGTTCAAAGATAACATATAGTAATTCAATTTGTAAAGCCAGAGCGATTTTTGGATCATTGTTCAGATGATTTTCCAAACGCTGTTTTTGGAGAGCCAAACTTTGATCCAGACATGTCGATTTCCATTTGAAGAGGATGAAGGCACACATAGTTTAGGGTTGAGAGAATCAAGAAGGTTTGAAAGATAAAAGTGTGACAAGATGTAGCGTAGGTGTGTGATGTGATGTGATATGAATATAAATAGAGACAATTGTGATGATTATGATTACTAGGGAAAAGAAACGATTAGACATAGATGAAGGTAAAATCAGATTTTAACATATAATCCCAAGACACGTCTAGTCATTTAGAATAATAATTATTGATCATGGATTACAAAAAGATAGTCTTAAAATGAGGCATAACCTCTTTGCATACCTGGAAACATGTTGAAGGGGTTAACTTCTCAGTTTCTGACGGTTACAAAAATCTCAACCGTTTACATGATCTTTAATTTCCAAAGGTTAAAAGTATTTACCAACAATCATGTGTTCTATCCTTGATTATCAATATTCTTGTAGATTCCCAGCTTCTAATGTAGAGACTTCTTCAGAATCACCGCGCATTCAGCTTCTGCAGTTGTTGATGAGTTCTTCTAGCTGGATCACTAGATTAGTTTATCCTTTCATCATCTCTCTTATTTTTGTTGCGATCTTCATAAGAATTTTTGAGTGTTGTGCAGAGGCATGATCATCTTCATGACTTCATGAGTTTCCATTCTGACGGATGAAAACATCTCTCCTGATGTTTGTTTCATATAGATCATTAGAGAATAACCAAGTTCTTACTCTAGTCTTCATCTTGAGATCAAACATCTTCAATCTTCAAGAAAGCTTTTCTCCATAAAGCCACTAGTGTCTTAGCTTGAACATATACTTTTGAATAATTATGTGCTAAAGATAAAGAAACTTGTTGAATTTTCTCTTGCATCATCAGAGTTCAATGTTAAAACATATGTTAATCTTCACCAGATGCAGATATCATCATGAACATCAAACCATGAGATGCATCTTCTGCTTATCTTGTTCTTACAAGTTTGGCCTTATTAACTAGAATCAGTTAATCAGAAAGTAATGACTTATGTTCTTTCCTTTCTTAAGGAGTAAATGAACTGTGATGGTTTCTGATTGGGTATCTTCTGATTTCTTCATTATGATCTTCATCAATAACTTCATTCAGAGAGGATAGCTACTAGCTTTGTATTCTTCCACTAAGCTTTAGTTTCTGACTTCCAAGCTCATTATCAAATCCAACATTGATTTGATTTCTGATGAAGATACTTTATTATTCTTTGGATATTCAGAGTGATCTAACCAATTATGCACTAGAATAGATTTGATTCATATTCTGTTCTGAATAAACATGCTAGTTGCTTCCTAGAAATGCTTTGTCATGATGATTTCTCATATATCATGATTTAAGTCATTTCTTTTCCAAGCTTGTTCTATCTTCAATCATCTGTATCTGATTGTGAAAAACATGAACATCAGAATCTTCTTTTCACCAGATAGCTTCTTAAGCTCATACTTTCACTTTGTTACATGAGTCTAAAAAGTAGTGAAAATTGAAGGATACATTTATGTATCAGGAACTTTTGAAAATAAACTTTGGATAACATTCTGACAAACTTAATCTTGATCAACTGAGATACCTTTCTCAAGCTAACATGACTTAATTTGTCTTATGCTTTAGCCAATTCTATTCATAGACACACATACGACAATGATTAGTAAATCGTGAGTTTCTCTTTCTTGAATGCACTTCTGACAAATGAGAAACTTCCCTTCTGATCACTTCAGAATCCTACGAAGTTTCTAGAGCAGGTAGTCAGAATCCTGATAGCCATATCCAATGCTTATCTGCAGTCATGATTTAAAATCTTGATGACAAGATTTCTAACATCTTCAGCATACTTCATCTTGAAGTTTCCAAGCTTCAGAATCATGAAACAATCATTCTCTATTCTTTACATGAAAGAGTTCCTAATGAGCAATACTGAGAAAGTCAACGGTAGACCAAGTCTGTTTGTTGAAAACATCCCATACTTAGAAAGAATTAACCTTCAACAAATAATATTTCTTGCTTTTTAATGAATCTTGTTGATCTCTTCTAGATCATTCTTCTTAATCCTTGTCTACGCATCACCTTGAGGAGATACGTAGCTTTCAACTAATGAATTTCAAGAATAGCATTCATCAGATTCTTCTAATTATCTAACGAGTCTATTATCCTTTCACCAACTGATTCTTCATCTTGCTTTCAATCTTCTTGCAAACGCCATAAGAGAAGATTATGTTGTCAATAACAACCAGCTCTAAGAATCATTGACACAATCTAGAATGAACCTTTCTGACTTTTCATCTCAGTACTCAATCTTTTTCATCATCGTATGAGACTGAAACTATAGATGGTGGAGGAGATTAACCAGAGTGTTTCTCAAATATCGTCCGGATCTTTATCTGGCATGGTTAAGTGTTTGATAAACATCAATAATAGAACTGGAGCTCTGATACCAATTGAAGGTTGAGAAACACAAGAAAGGGGGGTTTGAATGCAGAATTAAACCAATGACATTAACAAGTAAATAAAAATAAATGAACAAAATTATTTTTATCCTGGTTCAGTGTCAACGAAGCTACTCCAGTCCACCCATCAAGGTGATTTTGCCTTATCAAAAGGACTTAATTCAATAATAATCAAAATATGTACAACCTCTAAGTTGTTAAACAACACGCTTAGCCCTCTCAAGCATCCTGGCTTTCACATAGTCGCTCAAGGAAATCATTAACCCACAATGGATACTCTCCATTGTCTTCTTGAGAATTCTGAATACCATGAGTCCCCCAAGGAATATAATTACCTTTTGATAAAGGATTTTTCAAGCTACCTTCAACAAGGATTTACGCCACCTTTAGAAAAAGTATTTTACATGTGTACACTTAATGCTTCTTACAAGTAGATTACACAAATGAAGTACAAGAACACCTAAATGAACTCATTGCTTTCTAATACAAAACTATCTAAAGAATGAATCTCTGAGAGATTATAAAACATTAGTTTTGTATTGCTTAAAAGCTTTGTTAATGAGCACTACAACTTCTTTTCATGAGCTTTAAGCTTCTTTGATGAACTCCTCTCTTGAGCATATAATGCTTCTTCTAGCTTAACCATCAAGATCAACTAAGTTACTATGCTTCACTTATTGATGTTTCACTTGACTAGTTATACATGGTTTAGCATGTCACATCGTTGTACACACATTCAAACACTTTGCTTCAGCTTCTTCTTCATTGATTATTCTTCATTTAAGCTTCAGCTTGTAGCATTTTTTTCCAGTACTTTGGCTTTGCATAGCTTGCTATCATTAGCAACTAGCTATATATGTCCAGCCAATCAACTATGTATTCTCTATTATTTCTTCAAGCTTCTTGATCTTCAACTTATAGAGCTTGAGAGAATAGATCCTCTGAGGCGTATTCTTGGGAACATATTCCAAATACAATATCCTAATGTTCACATGAAAGAATGGTCAACATCATTGAATAAAAAGTTGCTTTTGGGCCACCTTATCGAGGTAGAGTTTACAGTTTTTTGTTTTCTTGTTTTCAGCTCAAAACCATTCTTATCTTCAGTCTTCTAGCATCTTCGAAGGCTTCAGATATTAACTTGATGAAGCATGTTATGGAAGAGTCAATTCTTTGCAACTTTAGAAATTGAGTCTTCAGAATTCCAAGATCTTTGTTCATCAGAACTATCTTGATAATCTTCAGCACTCGTTCGTTTTGAAGTAATATCTTCAAAGTCTTCAGAACATGTTCCTTCTAAACCTTGTCTTCAGAGTCTCCAGAATTTATTAAGCACATTCTTGTCTTCAGAGTCTTCAGTACTTCGTTCACCTGAACCTTGACGTCAGAAACTCTTCAGAACATGACCTTCAGATATTGTGTCTTCAAAATCTTCAGAACCATGTTCACCTGAATCATGTCTTCATAACCTTCAGAACTTGTAACATTAGAAGCACGTTACATTAGAGAGCCTTAAAGGCCTTTCTCATAAAGTCTCAATTAGAATTTCTAGAACTAACATTCATTAGAACCGTTGTATTAGAAACATTCATCAATCTTGACTTTATCCTGTACACACGTATGTTTTCTTCTATAGTGTTGATAACATAGTCTGATGATGTCACACGTCTTCTTATCAGAGTCAGAAGCATTTTGAAAATAGTCACACACTAGACAGAAATCATATCACACAGAATTGTTCTCTTAGATAACATGTGTAGTTATCATCAAAACTCAAAGCCAGATGTAGAACCAACTCTTGTTCTTACATAGATATGTAACTACAAAATTATTCTGGAGACGAATCTTTAAAATAAATTAAATCAAAAAATGGGTGTATCTTAGAATGACCTTTTATGAGTATGTGCTAGGGTGCGCTTGAAGATGTATCTCCAGAATCAGGGGGTACATGTGGGAGTTCACATGGTGCATTAGAAACATTTAGGATGCAATAAGAAATTCTCTTTGTTAAATGACATTATCTCTCATTAAAATTGTTATTTTGAGGCTATAAAACTATTAAAGACAACAATATGAAAATGAAAAATAGAAGGTGAAAATGTCAATACAATTTGAAATAGAATTATATATTGTTCCGGACTGGCCCAATGGCTAGGCATGGCCCAAACCACTTCTACTCCCAGAACGGCCCAATTGTCTAAGTCCAACCTCTTAGGGAGAGAGTTTACCTTTCTGCCCCTCCAACAGAGGAGATTGACCTATTTACCCTTGGTCACAACACTTCTTCCCGTCAGTACCTACCCATCACGCACGGTTCCACCATCCAGAAACAGTCAAGACGCTTGTGCTCGTAACTACGTCCCTGCCCGTGCCAACGGCTAGTTATGGGCACGTCTGCTCGTCCCAATGGCTATTTCTGGAAGTTACCTATTTTTCGGGAAACAGTTATCTTGCCCCGAAATAGTCAGGTATCCAATTTCTCACCTTGAAACACATATATTATGTACTTGCTCGCTCTCTTGCTTGTTTTCTTACTTTAGCATTGGAGTGCCTTGCAGGTATACCCTTCCTCCTCTTTCACACTCAGCATCACAAACGTTTGTCCTTGGCCCATCTCAGGTTTTAATTGTTCAATTGGATCAGTGGCGTCGTCTGTGAGAAACTTGTTATCCCCGTCTTTTCTCTCTTCATAAGAACACAAGACCAAAATAATTCTTCAATTTTCTGATCATGGTTGCTCGTGACAACAACCTTAATGCTCATAAATCTGCTTTCCTCCCAATCAGCAAGACGGATTCTGAGGGGGCCTCCACCTCTCATGGTGGTGACGTCCTTTGACGAAGGGATGGAGCCACAGCATCTCCATCCTCCGTTCGCGCAGATCATGGAGAAGCCCTACCTGTTGTCATACCTCAAATTTGTCCTACCTTTTCCTTTTTTTTCACACCAAGTAATCTTGTGGTTTGGTGATTTTTTCTGAATGATTAAATTAAGTTATGTAGGTCTGATGTGGGTGCTTGAATTCAGGTGAGGACGAAAGCAAGAAGTGTCATCATTCTCATTGTTAAGTAGTCAAGACAGGATTAATTAGCTTCAAGTTGGTTTCAAGTCTCATTTCAATTCATCCTCACGCTATACTTCAAGTTGATCTTGTGCCATTCATTTAATTTCGACTTAACTTGGTTCCATTTTGTTTCCAAATTAGTACTCAATTTGTTTCAAGGTGGTTTTAGGTTATGTTTATCCAATGTCATGATCTTTCCAAGCCAGGAATGTTTTTTTTCAAGGATTGGTCCTAGTCCATTTAAGCTTTTGTTTTCAAGACGAGATCAACTCGGGTTCAAGCTATAGGGTTTAAATTAAGGTTTCAACCCATATTTTTGAATTGCGTAAGTCACGGACTACTTGTTGCAAGTCACTTGGAAGGTGCTTTAAGGTTGTTTCAGGATTATCATAAACTAAATCCATTGCAATTTGTTTCCAAGTCATGGCCAATATCTTTTTCAATCGGTGGTTAATTGGTGTCCAAAAGCATTATACCATGACCCATTTGGTTCAAGTTCTAAATAGTGATAAGGTTTAAAGCCAAAGGTCCAAACTTCATTGGAAGGACAATTTTAAAATATATTATACCACTGGATTCAAGGACAACAAATGAATAAATTAAATTGAGAAGTCACAAGATAAGTCTACATTCTCTAAAAGTCCATAAGATTTCCATTTGATTCAAAAGTCACATTCTATTGGAAATTCAAGTCATTGCTCAAATATGGCGTAGGATCTGATTCATTCCAAGATGAATACGCATTTTGTGAAATTATTGAAGATGGTGAATTCAAAGCAAATTATGCTGCTACTTGAATTCAAAAAAAAAAAAGAAAAAAACATGTTCACGTTACACTTTGAAGTTACATGCAAGGTAAATTTCCAAGATTCAATTTGATGCCAATCTGTCCTCCAATTCCAATGGATCCCAAAGATTTTGCTAGTCCTAAACCAAGTCATCACATCATTTTGAACTTTTACAAAGTTTATGTTACAAAGTTTGAACTTAAATGATTCAGCCAGCAGTGCAACAAAATCTTGATGAAATTACTTTGTCCACAAACATAACATGTGCAAATCCTGCCATTTCGATCGTATCACAACTAAAACTTGAAAAGCCGACCTCTAGCCTCGGTGGACTCTCCTTGTACATAAGTCAAGCCATAACCTGAAAAAATCACAGAAGTCACCTTCAGATGCAGGCCATCATGTAATCTGCCTCAACTGCAAAAACACGCCTTCAGTACACCTCTAACTTGCGCCCACTTTCCACACACTGCATCACAAACCCGCGTCCCATGGTCACGTTAACGCAGACCGCAACTCTCCAAAACCTGCGGAGAAGACAAAATCAAAGGACCGTCAATCTCACCTAAAGATTTTCACAAAGCGACAAAACTATTTCCAGTTGTTACTTGATTCACAAAAATCACACAACATAAAAAAACGCACAGTACAGTAATGTTTTTTTACCCTAAAATTCACTCCTATAAACGGACGAAACCAACCCTCCTTCAGGCGAATGCCAAATGAAAGCTTTTTTCTTTCAAACCATGAACAGACAACCGTAAATCTCAACCTTCTCCAAATCACCGCCAAACCTCCTCCTCCCTCAACGACTCTCTCCTTCAAAGTTTCTCTCTCCATCTTTTTCACAAACTAAACCAAAACCTCATTCTCTTTTTAAATCGACTCAAACCCATCTTTACCCTATAACCCAAATCGCGGTAAGAGTAATCAGAACAGAAATAGCGATTCGAGACGAAGAGATAGGGTTCGAATGAAAACAAAATAAACTCATACCTCTTACGACTTGCTGGAAACCGATTTTCACGACTAGGATTGTTGAGGTGGTTTCCGTAGCTAAAATTTCATATTTCCTTTTGTTCTTCTGTTTGATTTTAAGTCGCGGCGTATTGATGAAGAAGAGAGTTTGTCTCTTCTGATTTTATTTTTCTTTTTAAACATAAATCTTGTTTTTTTCATTTTTTTAATTTCTTTGGAAAGGTTTGGGCTCAGCCCATTTGATCCACTAACTTGCACCCTCTAGGTTTTTGTTTGGCCCTCCCATTTTTTTTGTTTTGTTAAATAAAAAAAATAGTTTATTTTCATTTCTTATTTATTTGGTTTATCTTCAAAATATTTTAAGAAAAGCTTTGGCTGGTTTAGTCATATTTATTTTGTTGATTTCATGATCTTTTTCATTTTGATATTCGTGTTTTATTTTTTATTTTTCGAATGGATAAAGTCTTTCGATTCACGAACGTTAGTTTTTGAGGTTGTTAACCTTCATTATTTTAAACTTGTAGAAAATGGTCATTTGGATCATTTTTCTATACTTTGGGATCGCGAGATGTTACCCTCGATTAATTAACATAAGATTTGTGATTAAGACGAGATCCAACTTCTTTTTCTCTTTTTATTTTCTTCTCTATCTCGATTTTATTTCATTTTTCAAATCAATGAAGTCTTTCGATTCACGAACGTTAGTTTTCGAAGGTTGTTAACCTTCATTATTTCAAACTTGTAGAAAATGATCATTTGGATTATTTTTCTATACTTTGGGATCGTGAGAGGTTACCCTCGATTAATTAACATAAGGCTTGTGATTAAGGCGAGATCTCACCTTTCTTTTGTCCATGCGACACGATTTAATTGGAGAATGATCCTCAATATCATTTCTCTATTATGTTGCTAGTACAAATATCGTTGATTGCGTGACCTCCTATAGCATGATTTTTATCATAGATCGTGCTACGACGGTTTAGCGCAATAGTAGACCCGATTCATTCAATCAATCATTAACCATTGATTTTAATTTTTGTTTAATATATTCTTACTTTACTTTTCTGTTAATATATCACTGTTTATATACCCTTGCTCATACTATGGTTTATATTATTGATGATACTATCTTGCTCATTATATCATTTGAAAATTCTGGCAAGCACGCGATGGATGTTATTCCCAAGGTTATAACATCCACTGTGACATCTGCTACTTAACAGCTAATACTCAGCAATAGTAAAAGCAGTAAATAACACAACAATTGTTTACCCAGTTCAGTGTCAACAACACTTACATTTTGGGGCTACCAAGCCAGAGAGGAAATTCACTATTAGTAGAATAATTTCAAAGTTAAACCTCCAGTTTACACTCCTCACTTAATCTCTACCCAATGACACTTCAACCTAGAGATACTCTAGACCTGAGTATACCCACTCACTCCCCCCTCAATCACACAACAGTGATTTTAAACAATTACAGAAGACAATATGAAGAGACACTTCATACACACCTTGATCTTGCTTCACAGCTTTGATCAAGGAACTCACACACTCTTGCTTCAAAGCTTTGAGTGAGACACAGCATAGAATCTACCTATCCAATGCAAATCATCCACCAGACAATTGCTTGGATTACAAGTATTCCTAGACAGAATTTACACGTGAAGACTAGCCTTCTTCACTTACAAGGACTTTGCAATCTGCACTCTATATTCTTCTTCTGTCAAGTGCTGCTGTTCAGGATTGCATCTTCTGATCTTTATAGCAGCTGTCAGTCCTTTTGGGCCTTGGTGCATTAATTAGGTTTTATCCATAACAAAACCTATTCTCAAAGATTTGCACACTTGCCACTTAATTCAGGGATCTTCTAGTTCGCCTAAGGCTTCTAGAAAGTCTCCTGATATCCAGCTTGAGCACTTATTTTGTTTCCTAGTTTATAGATACCAGAAAAACAACCTTGCCCGTTGGATGTCATATGTTCAATGTTATGACATTATGTATGACATTCAGCTAAACTAAGTTAACTTATAGTTAACTTGCCCTGCACACACATTATTAAGTATGTCCTAACAATCAGTATGACATACATGCACATTCTAAAGTTTTGCTACAAAATGCAGCCAATCAAGAGCACTTACAAACTCCCCCTTTGGCAAATTTTTGTCTAAAACACCCTGTTAACATATCACAGTTTACACACAGCAGAAGACTTATGATGTGTCCTGTCATGCAGGATAGACACTAGCTCAAGCTTCTCTGAGTCCTCACAGTCAGCTCTCACTGTTAGCTCATTCTGTTAACCATCTGGTAGTTATCACTATAGATGTCACATCTATTTGAGTAACACTCTGGTGTTCTCCCCCTCAATTGATCTGCTGATCAGATCAGTTGGGCACACAACCTGCTCATCATCATCATTCTGTAGTCACAAATACAAGCATCCATCCTGTGGATGTCCAAACATTCAGAATGACCTTCTAAAGTCACACACACCTATGTTACTCCCCCTGAAGAGTTGCACAAGACTCTCTGCACATATTCATCCAGTCTGCTCTGGATGTTATGACCTTCAGGATAACATCCTGAAGTATACACACAAGGTTTGCTCCTAGTTCTAGCATACATTCATTCCTATCCAGGCTAGACATGCATATCACTTTATTGCTAACAGCACTATTAGCTGTTATCACTCATTTCATCAACTGCACTTGTGGTTACACCTGCAAGCATGCAAGTCTCATATCATATGCACAAAGGCACATATGTTCAAGCCAGTTCTCCTTGTTCTTCCACCTTTGTCAGATTCTCCATCACTAGTCTCCTCAGCCTCAGTGGATCCATCTTCATCACTGTTCTCTCTCTCTCTCTCTTTCTCTGAATCAGCTGTATGGTTATCACTCTCTTCAGCACCATTGTTTTGCATGTCCTCATCAGTGAACTCAGCATTGTCATTTTCCTCAAGGGTCCTGATTAGTGCTTCAAGAGTTCTTTTCCTTGCATCCAGCTCCTGACATGTTTCCTTTAGCTTGGCAATCACTTCTGCTTTTGTTGATGTAGACTGGGATGTCTCAGCTGATGTTGCAACAATGTCAGGAACATGAGTTCCAAGAAACAGCTTGGGATGAAATGACAAGGGGTTTTCTCGTTTGCTTGCAGCATCACTCTTTTTGAGAATGTTGGGATACTGTTTCAAAATGATGTCACATATGAGGGAAGGGAATGCAATGGGGCCCTTGATGCTATAGCTGCCTGCATGCTTCATAGTTTGATCAAAAACATATGTTCCAAAATCAAATTTGGCCTTGGTCCCAATAACATAGATGATCTTTCCAAGACCAGTTGCCACAGTAGATTTATGGTTTGTGGGCACCCAATTTGCTGCTCCAATCTTATGCAACATAGCATATTTGACACTCAATTTGCTGGAAACTAGCTTTCTTTTGGATGGCCATTTTTGTACCTGTTTGCCTATTATCACTTGGCATATTTTGTTTTCTGAAACAATTACATCAGGACGAGCTCTATTTGATCTTCCCAGATATTTATTGATTGTTGTTGGAGTAAAAGTAACACATTCCCCTCTTACATGCACCTTGCCAAACTCTTTAGATTTCCTGTTAGCACATTCCTCTGAGAGATTAACTATGAATTCTTTGACAAGTAACTCATAACATAAAGAGAATTCACTAACTGTTTTCATTAATCCTGCATCATTAATGAGTTTCATGATTTCTTTACTCTCAAGAGCATTTTGTCCCAGCTCCCTTTCCATAACCAGCCTTTTCTGAACAACATACTTCCACCTATTAACACACGAGGGGCAATGAAATGAAATGTTGTCAATTGGAACTTCATGGACTTTTTCAGCCAGTTTGCTCTTGGAGGGTTTTTTCTTGTTTTGGATGTCAGTGACATCTTCAGCAACATCAGACTCAGTCTTTGATTCAGTACCAGATTCAGCCTTTCTCTTCTTAGTGACTACTTTGCTCAAGGCTTTGGGAGGTCCAACTGGTCTTCTTTTAGTTCTAGCCTTCCTTGAGGGAGTGTCATGTTCAACTGTCTTCTTCTTTATGAGGTTGTCTTGCTCAACAACCTATTCAACTGCCTTTTTCTTGGGGGAACCTTGTTCAGCCACCTTTTTATCTTTCCTTGTCATGAGCCTTTTGGCTATGCCAGGATTGATGTTTGCTATTAAATCATTATCAGAATATTCATCAAGGTCCACCAACTCCGCATTCTTGGTGCCTTTCACATCATCACCTCCACCATTAGAGACTACTCCCTTGTTCTTCTCTTTTGATGTACGATTTTTCAAGGTTCCAACATTGGGCATAGCATCACTTTGATCATGCACAGTTGGGCCAGACCCCTCATTGCTGGGTGGAATGGGGATGTTTAGAGCCCTAGCCACCATGTCAGCAATGATGTTGTGCGTTTTCTTGGCTCCATCATCATTAACATCAGAAGTTGCAGGAGTAGGAGTTTTACCTGAGACAATGTCTTTGGACCTTCTTGCATGTTGGCTCCTTGGATTTTTTACCAGAACCCCTTTTGGGGTCATCATGCGCAGGGGTGCTATTTCAAGCACTAAGTTAGGGTTGCTTGGCTCAGTTCCTATCTCAGACTCGTTGGCGGGTATGTTCTTGGAGGGAGAGGATTTTGGTGAATGTTGAGACATTGTACAGGACGTTGATCGTTTGAACAAGGGTTTCCGTTTGTTGGAGGCTGTAGGGAAGATGAACAGTTTGATAGTGAACCAAGTGGTGTGGGAGTTTGATATGGAGAGGCTCACTAGGTGATATGGCAAATGAGGAGGTAACTTAATGTTTTGACCACTCAGTAAATGATTGAATTTTAAATTATAATTCCCTATTCCCATTAATTGCTATAACTCACCATTACTTAAAGGCCTCAATTTTTGTAAGTCACTTTTATAGGCCTTGACATTCCATGCACCAATTTCAGTCCTATTTATTGCATCCTCATCAGGTATTGCACCAATCCCTTTCCATTTACATGAGTGACCCCTGAGCATGCCTCCTTTGAACTCACCAGGACTTGTTTGAATGGTGCGCTGGATGTCACAGAACAAGGTCATAACATCAGGTGTAACATGGCTTCTTTTAGGCAGGGTAGCATCCATGGACTCCATTAGGTTCCAGTATAGCCTATCTAGCTTTCCCTGATGACTAATGTATGGGTATCCCTTCTTGGCTTGCTTCCCTCCATGAGGTTTCTTGCATCCTGTCCTTCTTTCTGAGGCATACTTTGAAGATCTTCTTATTGGTGTGTTGGATCTTCTTTGTTGTCTGTCCTTCACCAGCAATACTTTTTCCCTAGGTTTCCTTTTTCTCCAGGTTATTGAGGATACTTCTGGGCTCTCATAGGTAGCAATTGTTCATTGCTCTGGATCCCCTCATTTCTTCCTCACCTTCTTCATTGACAACCACACACTTATCTTTTGAAAACTAGACTTTTAAGCCTTGATCACATAGTTGACTTATGCTTATTAGGTTAACTGTCAGTCCTTTAACCAGCAAGACATCCTTCAATTTTAGGGCTTTAAGACTATCAAGTTGTCCAACACCTGTGATTTTTCCTCTAGCTCCATCACCAAAGGTAACATGACTAGATGTATGAGGGTTGAGCTTTGTCAAGAGATCCTCAATTCCAGTCATATGTCTGGAACAACCACTATCAAAGTACCAGTCCTCTTGGGTTGGCATCCTTAGATCAGTGTGAGCTGCTAAGGCCATATTCTTGGTAACCCAATGTCTTTGCCTGTTAGGAGCACCCTTCTTTGCTCTTGCTTGATGAGCTCTCTGTTTTTGATGAGGATGACTAGGAAATCCATGCAGCTAGAAACACACAGGTTTGATATGACCAAGTTTTCCACAGTGGTAACACCTGTACCCTTGGAATCTACTCTTGACTTGATTCCAGTTTCTGTTGGTCGGATGTTGTGACATTGGTCGTGACATCCTCTTTGACTTCTGGACCTCAGGTTGTAATATCTTGAGTTTTGGCACAGGATCAACATATCCTAGTCCAGATCTATCTCCTGAAGACTGTCCACTCTGAATGATTTCCTCTAGGGTGTCAGTCCCAGAATTGAGCATTCTTATGGATTTTGCTATTTGATCCTTCTTCCTTTTCAACTCCTTTACTTCACTCTTGAATGTGTCAATTGTGACTATATGCTCTCTCTTTTCAGCTTCTAACTCCTTGATGATTTTCTTCTATTGCTCTCCTTGCTGAACCAGTTCTGTGCTTCTGATGTGAAGCTTTTTGTATGAGGTTGCAAGCTCCTCAAAAGGCAACTCGTCATCACTTGAATCATCATCAGAGATGCACACACTGTTAAGAGCAGTGACATGTTTAGCTGATTCCTCTTCGGATCCATTGTCTGAATCTTCATCAGACCAGGTGACTATCAAGCCCTTTCCTTTCTTTTTGAGGTATGTGGGACATTCCCTCCTAACATGTCCATATCCCTCACATTCATGACATTGGACTCCTCTGCCTTGGCTGACTTTATCTTCAGATTTATCTTTATCAGAAGGCATGCTTTTGGTATAAGGTTTAGACCTAGCATCTATCTTTTTGACCAGTTTGTTGAACTGTCTCCCAAGCAAGGCAATTGCTTCAGATAGACACTCATCCTTATCACCATCTGAATCAGTTGTGTTTGAGACAAGAGCTATGCTTTTGTTCTTTTTCTCCACAGCCTGATCACTTATTCCCGTTTCAAAGGTTTGAAGGGAACCAATGAGTTCATCCACTTTCATGTGGCATATGTCTTGGGCTTCTTCAATGGTTGTAACTTTCATATCAAACCTTTTAGGTAGTGACCTTAGAATCTTTCATACAAGTTTCTCTTCAGTCATCTTTTCTCCCAGAGCTCCTGATGTGTTTGCAAGTTCAAGAACATTCATGTAAAACTCATGAATGGTCTCATCTTCCTTCATTCTTAGACCTTCAAATTTGGTGGTCAGTATTTGAAGTCTTGACATTTTAACCTTGGAGGTTCCTTCATGAGTAGTTCTGAGAGCGTCCTAAACATCCTTTTCTAGTTCACAGTGGTGCACTAGTCTAAATATGTTTTTTTCTAAACCATTGAAGAGAGCATTCAATGCTTTAGAGTTTCCAAGAGCTAAGGCCTCTTGCTCTTTGTTCCATTCCTCTTCAGGAATCAACACATCTACTGCATCCTTGTCAGTCTTCACAGGATATTTCCAGCCTAAATTCACAGCTCTCCAAGCCTTGTTGTCTATAGATTTCAAGACTGCAATCATCCTTGGTTTCCAATAATCATAATTAGATCCATCCAGAATTGGAGGTCTATTAGTGAAACCTATATCTTTATCCATAGTACCAGAATTTGTTTTCCCTAGATCTCACCCAGATTTAAACAGGCAGGGTGCCTACTCTGATGCCAATTGAAAATTTTGGCAAGCACAGGATGGATGTTATTCCCAAGGTTATAACATCCACTGTGACATCTGCTACTTAACAGCTAATATTCAGCAATAATAAAAGCAGTAAATAACATAGCAATTGTTTACCCAGTTCAGTGTCAAATACACTTACATCTGGGGGCTACCAAGCCAGAGAGGAAATTCACTATTAGTAGAATCAATTCAGTGTTAAACCTCCAGTTTACACTCCTCACTTAATCTCTACCCAATGACACTTCAACCTAGAGACACTCTAGACCTGAGTATACCCATTCACTCCCCCTCAATCACACAACAGTGATTTTAAACAATTACAGAAGACAATATGAAGAGACACTTCATACACACCTTGATCTTGCTTCACAGCTTTGATCAAGGAACTCACACACTCTTGCTTCAAAGCTTTGAGTGAGACACAACCTAGAATCTACCTATCCAATGCAAATCATCCACCAGACAATTGCTTGGATTACAAGTATTCCTAGACAGAATTTACACGTGAAGACTAGCCTTCTTCACTTACAAGGACTTTGCAATCTGCACTCTATATTCTTCTTCTGTCAAGTGCTGCTGTTCAGGATTGCACCTTCTGATCTTTATAGCAGCTGTCAGTCCTTTTGGGCCTTGGTGCATTAATTAGGTTTTATCCATAACAAAACCTATTCTCAAAGATATGCACACTTGCCACTTAATTCATGGATCTTCTAGTTCGCCTAGGGCTTTTAGAAAGTCTTCTGATATCTAGCTTGAGCACTTATTCTATTTCCTAGTTTATAGATACCAGAAAAACAACCTTGCCCGCTGGATGTCATACATTTAATGTTATGACATTCTGTATGACATTCAGCTAAACTAAGTTAACTTATAGTTAACTTGCCCTGCACACACATCATTAAGTATGTCCTAACAATCAGTATGACATACATGCACATTCTAAAGTTTTGCCACAAAATGCAGCCAATCAAAAGCACTTACATCATTCATCTTATTATCATTGTTCATATTCATCTTATCATACTATTCATATCTTGTTCATCTAACTCTTTCCTTGTGTATCTCATTCAAAAATACCAAAAAACACAATAAAACAATTGAAACCCTAAAAATGATTAATTGGAGGACTGTTGGTCACTATCTTGGGTATTGGAGTTTAGACCTTGTACATAAACTCTAGTTTGGATATTTTTCTCGATCTCTTTTTCATTGTTTAGTTTAGGACACCTCACATACACACAACTTCCTCTTGGGCTACCTGACAATGACCCAATTTATTTCTTGCAATCCCATGTACTTTATATGTATCCCTCTCCCATTACAGTGTAATAATTTAGTTTCTTTTCCTGATTGCTTGCTTACTTTCTAAGAAAGATAAAATGAACTAGGCTAGAACATGTTTTCAAAATAAAGAACAAGTGAGGCTTGATCCAATGTCAAGTCATTTTCAAACTCATTCAACTTGGACTACCTTAGGGTTTCTCCTTCCCTTTTCACATCTCTTCCATCAAACCACACTAACCTTGTATATATTTCACCTTCATAAGTCGATTGCTCCGCGCATCACCATCAACATACCTTGATCTATTCACCACCCTTTATTTTCAAAACTTTTCTCTGTTTCTTCTGTCTCCTTGAGTCTAAAAATCCTAGTCTTGTACCAAGTGCATTTTCAAACTTCTTTCGTAAATAAAACTAGATGGTTGTGGAATGGTTAGGCGAAGGCCTTCTCCTATCCCGAGTGCTTGACATTACCTTTAGGGTTCACTATCATAAAGTACTTACCATTCAAAACCAAAACATCTTTGATAAGAGGATAAGTTTCTCTTTGTATTGAACTAAAGAGAGAGGATTGAGTGAAGACTTCTTCCTCTCCGAGTATTAGGATACTCACTTTAGAGTGTGTGGTCTCGATACTCGTCTTTCAATATGAAGACATGACTGTATTCACCATGCCATTTTCACAATAAATCTTTTGAGATAAAGAATTGGGTACTACCCGCAAGGGGTTACTATCCGAGGACTTATTTCACCCTTAAAAATAACTTCCACAAATCAAATGTGACATCTTGCCTTGATGGCAAAAACTTTTCTTTTTAGAGGATATGTTACGTCCGTTCTACTGCAAACAGGTAAAGCCTAAGACTCCACAAGCGAGCTGCAATACACCTAACTGCTAGAATGCGTATGTTAGCATCGTCCACAAAAACACCAGTAAATTGTGGTCCGAACTACGGACGCTCTGATTCTTTACTTCTTTTAAGTGAAGATACGTAGGCACAAAGGCCCCAATCCTTGGTGAGCACACTTCATTTTTTCTCTCTATTCTTGCTTCATACCCGTAGTCCTCCAAACTACATTGACTCTGACTTTCTAATATCTATTAAGAATACATAGGCATAGGACCGCGAAGTCCTACCGAGTCTTTTCCCCTTTTCCACCTTCTTTTTTCTCTCTATTCTTGCTTCATACCCTTATCTATCCTTTTAGGACACTCTTAGAAAGCAACATCCTTCAGCAATACCCTTACACATATGACAAGCAAATGGTTCCCATCGAGTACGATGAATGTGAGGGGTGCTAATACCTTCCCCTCGCATAACCGGCTTCTGAACCCTCTCTCTTGGTTGCGAGACCATCTTATCCATTTCCTTCTTAGGGTTTTCTAGATGTTTTCCTTTCCGCTTTTGGGGATAAATAAAGTTCGATGGCGACTCTTTTGTGCTTCCATTTTTCGCCTATCCTTCGTTGCATTTTTTTGAGTAGTGACAGTTTGGCAACTCTGCTGGGGACACCTAGCAAGCCAAACCTAGTTTGTTTGTCACATGTGTGATTTATTTGCTTTTATTGTTTTATTTTGTTGTGTTCCTCTTATCTATTGGGTTTATTGGGGATGGTTTATGAGGATAAAAGCTTCTTTTCCAGTATACACTAAGTTAGGAGGTAGTTGCTTTTTGATTTGCGAGACTTAGGACTCGTTGAGTTGGTTTGACTTCCACTGCTCAGATGAGGCTCCTTTGGGATGATTATGTCTTACAAGTAGTCGTAATGACGTCTTTATTTCCGACCTGGGAGTCCGTGATTCTAAGGACCTTTTTTAGAACCCTATTCTAAAGGTTATTAAGACATAACTATGTGTTTATCCTTTGAAGGGATTGTCGTCTTACGAATTGCCGTTATGATGGAAAACTTTTGAGGGTTAGTGCATGGGACTTTGTTCAAAGCCTTTGGGATGCCCTGTTATAAACTAATAGATTGCCCACCTGAGGTGAGAGATATCTCGTTGTGTTGCCTTACAGGATTTGTAATCTTGATCCTCGTGATGCTGATCTATTCTAGTGTGCATTCATAAGCATTGCATTACATAACATTCTTACATATCAAGGGACTTAAGAGACTGTGATTATCTCAGATATTGCTGAACAATGACTGATCAAAGGAAAAGAAGCACCAACTCCTTGAAGTTTAGGGAACCAAAATTGGGAGTCATCCAAGACCTTCTGATTGATGTGTCGAAGGCTGTCAAAATCAACTTTCAAGGAAAGCATGGGAAATTACTTGATCTCCTGTATTCTGGAGTAGACACTTGGGGTTTGTTTGCTATGGCTCAATTCTATGATGCTCCTCTCAGATGTTTTACCTTCCAAAATTATCAGTTGGCCCCTACACTTGAATAATATTCTCACCTACTGAATATCAAGATTAAGGACCAACCCCTTTACACCAGTTTGGAAGAAGAACCAAAGTTTCCTGTCATTGCGCTAGCCCTCTGTATGACCAAGGAAGAGGTAGATACTGGTTTAACCAACAAGGGAGGTACTCAGGGATTCCCTTTGAAGTTTCTACTTGACAAGGTTGTCCATTACAAAACTAATGAGGATTGGGAATGATTTGGTGCCTATGTTACTTTGATGATCTATGAGATTGTTCTCTTTCCAAATATAGACAATTTCATAAATATCACTGCCATCACTCTCTTCATTCAGAAGAACCCTATTCCTAACCTCCTTGTTGATACTTACCACTCCATTCATTGGAGGAGTGAGAAGAAGACAGGGATGGTCCAGTGTTGTTCTCATCTGTTGTTCAAGTGGTATGCCTCCCATTTTCCAAAGGAAGGACCGTTTGTGGAGAACAAAGAGAAGTTGAAGTAGTTCAAAATTTTTCTAACCTTTTCTTAACTTGGTTTATGTTTCATTTCATTTTTCTTCTAGCATTTGCATTGCATAGCATTGTTCATTTAGCAGAGGATCAAGAGGTTGTGCATAGCAAGAGAAGGTCACCAAGAGTGTTGAGCCTAAGCAATGGGTTTTACTCAAGCATGAATGGTCATCAATGTAATCAAGAGGTGGTCAAGGTGTAACACCCCATTCTAACCCAACGAATAAATAAGAAAAACAACAGAAATATCAGAGTTCATAAAAACAGACTGCCTGACGACCATCATGGAGTCGTGACGACCGTCACACTCACAAAAACTGGACGCATCAGAGATGCTACACTTCAACTTGAACAGAAACCATACACTTGCAACTATTCATTCAGTATCATACATAGCACAGATTTTTGGATGAACAAGTAATGTCAACATGCTCAGCATCTTAATAATAAAACACCCTTTTATTTCGCAGCGGAACTTAATAAACTTTCAACAACACATGATAAATTCAACAACTATATTTCATTGAAAATTCAGCAAGTAATTATCTTGCATCAATTCAACATAAACAACGAGTTTCAACCATAAAATCAGCACTACTAATTCATCGGTATAGTGCATCCAACCAATGATTATACACGTTATTGGATTGCTATTCACACCGTGGATTATTTTTATTTTATTTTCTTTTCTTTTTATTTTTGTTTTGTGACTGTTTTGAATTAATTCAACATAAAATATCCCTCCAATTGATAAATTCATAAAAAAAAAAAATACTTTCTGGATAATTTGAAATGTCTTTTATTTTTTAGAATTTTAATTTTAATTTTTTGGGTTATTTTTCATTTTAAAAAAGAATTATTAATTGGAGGTGTATTATTTGAGTTAAATCTTGACAATGTTTGGTATCTGATTTGTTTCATCCTTTTCCTTTTGATACAATGACTGAAAATTAATCCTCATATCCATGATGAGTTGATGAATTTTTTAGGACCATTTTGCCCCTGTTTGGTTGACTTTTGGTTTGACTTTGAGTGCATTTCATTTGACCCTCGACAATCCTCATTCACAATGGGACACCCTTGTGAATCAATTTCTTTAGAAGTTCTATGTCTAAGGGTTGAAGAGAGTTGAGGTGATGAAAGGGGTGAATGAACAGCAGGGGTAGGATCAGATGTTAATACCTGATGAATAATGTCTCTTATCTCTTCCAAAGTAGCATCTCTAGAATTGATTCTGGCTTTCTTTACTCCTTTCTTCTTCTTCCTTGGAACTTCAGATTATTTCCTTTTCTTCTGAACAGAGCCTTCTTCAGCTTTTCTCTTACTATGCCTTTCCTTCATCAGATTGGACAATTCTTCTCCTTGTTTCTGAACAAGGTTAGCAGGTAGAGGAATTCCATTCTTCAGACAATCTGCAATGTAAGCCCAGACAATACTGTCGCTACTGCGAAAATCGGCGCCGGCTGACAGAAGAGTCGCCACCATGCGTTATTTATCCCAACGGAGGGAAAGGAAACTCTCGAAGTAAACCTCGCAAAAAACGGGAAAAGGTATGGTCATCGCAACCAAAACCTGGGTTCGGGAGTCGGTTACGCAAGGGGAAGGTATTAGCACCCCTCACGTCCGTCGTACTCGACGGGATCCATGCTTGCTTGGGTTGTCTAAAGGATGCAAAAACAAACTATCTACGGCTGCTAAATCTAAACGGAAAGGGAATTGACTCGATAGAGCGTCGCACTCTATGCCTACGTATTCTCAAGAGAGAAAGTCAGAGTCAACGTAGTTCGGGACTACGGGGAAATTGGCTTGCCAAGACTTCGCGTCTTGTGCCTACGTACTTCCACACTGCATGGAAGATCAGAGCTTACATAGTTCAGGCTAACTACGGCTAATCTGGGTATTCTCACACAGCAGTGAGAAATCAATCTGGTTTTAAAGGTACGGGAACCTATGGAAAAAACTACGGTCTGGTCTCAAATGCGCAAGGGCAAGAGAAAGGGATAACAATCAGTCGTCAGCGGGAAAGTCTCGATCGCACAGCAGCGAGAGAACAAAAGGTTAGTCGTTAGTGTGCTCGCTAGGATATCGCATCCTATGCCTACATATTCTCGTCTGGTACGAGAAATCAGAGCAGCTGTAGTTCGGCTACTTCGGGACCACAGCTCAAATCTCATTTTATTAACATTCTGAAAAATGGTTACAATGATTGAATACTGAAAAATAAACTCCTAGGAAATACTATCCTATCCTATCCATGAAAAAAAAACAAATGGAAAATAGTCCCCTGACAAGTGGACCTTTGAAAAACTATCTCTAAAAAATGTAAAAAGTCCCCTAACAAATGGACTTCTAAAACTATCCCTAAAATAAACTCCATGAAGAAAATATACTCTAAAAAAATATTAAATCTACACTAATATTTTTTACTATTTTTTCCTCTATTCTTTTTTTTACTATTTTCAACATTATTTTTCTCATTTCATTTTTCAATATTTTTTCTATATTTCTTTTCTCTTTTCCATACTCTTTTCTCTTTTTCTCTTTCTTTTTTCATATTTCTTTTCAAATATCCTCTTTTTCTTTATTATTTTTTCTTCTAAAAACTAAACAAAATAAAATAAAACAAAAAAGAAAACAGGGGGATACACTGCAGTTCAGGGGATTACACCAGCAGAAAAACAATGGGAATTGGGGCCCAGCCCATTACAAGCCATCAGCCACACAAAAAACGGAGGGGTGCAGAAGTGAAACAGGGGGTAGTCCAGCCAGCAATCTCGTTGGGCTTAGCCCATCTCACCAAAGAACACACGGAGGGGGGGGGGGGGAATAGGAAATGGGAGTGTAGACAGAAAAAACCCAATGGGCTTGAAGTTTGAGGCCCAAAAACCCAAACGTCCACTATCTTCAGTAAACGAACCCTAAATAAGCCTAATCTCCTAACCACTGTTCACCAAGAAGCGCCGTCTTCCCTCTCCTTCTCCAACTCTCTCAATCTCGTTCTCTCTCGTATCCATCTCTCTCTGATCTTCCCTCCGTTTTCCCTCTGAGCCTCCCTCCAATCTTCGATTCAAACTCTGAGCCTTTCTTTTCACTCATCTCAACCCAAGCCTTGTTCTTTCCCCCTCTCATCTCAACTCATCATCTGAGTTCTTGAGGAAGAAGATCCAGTCTTGAGAAAGAACAAAGAACTTAAAAAACTTGCGGAAGGTGAAGAATCTTGACGTTATCGGAGGAGCTTTGAAGAGCAATGTCCTTGAAGTAATGAACGCCTGGTGAATCTGGATCTTGAAGATCCTCACGCAGATTTGTGGATTTCTGGAAAAACGGAGGAAGAACCAAGACGAAGATGGTGACGAAAGTTCTCGATCTGGAAGACGATTCTTGATTCTGACGAGCCTGACGAATCCTTTGTAATTTCTGGAAAAAACAAATCAGAGGATCATTGTGAAAGTCCTTTTGAGTTCCCTTGGAGGTGCTCTTGGAAGGTGAAGAACGGTGATTGTTTGAAGGCCGTTAAAGACTCGTTTGAAGAATGGATGAAGCATCACGAGGTTGATGGAGTTCTTGGAGAGAGTTCTTTTTCTGGAGGTATTAACGACCATTGACGATGGATGATGAACGTCGCTGATGAATTTCTGGGCGAAATTGATGAAGAAAGATGATGATTTTGATAGAAGGTTAGAGAAGAAAGATGAAGATCTGGAAAAATCTGGGAGAAAAATGGTTTCCGGCGAAGTGTACGGTGGCCGGAGGTAGTTGGTGGTCAGTTATGGCTGCCAGAAGGTGTTAGGGACGGTGGTTGCATGGCCGCCGGCCATGCAACCGGTGAAGACTCTGAGCTAGACAAGTGGCAAGGGTTGGTGGAGAGTTACTGCATGAGTCACACGTGTCCTGGGGCCTGAGTGGAGAGAGGGTTAGTGGAATTATGAGGTGGGGTCCCCTCTTGACAACACGTGGCTGACTTATATATGCTGGGATTTGGACTCTGAAAATGGACAAAAAATGGCCATAAACTGGGCCTCCAAAAACACTCTGGGCCCAAACGAACAAAACCCCAAAAAACGGAAATGAAATGGATTAAAAATTGAATCAAAACTAATGACTAATTACCTGAATGAAACATGATTAAAATGCAATTAAAACCACCATTAACTAATTAAACTACCATTAGATGCTAAACTGAAAATTAAACTAATCTAAATCCTAATTAATTCTGATAAATCCTAATTAACACTAAACAAATTATTAAGACCTAATTAATATCTAATTAATCAATATCTAAAAACTATTAAAAACTATTCTATATTATCTAAAATAAAATCTATATTAAACCCTATTAAAACCCTATTAAACTATTATTCTATATTAAACCAATAAATCCAAAAGTCTATTAAATCCTATACTAAAACCTGTTGTATTCTATAAAAAGAAATTTTATTTATTTAAACTCCACTCTATTTATTCTAAAATCCTATAATATCTATATTAAGAAAATTTATCATATTTAATAAAAGAAAATCTATTTATTAAAAGAAAAATAATATCTATATTCTTTCTATATTATTCTAAAATGATTAAAAATCTATTAAAACCCTAATGATATCTAATAAAATCCAGAAAATTCACAATAATTCCCAGAAGAACAAAAATAGCACCGAACGACAAATAACACCGCAAGAGCGCAACAAAATAGCCGGTAAAAACCAATAGACACCGAAATATCCCTAAAAACAAACAGCGCGAGCTGAAAACACCGGGAATAACACGAATTCCCAAAAATATGATTCTACTTATCTAAACTGATAAAAAAAAAACCTGAGACGCGAGACGAGGGCTGTGATCCCGATAAAATCGAAACAACTGAAAAATGCACTGTATGCGATATGCGGATGCGAATGCGGTCATGCATCGAAACATGAACCAAATGCAGGACCCGGTTGGTCAAATTTTAGGGTGCAACAGCTGCCCCTATTCAAGCGGCTTGGACCTGAATGGGTGAAGAGCGCTCAACCTTCAAACATTCAAAGGTAGAAGACGGTTGAATACAAATGAAACCCTGAAATTTGCCAACCGTGGGAATATACTGCAAAACTGCTTGAGGAATAGCCTCCAATAAACTGAAGTTTGGTTGTCACGGCAACAACTGGTCAATTATCTGATAAAAATTCTTCTCCTTTTCAACATCAATCACCTGTGCGACGCCACAAGTATTGGAATAATGCTTCGGAAAGCAAACAACTTGATTCCCATCTCTCTTATGGGATCAAATCCTGTCATCTCATAGTTCACTGCGAACTTGAGGACAATTCTCCTGGGGAAATTCTGAATCGACTGCTCGGCACCCATTCTGTCAACAGGTCGCAGCTTCAGAAACCTGATATATGACAATCTTTTTTTCAGTGCCGACGTAACAACCAAATGAAGAATCACTCCGCTAGGGGAGAAGAGAAGCTTAACCGAACAACTCTGCAAGGGAACATACTCGAAATCCAATACGGTAACCAACCTGGTCCATGTTTCGAAATGCGTATGCTTGAAATGATGCAATGCCCTATATGACATGGAAATGTTATGCGTTCTGTTTGAAAATGCGAGGCACAGACGGCATGGAAGTGCTATATGTTTGTATAAATGCTATGACGATATATGCAAATGCAAATGTAGGCTCGAGCTGCCAGAGAACACCAGGTCTGCAACCATTAGGCAAAATAAATGCCGAAGGAACGCCAACTCCACTGAAGGTAACCTGATATCACAGAATCATCTCAGCAAAATAAATGCTGGAAAAAGGAAACCAAATCCGCTGGAGATAACCGTCCTGTTGGAGAAATGGAAAGGCAACCCTGCTTGGGGAGAAAGAAAAACAACTCCGCTTGGGGATGCTCTCTTCAAACCATTGACAACTGATTGGGCTCTGTGGGGATTGACCCAAACTGGGGTTGATGGTGCGCAGCACACTGCTGGAAATGCCCCTACTATCAAGGATATCAATCTTAATCTGCTGGGGATACTCCTGATCCTACTCTGATACGGGGTAGCAATACAGTCTCAATTCTTCCGGGGATAATATGCAACTTTCATCTGCTGAAGAGTAGCAATTCTGATTTAACAACATCCACAAGGAATTCAAACATTAATCGGAGCACTAACATCCGTCGAGCTTCGTATCGGGGAACATGACAACATGCGGGTCATTGGGAACTACTGTGTCAGATACCTTTAGGTTTTTGTTTTTTTCTGGTTTAGGATAAACATGGATTATGTACACAGTGGAAGATATGGAAAATACTAGACGAGAACTAGCATTCAAGGATAGACTACCAGGCGAGAACTGACGACAAAATAGGTTATCGGACGAGAATTGATTTAGCAACGACATGTACCAGACGAGAACTGATACAATACTTGAAGAAACGATGACCAGACGAGAACTGTTTACAATAAACTACACCAGACGGGAACTGATGCTTACAATAGGGTGGGCCAGACGAGAACTGGTTACCGGTTTGCCAGGCGAGAACTGGACTTTGGAAACGACTGGTTACTGACACGTAACAGATTTAGATGGTAGGATAATGATTCAACGACAATAAGGCCTCTTTCGGAATGTTAAAGTTTTTGACAAAGGGTAATGACACAATTCCCCGATACTCAACTCCGGCTGGGGATAAACAGACTGGCTTGAATAACTTGCCCCAGTGCACTCAACTTGCCCCAATCTAACTCCTGGGAATACTTGCTCTGAACAGCTGGCTACGAAACGATCTCGAGATTACTTGCCCCAGTATCTATACGACAACAGAATTCAATCTCCATTAAACCCCTATCAACCCAGTTGGTCTCAACACTCTCTGCGGTGACTTGCCCCTGAATGAGCGTTCTAGCGACTTAACCCGATCTGATTATCCACCTGAAGTATCTGCTTTCAAATCTCCACGTTCTGCATAATTTCCCCTGATTGGCTCTCGAGAAGACTCACCTCTGATCAACTGTTTCTCAAACAAACTTCCCCTGATCAACTGAAGCTTCGGGACTTGTCCTCAGACTAACTGATTCCAAACTCACTGGAAGTCAATGCCCCGGATTTACAGGTCTTCACAACATACCATTCTGGTTCAGACTGCTGAATTATTCGGTCCTGCTTGATTATTCCTTGTTGGAATTCCTTTCATGTCAACTACTAACCTGCAATTAAAATTGTCTATTTACGAATGGTAATCTTAATGCAGTGGTTATGCAGATTTTGAAAATTTTTTGAGCTGTCACTCATTTACATGTCATGATTGTGAGCGACGAATGAACCGGAGTTTAAATGTAGTGCTTACGTGGTTAGTGAAAAACACAACAAGGATGTGACTAGCAAGTCAGGAGGAGTCAGGTTATTCAACCTTATCGTAATGCGCTTTCAGAATAAACCCTACCTCAATTAGGTCTTTTAAGGGCTGTATCGTGGTCGGGTTCACGGTTCGTGAAACAAAGGATATTTGGCTCAAATTTTGATTTGTACCCACCCCTTCTACGTGATGATCTCCGATCCTACGGTTCAGTTAACCTGGCACAAGCGTTCTCCTCTTCGAGAGGTATGTTGAATGGTAAGAACCACAATTAAGGAACTCACAGGGCTTTTCCGGAGTGACAGTTACTCCTTCTTCGCTTTCGGTGTCTGTGTACACGACTTTGTGACTCGCTGGGGAAAAATTTCTATCCCTTCTTTTTCATTCTTTTGATTCCCTAACTTTTGCCTGGACTGACTCCTTTTGAGTTCTTTTCGTTTTTTCCGTTTTCTTTTGAAGTCCAGCGGGATGCCCTGATTTTTGCCTAAGTATTAGCTTTCCCAGCTTTTTCTTTCTTTTTACTTAGCGGGCTTTCTTTTTCTTTCTTTTGGAACAAAGTCGTGTGACACTGGTTGTCTTGATTGCTCCGAAAGGATTGTAACTGTCTCACTCCTGATTGGTGAGGTTTAACCACTGTGGTTGAGAGTCATAAACTGATTAGTCCTTGAAAGACAACACTCCTCTGTAAGACTTGAATGCTCGGTCAAGCTAACTGACAACTACCCTGCCCCGGGTTAAGATGTGAGGGTTTAGAAAAGTCCGAAAAAACTTCTACTTCCTGGCTCGAAGTGGTTAACAAGGGACTAACTCCTTATATCTCCAGTGTTTGGGGAATTTGAAACAATGCCTTGTACATCATCGGTAAGGTCTTATCTGAAAGCATACGAGCATCGGTCATGAGTATTCAGTTTCGTCATCCTCCCTCCAATCTTTGCTAGTCACAGTGATAAAGTGGAGTGAAAAAAATGCGAGTGTCAGTGCACTGCAGTAAATGAGCGACATCGACATGATTAATTCAGAAAAATGCATAGTCACCTTATTATTATCACCATTCGAAACATACAATGCTTAAAAGCAGGTAGTAACTAACAGAAAAGAAACTACAAATGCAAATGATATAAAGTCTGATGACTGCCAATGCTGAGGGCGCCTGCCTGTCTGGACCACTGGCTTTTGCTGGGGAATACTTTCCGAGTCTACGAGCTTAGACAGCTGAGCGGTTGGTATGAACAAACAGAAATCCTTCTCGAAAGGAAATGCAATCCTGGTCGATCAACTTTTGTACCTTCGCCTGAAACGCTTTACAATCTTCAGTTGCATGCCCCGGAGAGCCATCATGGTAACCACACTGAACATGGGGATCATACCCAGGAGGGTAAGGTTCTGGCACGGGCTTGAGAGCTTTAGGTTCCACCAAAGAACTCTGGACCAACTGCGGCAAAAGCTGACTGTACGGCACAAGAACTGGATGAGAAGGACCATTCCTTCGTTCCAAGTTGCTGTGAGGTCTGTTCTAATTCTGACGCTGAGTCTGATAACCTCGACCACGAGTTCGCTGATTTGCAATGGAAGTGATGTAAGATTCCTGATAGGGTGCCCCAGGCACAGCTGTCTGTCCAGCATAACAAGGCATAGAAGATACTGATCCAACAGATTTCACTGATTCATCTCGAGGATACCCAACATCTGGCATGACTGCATTGATCACAACTCCCTCTTCATTCTGATAGTCGTAAAGAGATTCAGTTTCACTAGTCTGACCGCTTGAGACAGTCTGAATTTTTCCAATCTTTATAGCATTCTCAATATGTTCTCCAACTCCCACTAATTCGGAGAAGTTCAGCGAAACTCCAAGCAATCTCTCAAAGTACGGGCTTTGCAATGAGTCTACGAACATGCCTGCTAACTCTCGGTCAGGGATCGGTGGTTCCACTCTGGAAGCAAAATCTCTCCATCTCCGAGCATACTTTTTGAAAGGTTCATTGATCCCCATAGACAAAGATTGCAACTCCATGCGAAAGGGAGCTACGTCCATATTGTAATCATACCGCTTCAGGAAAGCTCTGGCTAAATCAACCCATGATCGAATCTGATCCTTCTCTAACTGCATATACCAACGTAGAGATGCCCCAATCAAACTGTCCTGAAAACAGTAGATCATCAACTTGTCGTCTTGCACAAACAAAGTCATCTTCCTGCAGAACATCACCAAATGTAGCCTCGGGCAACTATCTCTTTTATACTTTTCAAACTTCGGCGCTCTGAATTTAGGAGGTAACACTAGGTCAGAAACCAAGCACATATCTGCAGCATTGAGACCAACATCGTTCTTAACTTCCAGGGCTTTGACTTGTTCCTCCAATGCGTGCAACCTCTTAGCTTGAACAAGAGCTAATGGATTATCAGTCCTCACTATCGGAACTTCTCTTCGGGAGATCAAACCAATAGGAATAACATTCTGATAATTCGCGGCATCAGAAGAAGGACGTTCACTTGGGATGATAAACTGTTGGTGCAAATCTTGGCCTCTAACAGAAGTCTGCACAAGTTGAGCTGCAGTAAGGTTATTCACTTGTGGAAAGCCTTCGTCAGACGTGGAATCATACAAAGGATTGGATGTCATAATAAACCCTGACAAGGCGTCAACAATCTGGAAGTTGCTCTCAGACATAGCTACCAATGATCTTTAGCTGACTACACTGCTTGATTCTGCTTGATTCGTTTCAACCCCTTGGTCTTCTTCTAACAATCCACAGTTGCTTAATCCAAACTCCGGGTACTCACCTTCAGGAAACAAAGGCTGGATCAGAACTCTGGCTAACTGGAGAAATGCTATGCAATATGATGCAAAGATGCGAATGCAATGCAACAAACACGGGATCACAGCCCCCACACAACAAGCTGAGTGCCACTGCACTGCTGACAGAGTACGTTCTCTCTAAAAGAGAACGCCAGGATAGCTGGTAGTTTGGAAGTCAAGGTTTCGCAAAAAAGAAAAACCCCCCCACTCATGGGTATGGACCTAAGATACGGCATCCTATGCGGTCGTCAGCGTCACAGACTTTCATGAGGAATGATGCGATTCCTAGAAGGAGTGGCACCGTCATCTCATGAAGAGGCCTCACTTAGCTGACTTCCAATTGATCGGTCCCCAGAGTCGACAATCCTCACGTCTGGACTCCCCTATGATCCTCAGGACCTTAGAGAAGCACCTCAGAGAGAACCTCGTCTGAGCGCGAATTTCGTGGGGAACTGGTGTCTGCTCAGCAAACAGGTTCGTCCACTAATCTCCACAACTACGTCTAAATGCATACTCAAGCAGCCCAGGTCCGGCTATCACTCAAAATATCACCCTCCCCAGCACAACAGCAACAGATAAAAGCGATGAAAAAGAATAAACACCCAAAATACAAGCAAACAAGCGCTAGGATTGACTCTCTTAGGGGACGTTGGATCCCACATGCATAGGGACTATCGCAGTCCTTAGCAGCCAGGGGACGTTGGATCCCCAGCAGAGTCGCCAGCTGCTGGGGATCGCCCCAAACAGCTAGGAAAAAACCTAAGGCAAGACTCGTATAGGGAACTATCGCATTCCCCAGCAGAGTCGCCAGCTGTCGCTACTGCGAAAATCGGCGCCGGCTGACAGAAGAGTCGCCACCGTGCGTTATTTATCCCAACGGAGGGAAAGGAAACGCTCGAAGTAAACCTCGCAAAAAACGGGAAAAGGTATGGTCATCGCAACCAAAACCTGGGTTCGGGAGTCGGTTACGCAAGGGGAAGGTATTAGCACCCCTCACATCCGTCGTACTCGACGGGATCCATGCTTGCTTGGGTTGTCTAAAGGATGCAAAAACAAACTATCTACGGCTGCTAAATCTAAACGGAAAGGGAATTGACTCGATAGAGCGTCGCACTCTATGCCTACGTATTCTCAAGAGAGAAAGTCAGAGTCAACGTAGTTCGGGACTACGGGGAAATTGGCTCGCCAAGACTTCGCGTCTTGTGCCTACGTACTTCCACACTGCATGGAAGATTAGAACTTACGTAGTTCAGGCTAACTACGACTAATCTGGGTATTCTCACACAGCAGTGAGAAATCAATCTGGTTTTAAAGGTACGGGAACCTATGGAAAAAACTACGGTCTGGTCTCAAATGCGCAAGGGCAAGAGAAAGGGATAACAATCAGTCGTCAGCGGGAAAGTCTCGATCGCACAGCAGCGAGAGAACAAAAGGTTAGTCGTTAGTGTGCTCGCTAGGATATCGCATCCTATGCCTACATATTCTCGTCTGGTACGAGAAATCAGAGCAGCTGTAGTTCGGCTACTTCGGGACCACAACTCAAATCTCATTTTATTAACATTCTGAAAAATGGTTACAATGATTGAATACTGAAAAATAAACTCCTAGGAAATACTATCCTATCCTATCCATGAAAAAAAAACAAATGGAAAATAGTCCCCTAACAAGTGGACCTTTGAAAAACTATCTCTAAAAAATGTAAAAAGTCCCCTAACAAATGGACTTCTAAAACTATCCCTAAAATAAACTCCATGAAGAAAATATACTCTAAAAAAATATTAAATCTACACTAATATTTTTTACTATTTTTTCCTCTATTCTTTTTTTTTTACTATTTTCAACATTATTTTTCTCATTTCATTTTTCAATATTTTTTCTATATTTCTTTTCTCTTTTCCATATTCTTTTCTCTTTTTCTCTTTCTTTTTTCATATTTCTTTTCAAATATCCTCTTTTTCTTTATTATTTTTTCTTCTAAAAACTAAACAAAATAAAATAAAACAAAAAAGAAAACAGGGGGGGTACACTGCAGTTCAGGGGATTACACCAGCAGAAAAACAATGGGAATTGGGGCCCAGCCCATTACAAGTCATCAGCCACACAAAAAACGGAGGGGTGCAGAAGTGAAACAGGTAGTCCAGCCAGCAATCTCGTTGGGCTTAGCCCATCTCACCAAAGAACACACGGAGGGGGGGGGGGGGGGGGGGGGGGGGAAATAGGAAATGGGAGTGTAGACAGAAAAAACCCAATGGGCTTGAAGTTTGAGGCCCAAAAACCCAAACGTCCACTATCTTCAGTAAACAAACCCTAAACAAACCTAATCTCCTAACCACTGTTCACCAAGAAGCGCCGTCTTCCCTCTCCTTCTCCAACTCTCTCAATCTCGTTCTCTCTCGTATCCGTCTCTCTCTGATCTTCCCTCCGTTCTCCCTCTGAGCCTCCCTCCAATCTTCGATTCAAACTCTGAGCCTTTCTCTTCACTCATCTCAACCCAAGCCTTGTTCTTTCCTCCTCTCATCTCAACTCATCATCTGAGTTCTTGAGGAAGAAGATCCAGTCTTGAGAAAGAACAAAGAACTTAAAAAACTTGCGGAAGGTGAAGAATCTTGACGTTACCGGAGGAGCTTTGAAGAGCAATGTCCTTGAAGTAATGAACGCCTGGTGAATCTGGATCTTGAAGATCCTCACGCAGATTTGTGGATTTCTGGAAAAACGGAGGAAAAACCAAGACGAAGATGGTGACGAAAGTTCTCGATCTGGAAGACGATTCTTGATTCTGACGAGCCTGACGAATCCTTTGTAATTTCTGGAAAAAACAAATCAGAGGATCATTGTGAAAGTCCTTTTGAGTTCCCTTGGAGGTGCTCTTGGAAGGTGAAGAACGGTGATTGTTTGAAGGCCGTTAAAGACTCGTTTGAAGAATGGATGAAGCATCACGAGGTTGATGGAGTTCTTGGAGATAGTTCTTTTTCTGGAGGTATTAACGACCATTGACGATGGATAATGAACGTCGCTGATGAATTTCTGGGCGAAATTGATGAAGAAAGATGATGATTTTGATAGAAGGTTAGAGAAGAAAGATGAAGATCTGGAAAAATCTGGGAGAAAAATGGTTTCCGGCGAAGTGTACGGTGGTCGGAGGTAGTTGGTGGTCAGTTATGGCTGCCGGAAGGTGTTAGGGACGGTGGTTGCATGGCCGCCGGCCATGCAACCGGTGAAGACTCTGAGCTAGACAAGTGGCAAGGGTTGGTGGAGAGTTACTGCATGAGTCACACGTGTCTTGGGGCCTGAGTGGAGAGAGGGTTAGTGGAATTATGAGGTGGGGTCCCCTCTTGACAACACGTGGCTGACTTATATATGCTGGGATTTGGACTCTGAAAATGGACAAAAAATGGCCATAAACTGGGCCTCCAAAAACACTCTGGGCCCAAACGAACAAAACCCCAAAAAACGGAAATGAAATGGATTAAAAATTGAATCAAAACTAATGACTAATTACCTGAATAAAACATGATTAAAATGCAATTAAAACCACCATTAACTAATTAAACTACCATTAGATGCTAAACTGAAAATTAAACTAATCTAAATCTTAATTAATTCTGATAAATCCTAATTAACACTAAACAAATGATTAAGACCTAATTAATATCTAATTAATCAATATCTAAAAACTATTAAAAACTATTCTATATTATCTAAAATAAAATCTATATTAAACCCTATTAAAACCCTATTAAACTATTATTCTATATTAAACCAATAAATCCAAAAGTCTATTAAATCCTATACTAAAACCTGTTGTATTCTATAAAAAGAAATTTTATTTATTTAAACTCCACTCTATTTATTCTAAAATCCTATAATATCTATATTAAGAAAATTTATCCTATTTAATAAAAGAAAATCTATTTATTAAAAGAAAAATAATATCTATATTCTTTCTATATTATTCTAAAATGATTAAAAATCTATTAAAACCCTAATGATATCTAATAAAATCCAGAAAATTCACAATAATTCCCAGAGGAACAAAAATAGCACCGAACGACAAATAACACCGCAAGAGCGCAACAAAATAGCCGGTAAAAACCAATAGACACCGAAATGTCCCTAAAAACAAACAGCGCGAGCTGAAAACACCGGGAATAGCACGAATTCCCAAAAATACGATTCTACTTATCTAAACTAATAAAAAAAACCTGAGACGCGAGACGAGGGCTGTGATCCCGATAAAATCGAAACAACTGAAAAATGCACTGTATGCGATATGCGGATGCGAATGCGGTCATGCATCGAAACATGAACCAAATGCAGGACCCGGTTGGTCAAATTTTAGGGTGCAACAAATACCTTTTGGTTCATCTGCGCTGAACATTGGAAAATCTTCTATTGGTATCCTTCTTCCATTTACCTCCTCAGAGTTTATCTTCCTTAGTTTACCATTCAGTTCTGAAATGATCTTCATTCTTTTCAGAGTGAGTCCGTTTATCTCAGATCCAATGATGTAAGACAGATCCTCTATTATTTTTGCATCTGTCAGATGCTTCACCAACTTGTTCTCTATAAGGATATCTGAAATAAGTCTTCCCAGAGGTATCCAAGTTCTAAATTTCCCAGCTTTAGCTCTGACCTCTTCTCTAGTCTCTTTGACATGAGTCAGAAGATGACTGAAAATCAGATAGGGCATATCCACCTTAATATTCTTGCTGATGCAGTACATGAAGTACAGATGCTCTGAACTCACATAGTCTGGTGAGTTGGTTGACTTTCTGTGAAAGATTGTACTCATAAATATCTTCGCCCAGATCCTATAGATAGGTTTCAGGTCTTTAACCTTGCTTGTTGGTGTTCCAGATACAGTAATCTCTTCATACACCTTAGCCATATCAATACGTGAAGAGGCTAGGTTTGTAACACCATCAGATTCTTTATAACTAAACAGTTTCCTGATTAGTTTCTCAGTAATCACTATCTCCTTCCCAAGGACAGATGAGTGAATGAACTTAGGACCAGCACTAGCGTGAATCCAGAATTCCTTCACAAGAGTTGGGTACACAGGACCCATCAGTCTCTCAAAATACTTCTCCCAGCCTTGAGCTTTAATGGAAGTTGTTAGGTCAAACCCATTTTCTTCTATTGATTCAAGATCAATGAAACTCTCACACAGAACCTCAAGATCCACAACTGGAGTAAATAGAGTGCGTTCTGGTTTCTTGTACATGATATTTTTGTTAGAGATTTCAGCAGCATTTGATGAAGAAGCCATTGATGAAGATGAAGCTTTTGATTTGGGTTTAGGGTTTTGGTAGAGGTTGAAGAGTAAGCAAAAACGCATAAGTGTAGTGAGTGTGAAAAGTGTGAAAATAGTGTGATAGGTGGTATTTATAGAGAACCAAAAAATCAAACATTGGGCACATCAATAGACACCTACGCACGTTTACACATAGCATTTAATGAAAATAATCATTTCAAATTAAAATTATGACAAATGGGGGGAAATCCAAGAAAAATGAGATTTTCAAAGCAATACCTCAAACGTCAATTCAGTAGAGCACTCCATCTTTTCAGATTCTGAGTGACACGTGTTTGCTTTGTATGTGCATCTGATGTCTCTCAAGAAATGAAACGTTTCCAACGTTCAGATCTTCTGAGTTTGTTAGTTCAGAGTTTCACACAAATAAATCAATTAAAGATAAATGAACAAATAATCAGATGAAATACTTCAGATCTTTAAACATTTTGCATCTGAGAAGTTGCCTATGATAAATATTACTCTGAACAAAAATCCATACAAATATTTTTCAGAATGAACTTAAACCTATCTTCAGCAAGGGGTTTTGTGAAAATATCAGCCCATTGATGATCTGTATCAACAAAAGCTAGATTTATTACACCCTTCTGAACATAGTCTCTGATGAAGTGATGTTTAATTTTTATATGTTTAGCCTTAGAATGTAAGATTGGATTTTTTGACAAACATATAGCAGAAGTATTATCACAGAAGATAGAAAGATTACTCTCATAGATCTGATAATATTCTAGCTGACTCTTCATCCAGAGCATCTGCGTACAACATCCAGCAGCAGCAATGTATTCTGCCTCTGTAGTTGATAGTGCAATAGTGGGTTGCTTCTTGCTGTACCATGAGATCAGATGACTTCCAAGAAACTGACAGCTTCCAGAAGTGCTTTTACGTTCAACTCTGTCTCCAGCATAATCAGCATCACAGAATCCAACTAATGAAAATTCATCAGATCTTCTGTAACACAGACCCATGTTAGTAGTACCTTTCAGATACCTTAGAATCCTCTTAACAGCTGTTAAGTGTGATTCTCTAGGATCTGATTGGAATCTTGCACATAAGCAGACACTAAACAGAATATCAGGTCTAGAAGCAGTCAAGTATATAAGAGATCCTATCATACCTCTGTAGAGTTTCTGATCTACCTTCTTACTTACCTCTTCCTTACCTAGAGTGCTTGTAGGGTGCATTGGAGTCTTTGCCATCTTACTATCAACTATGTTGAACTTCTTCAGAAGCGCTTTAACATATTTGGTCTGATGTATGTAAGTGCACTCTGGAGTCTGATTGACTTGGATTCCCAAAAAGAATCTCAATTCTCCCATCATGCTCATCTCAAACTCTGCCTACATACATTTAGCAAACTCCTTTCCAAGCATAATATTTGTTGATCCAAAAATAATATCATCTACATATATTTGACAAATCAACAAATCTTTCTTAAGAGTTTTACAGAATAAAGTTGTATCCACTTTTCCTCTGATAAAATTTTTCTTCAGAAGGAAATTGCTCAACCTCTCATACCAAGCTCTGGGAGCTTGTTTTAAGCCATAAAGAGATTTCTTTAGTTTAAAAACATGATCTGGAAAGTTTTCACTTTCAAAACCAGGAGGTTGGTGGACATATACTTCCTCTTCTATAATACCATTAAGAAAGGCACTTTTAACATCCATCTGATATAGAGTGATGTTATTCTGTGCAGCAAATGAAATAAGAAGGCGTATAGATTCTAACCTTGCCACTGGAGCATAAGTTTCAGTGTAATCAATACCTTCTTGTTGACTGTAACCTTGAGCAACTAGCCTTGCCTTATTCCTTTCAACTTCTCCCTTTTCATTCAACTTATTCCTGAAGACCCATTTTGTTCCAATAACGTTGAATCATTTAGGTCTAGGAACCAGATCCCAAACTTCATTTCTGGTGAATTGATTTAGCTCTTCTTGTATGGAAATAATCCATTCATTATCTTTCAGAGCCTCATCCACAGATGTTGGTTCAATTATTGACACTAAGCCAAACAATGAAGATTCAGATGTTCTGAGATAGGATCTTGTCCTGATTGGATCATCTTTCTTTCTAATAATCACATCTTTTGGGTGAGATGCCTTGATTCTGGAAGAAGATCCTCTGACATTTGATCTTTTAGAAATGTGTAAGTTGTCCAATTGAGAAGATAAGGGAATAGCATCTGGAGTTGCTTCAGATTCCTTCTCTTTAGCCTTTTCTGCCTCTGATCCTTCAGAGTCTGTGAGAATCACTTCTCTATCTGCAGAATTTTCAAACCGCTTTGGCTTTTCAAAGCCAAGCTTATCATCAAATCTTACATGATTAGATTCTTCCACAATCTGTGTTTCAGTATTGAATACTCTGTAGCCTTTAGAGCGTTCAGAATAACCAAGCATGAAACACTTCTGTGCTTTGGAATCAAACTTGTTAAGATTCTCTTTAGTGTTAAGTATATAACAAGTACATCCAAAAGGATGAAAATATGAAATGTTAGGCTTTCTGTTCTTCCACAGTTCATATGGAGTCTTTTTTAGAAGAGGTCTTGCAGACACTCTGTTCTGAATGTAACAAGCTGTGTTGATTGCTTCTGCCCAAAAGTGTTTTGCCAGATTTGTCTCATTGATCATGGTTCTGGCCATTTCTTGCAGAGTTCTGTTTTTCCTCTCTACAACCCCATTTTGTTGTGGAGTTCTAGGACAGGAAAAATCATGAGCAATGCCATTTTCAGAAAAATATTTTTCAAAATATTTATTTTCAAATTCACCACCATGATCACTTCTGACTTTTATAATTTTGAAATCTTTTTCATTCTGGACTTGCTTGCAGAAGTCAAAGAACACGTAATGTGACTCATCCTTGTGTTTTAAGAACTTTACCCATGTCCATCTACTATAGTCATCAACAATGACTAATCCATACTTCTTGCCTCTGATGGATGCAGTTTTCACTGGTCCAAACAGATCAATATGAAGTAGTTCTAGTGGTTTGGAAGTAGAAACAACATTTTTTGATTTAAAAGATGATTTTGAAAACTTCCCTTTTTGGCATGCTTCACAAAGAGCATCTGAGGTGAACTTCAGATTAGGAAGTCCTCTGACAAGATTAAGTTTATTAATCTGAGATATACGTCTCATATTAATATGGCCCAATCTTCTGTGCCAGACTCATTGCTCTTCATTAACAGACAAAAGGCATTTAACATTCTAAACTTTAAGTTCTGAAAGATTTATTTTATAAATGTTGTTTTTCCTCTTACTACTAAATAGGATAGAGCCATCCTTTTGACTAATAGCTTTACAACATTTTTGATTAAAGGTAATATCATAACCATTGTCACTTAATTGACTTATGGACAATAAGTTATGCTTTAAGTCTTCAACAAGTAAAACATTAGTTATAGAGGGAAGTTTGTAACACCCCACTTCCCCGTATTAAATAAAATATAAATATTATAATAATAATCAGAGTTTGCACCAAAAAGTGGGATATCACATCTCCAAATTTTATAAAAATACTTTATTCATTCTTTTCAAAATAATACAGCGGAATTTGTTTCATAAAGTAAAATACATCAAATTCATGATACGTCACAGGAAAAGAAATAAGTTCAACATAGACACAATAAAACACCCAAGTCCCGTGCTACGTATCAGAGCATCCTAGACTCGACTGGCACACCGCTATCCAAGCTATCTAAGTACCTGGATTATCTGTACTTTCGGAGAAGCACAAACATAACAACATCAAAGGGGTGAGAAATCATGATCAAAAATATATTGGTAATGTAATACATGTAATAAAGGTAGTAAAACACACCAATATTCACCCCATCAACACCAATCACGAACCTACTGTTCAAATTACAATATAACATATTATAATGCAAATATGCAACTCAACACCATGCATGCGGTACCGACTCATTGGTTCATTCAATCGAACCTAGATAGATCACTTACGCTCCTCCTGGGACATGATCTATCCCCCACCATTCTCCACAAAGGAGTACGGATGAATCACTTACGCTCCTCCTGAGACATGATTCATCCCACCAAAACACCATGATATGCACACACCAATGCATAACTATTATATTCAGGCACTCAAAGTGCACACGATCCTCCTGATCATATCATCATACAACAATGCATATATGTATAGATTTATTACACCAACACCATATAAATCAATCAGATAGTAAACAAATTCATACTATAACACCAGATATAAACACATCCCACCATTCGGGGATACACGATCCTACTGATCATTGCACCATAATCATATACATGATACACCTATCATTCATTTTAATTAAATTAGATATTAAACGAGTTTACACTCTAACACCATATATAATCACATCCCAACACCCGGGAATACACGATCCTACCGATCACTTCACCATGCTCTACATGATTCACACACCAACTAATCATCCTCTTAAAATAAAATATTACAGGAAACTCGTACTATCACCAAGCACACACCTTTTCCCATCAAGCACCATCTCTCTACCTTTTACAACCCAAGGCATCCTACAAACAATTACACACCTCTCAATTTTTTTAACTAATTAGATAGTGAGAGCTTCCACCTTCTATCATAAAGTACCTCATACTCCAATACACCAAATACACATGATCCTACTGATCATCTCATTCTACACTCGTATACACCATGCACCAATTAACCATTTACTTTAAATTAAGTATCAGGGAAATCACTTCCTATCACCAAGTATGCACCATACATCATTCAATAATAATCCTTACATGCATCGTGATCAAGGGATCCTACAAGACTAAAGCTCCAGGAAAAACATCACATTCTGCTACGTTCGCTGGCATTCTCCAGGCGAACCTTTGCTGGCATTCGCCAGGCAGACCTCCGCTGGCATTCGCCAGGCGAACCTGCTGACGAAACCCTCATTCCACTATCGTGCATTCTCCAGGCGAAGTTCCTATCCTTTTGGTCTGGGATTTAATTTATAATTATTCGCTATCACTCGCCACAGCTCTCCAGGCGAACACTCGCCCCCACTCGCCAGGCGAAGCTTCGCCAACACTCGCCAGGCGAAGCCCAGCGAATGCTGCGATTCACCAATTTGCCCACAGTTCTGCAGTGCCATTCTAAGCCAAACTCAGCCTAACTACTCACTCCCAATTCACAGCCTATGATCAGTACCAACAATATACGATATCATAACTCATCGGTTTCTAAACCACATTCCCAAATCAACTCTTATACATTCTATCGATACCTCAAAAGGTCACACAGAATTTTCCCTAAAACCCGTAAACCCAACCTATACGCCAAATTAACCAAAAACCACAATTCATCAACAATCAACATCCAGTTATCAACAATAATCAACAATCACAATATATCAATATAGAATATCATATATCGATCAATTTCCTACGGGGTTAAGGAATCCCCACTACCCTATACATGTATGTACCATTCCCAATCAGGTTTCTCCCCCCTTACCTTGTCAATTGGTTTGATCGATGAATAATCTTCCAAGGTTTGACCAACTCTGACTTTCCCTCTTCTCCTTCGTTCTTCGCTCCCTTTCTTCCAACTTTCCCAATTCCCACGATCTATCGTAATCCCTTTTCTCTCTATTCCAACTTTTCTAATATCTCCTTACTACCCCTTCATATTCCCTTTTATTTTAATCTCAATTATTAATAGAATAATATAATAATATTACTAATATTAATAATACTAATCATAATAATACTATTAATAATAATAACAACAATAATAATAATAATAATAATAATAATAATAATATTAGGGTAATGTTAACTTGTGCCCTTGGGGCACATGTTAAAAACTAAATTAAGAAGTATCATCTTGGAAATTGTGTAAAAACTTAAATTAAAGTATAAAATTAATTTTTAAATTGTTTTTTCCAATACAAATTTACTAAAAATGGTTTTCTTAACATGTGCCCCAAGGGTACAAGTTAACATTACCCATAATATTATTATCTCACCAAAATAATAATAATAATAATATTATTATTATTATCTCACCCAAAATAATAATAATAATAATAATAATAATAATAATAATAATAATAATAATAAATATAATAAATATAATAATAATAATACCCCCACCAATATTACTATTATTCATTATATTATCATATTCACACCAAAACACCACCAATATTATTATATCTACACCAATTCACCACCAATAGTCCTCCCATATCAGGGACACCCACCAATAATAATATTCATACTAATGATAATAATGATAATAATAATAATAAGAATAATAATAATAAGAATAATAATAATAATAATAATACCACCAATATTACTATTAACTATTATATTATTATCTCCACACCACCAATAATCCTTATATATCAAGTATACTCACCAATCATATACCAACACACCCCACCTAAGGGCACACCAACATAAAATAATTAAATTAACACCAAAATGACTAAATAAATAAAATGGGTGTTACAACTCTCCCCCACTTTAATTATTTTCGTCCTCGAAAATTACCTGATGGAACAATTCCGGATACACTTCCTGCATCCTTCATTCCAATTCATAGGTCACACCGCCTTCCGCAGCACCTCCCCAAACCACTTTCACCAAAGATGTCTCCTCCCCTCGGAGTTGACTTCCGTTCGTCAAAATGAACTATCAATGCCTCAGCATTCAAATTATTTTTCACTAGTACATCATCCACCTGATTCAATGTACTTTCTCAACAGGACACATGAAACACGTCATGCCAATTCACGACGACAACGGCAAAACGGTCTAACATGTTACTCCCCCCATGCCTCTGCTGCGCCACTCTGATTCAACCACAGAATACGGTGCGAACTTCCGAGATTTTCAGAACTCGACCCACACCAGTCACCGGCGTGACTCTCAAAACACATATTTCCTTTGATCCTCTTGATCTTCTCTGCCATCTCAAGCATAATTCTCGGTCTGAGCACAACACTCTCACTCGACTCATTCCAACACAGGAGAATCCTACACTCCCTATCTCACCAAGCCACATATAATGTCGATCCGTCACTAGGATAGTAACCGTTATTATAGGTAACTCAATCAACGGTAATTAATCATCCCACGATCCACCTTGATCCAACATACTAATGCTCCACAAATTCTCTAAAGGCTAGATAGTCCTCTTTCATTGTCCATCCCTCTGCGGGTGACAGGCAAAATTCAACCTCATCTTAATACCCGGAGCATCCGCAACTCCCCCAAAATCTCAACATAACTCCCAAATTTCCATCTGATACAATATTCAATATCTCATACAGCTTCGCCACTTCGCCAATATGCATCTCATATATCCTCAACATAGAATAGTCAATCCACTAACAATAATCCAAATTAAAATTATATCTTTCTAATTCTCTGGAAATCTCAACACCAACTCCGCGAAAATACTACCCGGTTTCTACACTGGAATATTCAACGGCTGCATCAGACTCAACAGTCTCTGATGTTCACTCTTCGAATTCTGACAATTCTAACCAGCATATTCAACCTCAACCACTCCTCTCCTCACTTATGGTCACCAAAACAATCTACTCAAATTCGATTACTTCTTCATAGCACCAGGATGAATACTCCATCTACCTCAATGTATTTCTTCACGAGTACTCCTACTCCCTTCAACAACATCGGGTACACATAATCTATCATAACATATCATAGTACTATTTCGACAAACCCGACAATCCACTCTTTCACTCTAATTTATCAATTTCAACTAATTCACCAACTCAAGCATACCACTCGTCAGGTCTAACAATAAACGCTTAACTCCATAAGAGGTCTATTCACCCACCAAACTCATATTATAAAATTGCTCAGTCAGTTCTAACTCTTCTCACCGTCATCTTCGGTATACGCAGGCATTTCTAACTCACCGCATCATCTACCACATGCACTTTACCCGAATGGTAATTCAACTCGAAGTCGTACTCCTTCCGAAGTCCCAATTATTTCCTATGCCTCATATTCATCTTATTCAAATTAAATAAACACCTTAAACTCTTAAGATCACCAAACATCTTCGATCTCAGTCTGAACTTTCGAAGCCTCCGACTCTGGTACAACCACAATAGTAACCAACTCTAAATCACTGGTTGGATGATTTATCTTATATACTTCAAGTTGCCTTTTGCATAATTGAAACTCGCTGAAGTTGTCTTTAGCAAATTCCCCAATTATATCAACAAGCATCACAAACACCACAATTAGTTCTATCGGTTTCGGCAGAACTTTCCTTACGGAAGTATATCACCGCTCTTTTTCCAACACTGATAACTCCAGTTCCTTATGCTCAACATAATCCTCTATACTCTTCGAATACCTTAAAATATCATTTATTAACACAACCATAGCCTTATATAAATAATTAAAGAATATTCCATGCCAAATGGACAAACAAGTTGTGAGTTATGGCACAAACACGAACCGTACCTTCCGTCCTTACCACGACATCAAAACACACTTCCTCCATAACTAACTTAATTCCATGTCAATACTTCACCATCTCATAGAGAATTTCAATAGCTCTACCCGAGCTCACACGACCAAGGAAAACTCACATCCTTCAGCCCGTTGATCCATCAACTCATCAACTCTTGGAAGCGAACGCTTATCCTTGATAGTCACCTTGTTCACTTATCCATAGTTCACCCAAAGCTTCACAAAACCTTCCGTCTGTCTAAACAACAAAATTGGTGCACCTTATGGTAACACACTAAAACAAAAGAACCTCTCTTCCAGCAGGTCTTCAAGTTGACTTTTTAACTTTCTCAATCCCAATGCAAACACACAATATGGAGTCACCCATATCGGACTAGTTCCAAGAACGAAGTCAATGTGTAAGCTTTACTTCACATTTCGATAGTAAATCGTTTACCTCCTCAGGAAAACTTCCGGACAATCACAATTAAGTGATAAACCCCAATTTCTCACTTTCCTTCACATTCAAAGTTTCCGTCAAAATACACACCTCAACACCGTCTTACGCCAACTCCTCAAAATAATCCCTTAAGCACTTAGCTTAACTCAAGACAATTCATTGCTCACACCACCTAAGCTTGCAAGGCACGTCTATCCCATCCAACACAATCCCGTCTACAATTAACAAGAGATTGAGGGTGATCAGTTTCTCAATTTGTCAATAGACAGCCGAAAATCATGATGGGGTATAAACCATCTTTACCAAACTATAAGAGCGTAACACACTAAGCCACACCACTGCAGCATTCCAGAGAAATACCAACTTCTCCCTCACTAGAATCATTTCACTTCTACCGACGAAGTTTAAACAACAACATGTACCGACAGTGTTTTTACACACATGTCGCATACCAGGGAACAACAACACTAGACAACATTGGTCGGACGGACCGACCTGCTCTAATACCAATTGTAACACCCCACTTCCCCGTATTAAATAAAATATAAATATTATAATAATAATCAGAGTTTGCACCAAAAAGTGGGATATCACATCTCCAAATTTTATAAAAATACTTTATTCATTCTTTTCAAAATAATACAGCGGAATTTGTTTCATAAAGTAAAATACATCAAATTCATGATACATCACAGGAAAAGAAATAAGTTCAACATAGACACAATAAAACACCCAAGTCCCGTGCTATGTATCAGAGCATCCTAGACTCGATTGGCACACCACTATCCAAGCTATCTAAGTACCTGGATTATCTGTACTTTCGGAGAAGCACAGACACAACAAAATCAAAGGGGTGCGAAATCATGATCAAAAATATATTGGTAATGTAATACATGTAATAAAGGTAGTAAAACACACCAATATTCACCCCATCAACACCAATCACGAACCTACTGTTCAAATTACAATATAACATATTATAATGCAAATATGCAACTCAACACCATGCATGCGGTACCGACTCATTGGTTCATTCAATCGAACCTGGATAGATCACTTACGCTCCTCCTGAGACATGATCTATCCCCCACCATTCTCCACAAAGGAGTACGGATGAATCACTTACGCTCCTCCTGAGACATGATTCATCCCACCAAAACACCATGATATGCACACACCAATGCATAATTATTATATTCAGGCACTCAAAGTGCACACGATCCTCCTGATCATATCATCATACATCAATGCATATATGTATAGATTTATTACACCAACACCATATAAATCAATCAGATAGTAAACAAATTCATACTATAACACCAGATATAAACACATCCCACCATTCGGGGATACACGATCCTACTGATCATTGCACCATAATCATATACATGATACACCCATCATTCATTTTAATTAAATTAGATATTAAACGAGTTCACACTCTAACACCATATATAATCACATCCCAACACCCGGGAATACACGATCCTATCGATCACTTCACCATGCTCTACATGATTCAAACACCAACTAATCATCCTCTTAAAATAAAATATTACGGGAAACTCGTACTATCACCAAGCACACACCTTTTCCCATCAAGCACCATTTCTCTACCTTTTACAACCCAAGGCATCCTACAAACAATTACACACCTCTCAATTATTTTAACTAATTAGATAGTGAGAGCTTCCACCTTCTATCATCAAGTACCTCATACTCCAATACACTGAATACACATGATCCTACTGATCATCTCATCTACACTCGTATACACCATGCACCAATTAACCATTTACTTTAAATTAAGTATCAGGGAAATCACTTCCTATCACCAAGTATGCACCATACATCATTCAATAATAATCCCTACACGCATCGTGATCAAGGGATCCTACAAGACTAAAGCTCCAGGAAAAACATCACATTCTTCTACGTTCGCTGGCATTCTCCAGGCAGACCTCCGCTGGCATTCGCCAGGCGAACCTGCTGGCGAAACCCTCATTCCACTATCGTGCATTCGCCAGGCGAACCTTCGCTGGCATTCGCCAGGCGAAGTTCCTATCCTTTTGGTCTGAGATTTAATTCATAATTATTCGCTATCACTCGCCACAGCGCGCCAGGCGAACACTCGCCCCCACTCGCCAGGCGAAGCCCAGCGAATGCTGCAATTCACCAATTTGCCCACAGTTCTGCAGTGCTATTCTAAGCCAAACTCAACCTAACTGCTCACTCCCAATTCACAGCCTATGATCAGTACCAACAATATACGATATCATAACTTATCAGTTTCTAAACCACATTCCCAAATCAACTCTTATACATTCTATCGATACCTCAAAAGGTCACACAGAATTTTCCCTAAAACCCGTAAACCTAACCTATACGCCAAATTAACCAAAAACCACAATTCATCAACAATCAACATCCAGTTATCAACAATAATCAACAATCACAATATATCAATATAGAATATCATATATCGATCAATTTCCTACGGGGTTAAGGAATCCCCACTACCCTATACATGTATGTACCATTCCCAATCAGGTTTCTCCCCCATTACCTTGTCAATTGGTTTGATCGATGAATAATCTTCCAAGGTTTGGCCAACTCTGACTTTCCCTCTTCTCCTTCGTTCTTCGCTCCCTTTCTTCCAACTTTCCCAATTCCCACGATCTATCGTAATCCCTTTTCTCTCTATTCCAACTTTTCTAATATCTCCTTACTACCCCTTCATATTCCCTTTTATTTTAATCTCAATTATTAATAGAATAATATAATAATATTACTAATATTAATAATACTAATCATAATAATACTATTAATAATAGTAACAATAATAATAATAATAATATTAGGGTAATGTTAACTTGTGCCCTTGGGGCACATGTTAAGAACTAAATTAAGAAGTATCATCTTGGAAATTGTGTACAAACTTAAATTAAAGTATAAAATTAATTTTTAAATTGTTTTTTCCAATACAAATTTACTAAAAATGGTTTTCTTAACATGTGCCCCAAGGGCACAAGTTAACATTACCCATAATATTATTATCTCACCAAAATAATAATAATAATAATAATAATAATAATAATAATAATAATAATATTATTATTATCTCACCCAAAATAATAATAATAATAATAATAATAATAATAATATTATCCCACCCAAAATAATAATAATAATAATAATAATAATAATAATAATAATAATAAATATAATAAATATAATAATAATAATAATAATACCCCCACCAATATTACTATTATTCATTATATTATCATATTCACACCAAAACACCACCAATATTATTATATCTACACCAATTCACCACCAATAATATTATTATCTCACCAAAATAATATTAATAATAATAATAATAATAATAATAATAATAATAATAATAATAATAATATTATCTCACCCAAAATAATAATAATAATAATAATAATAATAATAATAATAATAATAATAATAATAATAATAAATATAATAATAATAATAATAATACCCCCACCAATATTACTATTATTCATTATATTATCATATTCACACCAAAACACCACCAATATTACCATTAGTTATTATATTATTATATCTACACCAATTCACCACCAATAGTCCTTCCATATCAGGGACACCCACCAATAATAATATTCATACTAATGATAATAATCATAATAATAATAATAATAATAAGAATAATAATAATAATAATAATAATAATAATAATAATAATACCACCAATATTACTATTAACTATTATATTATTATCTCCACACCACCAATAATCCTTATATACCAAGGATACTCACCAATCATATACCAACACACCCCACCTAAGGGCACACCAACATAAAATAATTAAATTAACACCAAAATGACTAAATAAATAAAATGGGTGTTACATTTACCATTTCCAATAGTGCCAGATCCAATGATCTTGCCTTTCTGGTTTCCTCCAAACTTCACGTCACCTCCAGATCTAAGTTCCAGGCTTTGGAACGTAGACCTTTCTCCTGTCATGTCTCGTGAGCATCCAGAGTCCAGGTACCATGACTGGCGTCCTGATCTTGCTTCTAAGAACATCTGCAACAAGGATTATTTTGCTCTTAGGTACCCAGATCTTCTTGGATCCTTTAGGGTTAGTTGGTTTGTAGGTTTGTCTAAACTTCTGTTTTTTTAACATAATGTTTATTCTGACTTGCCTTGGGTTTAAACACATAAGTATTCTTCTCAGAGCTTGTGTGTTTAATGTCATTTAAGTGACCAAACTTAAATTGAGAGTACAAAGGTGTCTTCTTGATGAAAAGTTTGTCAACAGATTTTGGATTACTTCCAGAGGAAGATTCATATCCAATACCTCTTCTGTTGTTCCCACTAACACCATAGATCATAGAAGCCATCTTGCTTCTGTCTATACTCTTAGTAAGGAATCTCTGAAAGCTAGAGTCATATTTTTCTAAAATGTTTTCACATGACTTAGTCTCAGATTCAGATTCTTGTTGAGCTATTTCAAAATCATTTTTGATTTTCAAATTAATTTCTTTTTGCTCAATAAGTTCTGACTTCAGAAGATCAATCTCAGATTCAAGACTGCTTTTCAGCTTCTTGTATTTGAGTTTGATATTGTTATAACTTTTCAGAACTTCTGATAACACTTTGATAAGTTCTTCTTTAGTAAGTTTAGCCATTACCTCTTCAGCGTCAGAGTCAGATTCAGAATCAGATTCATATCCTGAAGTTCCTTCCTCCTGATCTTCTGTGCTGGCCATTAGTACAACATTAGCACATTCTTCTTCTAATTCAGAAGATGATTCAGATTCATTTGAGTCATCCCATGTTGCCATCAAAACCTTCTTCTTTTTGTCAAACTTCTTCTTGGATTTTTCTCTTTGAAGTTTGAGGCAATCATTCTTGTAATGCCCAGGTTCTTTGCACTCATAGCATACAACTTCTTTCTTGCTAGATCTTCTGTACCCAGAAGATTCCTTTCTATGATCAGATTTTCTGAAGTTGTTGAACTTCTTTCCCTTGTGCTTCTATAGTTTGTTGATCCTTCTGGACAGCATGGATAATTCATCTTCTTCTTCAGAAGAAGATCCTTCAGAGCTTTCTTCAATAACCTGCAAAGCTTTAGCAGATTTATTAGATTTTAAAGCAATAGATTTACCTTTCTCTTTCTTTTGAGGTTCATCTTCCTCAAGCTCAATTTCATGGCTCCTCAGTGAGCTGATGAGTTCTTCTAAAGAGATCTTGTTCAGATCTTTAGCCATCTTCAAGGCAGTCACCATTGGTCTCCATCTGGTAGGTAGACTTCTGATGATTTTCTTTACATGATCTGATGTGGAGTATCCCTTGTCCAGAACCTTTAGACCAGCTGTGAGGATCTGAAATCTAGAAAACATAGTTTTTATATTTTCAGATTCTTCCATTTTGAACGCTTCATACTTCTGTATAAGCGCCAGAGCCTTGGTCTCCTTCACTTGAGAATTTCCCTCATGAGTCATTTTAAGTGACTCAAACATTCCATGAGCTGTTTCTCTGTTAGTAATCTTTTTATACTCAGTATGAGAGATTGCATTAAGCAATATTGTCCTAGCCTTATGGTGATTTTTGAAATCCTTCTTCTGGGCTTCTGCCATTGATTTTCTGTCAATTTTCTTGCCATCCTCATTTGTAGGATGTTCATAGCCATCAATGACCAAGTCCCACAAATCAGCATCATACCCAAGGAAGAAACTTTCTATCCTGTCCTTCCAGTAATCAAATTTCTCTCCATCAAACATGAGAGGCTTTGTGCTGATTCTATCCCCTTCATATTTGTTACAGTTGGATGTAGAAGCATCACCCATAATGACAAACAGATATATATCAAAGTAACTTTTCTCACTGGATCTTTACTGACACGGTTAAGTGATAGCACACGCAGAACCGGAGCTCTGATGCCAACTGAAGGTGAGAAAAATACTTAGAAGGGGGGGGGGGGGGTTGAATAAGTATGACAAATAATCAAAGATTCAAACACAGTTATTTTTATCCTGGTTCGTTGAACTCAACTACTCCAGTCCACCCTCTCAAGAGTGATTTTCCTTTCTCAATCAAGGACTTAATCCACTATTTAATCAAACAGATTACAATAGTAACACCTAAGAAAAACTGTTCTTAGTCTTCTCAAGAGCTACTGATCCCAACTGGATCCTCTTAAGGAAACCTTTTACAATCAATGTAAAACTATTACAAGAGTAAGAATGCTTCTAAAAAGCTATTATCACAACTGTGATATTTCTCTTAAGTTTAAAGAACAATGTTACAACAAATAAAATAAAAGAGCTTTTGAGAGATTTTCTTTTGATGAATGATTTTTGCAAGAGGTTCGTTGTAGAAGAAGATGGAGTGGACTTCTTTATATAGGCACTTAGATCCATGAAGTCTTCTCAACATTGGAGGCTGTGCTGAGAAAGCCTGGAGCCTTTTGTCTTTACGTTGGAGGCTGTGCTGAAAAAGCCTGGTGCCTTTTGTCTTCTCATTGCAGAAACTTTCCTAAGAATTGAATGCACAGATAAAACCTTTTTGTCTGTGTTCTTGTGTCTAGCATAAAAGAGGAAAGAGTTGTTGAGACATGCCAACGGATATATTCAAATCTTCTTCACTAAGTAAGTTCAACTATCAACATCAGAGTCTGGATCTTCAGAATCTCTAGAGTAGAGATCTTCTGGATCTTCAGAGTCTTGGGATGTTCTTCAGATTATGCTGAATCAGAGTATATGCAGCTTGTGTGCTTGAGCGTGTAGTTCTATCAGAGCAGAGTCTTCTATATTAGATTCTCAATACTTATGCAGCGCAATATCTTTAGAGTCTTCTGATGACTAAGCTTCTGAACTCTCAGAGTCTTCTATTCTTTAGAGGCTTCTGCTTCAGAATCTTCAGTAGATAGCACTCAGATTCTTCTGGAGACAGCGTTCAGATCTTCATTTAAGATGCTCTTGAACCTTTGAAGCCTTTCATAATATCATTGTTCAGATCCAAATTTGCTCTTTAAGAATATTTTCTTTAGTACCTGTAGCAAAAAGTCTAGAACAAATTTAGAGTACATAATTCTTGAATACAAAATTCATAAATGTTATCATCAAAACATAGAGATATTACTAAGAAACAATCTGTGTTCTTACACAACATACATTATAAACACTCAAATTCAAAACACTTCTTCTCTAAAAAACACAAAAACACTTCAAATCTTTTTCACCCTTTGGGGTTCTTAATCAGGAAAATCTTTTCAGATAAAAGAGTGTTGTTAACTTTTAGTCCTACCGCAAACAGTAACGCCTAAGTTTCCAATGGTCGAGCTGCATACACCAACTGCTAGAACTACTTGTTAACCCTACTCGAGCCTAAAAACTTTTGAACCAACCTGTGGTCTTTTGAGCCTGAACTACATTTTCTATGATCTTTCATACCAGATGAAAGTACGTAGGCACAAGACGCGACGTCTTGGCGAGCTACCTTCCCCCTCTTCACCCGTAGTTATCTGAACTACGTTGACTCTGACTTTCCCATTGCACGAGGGAATACGTAGGCACAGAGCGGCGATGCTCTGCTGAGTCTCTTTTATTTTTCTTTTTGTCCCTTGACCTTTAGTGTAGATAGTTTTAACACACCCTTTTAGATAGACAACAAAGCGTGGATCCCGTCGAGTACGACGGATGTGAGGGGTGCTCATAACTTCCCCTTGCTTAACCGACTCCCGAATCCAGACTTGGTTGCGATGACCTTGTCTTTCCCTTTTCCGTCAGGTTTTTTTGATCGTTTCCTTTCCCTCTCTTTGGGATAAATAACGAAAGGTGGCGACTCTTCTATTTTCCGCCGGGTGTTTTTCGCAGTTGCGACAGCTGGCGACTCTGCTGGGGACGCTGGTTTCCTATGTGAATCAATCTTAGTGCTTGTTTGTTTATCTTTGGGTGTTGTATATATGTGCTTTATTTACTTTTGCATTTTACTTTCCGCATTGTATCACTATTATTGTATTGTGGGGAGGGAAGTTCTGATGAGTGATAAGCTGGACCCGGGCTTGAGTACAAACCTAGCATTAGTAGTGGAGATTAGTGGAGGGCTTGCTTGCTTAGCAGGTACAGTTTCCCATGAAATTCACACTCAGACAAGATTCTCTTTGATGACTTCTCCTCTGGCCGTTAGGGCTCGACAGGATATTAGATCTGAGGGTTGTCGACTCTGGGAACCGATCATTTGTGAGTCAGCTAAGTGAGGCCTCTTCGTGAGATGATGATGCCAAACCAGAAATGGTGAACGTATCATCATTTCTCGGAAGTCTGTGACGCTGATGAACGCATAGGATGCCGAACCTTGTCAGTGGATAGGTTCATACCTGTGAGAAGGATTGGGTTATGCAGGAAACCTTGGCTTTCAGATTACCTGGTTCTTTACAGTGTGAATCTGTGTTCCTAATATCAGTGGGTCCTATTGTCGGTACTTTGTTCTTGCTAAAGTGAAGCACTGGTTCTTCTCGATCAACAACACAACAATCTTGATCCCCTGTGTGCATTTGCATTTGCATTTTCATTTGCATTTCATTAACATGTATTTGTGTTGCAGGTGCATATTTCCTTCTCGATTCTAGTGATCTTGTTATGGAGCCCTTGAAGAGAACAGTAGCTTATAGGTTCCCTACCCCAAATGTCAGTTCTTTGCGGAGTTTGATTGCTTTGGCCGACAGGGAGGTGATGGAGGATTTTAGGCAGTCTTATGGGAGGTTGGTGAAGTTCGTTTGTAAGCCTTCAGCATATGAGATTAGTAGTGTCTATACTCTTCTGCAGTTCTACGATGCTCAGCTGAGATGCTTCGTCTTTCTTGACTATGTCCTGGCTCCTACCTTAGAGGAGTATTCTGAGCTGTTAGGGGTACCTCTTATTGATCAGATGCCGTTTGTCCATGTTGATGCTGAGCCTGATCTGGCTAAGCTCACTGTTATATTACACTTGGATGCCTCAGAGTTGAAGGGGAAGCTGGTTAAGAAGAGTGGGACATATGGTTTTCTTTTGCCTTTTCTGGTGGAGAAAGCTCAGCAGTTCGCCAAGGATGGGTGTTGGATTGTGTTTGGCGCCGTTCTAGCTCTTTTTATATACGGCATTGTACTGTTTCCTAATTTACCAGACTTTGTAGATGTGGATGCTTTCTAATTGCTAGCTTCAAGGAATCTGGTACCCATACTTCTCGGAGATGTTTATCATTCTGTGCACCATAAGAATGAGAACCGAAGGGGAAAGAATGTATCTTGCTGTGTCCCTTTATTATATAGGTGGTTTGCTAGTCACATGCCCAAGGCAGGTCCGTTTGTTGCTACCGTTGGTACTTCAGAGTGGTCTGATAGGATGATGGGTTTGTCTGCAGAGAATACCACTTGGTTTGACAGAGACATGCTTGGTACATATATTATTTATAGTTGCGGTGGATTTCCTAACGTCCCTTTGGTCGGAAGGAGAGGTTGCATCAGCTATAACCCTTCTTTATTGGTCAGACAGTTTGGATATACACTGAAGGATCCTCCTAGAGAAGAAGAGATATAGGAATCTCTGTATCTCACTGGTTTATTGGAGGGTGATGCCTTAGCCAGATTAGAGCATGCTTGGAGTAGTATTCATCGGAGTGGGAAAGTAGCCTTGGGGAAGAGTAACAGCCGAGCATATGACCCTTACCTGACTTAGATTCATGATAGAGCTGCGAAGTTTCTGATGCCGTATCCTTCAGTTGCACCTTTGTATCCTCTCATGATTGAAGAACCCACTACCGTAGACATTCAGAAGTACAATCAGTTATTGTTTGAGAAGGAAGAGTTGAGAAAAGCTAATAAGGAATTGGAGAAAGAAATCATTCAGCTTCGAAGTGAGAAGATTGATGTTATTCATTCCTTCAAGAAACAAACTGAGCTTGTAAACAAATTAGGTACGAATTTGACCAAGGAAACCAATTCTCGGGAGCGTTTGGGTTTGGATTTCAAGGTTGTCAATAGTGTTCTTGCCACCAAGAAGGAAGATTTGGATAGAGCTTACTTGAAGGTTTCTAAGTCTGAGAACCAGTGGAATGCCATGCTCACCAATAACAAAGAGCGCGAAGACAGGTTAAAGCTATAGATCAGCAAGTTGAAGACGCAGCTCAATGCCAAAGACGGGGAGATTGCAACAGAGGCGTCACTCAGACGAGATAGTGAGTACATGTTGAACGAAGTTATTGCAAACTTGAAGGATTTCAGATTGAGATCTGATTCCAAGAGATGCAAGCTCGAGGCGTGTTTCGGGGAAGGAGCTTGGGAAGACCATGTTGAGAGTCTACAGCATACTGTTAGCCAGTAGGATTTGCTTATTCAGGAACTACTTGCTAGACCAGATCATCCTAAGACGCTGAAGTTGCTAGAGGACTTCCGGTCTCATCATACGGCTTGACTATCTTGTTTATTTCTATTGTAGTTTTGCTGCTTATTGTTTGTTGTATTGACCATCACCAGGCTTGTTGGTCGGGGTATTTTCCTTATTATACTCAGTTGTAGCTTGTACATTGCCTGTTGGCCTGTGATTATATACGAGGAGGTTTCTGTTATATGTTTATCTGTAGGGCTCTTCACTGTTGTGTTTTTCTCCCAGAAACTAGAATCGAGGGGGAAATTTCCCTGTTGCATACATACATGTCTGCATTTTTGCATTTTTTCGCATTGCAGGTGCATCAGAACTGTTAATCTTATTTTTCCTGTGGTTTACTAGTGTTTCAGGATTGCTGATCTAACGACTCACCGGTACGCAACTGGGGGGAATCAGAAGAGAGTAATGGAGCAGATGCAAGAAGAGATGCAGGAAATGAGGGACCGAATGGCCCAGTTCATGGAGGTAATGCAAGGAGTGGCTAATGGACAAGAGCAACTCCAGACTCTAGTGCAGCCCTTGATTGCACGTGTTGATGGCAATGGTGTGTTGCATGGTAGGAACGTTGTTAACCCTCCATATATTGAGACTCCTAGAGCTGATAACTCCATGTCTACTTTGGTTATCCCTAACGCTGGAGGGAGTGGTAATGCTGCTGGTGCCGGTAATGCTGCAGGGTTAAACAACACTGTTTTTGGTAATGGGAATGGGAATGGTTATGGTCCTGACACCACTTGTGCTATACACGGTAATATGGATCACCTCTGGAATAAAGACAGGCAAGAGGACATGTTCTCGCCAAGGGTCGTGGCTGCTGAGTTACCCTCCGAAGCTGATAGGAGGATTAAGATGATTGAAGAAAAAATGAAGTCCCTTGAAAGTCAAAACTCTATGGGCCTTGATATGGCTAACCTGGGACTGATCCCGGACTTGAGAGTGCCGCCAAAGTTCAAAGTCCCAGACTTTGATAAATACAAGGGTACCACTTGCCCGAGAGTTCATCTAAGATCCTACTACCGTAAGATGTCTGCCTACTCAGACGATGAGAAATTGCTCATGCATTTCTTTCAAGATAGTCTGTCTGGTCCTTCGTTGGAATGGTACATGAGTCTGGAACCCGTGAATGTTCGCAGTTGGAGGGATTTGGCCGAGGCCTTTGTGAAACATTATCAATACAATAGTGACCTTGCTCCTAACAGGGTCCAGCTTCAGAATCTTTCACAAAGGAACAATGAATGTTTCAAAGAATATGCTCAAAGATGGCGGGAGTTAGCAGCCAGGGTGCAGCCGCCTATGGTGGAATGTGAGCTCGTTGATATGTTTGTCGCCACTCTGTCAGGCGTATATTATGAGAAGCTCATTAGTAGTATGTCGGGTAGTTTCTCTGACTTAATCATCACTAGAGAGAGGGTGGAAAATGGTATCAAGTTAGGAAAGATAAGTGTCGGTGAAATGCCCTCAGCTGGAGGAGGTAAGAAGGTCTTCGGTAACAAGAAACGAGAAGGAGATACCAACTCAGTGTCCAGTTCTCGCGGGAGAGGTAGAGGTCAGAATCGTCAGTAACAGCAGATTTCCAGTATTACAATTCCCGCAGTTCCACAACAACCACAACAACAACAACGTCAGCAGAATCAACAATGCTACAGAAGATATCCGGATCGGGCTCAGGCGCCAAATAGACGATTCGATACACCGCCGATGCCGTATTCCCAGTTATTGCAAGCTTTGTTGCAATTACAGCTTATCCAGAAAAGGACCTTAGCTCCATTGACAGGAACGCCGCCACCCGGGTATGACGCAAACGCTCACTGTGAGTTTCATTCAGGTGCCCCGGGGCATAACATTGATAATTGTAAGGCCTTTAAGCATAAGGTGCAGGACATGGTTGACAGTAAAGCAATTAACTTCTCCAATGATGTTCCTAATGTCGTACAAAATCCCATGCCGAATCATGGGCAAGCTGGGGTTAATGCAATTATTGAGGAGGATGTTTTGGATTTGGTAACAGATGTTAATAAGCTGAAAACACCTTTGAGCTTTGTGAAAGCTAGATTGTTGAAGGGGGTGTTTTCCCAGGTTGTGCTGAAAATTGTGTTGCGTGTCTGAGCAATCCTAAGGGATGTGAGCAGTTGAAAGGATGTATTCAAGATATGATGGATAGTGGAATCTTACAATGTGACCAGTCTGTTGAGAGAAAGCCTGAAGAGTCGGTGGCTGAGGAAAGGGATGAGATTGCAACAATTTCCATTCCGTACAAGACCGTTACCATTTATGCGCCAAAACCACCAACAATAACCATAACTAAAGCAGGTCCCGTACCGTTTGAAGGCACCAAGGCCATTCTGTGGAACTACAGAGATGAAGTGTATTGCAACGGACAGAAACTAGACTTGAATGGTCCCCCTGCGGATTCAATAGATAATCTTGTAGGAGCAGGAGGCATTACCCGTAGTGGCCGGGTCTTTTCATCGCCTGAAGTGGTTATTGATAAGGTTGACAAGGGGAAGAGACCCGTGGTAGAGGAAACTTCTCAGTCTGGGGAGAAGGAATCTTTGTTAAAGGATGCAGAAGAGTTTATGAGGTTGATACAGAAGAGTGACTACAAGATAGTCGATCATTTGCAGCAAACTCCTTCTAAGATATCTATCTTGTCTTTGTTACTATGTTTTGAAGCACATAGGAACGCACTGTTGAGAATACTGAATATTGCTTACGTGCCACAAGAAATTTCGGTTAATCAACTCGAAGGGGTTGTTGTGCACGTAAATGCAGGGAACGACTTGGGGTTTACAGACTTGGATTTGACGCTAAGGGGCAGAAACCATAACTGTGCGTTGCACATATCATTAGAATGTCGAGGGGCTGTTATGTCTCATGTACTTGTGTATACGGGATCATCCTTGAACGTACTTCCAAAGAAAGCCTTAATGGAGTTGGACATGCATGGATTGATTTGCACTCCAAGTGATTTGGTGGTACGCGCTTTTGATGGTACCCGAAGGTCTGTGTTCGGAGAAGTGACATTGCCCATTTAGGTGGGATCGGAAGTGTTTGATGCAGTGTTTTACATTATGGATATCCAGCCTGCCTACAGCTGTTTATTAGGCCGTCCATGGATTCATTCAGCAGGAGCTATGACCTCCACGCTGCATCAAAAGCTAAAGTATATGGTTGGCGGTAGTGTTGTTACAGTGTGCGGAGAAGAGGATATAATGGTCAGTCACTTATCATCCTTCAAGTATGTCGAGGTGGACGGAGAGATACATGAAACCCTTTGTCAGGCTTTTGAAACAGTCAAGATTAAAGACAAATCTCCTGTTGCGAGCAAAGCGTCGGAAGTGGCCATGTCTTCTTTTAAAGAAGCCTAAGCAGTGGTACAGACTGGGGCAACGCAAGGTTGGGGCCAGGTATTGGAGATTCCCCACAAGCAAGACAAGTTTGGTTTAGGATACCACCCGTCATTTTCTTCATCCTCGAAGAGATCGCCGTGCTATAAAGGACCTGTGCAGTTCACTAAAGGAGGAGTTATCTTCGAAAAGATAAATGTTGTGTCAGACGAAGAGGGAGATAGTGATTGTGATATGGATGCTTGGATCAAGCCTTGCACTCCAGGACAGAGCCTGCACAACTGGTCTATTGAAAATTCGTTCAAGTGATGACAGAACAGTAATGCTTTGTTTTTTTCGATTATTGTAATACCCCATGTTCTACCCGGAGCATAGCGGTATTTTGTTTCAGGGCCTTGTTGTTTATGTTTGAACGTTGCTTTATCAATTAATCAAAGGGCGTTTTTCTCATTCAAATGGAAATGTGGTTTATACTCGTTTGCATATCATTTGAAACATTTAACCATTTTTTATTGCAGGATTCTTATTGCAGATGACACCGATTCAGAACCTCCTATGACTCGCTTCGACTTCGATCAACCGATATATCAAGCTGAAGAAGAGATTGATGAAGATGAAGACTTGCCAGAAGAGCTAGCTAGACTCTTGAAACAAGAAGAGAAGATTATTCTGTCTCATCAGGAGGAAATCGAGGTTATTAATTTGGGTTCTGAAGAAGTTGTTAGAAATGTTCGGATAGGGGTTGCGCTGAAGAGTGACATCAAGCAAAGATTGATTGAGATGCTTCGAGAGTATAGTGACATCTTTGCTTGGTCGTACAAGGATATGCCCGGGCTTGACACTGATATAGTGGTTCATCGCTTGCTGTTGTGTGAAGAATGTCCGCCGGTCAAGCAGAAGCTTAGAAGGACAAGACCAGATATGGCTGTAAAAAGCAAAGAAGAAGTCCAGAAGCAGTTGGACGCTGGATTTTTAGCTGTGACAAGTTACCCTCCGTGGGTCACCAACATCGTGCTTGTACCTAAGAAGGATGGTAAGGTACGGATGTGTGTAGATTACAGGGATTTGAATAAGGCGAGCCTAAAGGATGACTTCCCGCTCCCTCACATTGATGTATTGGTTGACAATACTGCTCATTACTCTGTATTTTCCTTCATGGATGGGTTTTCCGGTTATAATCAGATAAAGATGGCACCAGAAGATATGGAGAAAACGATGTTCATTACGTCGTGGGGGACGTTTTGCTACAGGGTAATGCCTTTTGGGTTGAAAAACGCAGGGGCAACTTACCAATGGGCTATGGTCACTTTGTTTCATGATATGATTCATCATGAGATTGAGGTCTATATTGATGACATGATAGCAAAGTTGCAAACAGAGGAAGAGCATCTAGTTAACTTATTGAAGCTGTTTGAGAGGCTCAGGAAGTTCAGATTGAGGTTGAATCAAAATAAGTGCACTTTTGGAGTTCGGTCCGGAAAGTTATTGGGGTTCATTGTCAGTGAAAAAGGAATCGACGTCGACCCTGCAAAGATAAAAGCTATACAAGATATGCCAGCGCCGAAAACAGAAAAGGAGGTCCGTGGTTTCTTGGGGAGATTGAACTACATTGCTCGGTTCATATCTCATCTCACGGCCACACGTGAACCAATGTTTAAATTGCTAAAGAAAGATCAGGCGGTCGTCTGGAATGAAAATTGTCAAAAAGCATTTGATAAGATAAAAGAATACTTGCAGGAGCCTCCGATATTGATACCCCCAGTAGCTGGAAGGCTTTTAATCATGTACTTAACGGTTCTTGAGAACAGTATGGGTTATGTTCTCGGTCAACACGAAGAGATGGGAAGGAAAGAGCATGCGATCTATTATCTGAGTAAAAAGTTCACAGACTGTGAGTCTCGTTACTCAATGCTCGAGAAAACATGTTGTGCACTCACTTAGGCTGCCAAACGTTTGAGACAATATATGCTTAATCATACAACCATCCTGATTTCGAAGATGGATCTGATCAAGTATGTCTTCGAGAAGCAAGCGCTCTCAGGAAGAATTGCCAGGTGGCAGATGGTACTGACAGAGTATGATATACAATATGTTTCCCAGAAAGCCATCACGGGAAGTGTTCTATCAGAATACGTTGCTGAACAGCCAATCGAAGATTATCAACCAATGAAGTTTGAATTTCCTAACGAGGATATCATGTTCCTCAAAGTGAAAGACTGTGAAGAGCCATTACTCGACGAAGGTCTAGAGAAGGGTTCTCAATGGCAGATGATATTCGATGGTGCTGTCAACTCCTACAGTAGTGGGATCGGGGCAATTATTACAACTCCTCATGGTACTCATATCCCGTTCACTGCCAGGTTGACGTTCCCTTGCACTAATAATGAAGCCGAGTACGAAGCATGCATCATGGGTCTGGAAGAGGCTATTGATTTGAGAATCAAGAATTTGGATGTATATGGCGATTCAGCACTAGTGGTTAATCAGATCATGGGAGAGTGGGAAACTCGTCAGCCGAATCTAATTCCTTACAAAGATTATGCAATGAGGTTATTACCCTTCTTTGACAGGGTAGAGTTTCACCATGTGCCGCGAGCAGAGAATCAGATGGCAGACGCTTTGGCGACGCTATCCTCGATGTATAAAGTGAATTTTTGGAATGATGCTCCAAGAATTGTCATCTCTCGCCTTGATAGGCTCGCTTTCGTATTCGCCATTGAAGAGGTTGCTGATGTCAAGCCATGGTTTTACGATATACAGAACTTCCTCAAGAAGCAGGAGTATTCGCGAGGGGCTTCGGCCAGGATAAGAAGACGCTAAGGAGGTTGTCTGGTAACTTTTATCTAAACCCGGATGGTGTGCTTTACAGAAGGAACCATGATTTGGTGTTGTTGATATGCGTGGATGAAAAGGAAGCAACGTTGCTTATAGAAGAGATCCACGAAGGAAATTTTGGTACACATGCCGGTGGGCATGCCATGTCTCGGAAGCTGTTACGAGCAGGGTATTATTGGCTAACCATGGAGTCAGATTGTTTCAGATTTGCAAAGAAATGCCATAAATGTCATATTTATGCAGACATGATTCATGTACCGCCGTGCCCATTGAATTTTATGGCGTCCCCGTGGCCTTTCTCCATGTGGGGCATTGACATGATTGGCAAGATTGAGTCAACCGCATCCAATGGTCATCGTTTCATCTTGGTTGCCATTGATTACTTCACCAAATGGGTTGAAGCAGCCTCGTACACCAATGTCACAAAGCAAGTCGTAGCACGATTCATAAAGAAGGACATCATCTGGTGATATGGAATACCCGAGCGAATCATTACTGACAATGGTTCGAATCTGAACAATAAGATGATGAAGGAATTGTGCCAGAATTTCAAAATCGAGCATCACAACTCATCGCCCTATCGTCCAAAGATGAATGATGCTGTTGAAGTGGCCAACAAGAATATTAAGAAGATAATGCAAAATATGGTTTTCACTTACGAGGATTGGCATGAGATGTTGCCTTTTTCTCTTCACTGTTATCGTACGACGGTACGCACATCAACCGGGGCAACTCCTTTCTTGCTGGTATATGGTATGGAAATTGTCCTACCATTGGAGGTCGAGATTCCTTCTTTAAGAGTTCTGGTCGACGTCAAGCTCGATGAGGCAGAATGGATAAAGAACAGATTGAATCAGCTCAGCTTGATGGATGAGAAGAGGCTAGCGTCTATCACATACGGTCGGTTATATCAGAGCCGGATGAAGAAAGCTTTTGACAAGAAGGTGCGCCCTTGAAGCTTTCAGACGGGCGATCTTGTGCTGAAAAAGATTCTCCCACCACAATCAGATTACAGGGGCAAATGGACTCCCAACTATGAAGGTCCATATGTCGTTACCCCGGCAGGATAGAGGAATGTTATTACCCCATTATTTCCTTTGCAAGATTCCAGCAAGGGCCCGTTTCTCGGCATAAGTCCAATTGTTATTGGCATGAGTAGGTTGTTCCCCCAGCAGGGTGGTTTATGTATCTCTAGCATTTATTTTGCTGATTCAGTTCCGTTGCATCTGCATGCGTGCATAGCATCTACCCAAATGCGTAGCATTTCCATTTTGTATGGAGCATTACACCATTTCAAACATATGCATCTGAAGCATAAGCCAAGTTCGATACCTTTGGTGTCGTTCGCCTTTGAGGGCTGAGGATTTTGAATTCAGGAGATCTTTTGTATTATCCCCCCGCTAGACGGATCTCTGGAGTGTTTGTGTTATTGGTTTCTCCACTGCGGAGTCATTTGTTTAAACCTCTCTTCCTATCGGAGCTTTCCCCGCAAGTCGTGAGTCGGTTGGTTCTGTCGCTTGTGTATGTTGGATACATTATGTCAACTTTTGGTTGATAATTCCCAGCGTAGTCTATTTCGTGTACGTTTATCCAACTTTTGGTTGGTAATCCATGGTTTCCCGCCAAGGTTCATTCCAACTTTTGGTTGGCATTGTTGTTTTATTCCAACTTTTGGTTGGTGATCTATTGGCGTTTGGGATGATATTCCAAATTTTGGTTGGTAATCTTTGTTTTCCTCAGTAAGGTTGATTATTCCAACTTTTGGTTGGTAATCTTGGTTGCAGTTAGTTTGTTTTCATTCAGCGGTTCCGACAATCCTAACTTTTGGTTAGTAGCCTTTTTATTCCAACTTTTGGTTGGTAGTTCCGGACGTTATTCCAATTTTTAGTTGGTAGTCTCTCTTTGTTGATGTTATTCCAACTTTTGGTTGGTAGTCTTCCTTTGTTGATCATTCTAACTTTTGGTTGGTAGTCTGCTTTTGTGGCCCTTGTTCCAACTTTTGGTTGGTAGTGTCGGATGATCATTCCAACTTTTGGTTGGTAGTTTTCTGTGAGGGAGTCAATGTTGTTCAGTGTTTCCGACGATTCTAACTTTTGGTTAGTATCTTGCGCTCTGACTTTTGATCGATGTTGGTCCTTTCTTGGCGATCCTAACTTTTGGTTAGTAGCCTTGCTTCCCAACTTTTGGTTGGATTTTATCCCCTGTAGTCGTTATTCCCACTTCTGGTTGGTAGTCTGTTGCTGGTTGATGTTATTCCAACTTTTGGTTGGTAGTCCTCAGTGGGGTCCGAAGCTTTGTTGGCGTTATTCCAACTTTTGGTTGGTAGTCCTTTGTTCCTTGGGTTGTTATTCCAACTTTTGGTTGGTAATCCTGTGGTGGTGGTACGTTTATTCCAACTTTTGGTTGGTAGCTTTGTTCGATTCCAACCTTTGGTTGATGGTTTTCTGTTCCTAGCTTTGTTATTCCAACTTTTGGTTGGTAGCGTTGTTTATTTCCAACTTTTGGTTGGTAGCTTTTTCTTATTCCAGCTTTTGGGTTAGTAAAATTTTATGGGCGTGATCCCAACTTTTGGTTGGTAGTTTTTGGTTTCTCCTATGGATTGTTATCCCAACTTTTGGTTGGTAACTTGTGGTTTTCTGGTGATTTCAACTTTTGGTTGATAGTGTGGATTCGATTTTGTTCGGTATTCCGGTGATCCCAACTTTTGGTTGGTAGTTTGTGGTTAGTACTGACTTTTGGTCAGCGTATTTCCCAACGGATTATTCTTGTGTTTAGTTCAGTTATCTCCGAAGATTTTTTGCAGTTGGCAAATTTCCGGGTTTGTTGGTATTCAACCGTCTTTTACCTCGATTATTTGAAAGTTGTTCGCTCTTCACTCAGTCAGGTCCAAGTCGCTTGAATAGGTGCAGTTGTTGCACCCCAAAATTTGCCTAACCTTTTCTTAACTTGGTTTATGTTTCATTTCATTTTTCTTCTAGCATTTGCATTGCATAGAATTGTTCATTTAGCAGGGGATCAAGAGGTTGTGCATAGCAAGAGAAGGTCACCAAGAGTGTTGAGCCTAAGCAATGGGTTTTACTCAAGCATGAATGGTCATCAAGGTCATCAAGAGGTGGTCAAGGCACCTTGAAATGATTAACGAGTGTATATAGATTAGCTCCTAACTTGGAGACCAGTTGAAGATCATCAGAGGATTGTGAATTCATGATTATGGATATGGGATGTTGAGGAAGCTCATTGAAGGCTTTGAGAGCCATTTTGGAGTTTGTTCAAGTTGTTGTGTCATGTGTAAGAAGCCACAGCTAAAGGTGTTGTAGTTAGGGTTTTCATCTGGTCAACCCCCAGTCAGTTGTGAAATTAAAGGAGATTAAGACTCAATTCCAAGTCTTTGTGGTCATGGAATGTTGTGTTGAGATGTCTAATATATCATTTCAAGATCAAATCAAGAGGAATCAAGAGTGTGAGGAGTTACTAAATTAGGGTTCTCAGTGTAAAATCCCCTGTTTAATGTCATCTCATCTTGAACCCAACATGAAACTTGTAGAGCATGTTTCTAGCTTTCTTTTGAGTACTAGAAGTTTTTCATCTGGTTTCTAGAACTCAAGTTATGATGCTGACAAGTTACAGGTCCTCAGATGAATGTGATTTTGGTCAACAAAAGTCAACCAACTTCCAAGATAATTTTGACCTAGAAGGATGTTTCTCCTCACTTTTACCCAAACATGAAAGTTGTTCCACATGATCTTAAATTTCCAAAGAGTACTAGAAGTCCTTCATCTGATTTGTAGAACTCAATTTATGAGGCTTGCAAGGCAGGGGTATTTTGGGAAAGTAAGATTACATGTCATTTTCATTATAGGTCCATTTCACTATGTTGCACACTTCAAATGAAACATTTCTCAACATGAAACTTTCTCCAAATGGGGTCATTTGCTCAACCAAACATCAAGAAACCATTGATTTGGCTTAGATGGAAGATTGGATGAAGGAATTTCCATGAAAGAGTCATTGAAAACCCAAAAATCAAATTAAATCATATTGGACCAATTTTGTGCAAGTTTGTGCTTATTTTGAGTGCAAATCACATTCTAAACACAATGGCATTTTCAGAATTGCAAGTTGAGGTCCAAAACCATGCCATTTTCAAGCTTACTTCAAGTGAAAGTAACAAATGCAAATCATACCACAAGATTAAATTGAGGAGCAATTCTTGGCCCTTGGATCAATACTCATTACCAGCAAGCTACCTGAGCTAAGTTTGAAGGCATTGCAACTCTCTTTTCACGGTTTGGAAGCTTGCCAAGTGAGGAAATTTTGGATTTGCAATTGGGCTAAGCAAGCTTTAATTGGACTTCAAAGTGATCAGTATCCATCATATATAACCTTAGGATCATGAACAATGCATCAGAACAGTTTTTGGATCGAGAATTGCTGAGAAAAACAGTTGGAAAGAGTGAGAGTAAAGTGAAAATTGTTTTTGGCATTTCATCAAGTTTCAAGAAGAATTGAGCATTCCTAAAGCTTCAGTGAAGATCAAGCATTGTTTCTGGAAGCTTTTAATTAAGAATCAACCTCATTTCAAGGCTCAGTGGAAGCTCTCCACTAGGTAAGCTACAATTCCAAAATTCTCTCAATCCATGATGAATTAGCTTGCCATTTGTGTGTTGTTGTGATGTTTGAACTTCATGCTTGGATTCTGGATGCAATTGGTTGTTGATTGTGAACATTGCAGTATGACATGTGTTTTTTTTGTTTGCTTTGATTTGGCTTGTTTAAGCATGATTAATGAAAACTAAGTTCATATTTGAGATCTACGTGAGTTGTATATGAATTTTGACTATGATTTTGCATGATTTGGTGATGTCTGGATTCGCTTGTGTTTGTGTCTCGCCGGAGAAGATGACCGGAGCCACCGTGCTCCGGCTATCTGGTTTTCCCTCCGTTTTGTGTTTGAATGTTGAAGATGATGCGTGGCTTGTTTACGTTCATTGGATCCATGTTGATTTGTTTGACTAAGACCATATCTGATGGTCATGATTTGATCTCATTTTATTCTGGAATTCATTAATTCCGTGGCAGCCTGGTGGCCTTTGGATGGTAGTTCAGTAATCACAACATAAGGCCAGGATTGTGTTGACTGAGCTTTAAGTGAAATGGTGTGTTTCACTAGCTCGTCCCTCAGCCTTTGATTTGCTTGACCTGGACTTGTTTGTGTGGCTGTGGTTCATTTAGTTTTTGTTTTTAATTCTGATAGCACACGTGTCATGAGCTTGCTTTTCTCTTGTGATGTGATTGCTTTTTCTTTTGAGCTCTCTTCTCTCATCTCCCATTTTGTCCCAAGACCTTGGAGTATCTTATAAGGTGGCTTAGTCCCTACTTAGGAGGTACTTGAAGCATACCTAAAATGATGAATCCTTTAGAACTCCTTTGTGCTTCTTTTGCACTTTGTTTGTGATGCTTATGGTTGAGTGCATATTATGAGTTCCTTGCTTTCCTCATAGAGCCTCCCATCCTCACTTTTGTTTTGAGCTTCTTCTCCTTTCATTTGGTTTGGCTTTTGGAACTTGTGGTTGATGTTGTTTGACTTAGGTCATTTCATCCCACTTTTGGTGCATTTTTGTGTGATTTTTCCTTGTTGTTTGATCTCATATTGTTCATTTCTTTCTCTCTTCTTTCATTGCATTCTCATATGCATGCTTGAGGTTGAGATGAGCTTGTGGAGGCTACTCCCCCACACATATTTCCTCCCTCACTTTCATCTTACTTGTGCATTCTATGTTTGCATTCTTGCATTTTTATGTTCTTTCTTCTTTTTCTTCTTTTGTCTCTCCTTCCCTTAGGACCTCTAATCTCTCTTCTTCAAGAGAGGTTATGATAGTGTTGCTTGCGCGAAAATAAGGTGTCGGCATGACAGAAGAGTCGCCACCTTTCGTTATTTATCCCTTAGAGCGGGAAAGGAAACGATCGGAAAAACCTGACGAAAAAGGGTAAGACAAGGTCATCGCAACCATTGTCTGGGTTCGGGAGTCGGTTACGCAAGGGGAAGGTGTTAGCACCCCTCACGTCTGTCGTACTCGACGGGATCCACGCTTGTTGGTTTACTTGGACGGGTTGGTTTTATTCTATCTACCTATCAAGGTTGGCTGAAAAAGAAAAGAAAAATGACTCGGCAAAGCGTCGCACTTTATGCCTACGTATTCTCATCAGAGAATGAGAAATCAGAGTCAACGTAGTTCGGCCTACGAAATATTACGGGGAAAGGTTGCTCGCTAGGATATCGCATCCTATGCCTACGTACTTCCACACTATATGGAAGATCAGAGCAAACGTAGGTCGGGAAACTACGGCTTATCTCCTGAAAGAAGTGTTTTTTTTATTGTTTTTGCGATTTCAACCGCACTAGAGACTATGACCTGAGAGTGAATGCGTCACATGTCACCCAAAGGGTACCATACTAAACATCCAATCTCAGATAGCTTAAGGCTCGTAACGTACGAAGGAAATCATTCATGATTACTGTATCTTAAACTGCTTTGAGATGAGAAGAGAACAGGCCCAACTAGGAGGGAGACTATCAAGTCCTACCGTTATCATGCCATGGATTCATCCTATGGTCGAGGTTTGAACAGGGAACTCCTAGAAGTTGTCATGCATAGGTTTCAACCTAAAAGTCTATCATCAAATCCTTATCAAAGGAAATGAGAGTCCTAAGGGATCATGTCAATGATACACCAAAATAGACAAAGCATCAGCTTTAACAGTAAAATGCATGCAATGCAAGTGAGGGAGGAAATGTGTGTGGGGCTTCAACCTCCACAAGCTCGTCTCAACCTCAAGCCAGTCATGAAATAATAGTAATCATACTGAAAAATAAACAACATTCTATCAAGCAATAAACAGGTAAACTGCAATGAAATGCCATCAGGCAAACGAACCACATGCTTGAGAAAGAAATCATCTAATCTAAGCTCTAATCCTAACTCCAAAACAACATCCTAATTAGATCTAAGCAAAGCCCTACAGCAAAACCCTAATCAAGAGAAAACAATCCCAGTCTTCAAGCTTCAAAACAAGCTTACCAAAGAAAGGGAGCTAAGTAGGCAGACTCATAGTGCCTTCCTCAGGAAAGCATTAGGAGGCTTATACTCAGGGATCATATCCTATGTGGCTCAACAACTGTGATCAGTTTACATTCCTCCTTAGGAGGAACTAAACTCACATGAAGGCTCCAACATCACTGGATACTTAAGAAATCCTACATGAACTAATGGAACTAAGTGAATAGACCCATAGGACCTTCCTCAGGAAAGTACTAGGAGGCTTCCACTTAGGAATTGTATCCCATGTGGCTCAACAACTGTGATCAGTTTACATTCCTCCTCAGGAGGAACTAAACTCACATGAAGGCTCCAACATCACTGGATACTTAAGAAATCCTACATGAACTAATGGAACTAAGTGAATAGACCCATAGGACCTTCCTCAAGAAAGTACTAGGAGGCTTCCACTTAGGAATTGTATCCCATGTGGCTCAACAACTGTGATCAGTTTACATTCCCCCTCAGGAGAAATTAAACTCACATGTTGGCTCCAACATCATTGGATACTTAAGAAATCCTAGATGAACTAATGGAACTAAGTGAATAGACCCATAGGACCTTCCTCAGGAAAGTACTAGGAGGCTTCCGCTTAGGAATTGTATCCCATGTGGCTCAACAACTGTGATCAGTTTACATTCCTCCTCAGGAGAAATTAAACTCACATGTTGGCTCCAACATCATTGGATACTTAAGAAAGAGGTGAGAATAGAGAATGAAAGGCATCCATAGTGCCTTCCTCAGGAAAGTACCATGAATTTCTCTCAAACTTCAGGATCTCAAACCTCACAAACAGAGAACAAGCTCCAACCTCTGGGTCTCTGGGTCTTGATCTTCAATCTTCCCCTTCACCATGCTCCTCAACAAGATCTTCAAAACAAACCAAGCCCCACAACAATTCCCCAAAGCTAAACCCCAGAGACAGACAAATAATCACAGAACAGGCAATACAATCAGTCCTATTCAGAAAATATCTAAAAATACTAAAGCAAGGGGGAAAAATCTAACAATTATTCACAAGGGTCTATAACACCTACCCATAACATCCCTATATGCCCATACCCAAAGATCAGATCAAAACTCTCAAAAGAAAATGAATTATTTCTCCTATGCATAACCTAAACCCTAATTAGGTACCCTAATGATAACCTAATTAAACTAATCAAATTTTAATCTAAAAATCATGAATTAAATCCTATGGGAAACTATGATTCAATATCTAACTATGCCAAAAAGAATGGCTCAAAAATCCTAAGGGAAGGTCCTAAAAGAAATTCTACAAAATTAAGTATCAAACTAACCATATTTAAAAGCTATTTACAAAAATAATATGCTAAAAATATTAAAAGAAAATAAAATGCCAATTTTATTTATTGATCTTTTTCTAGACAAAATTATGAACATGTAGAAAAAACAAGAATTAAAAAATATTGATTTTCCAAATTTTTATGAATTATTAAAGATGCAAAAATATTAAAAGAAATTAAAAATAAGAAATTAAAATGAAATGGGGAGGGGGGTGTTAATAGTAAAGCGCCCAGTTATATTATTATTGGGCTGAGAACCTGGGGGGTGCAGATATTAAATGGGTTAAGCCCAGGCGCTATCAGAATTTCAATTGAAAAAATAAAAGAAAAAAAACACGAGCGCGGTGTAAATAGCATTGGATTCCTGTTGAAAATTGGATTGGGCCGAGCGAGGGGGTGTGGGTATCAAAATTTTTCTGAGCCCAGGATTCACCTTTAAGTAAAACGACGCGTTTTACTTCTAATCTTTCCCTCTGTTTTCTGAATTAAATCATGGCCGTGCGATGGAATTAAAAAGTCAATGGAAAAGAGAGATCCAACGGTGGAGGATCATCGTCCCCAAGCGAGCTAGGGTTTTCAGAAACGATCACTCCATGCACGAGATTTCAGGTCCCTCGTTCTCTCTCCATGCTTGATGAAAATCAAAACTTCCAAAAGCAAAGATGCTCTACGTGCTACCAGGAATCTAACCATACTCCTATTTTCCACTGAAACCTCCTGTAACTCCTAACCCGATAGCTCAAAGTTCTAGGTTCAACCTCTTTCCTCTGTGATCAACTCTATTGAAACTCAAATCTAATGATATGGACTTGTTCTACACGTTACCCTCATCATTCTATGCTATCACATGATCATTAAAACTCCATACACGGCTTGTTCTTGGACTTTAAAGAAATGAGGACCTGCCATGAAACTCCATGGATCTTCCTATAACTCTCAGGAAATCATCCACTAACCTAGCATGCTAACTTTACACCTAGAATTCTGACAGTAAGCACATAAATAAGGATCTATGGTGAAAGTCTCAAACCTGTCAAGTGGTGATGGTAGAGGTGTGAACAGCTGGCTTCAAGGCTTGTAATTGATGCCAAACACTCCTCTAATGGTGGATATGGTTCTGTTTGCAATAATCTTGAGGAAAAGAGCTTGTAGATGAAGAAATGGAAGCTTGCTTGATTTTGAAGAAACCTTGAAATCCACTCTCTCCTTCACTCTTCACCACTGATTTCACCAACCTTTTTATCTCATCATGATCTATTTAATATATAGAAACCAATGAAAGAGTCTAGATTCATCTAGAAACTTTTAGAATCATCTAGAAAGTGATGGAAATTCTCTTGTAATGACATATTGTATTATCTCCTTTCATGCATTAAGACTTTTAATCTTGTGCCAAAAACTCCTTACATGAGATATTGAGGTGGAATGTGTGAAAAACAAGTTTTTCTTTGGCTTGTGTGAAGATTTGCAAAGGTTCCTTAATATGCAAGCATGAACTTTACAAAGTAACCTCCATTTTAAGACCTCAAATCAAAAATCTATTTGAACCATTGTTTTTAAAATGATGTTTGGATTCAAAATGACATATTGGATGACCTATTTTGGATTTGTACATCTCCCAAACCAATTTCCAACTTGGATCCATTTAAGTTATAAGTCATTTTTAGGTCATTTTCAACCATTCTTGTAAATCCTTGCTACAAGCTTTTCCAACAAATCATGACCAATTTTCTAGGCTTAAAATCCCATTTTGAACAACTTTGATGTTTTGAGGTTTTTCATTTGAGGCTTGGAAATAGGAGATATGGCCTTTGCTTAAAATGACCTATAATCACCAAATGACCAAAATACCCCTGTCCTGTTCAAACCATAAGTTGAGTTCTACAAATCCTATCAAGGACTTCTAGTACTCTATAGAAAGCTAAGAAGATTCTATTCAACATTCATGTTGACCAAGAGACCATAGGAATCATCCTACTAGGGCAAAAGTTGTCTGCAAGTTGGGTGACTTTCAAGGACCCAGATTCACATACCTCAGCTGACCTGTAATTTGTCAAAACCATAACTTGAGCTCTGCACATCCTATCAAGGACTTCTACCACTCCAATTAAAGCTAAGAACAAGCTCTACAACATTCATGTTATGGGGAAGATGAGATATCAATCACATCTTTAGCTAAAACTGCCTGGAAGATGGGGATCAAATTAGGGTTTTTTCACTGACAATCCTTAGAAACCCTAACTTAAAACTTCTCAAACTCCTCAATCATGATGAGTTGGTCTAGGAATCATCCTTATAACATCTCCATACATCATTCCATGATCTAATGGCTCTTGGATTAGGTCTCAACCTTCTCCAAAACATCAGCTGACCTAGGGTTGACCCAGTCAAAACCCTAATTCTACCACTCATGGTTGAGTCTTCTGAATTCTTGCATAATGACCTCTCTGGGCTTCATGATGGCTCTCAAGACATCTCATAGACTCTCCCAAAGCATCAAGTTCACTCTCATAGTCTCAGAATCATCTGGGGAGCACCCACAACTCTCAAGTTATGAGACACACAACCTTGGTTTCAACCAATTTCTCTGAGGATCTCTTGAACTTTCTGATGAAGGTATCAACCTTCAAACACTTGATGGATGAATAAATGTTGGTCAAATTTTGGGGTGCAACAGATAGACATTAGGTACTTAACCATGCATGATAACATGAGTTAGTTCCCTTTTATATCCCAACTTTAAGTCCACTTTACATGATAATTTTTAGGATTGAATTAGTCTCCCATTAGTAGTCCTTTCTTCTCTTCTCGTCTTCATACAATCTTAACATACTTAATAAAGATAATGGATGTTGTGCCATGAGCCTTGTACTTGGGAAATGGTGATTGAGCGGTTACCTCTCAATTGCCTAGAGTGTTTAGTATACGTCCTTAGGATGATATGCGACACATTCGATCCTAGGTTTTAGACTTTAGTACAACATACATTATAAACACTCAAATTCAAAACACTTCTTCTCTAAAAAACACAAAAACACTTCAAATCTTTTTCACCCTTTGGGGTTCTTAATCAAGAAAATCTTTTCAGATAAAAGAGTGTTGTTAACTTTTAGTCCTACCGCAAATAGTAACGCCTAAGTCTCCAATGGTCGAGCTGCATACACCAACTACTAGAACTACTTATTAACCTTACTCGGGCCTAAAAAAGTTTGAACCAACCTGTGGTCTTTTTAGCCCGAACTACGTTTGCTCTGATATTTCATACCAGATGAAAGTACGTAGGCACAAGACGCGACGTCTTGGCGAGTAACCTTCCCCCTCTTCACCCGTAGTTAGCCGAACTACGTTGACTCTGACTTTCCCATTGCACGAGGGAATACGTAGGCACAGAGCGGCAATGCTCTGTCGAGTCTCTTTTCTTTTTCTTTTTGTTCCTTGACCTTTAGCGTAGATAGTTTTAACACACCCTTTTAGATAGACAACAAAGCGTGGATCCCGTCGAGTACGACGGACGTGAGGGGTGCTCATACCTTCCCCTTGTGTAACCGACTCCCGAATCCAGACTTGGTTACGATGACCTTGTCTTTCCCTTTTTCGTCAGGTTTTTCCGATCGTTTCCTTTCCCTCTCTTTGGGATAAATAACGAAAGGTGACGACTCTTCTGTTTTCCGCCGGGTGTTTTTCACAGTTGTACAACCTCTAATTGAGAGAGCTTGTTGCATTAATTATAGCCTAATTAAGGCATTGTGTCAATTGGGTTAAGCTATGGAAGACGAGCCCGAGGCAGAGAAAATCCAAAGCTTTTTCTTGCTCTCCAAAACAGAAGATCCTGGGTTTGTCAGGAAAGTTGCTAGGGCATGGACCAAGATCCATACAAAAGGAAGGAAGGAGCTGAAAGCGAAAAACTGTGTGGCTAAAGAGCCATACAATAGATGGTTGTTGGCTAGAGTGGCTGAAAAGTTGTTACTATTTCTTCCAGAACCTCTCATGCAAGAGAAACCTCCTGTTCCCACTCATGTGTCCATGGAAGAATATGAGAAGCTAAAGCTGGTAGTGGAAAGGTTGACCAAAGAAAACCAAGATCTTCAAGCTGAAATCCACCAAACTGGTGTTGAAAATGACCAATTCAAGAGAAAAATGGAGGTTGAGCAAGATTAAGTAGCTGAAACCAGCAAGAAATTGAAGTTAGAGACAGATCTAAGGGTCATGTATCAAAATGGCTTTGAAGGGGCTGACACGTCAGTAAAAACCCTTCGACAACGCTTGAAGGAGACCAAAGAATCTTGTGAAAGAGAATGGCATTTTTTTGAGCTAGCTTCTACTAAAAAGAAGAGGACTAAAGAAAAACTTGAGGCTGACATTGATGATCTCGAAGAGCAACTGAGAGGTGCCTTAACTCTAGCTGAAGATGAACGTCAGCTCAAAGAAGAACCAATGAGGGTTTCATATGTCACTCATAGCATGTGGAACAATAAGTGCTTAGAGTTGGAGACTGCTCAAGAAACAGCCACTCTGTGGAAGGATCGCTTTGACGCTCTGAAAAGGGATAGTTCACAATGGCTCAAGAAAGAAGCTCAACTCAACAAATTGTTAGACACTCATGTGGAATCCCTTAGGTATTATCAGCTAACTCTAGACATGTACCATGCTAAGTATAATGATCTAGTAGAGCATTGTAATCTTATGATTCGTGATATCCCATGGAGGTTGGAAAGTGCAATTCAAGACTTGGAAGAGAACAATGCTCCCCCTTCAGTCCATCATTTCATCCAGCTCTGTGATTAGATGGTTGGCAGATTCATGTTTGAGTCAAAGAAGCTTGAAGAGCGCCTCCGAAGGAAGACCTTTTAGTTGTTCAGTTCTTTCTTTTGTTGCATAAACTTTTGTATTCAGCTTGTTGAGCAATGGTTAAATCATTTGTATTGGATCTTTCCTTGAATTAATGAAAAGTTTCTTTTTGGTCTCAAAATTGTGCATTTTTACTGTTCATTCACAGTTCTATAATACCAATGATAATCACAAGGTCTCTAAAGTCTCTTAAACATCATTCGAACATTACATATACCTACGCATCATTTTGCATTCCCTAAAACCCGACCTCACAACCTCTTGCCCTTTCTGCAGTAGAACAAGCTGACTTCTCGACATCCATACAATACAAGGAGTAATCAAATAAGAATCATGGATCAGCTAGAACAGAATCAAGCTGCTATAAGAGAAGAGATGCAGAGCATGAGGACTCAAATCGCCCAGCTGATGGAGGTGATTCAGAATATGGCTAGAAGCCAAGAAGAAATGAGACAAGCAGCGGAAAGAAATGCTAATAACCCATATACCCCTGCTGGCACAGTTCCAAACACAAATGGTGCGACCCTGATTCTTACTGGCGCAGTTCCAATCCCCGCTAGTGCAATCCTTATTGCTGCTGGTGCAGTTCATCCACCAGTTGGTGCAAATCATCCTCTTGGAAGTACGCTCCCACCTCCCGTTCATTACGATGACCATGAGGATTTGTATAGTCCCCATGAGGATTCGATGGTGGATGCGTATGGGCCACAAAACACTGATTTGGACGCTGCAGAAATATGCCTTGTACCTGGAGTCAAAATACCTTCACAGTTCACTATTCCAACTTTCGAGAAGTATAAGGGTAACACCTGTCCCAAGACCCACATAAGGTCTTATTGTAGGAAAATGGTCGCTTACTTAGATGATGAGAAACTCTTGATCTACTTCTTCCAAGACAGTCTGACTGAGGCTTTACTAGAGTGGTATGTGCAGCTTGAACGCTCTCATGTTAAGAGCTGGAAAGAGTTGGAGGATGCTTTTTTAAAGCACTATCAGTACAACACTGATATGGCTCCAAACTGTACGCAACTACAAAGTCTAACCCAAAAGCCTAATGAGTCTTTCAAAGGCTTTGTACAAAGGTGGAGAGGATTAGCTGCAAGGGTACAACCCCCATTGCTGGAGAGAGAACTGACCGATATCTTCATGGGGATTTTGCAAGGTCCAATTCTTGAATGTCTAGCGTCTACCACTTCCACAGTATTCTCCGAACTCGTCATAGTCGGTGAAAGATTAGAGAACTTAATGAATGCTGGAAGGATTCAAAATACTAGTAGATCCTCGAGCGGGCCCAAAAAGTCGTATCAAGGATTCATTAAGAAGAAGGAAGGAGAAGCCAGTGCCGCTTCCACGGACAGAGGAAAAACTCATAAGGGTTACCACCATATTGCTGATGTTACTCCTCAACAATCACTTTCTATTCCCACTGGCCAGCCTGTGGCTCAACAAAAAGTCAAACAACAATAAACATACCAATCGCGTCAGAACCAGTATCAAGGCCAACAAAGACAAAGAAGGCCAGAGAGAAGATTTGATCTGATTCCATTGACGTAAGCCAGATTACTTCCGTACCTACTAAAAGGAGGATTAGTACAATTGAGGGAAATGAGGGACCCTCAAGCTATACTTCCCCCCGGTTATGATGCTAATGCATGTTGTGAATTTCATTCTGGCGCCCCAGGCCACAACATTGAAAACTACAAAACCTTGAAGTATGTCGTCCAAGACCTTATCGACTCAAAAGCGATTAACTTCACCAGAAACACTCAAAATATCAAAAAAAATTCGATGTCGTCTCATAATCACTCCATAAATATGATTGAGAGCTTTAGAGGGATTCAATTAATTTCAAACATAGATAAACTGAAGACACCTCTCTCTACTGTTAAAGAGAAGCTTTTGTTGAAAAATATTTATCCTAGTCGTCTAGCTGATTGTTACATTTTTGTGAGTAATTCTCAAGAATGCACTGAACTGAAGAAACACATCCAATGTCTGATTCATCAGGGCATACTGGTGGCAAAACAAATCTTGAAGGCTGAAGAAATTGCCACTCTTGATATTCCTTTTGAGGCGTTGGATATACCATATGATGATGAAAGTGAATCATGGAACCCTCCCAACAATTTGGCTTGTATTCCGTTAACAATTCCTTGCGATGAAAAAGATTAGGATAATATGTATGGACAGACTTATATCCCTCTACATATCCCTTATGATGAATCATATGTGCTTCCTTGTGGTCAAGATGGAAAACCTCTAAGTATACCTTATGATCCAATTGAGATAACTATGTCTCCACCCTCAACGAACCAGCTCGTCATCTCAACTCCAGCTCCGTTTCCTTATGAGAGCATGAAAGCTATTCCATGGTTATATGACCAGGTTGTTTTCCTTAACGGACAGAAGGTTAGAGAGGAGGATATTCTAGAGGAAAAGAAGACTACGGAAAATATTGTGGGAAGTGGTGGCGTCACCAGAAGCGGTAGAATTTTTGCACCAACAACATCACCCGCCAATAATAGTGGTAATGCTAACAAAGACACTGGGAAACAAGGCACCATTGAATAGGGGTAGTCCTCCAAACAGAAGGTTGTATCTAATGATGAAGCAAAGGAGTTTCTAAGGATCATACAAAAAAGTGATTAGAAAGTGATTGACCAGCTCAATCAAACTCCTTCAAAACTCTCCATGTTGTCATTGTTGATGTGTTCGAAGGCTCACCAAGAGGCATTGTTGAAATTCTTGAAGGCTGCTCATGTGCCTCAAGAAATATCAGTGGTACAGTTTGAAGAAGTGGTAGGGAACATAGCTTCAGGCCCTATTCTGAGCTTCAATGATAATGAATTATCCCCTGAGGGTAAGAATCATAACAAGGCATTGCACATCTTTGTGGAATGTGTAGATATTGTGTTCTCTTGAGTTTTGGTCGATACTGGGTCGTCGCTGAACGTGTTACCTAAAAGCTCGTTGTGTAAATTGTCAATTGAAGGGCTTGTGATGAAGCCAAGTAAGACTATTGTGAAGGCTTTTGACGGAGCCAGGCGAACTGTAATTGGCGAGGTTGATCTCCCAATTAAGATTGGGCCACATACTTTCATTATTACATTTTATGTAATGGACATATATCCCGCCTACAGTTGCCTTCTCGGCCGCCCGTGGATCCATTCAGCTGGCGTTGTAACGTCAACCCTTCATCAAAGACTCAAATTCATGATTAACAACCAGATGGTTGTCATTGAAGGTGAAGAAGATGTTTTCATGAGCCATCTTACTTATTTTCGGTATGTTGAGGTAGGAGATGAAGTGCACGAGACTCCGTTCTAAGCCTTCAAAGTGATTAATGTCGAGATGATTCATGAGAAGATGTGTCTTCAATTGTAACCTGGAAAGACGCAAAGACAATTATAGAAGAAGGTCACCCTCGAGGATGAAGTAGAGTGTTGGAGCTGCCTATCAACAAGAATGGATCCGGTTTGGGTTATAAGCAGAAAACGCAAGAGAAGAACACCTCTAATAGAGGTAAAGGACTTGCAACTCCATTAGTGTTTACTAGTGGAGGCCATCTCGATGATGGTCAAGTTACATTTCTGGAAACTGAAGATGGCAGGCATGAAGAGCTGTGTATGGTGTACCCCAGAGCACCCAATCAAACACTGAACAATTAAAGTATCATTGAAATTCCCGAAGTTATTCTAGTAGACGAATCTTACCTTGTTCTTGTTGATAATGATCCTGCTATGGTCCGATATGACTTTGATAACCCAATTTACCATGCTGACAAAAACTGCGAGGAAGATTGTGATCTCCCAGAAGAGCTGACTAGACTGTTAAAGTAAGAGTCAAAGGTTATTCAACCATATCAACAAAAGATTAAAGTCATCAATGTTGGAACTGAAGAGAATGCCAAAGAGATCAAGATAGGCGCATCCTTGGAAGTAGAGGTGAAGACAAAGTTGGTCACATTGCTACGAGAGTACGTTGATGTGTTTGCTTGGTCCTACAAAGACATGCCCGAGCTAGATGAAGACATTGTAGTACACAAGTTACCCCTCAAAGAAGACTTCCCGCTGGTGAAGAAAACGTTGAGGAGAAAGAAACCAGATATGTCCTTCAAGATCAAAAAGGAAGTTTAGAAGCAGCTAGACGCTGGTTTCCTAGAAGTATCTAGTTACCCACAATGGGTAGCAAATATTGTTCCAGTACCAAAGAAGGATTGGAAGGTGCGAATGTGCATTGATTACAGAGACCTTAACAGAACAAGTTCAAAAGATGATTTTCCTTTGTCGCACATTGACATGCTAGTGTATAATACAACCCAGTTCTCTGTCTTCTCGTTCATGGATGGGTTTTCTGGCTATAATCATATCAAAATGGCGCCAGAAGGTATGGAAAAGACAACTTTCATCACCCCATGGGGAACTTTATGCTACAAGGTTATGCCGTTTGGACTTAAGAATGCAGGCACGACATATTAGCGGGCTATGGTCACTCTCTTTCATGATATGATACATAAAGAGATTGAATGCTATATAGATGATATGATCACAAAATCCCAAACTGAGGAGGAGCACCTCATTCATTTGGAAAAGCCTTTTGCAAGACTGAGAAAATTCAAACTGAGATTAAATCCCAACAAATGCAGTTTTGCTGTAAGATTTGGTAAGCTGCTAGGTTTTATTATAAGCCAAAAGGGAATTGAAGTCAACCCAGATAAAGTCAAAGTTATCCAAGACATGTCGGTGCCTAAAACTGAAAAAGAAGTATGAGGTTTCCTTGGGAGATTGAATTACATTGCAAGATTCATATCTCATCTAACGGCAACTTGTGAACCCGTTTTCAAGCTACTTAGAAAATATCAAGCTATTGTGTGGAACGATAATTATCAGAAAGCCTTTGAGAAAATAAAAGACTATCTGCAAGAACCACCGGTCTTGATGCCTCTAGTACCCGGGCGACCTCTGATCATGTACTTAACTGTGTTAGAAGGATCCATGGAATGTGTGTTGGGTCAGCATGATGAAACCGGTAGAAGAGAACATGCAATCTACTACCTCAGCAAGAAATTCAATAACTGTGAAACGAGATACTCAATGCTCGAGAAGACATGTTGTGCATTAGCTTGGGCAACAAAGCACCTAAGGCAATATATGCTTACCCATACAACTTTGATGATTTCCAAGATGGATCATGTCAAATACATATTTGAGAAGCCTGCTCTCACCGAACGAGTGGATCGTTGGCAAATGGTGCTGACAGAGTATGACATCCAGTATGTCACGCAGAAGGCTATCAAAGGGAGTATGCTCTCTGATCATCTTTCCCACTAACCTCTAGACGACTACCAATCTATGCGCTTTAATTTTCCTGACGAAGACATCATGTTTGCCAGAGACTATACAACACTAGGCCCAAACGATGGACCCGAACCAGGATCACGATGGACACTCGTGCTCGATGGTGCCACAAACGCTAAAGGTTGTGGAATTGGGGCAATCATTACCTCCCCAACTGGACTTCATCTGCCATTCACTGCCAGATTGTGCTTCAAGTGTACTAATAATATGGCCGAGTACGAAGCCTGTATCTTTGGGATTGAAGCTGCTATTGATAATAGGATCAAGATTCTAGAAGTCTATGGAGATTATGCGCTTGTCATATGCCAAATTAAAGGGGAATATAAAACACTTGATGTCAAGTTGATTCCTTACAGAGATCATGTCTTAACGTTAATCCCATACTTTGATGAGATCACTTTTCACCATATTCCCAGAGCAGAAAATCAATTGGCAGATGCTCTAGCAACATTAGCATCCATGTTCCAAGTCAAGTGGAAGAATGAGGCACCGACCATCCGTTTAGAGTACCTTGACGAACCTGGTTATTGCCTGGAAACTGATGTTGCAGAGCTTAAAGTGGATGATCATCCTTAGTTCTACGATATCAAACAGTATCTAGAAACACATGATTATCCAGAAGGCATTACCATCATTGACAAGTAATATCTTAGGAAGCTCTCGTCAAAGTTCTTCCTCAGCGGTGATGTGTTATACAAAAGGAATAATGATTTGGTTCTGCTCATATGCATGGATAGACACGAAGCAGAGCATATCATAAATGAAGTGCATGAAGGGTCTTTTGGGACACATGCCAGTGGCCACATAATGGTTAAGAAGATCTTGAGGGCAGGATACTACTGGATGACAATGGAAACAAACTATTATCGGCATGTCCAGACATGTCACAAATGCCAAATCTATACAGACAAAGTTCATACTTCACCACTTCCTTTGAATGTATTAACTTTGCCTTGGTCTTTTGCCATGTGGGGGCATAGACGTAATTGGACGCATCGAGCCAACCGCCTCCAACGGACACCTTTTCATCTTAGTGGCCATTGATTACTTCACCAAATGGATGAAAGTCGTATCTTATGCCAATGTCACTAAACAGGTGGTGACTTGCTTCATTAAGAACGAAATCATTTGCCGATATAGGGTTCCAAATAGAACCATTACTAATAATGGTTCGAACCTCAATCAAAGTACAATTCCTGGTGAAAGATTGCCCGACCAACTCTGGCCGAGCTTGTGGCCGTACCTTCAACGGTACACCTGAAGATGAAATATTACACCTCCAAATGCCTCGTCACAACTCTACATGGGGACATAGAAGCTGCGAGGAGATGTTTTGAAGTAGTGTCAAAGGGACTGAATACAATCGCCGCCAGACTGAAGACTCTTGCCCAGCAACTTCGTCGAGGCAAATCCGCTCCCTCGCGTTGATTCCATCATCCTCGATAGTCGTTTCTTTGAAGACGACTAGAAGACTCTGAGGGAAAAGGAAAGGAAATCCAGTCATCTTCAAGCATCCTCTCTAGTAGCAGCGAAACTGCCCATCCAATGCGCCCCATCCCAGATGGAGATTCGAGCTTGTCCCAATCGGCGACGACCCCAAGCGAGGAGTGAAGATTGGAGCCAACCTCCCCGAGCTAGCAAGGAAACAGCTGATAGCATGCCTCTAGGAGAATGCAGACATGTTTGTGTGGAGTGTCGCGGAGATGCCCAGACTGGACCCTGATGTGGCCTGTCACCATCTTATCATCGACCCTGCCACCAGAGCAGTTGCCTAACATAGACGACGGTAATCTCTGGAGAAAACGGTGGCTGCTGAGCAAGCTGTAAAAGACCTCTTAGAGGAAAACTTTATATCAGATGCCAAGTACACCACTTGGCTTTCAAATGTTGTACTCGTTAAAAAGAATAATGGAAAATGGCGCATGTGTGTTGATTATATTGATCATAATAGGGCCTACCCTAAAGACGCATACCCCCTCCCCAACATAGATAAACTAGTTGATAATTCCACCGGTTTTAAATTGCTATCTTTCATGGACTCCTATTCGGGCTACAACCAAATACCCATGGAAAAAAGCGACAAGAAGTACACAACCTTCATGACCGAATCGAGTAACCATTACTACAACGTAATGCCCTTCGGCCTGATGAATGTTGGTGCTACCTACCAACGAATGATGAACAAGGTCTTCCGAGGAGAAATTGGGGACATGTTCAAAGTATACATGGACGACATAATCGTGAAGTCCCACGACAAATCTGATCATACAGCCCACTTGAGGAAGGTTTTCGAGCAGGCCAGGAAGTACAGGATGCGCTTTAACTCGAAGAAATGCACATTCGGGGTACGAGCGGGCAAGTTCCTTAGTTTATATCTAACCTAACAAGGAATTGAAGCTAACCCTGACAAGTGCAAGGCCTTCTCTGAGTTCCCCACGCCGGACTCAAAAAATTCCATCCAGTCCCTCAACGGGATGCTTGTATCGCTTTCTCGCTTCAGAGCCAAATCTGCCCAGCATGCCCATCCCCTTTTTCAAACTCCTCCGCAAGGAAGCCGCGTTTGAATGGACAGAGGAATGTGACAAAGATCTCCTCCACTTGAAGCAAGCCCTATCTGCACCTCCAGTCCTCTACCGGATAGAAAATAGGGAAACCCTTTTTCTCTATCTCGCTGTTGCAACCGAGGCTGTGAGCGTAGCCCTCATCCGTGAAACCCTTGAGGGGTAGAAGCCCATCTATTTCATGAGCAAGGTGCTACAAGGGTTTGAATTACGGTATTAACATATAGAGAAGATGGCTCTCGCCCTTATCAATGTTGCAAGGAGACTAAGGCACTATTTTCTGGCCCACACTATTGTGGTACGCACGGACCAGCCCATAAAGTAACTACTGGTCCGCCTAGACGTGGCCAGAAGGATGCTCAAATGGTCGCTAGAGTTATCCAAGTTTGACATCCGGTATGAGAGCAGAAAGGCCATGAAGGCTCAAGCATTAGTTGACTTCGTAGCAGAAATGACTTTGCCCAACCAACCTAATGAGGGTGCCCGCAGGTGGGTTATATTTGTTGATGGGGGCTCTAGCTTGGCGTGTAGCGAAGCAGGCGTCATCCTAGAGAGCGAGGAGGGAATCCTCATAGAAGTCTCACTCACACTATCCTTCCCAACCTCCAACAACCAAGCTGAATACGAAGCCTTCTTGGCCGGTCTACGCCTCGCCGAAGATTTGGGAGAAGACAAAGTTGTCATCTACACCGACTCTCAGCTAGTGGCCCTTCAAGTCCAGGGAGAATACCAGGTTAAGAATGATAACTTGTCCGAATACCTGGCCCTGGTCAAGGAAACTATGGCAAAGTTCTCCTTCGTAGAAGTAAAACACGTTCCCCGCAAACACAACGTCTGAGCTGACATCCAATCGAAACTAGTCAGCACGAAGAAGAAAGGGGGAAACAAATTTGTCATCCAGGAGATACTCCCACGACCTAGCTTCGAGAGAATGTCCATGACCCTTGACGTGCACGTCGTCGGCGACGACCACTATTGGATGACTCTAGTATATGACTACCTCACGAAAAATGAGCTGCCATCTGATCCAAAGGAGGCCAACGTGGTAAGGCATAAGTCGTGTTCCTACGTTCTGGTTGAGAACAAAATGTACAGACGAGGATTCTCCATACCTCTCCTCAAATGCGTCGAAGAGGAGACGGTCGCACACGTCCTGTGCCAGATCCACGAAGAAATCAATGCCCAACACCTAGGTGGAAGGTCTCTCGCGAGGAAAGCTCTGCAAGCAGGATACTACTGACCGACCATGCAAAACGAAGCGAAAGAACATGTGAAAAAATGCAACAAATGCCAAAGGCACGGGGACATGCTCCTGGAACCTCCCAATGAGCTCAAGGCAATGTCCTCCCCGTGGCCCTTCGCCTGGTGGGGCCTGGACATCCTGGGACCTTTCATCGTAGGTTCCAACCAAAATAAATACTTAATAGCGGGCTTGAACTACTTCACCAAGTGGATAGAAGCTGAAGCCCTGGCCAAGATAACGACCCACAACATACTTTAGTTCTATAAGAGAAACATCCTTTTCTCTTTCGGCATTCCCCAAGTGATCTTCACAGACAACACGACACAGTTCACGGATAGAAAATTCCAGGAGTTCATCGCTCAAGTAAGCACTAAACAACACTTTGCATCCGTCGATCACCCTCAGACTAACGGGCAAGCCAAAGCGGCAAACAGAGTAATCCTACAGGGTCTCAAATGAAGACTAGATGAAACAAAGAGGCAGTTGGTTGAGGAGCTGTACAGTGTGCTCTGGGCCTATCGCACTACACCTCATTCGTCAACTGGGGAATTCAATTTTCGCCTAGCATATAGGACAGAGACGGTGATCCCCATTGAAACCCACGTGCCGACCAGACGAACCGAAGCCCCTTTAGACGAAGAAACAAATAGTGAGGCCCTAAGGGAAGAAATCGACCTCGTCGAAGAGGTTCGGACAGGGGCATCCCTCCATGAAGCCTCACTCAAGCAGAAAATAATGATTAGGCACAACACCAAGGTCATCTGACAAGATTTCCAAGTAGGAAGCCTCGTCCTAAGAAGGAATCGCAAAGATTCCCGAGAGGACAAGCTCTCCGCAAACTGGGAAGGACCCTACCGTGTTAGAGCAAAGACGGGGAACAGGGCCTACTACCTAGAATACCTAACCGAGAAAGAATTAGCTCGACCATGGAACGCTAAAAAACTGAAACAATATTACAGCTAAGGCCCCCACTGTCAACGTGTCTCGCCCAGACGTGGGCACGGTAATCGACTACGATTGCACGCCCAGGTACAAGCCATGCACCACCAAAAGGATCTAAGCAAGGGTCTAGAAAAGATACCTACCCATGCTCGATGGCGGTTCCTCGACCGATTTCACCGTCATCACATTACCATGAACGGCAGAACCCCTAGCTCATGATGGGAAGTTCACGTTGTGAACTCGGGCCAAGACCGTGACCTGAGCTTCTCCCTACCTAGAAACAACCCAGGCCTTTCGATCAGTTCCCCGCAATGTCGAACATCATCCAGCGAGCATACCCAAAACATAACAAATTACTAAGTGCCTCTAACGACCGCGTTAGGCGGTGCAGGACACTTAGAGAATATTCAGCAAAATATAAACATATAATCATGCACATACTTGTACATATAATATAACACAGCCACAAAGGACCACAATTATACATAGTACCATAAAAAGGGGACCAAGCCCCACATAATAAATTATAATAAAATACAAATGGCACACATGCCAAAGCATAAAACTACTCCTCTTGTTGAACTTCCTCGTGTGATGCCTGCCCTTTGTCATCCCCGCCCTCAACAAACCGGAGAAATTCTAGAACGACCATTTGGCCGTCTTTGACCGTGTAGAGGAACCCTGTGCCCTCCGTGGTCAGCTCTACCCCAGGGTTCACCAACTTTATTTGGTCCAATGCGTTCTGAAAATCCTCCTCGCCAATGGCCACTAGGTCGTCGGCAGCCTGAACAAATCGAACAACTAGTTCTGAGCGAGTCGTCAGCTTCTTCGTCACTTTGGGCTCATCCTCAGCAGGGGCAGCCGCGGCCTACAACTTCTCCATCAGGTCCTCGGCAGCCTTCAGCTTAGTAGTTACAGCGTCCCTCTTCAGAGCTACCTCCTTGCGACCTTTGCGGGCAGCATCCTCGAGCTCCTTCTCCCTCTCCTCCTGGAGTTTCTTGACCTTCTCCTCTAGGGCCATCACTATAGCCTGGGACCTCTTCAGCTCTAGTTCCAGTGGAGAACCTTCCTCAGTATACACCACGGCCATTTCCAGGATCCTCATTAAAGCAGCGGCATCCTGGGCAAGAATGACCCGTTTGCTGGGACGGTCCATTTCCTCGAGCTTTAGAGATTCTGCCTGAGGAATGGATAGAGAGGACCCCTCGAAGAATTTCCTATTGTTAAAGTAGGGGACAACTCGTACTTGCTTTTGGTAGACTCCCGACTAAGATCCACGACCTCGTTTGGACAGGCATGCTTGGGCCTCGAGCTCACGGGCAGAGGCAACGTCTGGGTGGACGGAGGAGTTGAGGATGAAGTCCCCGACCCTGTTTGAGGGGGGGTCGTTCGTTGACCAAGAGGACTCTTCCCTATAGCAACGCCACTCTTCATTTTCCCTTGGGCATGTTTCATCATCCTTTCCTGCACTGAAGGCATCTTACCTACAAATATAACAAACACATAAGCACGAAGAAAGAAAATATCTCAGGCAGAATAAGAGAGAGAGAGAGAGAGAACTACCCAAAAGCTCAAGACCCTCCTTACGAGTCCTGCACTCGAGGAGCTCTTTGGTGTTGATATATCGGGCTTCCACCTGTAGTCCACCATCTTCCTCGTATAAAAGATGCCTGGCACGAGTCACACACTGGGCAGGAAGGAAGCCATCTACAAAGGCCACCAGCTTGGCGTAGCTAGCCCGATCATCCTTCACCAGCTGATGAGGAGCAACTATGTACTCATCACTTGAGCGAGTATAGTGAGCCTCGCTCCAGCAAAAAGGAAAAGTAAACAGCCTCCGGGCAACTATTTTGTCCTCCTCATCTATCAGGTCATCCCCGTTCTTGTCCGTGGAGACCTCCCACGCAAAATTTGAATCAGTAACCCTCTCTAACACTAGTTCGATCACGTAGAATCTCTCCTTGAATGTCCGGATAGATTCAGAGAAGGGTTTGAACAACTTCCTCCCTTGCTTCAAAGAAACCTAGCACAACTTTCTCCCCGACACTTACCGTTGAAGATGAAAGATGGTGAAGAAAAGGGGGAGGGTGGCCCCAATTTGTAGATACTCGCACACCAGCTCGTATGCCCGCATGAAGGCAATAGAGTTTGGATGCATTTGCGAAGGCTCCAGGTCAAGATGCACGAAGATGACGCGTTGAAAGTCTGTGAAGGGCAATCTCAACCCTATTTCTTTAAAAACATACTCGTACATAGAAAATTTCTCCCCATACACCGAGCAAATTCTTTCATCTTCTAAAGGAAAATGGACCGTCCATTCTCCCTCCAGTTCCACCGTGGTGAATGTGTCCCCGACGTATGAAGTGAAAAGAGATGTGTGCTCCATTGGCTCGGCCACTGTCCGTTCATCCACCCACAACATTGCAGGAGACGTCCCCACGACCTCATCGTCTATCTCTGTATCCTCCAAGGAGCTATCCGCAGAAAAATCTCTAAGATGCTCTTCTTCTTCGGCCCTGCGCGACATCTCTTTTACCTGAAAAGAAGAGGTGAATTCGATGACAAAATCAAATCCAACATTCCACTACTAGTCAAGTGAAAGGGCGCTCAAAGGGCCAAGGGCAGAATCCTCGACCTAAGCCCTACTCAAATGGCGCAGTTAAAAAAATAGGGAAGGTGCCCGACAGTTCTCCCTAACGCATCCGGGGATAGTCCCTAGTCACAAAACCTAGTAATCCCACGGGGAAACCACCAGAATCCATGCCACCTTAGCAGCGGCACCGCCGTGTCTCCTCTAGCCCGGGATTAACTGAACCTATGGGTTTCTAACTTACCCTCCCTAAAAGCAACAACAACATCGCCGACAGTAGACAGATAGTCGCACCACCGTCTGCCACCAACATCCACCGCTAAATACAGTCTATAACTAAGTCATTTCAATCCTAACCACATGCAATCTAAGGCATCAAAACAGAAAAACAAGGAATAAGCAGAGAATCGATGCACTTACGTGGTCGAGGAAGAAGTTTTGGACCTAAAGTGACTCTAGTCAGACGTCATACGGTGGTTGGAATAGACTTGAAGGCAACAAATGGCGGTTGAAGAAACGGGAAAGAATAAGGAGAAGAGAAAGTTCTGAATGAACGAACCCCCTCGCTTTTTATAGGCAAATGACAGGCATGTGCGGGTAGGGCATCATCATGACCCTAGCCTAACCATCATCACGCATTTAATGTTGCACACGGCTCGAGGCACAACTGGCGTCCCCACTCTTCATATCCCATCAACCGTTGGGCTCCCCGGATCCCAAGGTCCCCGACACCAACTTTTATGGTGCCCAGGCAAGTGTTCATCCAAACACAGGGGAGCTAACGGCGACTATGCCTAGGAAGCAGATCATGTTAGAACACAGATTGGTTCTTAATAATATCTCTATGTTTTGATGATAACTCTTACGAAATTTTGTATTCAAGAATTATATACTCTAAAATTTGTTTGAGAATGTTTGCTGCAGATGTTAAAGTGAATATTACTCTAGAAACAAATTAGATCTGAACATAAGAAATATGCAAGACTCTGAAGCGTCAGAAGCATCTCTTAGAAGATTCTGAATGCTGTCTCCAGAAGATTCTGAGCGCTGCCTCCAGAAGAATCTGAAGCAGAAGCTACAGAAGAATCTGAAGCAGAAGCCAAAAGCATCTGAAGCAATGAGGAATTCTGTATGAAAAGTTTCAAGCACAGTTACTTCAGAAGACTCTGATAGTACTAACGCTGTCAGTACTGAGGATCTGATCCAAAACTCTGCTCTGAACATTTACACGCTGAAAGCACACTTGCTGTAAAGACTCTGATTCAGCAAACTCTGATGAACATCAGAAGGCTCTGACCAATCTAGACTCTGATGATTCTTGCTGAAAATTGTTGAAGAAGAATTCAAAGTTATGTCCGTTGGAATAACCAAACGACTCTTTCCTTATTTATGCTAGACACAAGAACACAGACAAAAAGGATTTCTTTGTGCGTTCTTCTAGGAAAGGTCATATAATGTGAAGAAAAAAAGGCTCAGACCTTTTTGGTACACTGTTCTCAACGTGAAAGACTTCATGGACCTTTGTGCCTATAAAAGCAAGACTCCTTTCATCTTCTTCAGTTGACAAAATACTTGAAAAAATTCATTACAAGCTCTCATACAACTTATACTCATTTGCTGAATTTATTTCATAGTTCAAAAAACTTAAGAAAACCTTAAGAAGATCCAGTTAGGATCAGTAGTTCTTGAGAAGACTTTGAACAATTATTCTTAGTGCTTACTATTGTAATAAGTTGATTAAATAGTGGATTAAGTCCTTGTTTGAGAAAGGCAAATCACTCTTGATAGGGTGGACTGGAGTAGTTGAGTTCAACGAACCAGGATAAAAATCCTTGAGTTTTTATTTCTATGTTTTATCTTCATACTTATTCAACCCCCCTTCTAAGTATTTTCTCACCTTCAGCTGACATCAGAGCTCCGGTTCTGTGTGTGCTACCACTTCATAGTGACAGAAAAGATCCAGTGAGAAAAACTTTGATATATATTTGGTTGTTATTATGGCTGATACTTCAACATCTAACATTAACAACAAATATAGAAGAAAGGGATAGAATCAACACTAAACCCCCTATGTTTGATGGGGAGAAATTTGATTATTGGAAGGATAGGATTGGAAGTTTCTTCCTTGGTTATGATGTTGATTTATGGGACTTGGTCATAGATGGGTATGTTCATCCCATTGATGGGAATGGCAAGAAAGTAGATAGAAAATCTATGACAGAAGCCCAAAAGAAGGAGTTTAGAAATCACCACAAGGCTAGAACAATACTGTTAAATGCAATATCTCACACTGAGTATGAAAAGATCACAAATAGAGAAACTGCATTTGACATGTTTGAGTCCTTGAAGATGACTCATGAAGGAAACCTTCAAGTAAAAGAGACCAAGGCTCTGGCGTTAATACAGAAGTATGAAGCGTTCAAGATGGAAGAATCTGAGTCCATAGAAACTATGTTCTCTAGATTCCAGATTCTTACAGCTGGTCTAAAAGTTCTGGACAAGGGCTACTCAACTGCTGATCATGTGAAGAAGATCATCAGAAGCTTGCCTATCAGATGGAGACCTATGGTCACTGCTCTGAAGCTTGCCAAGGATCTGAATAAGATCACTCTGGAGGAGTTAATCAGCTCTCTAAGGAGTCATGAAATTGAACTTGAGGAAGATGAGCCTCAAAAGAAAGGTAAGTCTATTGCCTTAAATTCTAACAAATCTGTAAAAGCTTTGCAGGTGTTAGAGGAAAGCTCTGAAGAATCTTCTTCTGAAGAAGAAGATGAACTATCCTTGCTGTCCAGAAGAATCAACAGACTCTGGAAGCACAAGCAAAGGAAGTTCAAGAACTTCAAAAGACCAGATCAACGCAAGGAGTCCTCTGGACCAAAAAGATCTGGAAAGAAGGAAGTTGTCCGCTTTGAATGCAAAGAACCTGACCATTACAAGAGTGAATGTCCAAAGCTTCTTAAAGAAAAGCCAAAAAGGAAGTTTGACAAAAAGAAGAAGGTTCTAATGGCAACTTGGGATGACTCTGATGAATCTGGATCCTCATCAGAATCTGAAGATGAATGTGCCAACATGGATCTGATGGCAGGCATTGAAGATCAGAATGAAGAATCATCTGGATCTGAGTCTGATTCTGAATCTGACTCAGAAGAGGTACTTTCTGATCTCACTAGAGAAGAGCTTATTAAAGTCTTATCTGAAGTCCTGAAAAATTATAATCAGATTAAGCTCAAATGCAAGAAGCTTAAGTGCAATCTTGGCTCTGAGAATAATATGTTAAAATCAGAAATTGCTGAGCTAAAAGAAAAAAATTTAAAAATGAAACCTGATTTTGAAATAGCTCAACAAAACTCTGAATCTGAAAGTAAGTCTAAATGCAAAAACATTTTAGAAGAATATGACTTTAGCTTTCAGAAATTTCTTGCTAAAAGCATAGATAGAAGCAAGATGGCTTCTATGATCTATGGGGTTAGCAGAAATAACAGGAAAGGAATTGGATATGAATCCTCCTCTAGAAAGGATTTAAATCCAATGCCTGTTGATAAACTTGTTATCAAGAAAACTCCCTTGTACTCTCATTTCAAGTTTGGTCATCTGAATGACATTAAACACACACGTTCTGATCAGAACGTTCCTGTGTTTAAGCCAAAACTAAGTCAGAACAATACTGTTGTAAAAAGACAGAAGTTCAGACCAACTTTCAAGGCAGCTAACCAAAAAGGACCCAAAAAGATCTGGGTACCTAAGGATAAGATTATCCCTATTGCAGATGTTTTTAGCAGAAAAGTCAAGACGCCAATCATGGTACCTGGACTCTGGCTGCTCACGTCACATGACGGGAGACAGGTTTATGTTCCAAAGCCTGGAACTTAAATCTGGAGGAGAAGTGAAGTTTGGAGGGAATCAGAAGGGCAAGATCATTGGCTCTGGTACTATTGGTAATGGTAACCTTCCCTCTATATCTAATGTTCTTCTTGTAGAAGGATTAAAGCATATTCTATTGTCCATAAGTCAATTAAGTGACAATGGTTATGATATAATCTTTAATCAACAATGTTGTAAAGTTGTTAGTCAGAAGGATGGCTCAATCCTATTTAATGGAAAGAGGAAGAACAACATTTACAAAATAAATCTTTCAGAACTTAAAGTTTAAAATGTTAAATGCCTCTTATATGTTAAAATGGGTCTGGCACAGAAGATTGGGGCATATTAATATGAGACGTATATCTCAGATTAATAAACTCAATCTGGTCAGAGGACTTCCTAAGCTGAAGTTCAACTCAAATGCTCTTTGTGAACCATGTCAAAAAGGAAAGTTTTCAAAATCTTCCTTTAAATCTAAAAATGTTGTCTCAACCTCAAGACCATTAGAATTACTTCACATTTTGGACCAGTGAAAACTGCATCCATCAGAGGCAAAAAGTATGGATTAGTCATTGCTGATGACTACAGCAGATGGACATGGGTAAAGTTCCTAAAACACAAGGATGAGTCACATTCTATGTTCTTTGACTTCTGCAAACAAGTCCAGAATGATAAAGATTTCAAAATTATTAAAGTCAGAAGTGATCATGGTGGTGAATTTGAAAACAAATATTTTGAAAAATATTTTAATGAAAACGGCATTGCTCATGATTTTTCCTGTCCTAGAACTCCACAACAGAATGGGGTTGTAGAGAGGAAAAATAGAACTCTGCAAGAAATGGCCAGAACCATGATCAATGAGACCAATCTGGCAAAGCATTTTTGGGCAGAAGCAATAAACACAACATGTTACATTCAGAACAAAGTGTCTGTAAGACCTCTTCTGGAAAAGACTCCCTATGAATTGTGGAGGAACAGAAAGCCCAACATTTCATATTTCCATCCTTTTGGATATATTTGCTATATGTTGAATACTAAAGAGAATCTGAACAAGTTTGATTCTAAAGCACAGAAGTGTTTCATGCTTGGGTATTCTGAACGCTCTAAAGGCTACAGAGTATACAATACTAAAACACAGATTATGGTAGAATCTATTCATGTTAGATTTGATGATAAGCTTGGCATTGAAAAGCCAAAGCAGTTTGAAAGTTCTGCAGATACAGAAGTAATTCTCACAGACTCTGAAGGCTCAGAGGCAGACAAAGCTCAAGTGAAAAAACATTAAGCACCGCCAGATGCAGTTCCTTTAGCTTCTCAGATGAACAACTTGAACATTTTTGAAGAATCAACTGTTAGAGGATCATCTTCCAGAATCAAAGCCTCTCACCCAGAGGATGTGATCATTGGAAAGAAGGATGACCCCATTAGAACAAGATCCTTTCTCAGATCTTCTGAAGCATCATTATTTGGATTGGTATCAATTATTGAACCAACTTTTGTGGATGAAGCTCTGCAAGACAATGACTGGATTATTGACATGCAAGAAGAGCTAAATCAATTCACAAGAAATGATGTGTGGGATTTAGTTCCAAGACCAAAAGGATTCAACATAATTGGAACTAAATGGGTCTTCAGAAACAAGCTTAATGAGAAAGGAGATGTTGAAAGAAATAAGGCAAGGCTTGTTGCTCAAGGTTATAGTCAGCAAGAAGGAATTGATTATACAGAGACTTATGCTCCTGTAGCAAGGTTAGAGTCTATTCGTTTACTCATTTCTTTTGCTGCACATAATAACATCACTCTATATCAGATGGATGTTAAAAGTGTCTTTCTAAATGGTATTATAGAAGAAGAAGTTTATATTCACCAACCTCCTGGTTTTGAGAGTGAAAAATTTCCAGAACATGTTTTCAAACTAAAGAAATCTCTTTATGGTTTAAAATAAGCTCCCAGAGCTTGGTATGAGAGGTTAAGAAATTTTCTTCTGGAGAAAAATTTCATCAGAGGCAAAGTGGACACAACACTCTTTTGTAAAACATTTAAGAAAGATCTTCTAATTTGTCAAATATATGTGGATGATATTATATTTGGATCTACCAATGTTATGCTGGGAAAGGAGTTTGCTCAATGTATGCAGGCATAATTTGAAATGAGCATGATGGGAGAATTGAGATTCTTTTTGGGAATTCAAGTCAACTAAACTCTAGAGAGCACTTACATTCATCAGACCAAATATGTTAAAGAGCTTCTGAAGAAGTTTAACATGACTGATAGTAAGATGGAAAAGACTCCCATGCATCCAACTAGTACACTTGGTAAGGAAGAGGTAAGTAAGAAAGTAAATCAGAAACTCTACAGAGGTATGATTGGATCTCTTCTCTACTTAACTGCTTCTAGACCTGACATTTTGTTCAGTGTATGCTTATGTGCAAGATTCCAATCAGATCCTAGAGAATCACACTTAACAGCTGTTAAGAGGATTCTAAGGTATCTGAAAGGTACTTCTAATGTGGGTTTGTGTTACAGAAAATCTGATGATTTCAAATTAGTTGGATTCTATGATGCTGATTACGCTGGAGACAGAGTGGAAAGAAAAAGTACTTCTGGAAGTTGTCAATTTCTGGGAAGAAACCTAATCTCTTGGTACAGCAAGAAGCAACCCACAATTGCACTATCAACTACAGAAGCAGAATATATTGTTGCTGCTGGATGTAGCACGCAGATGCTCTGGATGAAAAGTCAGCTAGAAGACTATCAGATATTTGAAAGTAACATTTCTATATTCTGTGATAATACTTCTGCTATATGCTTGTCTAAAAACCCTATTTTACACTCTAAGGCAAAACATATAGAAATCAAACATCATTTCATCAGAGACTATGTTCAGAAGGGTATTATAAACTTAGCCTTTGTTGATACAGATCATCAATGGGCAGATATTTTCACAAAACCCCTTGCTGAAGATAGGTTTAAATTTATTCTGAAAAATATTGGTATGAATTTCTGTCCAGAATGATATTTATCAGAAGCAAATTTTTCAGATGTAAAATGTTTAACACTCTGAAGTATTTCATCTATTATTTAGTGATTTATTACTATTTGTGTGTATCTGAACTAACCAATCTTAGAGGATCTGTGTTGCACCCCAAAATTTGACCAACCAATGATTGTATTTGGCTTATGTTTCGACTCATTTTGCATTCTGCATTTACATACCACATCCATTGCATTTTTGCAGTCAGATTGACATTATTGGGATTACAGCCTCTCCTGACGCTTCAGGCATTTCAGGCCAGTTCGAATAAGTTGTTTTGAGAATTTGTGCTCGTCCCGGTGTTTTCAGCTCTCGCTGTTATTTTTGAGGACATTTCGGTGTCCGGTTTTTACTGCGTATTTCGCTATAGTTGCGCATCTGTTTTCTAATCGACTTAATCGGCTTCCTTGCATTTTTAGAATTTTCCCTTTTATTTTCTGGAATTTTTAAATAGATTTTAATAGATTTATTTGAGTTTTTCTAGATATTAAATAGGTTTTTTTAAATATATTCTTATGGGTTTTAATAGTTTTTCTAGAATTTTAAATAGATAATTCTTTTTAATTAGTTAAATAGATTTTTGTTTCTAGACATTAAATAGATTTTTAATAGGTTTTTTTGATAGAATCTTTTATTTTAAATAATTGATAATAGATATTAGTTTAGATATTAATTGAGTTGTTTAGTTTTAATAAGATTTTCTTTTATTAGGATTTATTAGAGTGTATTAATCTAGGTTTAGTTGGTTAGAATATTATCAGATTAGTTTAATCAATAGTAATTAGGGTCAACTTTTATTAGTTAGTCTTAATTCATTTCCGTTTTAATTAATTGGGTCTTAATCATCAGTTAATTGAGTCATTAAGTCATAGTGGGCCAGATGTCCAATTTTCCCAGGCCCAGTTCGTGACACTTGTCATAGTATAAAGCTTCCACCTGCTTCACCCTCTCTCCGCCAACTCACCTTTCCACTCATTCCCTGCATGACACATCACCATGCCATTTGCCACTCTCTCTCTTTGCATGTCCCCACGTGGTTTCACCTCCACCCTCACTTGCTTGCATGCGCGCCACGCGTGTCTCCACCTTCTCACCCTCACCGGCCGGCATGCATGCGCCAGAGGACCACCGTAACCATCACCGGAGCCGCCGCAACGGTCGTCGGAAACTGCAGTTTTCCAGAAATTCACTCAAATCTCCATATCATTCTCTTCTCCGCCATGAACATTCAATGTGTTCATCTTGTTCTTCATCAACATCATTCATCCATTCTCCAGATCAAAACACAAATCTTCATCAAGATCTTTCCGGCGACTTCAACCAAATCTGGATCTAAAATTTTGCAATCTCTAACACACTTCATCAACACTGTAACTCGAATTTCATCACAGCGTTCATCAGAATTCATCTAGGTTTTTTAATCTTCATCATGAACATCCAACAATGTTCTTCGTGTTCATCCGTTATTCCAGCTATGTTCATCGCGTTCATCATCACCTTCAAAGTTTTTTCTCCAGATTCAACCTTCAAGAAACTTCCTCGATCTTCATCGATCTTCGTATTTTCCAGATTTTCCAGTTAATCTTCACGAATCCTTCAACTTGTGCATTCATCATCGTCCAGGTTTCTTCAAGATCTTCAAAGATCTTCGAAGATCTTTATCATCTTCATCTCGTTCGCCAGAAACGATCTACAGATCTATCGTAATCTTCATCCGTTTCCAAAAGCCTCATCGTGTTCTTCGTTCGAAGTTCATCACCTGTTCTCGATCTTCATCCAGATCTTCAAGCAATTCATAAACGCTTTTCAGATTTGCAAAGAACTTCAAAATACTCCATGAAATTCACCAGATCCTCTACTCGTCTCCAGGTTTCACGTACCCTCCATCTCCGTCCACAGATCTTCAAGTTCCTCGAAGCTTCATAGATATCCAGCGCACATCAGTGAGCCATCATCATCAGACTTTGACGAAGAAGAAGCCGTCGGGACGCTGTTGATTTGGATTGTTTTTCCATTTTTCTTTTTGTATTGTAAAGTGGTAGAGAGAGGATGATGGGAGGTTGAAACGGAGTAGCAGTTGACGGCGGCGGGTGAAGTGAGAAGGAGAATTAGGGTTTCTGAGTGAGGAGTGGGAGAAGGGAGATGGATTGGGGGATTGGGCCTCAGGCCCAACGAGTTTTTGGATCTACACCCTCCGTTCTGCTTACGCACCCCCCATCCCTAGTTTTTTGGTGGTTTTTTTTGTGATTGTAGTGGGCCTGAGCCCAATTCACATTTTCTGGCCATGCACCCAATATCCCAGCGCACTCCCCATTTTTACTCTCTTTTATTTTCTGAATTTAATGTATTGTGGGCTTAAAGCCCAGAGTGGTTTTTTTACTGCATTACACCCAGTTTGCAGATTGTACCCCCTCCCTTTACAATTTTCAATTCCCCTTGTATTGGATGATATGCTTGTAATAGTTTAGACTTATTTTCCTATTTTCTTTTAGGAGATTATTTTTTATAGGGATTATAATTTAGAATATCATGCATATTTTTTTAATATAGATTTAATATAGATTTTTTCTATTTTCTTTATAGAATATTATAGTATTTTAGATAGAAATTTTCTATGCTATTTTCATATGCATTTTCTTTTATTTTCTAGTAGAATTTAATTGTTAATTTTAGGAGTAGACTTTTATTTCCATTTGTTAGTGGATTTTTCTCCTATTTTCTCTCCTATTTTCTTTTCTATCCGATTTTATTTTCGATTTCGTTGTTTGGCTGGCCGTGTGACACGATTCAATTGGAGAATGATTGTCGATATCATTTCTCTATCTTGTCTTTGACACGGACATCAATACGCTACCTCTGAGAGTTCGATTTCTCGTATAAATCGAACCATGACGGTCTAAGCGTTACATTGGTCTTGATTCGAGCGTCATCATCAAGGATCCAGAAAGGAGAAGATTGGAATGGAGCTTGCACGCATGTCAGGAGCCAACGGAGCCGCTTCGTTCAACATCATCTTATTCAAGTCTTCAGGCAACCGTTGAGCGTTGTGACCTGTATCATTAGATACGTAGGAAATGACAGTTGAGGAGTTTCTTCTCAATTGTCTAGGATGTCTAGTATGGTACCCTTTGGGTGACATACGACGCATTCGCTCCTACGTATTAGGTTTGTGCGTGTGTGTCCCGAGTTTCTTCCCGTTTAGGCGTAAGCCTGTTTCCTCGTTGTTCTCGCCCCCTGGCGATCGAAACCCTTTTCTCTCGCGTTCAGGCGATTGAGACCCCTTCTCTTGCCCCTGTGCAATTGAGATTCGTTTTCCCGTCGAACTACGTTTGCTCTGATCTCTCGTATCAGACGAGAGTACGTAGGCATAGGATGTGATATCCTAGCGAGCTCCCTTTCTCCCTTTTCCCGTTTGCTGTAGTTGGCTGAACTACAGCTGCTCTGATTTCTTGTTCTAGACGAGAATATGTAGGCATAGGATGCGATATCCTAGCGAGCACACTAACAACTAACTTCTTTGTTCTCTCACGGCCGTGCGATCGAGACTTTCCCGCTGACGACTGATGTTTCCCTTTCTCTTGCCTGAGCGCAATTGAGACCGGACCGTAGTTCTAGAACCCGTAGGTTCCCATACCTTTCAAACCCGACATACTACGTCCATTCTACCGCAAACAGGTAACGCCTAAGTCTCTGTCGAGCGAGTAGCAAACACCTAACTGCTAGAATGTGCACGCTAGTATCATCAATCCCTTCTCTCACCCTTGTGTGATCGAGAACACCCTGTCTAGCCGTAGTTAGCCTGAACTACGTAAGCTCTGATCTTTCACCCCGTGTGGAAGTACGTTGGCACGAGATGCGATATCTCGGCGAGCCCATTTTCCCCATAGTTTCCCGAACTACGATGACTCTGACTTTCCCATTGCACAAGGGAATACGTAGGCATAGAGTGTGATGCTCTATCGAGTCAATTTCTTTCCGTTTAGCTTTAGAAGCCATAGGTAGATTGTTTTTCACCCGTAGACAAACCAGCAAGCGTGGATCCCATCGAGTACGATGGACGTGAGGGGTGCTAATACCTTCCCCTTGCGTAACCGAATCTCGAACCCAGACAATGGTTGCGATGACGTTGTCTTATACCCTTTCATCAGGTTTTTCCCGATCGTTTCCTTTTCCGTTCTGAGGGATAAATAACGAAAGGTGGCGACTCTTCTATTTTGCCGGCACCTCGATTTTCGCAGTAGCGACAGCTGGCGACTCTGCTGGGGACTTCTGATAGTTTCCTAGGGATCCAACGTCCCCTATGCGAGTCAATCGGGGGATCCAACGTCCCTGAGAGAGTCAATCCTAGCGCTTGTTTGCTTGTCTTTAGGTGTTTATTTTTGTGCGTTGTATATTACTGCTGTATTTACATTTCCCACACTTATTATTATCTGTTGCTATTGTGCTGTTGTGGGAGGGGAGCTCTGATGAGAGATAAGCCGGACCTGGGCTTGAGTGCACATAGACTTAGAAGTAGAGAGTAGTGGTTAGCCTGCTTGCTTTGCTCGCACCAGCTAGCTACAAAATTTACACTCAGACGAGATTCTCTTTGATGGCATCTTGCCTGGCCCTTTGGGCTCGACAGGTTGTTGGATTTGAGGGTTGTCGACTCTGGGGACCGATCATTTGGGATTCAGCTAAGTGAGGCCGCTTCAAGGGATGATGATGCCACACCTTCTGGGTATCGTATCATCGCTCTTAAAAGTCTGTGACGCTGATGACCGCATAGGATGCCGAACCTGTGTCAGTTTAGGTCCATACCCGTGAGTGGGAGGGTTGTTGCAGGAAACTTGACTTCCAGCCTACCTGGTATTTTGGTTTTCTTTCGTCAGAGCAAACTTCTCTCGTCAGCAGTGCAACAGTATTCAGAGCTTTGTGGGGGCTGTGATCCCGTGTTTGTTGCATTTTGCATTGCATTTCATGTGCATCTCATGCTTGCATGTCCGTACTCAGCTGGAACAGAGAGCTTACCAGTCTTTTGTCCAACTCGCAGTTGACTTCCCAGCATTCGCATTGAACTTGAGTTAGTTTCTGGAAGGATCATGGACTCAGCAGAGCAGAATCAGTTTGTTACCAGGGCCGAGTTTGAACTGTTGAAGAACCAGTTGAGTCAGTTCATGGAAGCCGTAACAGCTATGACCAGAGGAGAGAACAACATTCAGAGGACTCCGGTGAACAATGTAGCCCAGAATGTGAAGATTCCTGTCGGAGACAGAGATGCATCTTCTCTCCGTGACACAGACTATCAGCGTTTCACTTTCCCTGTGCCAGATCGTCAGTGGGCCGCTTCGAGGGTCAATGCTGAGAACACTAGGGCTGCTGAGGATACGAGAAGACTTCAGCTGTTGGAAGATCAGGTGGCTGCCTTGATGAACAAGAATACTCTTGACCTTAATGCTGCGAGCATGTGTTTGGTGCCAGGCCTCGTGTTACCTCCGAAGTTCAAAACGCCCAATTTTGAGAAATACAAAGGGGATAGCTGTCCGAAGCTACATTTGGTTATGTTTGGCAGAAGAATGACTTCACATGTCACCAATGACAAGCTCATGATTCACTATTTCCAAGATAGTTTGATCGAAGCATCTTTGGATTGGTACCAGCAGTTGAAGAGTGACAGTATTAAATCATGGTCTGATTTAGCCAATGCCTTCGTGAAGCAGTACAACTACAACCTGGATATGGCTCCTAGTCGCGTGCATTTGCAAGAGTTATCTCGGGCGGATAACGAATCCTTTAGAGGATATGTGTAGAGATGGAGAGAATTGGCTGCTCGTGTTCAACCACCGCTTATGGATAGAGAAATGGTTGACCTTTTTGTGGACACTTTGAAGGGGCGTTACTATGACACATTGTTCAGTTGTGGAAATGCAAGCTTTGCGGACTTGATAAGAGTAGGAGAACGTGTTGAAAGTGGAATCAAGAGTCGAAAGATTCAAGACATTCCTTATACTGATGTTTATGAAGATGAATCAATTGTCAGTTCTCAAGAAGAATGGGAGAAAGGCAGTAATGTTGTCTCAGAATCTCCCGTACCTCAGATTCAGTATCCTGACACTTCGAGTACTCAGAGTCAGCAACCTGTTGGGTCTGTATGTCAGATATCTGTTACCCACCAGAGTCAACAGCCGTATCATCGTCAGTCGCGTCAGCACGCCCGACGAAGACCAAGGAAACCTGAAAGGCAGTTTACTCAGCTACCGGTGTCATATAGTCAATTGTTGTCGGATTTGGTCAAAAATGGGCTGATAGTGCCGAAGGAGACCGATCCAATGATCCCGCCTTATCCCCCAGGTTTTGATGCCAACGCTCATTGTGAGTACCATGTTGGGGCACAGGGGCATTCAACAGATGACTGTAAGGTGCTTCAAAGCCAGATTCAAGCCTTGATAGATTCTAACAGGATATATGTCACGCCTCATGGTGTCGACCTTCCTTTATCTAGCCAAGTGGGTGAATCAGTTCAGGTTATGGGAGAGTTCACTGATAGCAGATGTTCGGAAGAGTATCAGGATGACTTCGACGAGTAATTCTGAAGAGGGCTGGCTCAGCAGCAAATCGAGATCGAAAAGCCCGGTTCCCAGCAACTGGCAATCTGTGTTTTATCGTGTCATTTCTTTGCATTTGTAGATTCTTTTCTGTTAAAGCGCAAATTGCATTCGTAAAACTTATATGGTTTTCAATTGATATTGATAATGAAATGAATATGCATGTTTTGATTCAGTCCATTCGTGTTCACTCAATTGTTTTACAGATGTCCAACGCTTGGTTAAGCGGAATCTGGGGAGGATGACAAAGTTTAAAGACGTGCGAGCTTCCGAAAGTATGCTTTTGAAAAATAAAACCTGCTGATGATGTACAGGCATTGTTTCAAATACCTAAACACCGGTGATATAAGGAAGATAATCCCTTGTTAACCCCTTTGAGCCTGGTAGTAGGAGTTTCTTTCAGAAAACGGAAAAACCCTCAATCTTAACCCGGGGCAGGGTAGGTGTTAGCTAATTTGACTGAGCGTCCAAATCGCAGAAAGGAGTGTCTGTTCGAGGATCAATCACACCTCTAGAGGTCGTGCCTAAGAAACCGCGGTGGTTAAGCATCAGGAGTGAAATAGTCACATTATGCTCAATGAGTCAGACAACCAGTGTCACACGACTTGTTCGAAAAAAAAGAGAGAAAGCAAAAAGAATCAAAAGCCCGCTAAGTCAAAACTTGAAAGCAAATGACTTAGGAAAAAAAGAGGGCATCCCGCTGGACTTAATAATTAAAAGAAGCTCAAAGGAGCCAGTCCAGGCAAAAATTAGGGAAAGCGAAAAACTAGAAAGAAAAAATGAAAGGATTACAAAAGAAAAATCCTCAAATGAAATACGAGTCGTGTGACCCCAAGTGTCAAAGACGAAGAGCGAGTGGCTGTCACTCCAAAAATTCATGGTTTCTCGAACTATCACTCCTATCCTTCAACTTCTGAGAAGTGAGCGCTAAGGTCGAATTAGCTAAATGTAGGATTGGAGAACATCAAGGTGGGTGAAAATAAATTTTGAGCCTTTATCCTTCCTTTCAAAACCGTGAACCTGACCACGTTACAACCTTCAAAAGTCCTAATTAAAGCAGGTTTGTTTCAAAGGCATACATCGGTAAAGATCGCAACTTTTTTCGTAATATCACAAAACCAGCATAACGAGATAGAAACCAACAATGCACATAAAACACGACATAAAAGTATTTGAAAAGGAGAAAATAAAAATAAAAATTAGAACCTAAGATCGTGGATTGCCTCCCACGTAGTGCTTCATTTAATGTCGGGAGCTCGAGATTATTTTAGTAGGAACTATTCTTTTGAAAGAGCGGGCAACTCTTCTATTTTGTAGCTTATGTAGAAATCTTTATTTTCTATGTTATGGTAATGCTTAAGTCGCTTCCCATTTACAACAAATGTCTCATTTGATTTACCTCGTATTTCTACGGCTCCACTTTTGAATACCTTTATGACCTCAAAAGGGCCAAACCATCTAGAACGAAGATTGTCTGGAAATAATTTCAGTCAAGAATTGAAAAGAAGGACTATGTCACCGTCATTAAATTCTCTCCTTGCTAATCGTTTATCATGCCACTATTTAGTCCCTTCCTTATAAATCCAGGCATTTTCATAGGCATCTAATCTAAGTTCTTCTAGTTCATGGATGTTTAAGATTTTTTTCTCTCTTGCGGCTGTGTAATTCATGTTAATAGTCTTAATGGATCAATAAGCTTTGTGCTCTAATTCGACCGACAGGTGAAATGATTGACCATAAATTAGTTTAAATGGAGTGGTTCCTATTGGGGTTTTATAAGCTGTTCTATAAGCCCACAGAGCGTCATGAAGTTTCATAGACCAATCTTTCTTAGAAGTTGCAACGATTTTCGCTAATATTTTCTTAATTTCCCTATTGGAAATCTCAACTTGCCCACTCGTTTGAGGGTGGTAAGGTGTCGTTACTCGATGTCTAACTCCATATTTGAGCAACAGTCTCCCAAAGATATTTGAAATGACATGGGAGCTACCATCACTAATGGCGAGTCTCGACACATTGAATCTGGGAAAGATGATGTTCTTAAAAAGTTTAATAACTACTCGTGTGTCATTTGTGGGAGAGGGTATGGCCTCGATCTATTTTGAAACAAAATCAATGGCTACGAGTATGTATTTTTTACCAAAAAAAGATGGGAAGGGGCCCATAAAGTCAATACCCCACACATCAAAGACTTCCACTTCTAAGATACCTTTTAACGACATCTCGTCGTGTCTAGAGATGTTTCTAGTGCATTGGCACTAGTCGCAATTTATAACCACGGTATGGACATCTTTCCATAAATTAGGCCAGAAAAGGCCGGATTGTAAGATCTTTGCTCAAGTCTTAGATGTGCTTGTATGCCCTCCATAGGGTGCAACAGGGCAATGGGATATGATGTCGTCTATCTCCTCTTCAGGGACACATCAATAGAAAATTTCAATGGTGCCTCTCTTGAAAAGAAGGGGATCATCCCAATAGTAGTGTTTTAAATCATGAAATAATTTATTCTTTTGTTGGTACATTAAATCTGGTGGAAGTACTCCTTCTGCTAGGTAGTTGACAAAGTCAGCATACCATGGCCCAATAGTTTTAGTATAAACTGCTTCCATAACTTCATTAGTTTCTACGTCATTATAAATTAGAGAGCATTTAGTTGTGTTACTTCCTAACTGGGCTACTAGTCTTTCATAAGGGAAATTATTGTTGGTGGGTACTTGTTCAGCTTTTACGTTCTCAAGTTTAGAGAGATGTTCGGCTACTACATTCTCAGTTCCTTTCTTATCCTTAATTTCTAAATCGAATTCTTGAAGTAGCAAGATCCATCTCAATAGCCTTGGCTTGGCATCCTTTTTGCTCAATAATGTTATACCCCAAAATTTTCCCCCTAGATCACATCATCATTCAAGGACATTAACATTGATTATCTAACCATAACCTTTTTCAAGTTTGATCTTTGTTAAGATGCAGGTGAATTAGGACTCCACACAGTCAGGAATCGGGGTTTCTATGGTTTGATCAGTCAAGGTTTTGGATTGATTCTCCATATAATAAGTCTCTATATCATCAAGGATATTACATTGGATTAAGTAGGAGTCCAATTTGAGGTTGTCTCCGGAGAAGAAGAACATTGCAGTCCAAGAACCCAAATCAGGGTTTCTGATTGGAAAAGTCAACTGTAGTTTGACTTTTGGTTTAAATGGTATTCTAAGGCATGAATCATGGTCCAAGATACCTTTATGGCTTATTGAAGTCTCCACAAGAATTTTCAAGGCCTCAAGGAACCCAGAACGCTAACAGTCGATTCAGAGGTTTTCGATCGTTCGGTTCGTCTAACTGAAAAGTCAACCCATTGACCAACAGGGTTTTGAACCAAAATTGAAGCCAATTATGTTTCCAATTTTATGTCATATCTAATTATGAAATTTTGTGACCATTGGATCAAGAATTGAGAAGTAATCGAAAAGTCGGGAAATTAGGGTTTTGAAAGGGGCTAGGTCATAACTTCCTAACCACACATCCAAATAGAGTGGTTCAAAGCGTGTTGGAAAGGTCTTGGGAAACCCTACAAAAGTTCCACAGTGACCTATGATCAAAAAATGTATGGATTTTGAGTTATGGGCAAAGACAAGGCAAGAGGGGAAAAACACTTATTTCATGTTATTTGTGCTTGTAAATCATTTTTTCAGCCAACTTCAAGGAGATTTTTGACATGGTTCCACTTGGAATTTGAATTTGTGTAAAGCATGAAAGTTGTATAGAATGTTTAGGGATTTGAAAAAAGTACAAGAACTCCTCCATATCCTTTGTGAGCTAGGAATTTCGAAGAGAGGAAGTTGAGGTCCAAAAGCGTGAAATCCAAAGGCTCAACTTGTAATGACATGATGCAAAACCAATGTTTGGCTGTCAATCTTGTTATTTCAGGTTGATTAGTTGCAAGATACACTCTAAACAAGGTGTTACACGAAAAATCAAAGGGTTACACAAAAATTTAAGGCTTGAACCAACAGAGAATCTCATTCATGGCATAAAGTGAGCAATGTTATTTTGGTAAAGCATGACTTTTCCCTCAAAATCTGCCTGGAGCCATTCCCCTAATCTCCTTCTACACTCCAAAGTACACTTCAATCTCAGAAGCATGGCCCAAAGCTATCAATTCTTGTACTTGATCACTTGAATCAAGGAAAATCATCATCACTAGCAAGTTGGTTTTCAAATGAACAAGTTGGCAAGAAACTTGAAATGTGACCAGATCATTACTCTCCACTTTCCCTATAAATAGAGCATCAAAGCTCAGTCTAAAACATTAGAAGAGACATCAATAAAACCTTGCAAAACTCCTTGTATGCTCAGAATACCCTCTTCTTGCAAAAAGCATCAAAGCTTGCAAGAACACTTCAAATTCACAATTTGCTCGTGCACTTCCAAAACCAATTTCACAAAACAACTATACATATATGCTAGAGTGTATTCAAACCATTGAAGCACTTCTGTAACTCCCCTAACACCACCTGTCATTCTCAAACCTCCATTAAAGCAACTGTATCGGGTTCTGATTCTCAAGCTTGTTCCAGACCAACCAAGCATTCTAGCAAGTTTCAAAGGCATCGAGGAAGCTCACTAGGGTATTTTCTTGCAACTGCAAAGGCATTTCAAGAGGCCTTGGATTGTCTCCAAGAAGTAAGTTTCCTCCCTTTTGAATCTTCATGTTCATGTATTATAATTGATTCTTTTGTGAAGGAAACATGTAGATATCATCATGTTTTAGAGGTGTCAATCACTGTTTGCTTTGAATGAGTTGCATATGTAAAGTTTTGACATTTTTTGCTCTTGTTGTGTTGCACTATTGTTGGATTCGTAATGATCTATGTTGTTAGAGTTAGTATAAACAAAACACATATTTGAATTCTCCTTGGAAAATACTTCAACTTTAATCTTTACATCTTGGAATTTGGTTGAGAGATGAGAGAGTTCTGTTTTGAAGAAATCTTGGCCATGGAATGAATTTAGGGCACGAGCGAGGGAGAGAGATGTTGAAGAAGATGAAGCTGATGTGAGAGTGACCTGGCATTACATGGCGTTGAGGTGGCCATTTTAAGGCATATACATATTGGATGAGAGCATAGCACCGCTGGTCAAGGAGGATGTTTTGTGTGTTGTGTTGAGCGAAGGTTCTGTGGTTCGATCCCCCCCTAGACCTTTTGTTTTTATTTCATGTGAATAGCTTGTTTTTCCTATTTTATCACATGGATGCATTTATTTTTCACATGGCATGCGTGGGTCAGATGGTTAGAATTTTGGGTGGTAACGCTAGAGACGTGGGTTCAAACCCCTTTGGATGCATTTCCATTCTTTTTATCACCTTTTTTTCACTTTGTCTTTACAAATCAATTTCATCATAACTCTTGATTTTTAACATTTTTATATCATTATTTTTGCAAATTTCTCCTTAACATGCCTATTTTCAATAAGTGAGAAAAGAATTCAAGGATTGTTATCCTAGAAAGAATTTGATCCACTTGAAAAATCATGTGTGTTTAGGGTTCTACCTTATTATTTTTTAACTTTCTCAACTTAAAACTTGATCTATCTTGTGAGATTTGTCTTGTATGCTTCATATGTGTTTGTTAACATGTTTGAGTAATCAAATTTGTTTGATTGAATGTCTTACCATGTTCATATTTGCTTTAGTGAATACATATATATACATATATATATATATATATATATATATATATATATATATATATATATATATATATATATATATATATATATATATATATATATATATACACACACACATATATATATATATATATATATATATATATATATATATATATATATATATATATATATATATATATATATATATATATATATATATATATATATATATATATATATATATATATATATATATATATATATATATATATATATATATATATATATATATATATATATATATGAAAATAATCTATTGAACTTCATTTGTGAACTATACCATAATTCTTGATGTTGTAATCTCTTGAATATGTCATCATACCTCTTTATACTTGTTTGTGCGTCTTGTTAGAACCATAACATGCTAGGGTTTGATTGTTGACTTGGTTGTTACCATGAAACTTGCTTACTTTTCCCCATGAAATCGTGAACTTATACTTGAATTGTTGTAATATTTCTTGTATTCCTGCTTGCTTGATTGTCATCCATGCATGTTAGTTAGTCTTATGTTGTTACATTTGATCTCATTTAATTCTTATATCATTCTTGTTTCAAGTTGTATCTTTCTTATTTTAATCTTGTTTGAATTTTATAAATGAACTTGTTGTTGTTACACATGTTCTCTGTTTGCCTTGATGGTTGTTACCTCTTTGCTCTTCATCTTTATTAAGATGTTAAGTATTATATGTTTACATGTTGTTACATGTTCTTACTTTGTTTCATTAACTTTGTTAAGCTACTCCCTTGTGATGGAACTTGTTAGTTCTCATCCAGTTGCCTCATCTTTCCCCATTCCAAAGGAAAACCTCTCTATTGACCCTTTGTTCATAGATAGCTCACTACCCTCCCTTTGACATTGTTAAGTCACCTTGAACACCTAGCTTTGTTAAGTTATAACCTACTAGCCATTGGACTTTTCTTAAGTCTAAATACCTTCCCCTTGTTAGAAGTATCCTTCAATTAGAACTTTAAGATAGAGTTTGTTAACTCTATGTAAGGATCATTGCCATGATCACTTACTCCCCCCTTGGATTTTGTCAAATTCAATCCTCTTGAATGTTCAACTTAGAATAGAGAGTTTTGTTAAACTCTATACAAGCATTGTTATGTTTTTTTCACCTTTTAACCTTGATCATAATCAAGTGTTCATTCATCCCTAGTGAGGTGAACTACGGTTGCTCTGATTTTATCCTAGTTAGGATACGTAGGCAGGAGATGCGATATCTTTGCAAGCAAACTTAGAACTATCCTTAGGTCTTTACCTCAATCTCGCTCTAACCCAAATCCCAAGCCCTAGCAAACAACATAAATAACTTAGCATACAAAAGGTTCCTGTAGAGTACTACAGATGTTTAGGATGTGAAATATCTACCCTAGGCATAACCAACCCCCGATCCCCGCATCTCTTAGAGTTGTTGTTACATCGCGTAAAAGGTCTTTCTTTCTTTAACCTTTCCTTTGGATAAATTAAATTCCGGTTGTGAATTTAATGAATTAAGATTCAAGTTAATCAATAGCTTGACATCATGATTCTCACCACAACAGAAATGGTGACTTCACTGGGGACTAACATAAAACTTGAGGGTTTAGCCTATTTTGTATGATTGTATGCTATATTTGTGATTGTTGGCATACATTTGTATTTGTAAATATATCTGATTTGTATTATGTGGACATTGGGTATCATGAGTGGTGAGATAATTCCTAACCCGGACTTGAGTGACACATATGATAGGATGTGGTATGATCAATAGTTGACTGTTGTGAGTAGTCCTAACAAGTTTGGCATATGATGTAATCACGCTCAGTTGAGACCTCTTTGAGATGATTGATGATGTATGAGTAGTCATGCACTTCATTAATTGTTTCAACCTGAGAGTCCGTGAAACTAAGGACCTTTAGTAACACTGTTACCCCACTAAGCCTTTTTCAGACATAGTGTGGAAACTATCAGGGAGTAGTCCCAAAATAGTTGTCATGCGATACTACACTCAGACGAGTTTATCTTGAGAATATTTTTTACTCACGTGAGTAGTCATGTTGGTTGATAATATCCGAAGGATTTACTATGACTCTGGGAACTTTGATAGAACACGTTCAGCATGTATAACTAATCTATAATACAAGTACTTGGGGATGGGTAGACCTTGTGACCCCATGCTTTGACCTTGAGCTTAGAAAAACCCTGTGTGTGCATATGCATTGTATTTGTGAATATTTGCCTATGTGCTATGTGTGCATCATATCATCATCTCATCATGGCATCTCATGTTGCAACTGGTTTTGTAAAGCTCAGTTGATTTCTTTGTGTAAAACCCTAGATATATCATGGATATTAGGATGAGAAACACCAAGAAATACAGGTTCAAGAAGCCTGATACATCCAAGTTAAGAAAACTGGGGACTATGGTATCAGAAGACTTTGGAAAAAGATATGGAAACATAATGAGTATAGTCAAGACTGGGATGGAAGAAGGAGTTCCCAATACTTTGGTTCAATTCTATGATCCTTTGTATCACTGCTTTACCTTCCCCAACTATCAGTTGGTGCCAACCTTAGAAGAATATGCCTACTATGTGGGAGTCCCTGTAAAAGACCAGAAACCTTACAATGGATTAGAAAGCTTACCCTCACCAAAGGAAATAGCAGATGCTCTTCACCTCGAGGTACCAAAGATTAAAGCTAACCGTGCCACCAAAGGCGGGGTCAAGGGTTTCCATTCTGATTTCTTAGTTAAGAAAGCTGCTTATCTTGCCAAAGAAGGAAGTATGGATGCATTCGAAGCAATTCTAGCTCTACTAATCTATGGACTGGTGTTATTCCAGAAGTTGAAGAATTTATCAATTCCTCCTCTATCACCATTTTCTAAGTGGTAACCCGGTGCCTACCTTGTTAGGAGACACTTATCATTCAATTCATCATCGGACGCTTCAAGGAAAAGGAACCATTCTTTTTTGTGCACCTCTACTATACAAGTGGTTCGTCAACCATTTGCCAAGAACTGGTGCTGTTAAATAAAATCGCAATGTTTGGAGATGGTCTCAAAGAATAATATCTCTGACGCAAGCTGACATTCATTGGTACGATCCCGCCTATGACAGAGGAGTTTATTTTGACCGATGTGGAACTTTCCCAAATTTGCCACTCATTGGGGTAAAGGGGGATTAGCTACAATCCCGCTTTGGACAGACGTCAGTTTGGGTTTCTAATGAAGGACAAGCCCATAAATCTGTTGTTATCTGGATTCTTGTACCTCAACACAGAAGCAACAGAAAATATGAGAAATAACACAGTCGATGCTTGGGAGAATATTCAGAAAAAGACTAAAGCTGATCTAGGAAAAAAGAACTCTGTAGCCTTTGAACTGTTCACTCAGTGGGTACCATTTAGAGCTCGAGATCTGAAAATGCCATATCCCCCCCAAAAAAATGTGCAGATTGTTATCGCGTCATCATCTTCTACCATCCCCATTGAGAAACTGGAGGAATACTAAGAAATGCTTGAAAGAACAAAAAAGAGGGTGAAGACTCTGAAATGAAGACAGTCACTGTAGTATCCAAAGTTAAGACTCCGTTGATGGAGTTACACAAAATATTGGCTTAGACGTGGTTGCTCAAAATTACCCCTGAAAGTTGTGAAGAATGCAGCCAGAATCCACAAGGTTGTGACCTTGTGCGAAGCGATATTCAAACACTAATCAACAAAGGAATGCTACAGGTCGGTAATAAGAAAAGGTAAGAGGATGTGGCGGTTATTGAACTGGTAATCAATATACCAGAAGAGTCCAATAAAAGAGCGGTATTCAAATCCAACAACGACAAAATGACTCGACCCAACATAATCAGACCAGTGTTCTGCAATGATCCCGTACCAAAATTCGGAAAAGATCAACCAAGGTTCGACCCAAGGAGAGGGCCAGGTCCTCATCTAAGAGCCATATCATGGAAGCGCGACTATTCTTGGTACGACATGAACGCCGGAAGAAAACAAAAGGATGTAACAAACATTTCTGGGGCAAGAAAAATGACCCGCAGTGGTCGAGTATATCAGTCCAGGACGAACCCTGTTGTCCCTCAAGCAGCTGCTGCTGTTCCCAAAGTTACCGTTATTGTTCCAAAGGAGGCTGCTCCAAAGGAAGTAATCTCCAAATAACCCATTCTTAAAGGAAAGGAGATTCCCAAGGATGACGAAGAGGAGTTTTTAAGGATAATCTGCCGAAGCGATTACCGAGTAGTGGACCAACTCAATCAGACGCCATCCAAGATCTCGATCATGTCGTTAATACTGAGTTCTCCCACCCATCGAAAAACTTTGTTGAAAATACTCACGCAATCCCATGTAACAAAAGACATCACCGTGGGGCAGTTTGACTCTATTGTCGCAAATATCACATCCTGCAATACGCTGAGCTTCGATGATAGTGATTTGACCGCTGAAGGTCACAGGCACAACCGCGCTTTGCACGTATCTATTAAGTGTGAAAAAGATACGCTTTCTAGAGTACTCGTCGACACTGGGTCAGCCCTCAATGTAATGCCCAAAAGAACATTAGCAAAATTGGCACACAAAGGAGCTGAGATGAGACCCACCTCTTTAATTATGAAGGCTTTCGATGGGTCGTGGAGAACCGTAATAGGGGAGGTTGATTTACCAATCATGGTGGGACCCCAAGTCTTTGAAATCACCTTCCAAGTAATGGACATAAATCCTGCATATAGTTGTTTGTTAGGAAGACCGTGGATACATGCAGCGGGTGCTACCACATCTACGTTGCACCAGAAGATGAAGTTTGTCACTAATGATCAGCTGGTCATAGTACACGGTGAAGAAGACTTGACGGTGAGTAACCTATCCTCTTTCAGATATATCGAAGCCGACGAGGATGCGCTCGAAACAACATTCCAAGCCTTGGAGATTGCTCATGCTGTGTTGATTGACGATTCTGCTGAAATCTGTGGTCTGTCTTTCACCTCTGCACGAAGCATAAAAGTTGCAATGAAAGAAGGACTCCCACCGGGATGGGGAGAGGTTATAGAGGTGAATGCTCGCGTCAAGAATGATAGGCAGGGGTTGGATTACAAACCAACTCTGGAAGAAGCATCTGAAGAAAGCATCCAGAAGCAGAAGACCCTGAAGGAAATATTTGTAAGTGGCGGGGTACAAGTAAATGCCATCATTGACGAAGATGAAGAGAGAAACCTCGATAGCCAGGTGATCCGAGACGGAGCAACCTTGTGCAATTGGGAGACAGTAGAAATTCCTGTCATGCTACCTTTAGAGTAATACATTGCTTGTTAGCTTTTGTTTTCTTTAAAAAAATTCCTAGTCTTGCCCAAGGCTAGCGAATCATTTTGTATGGGCCACTTTGCAATTTAAAATATTAATGAATGAAGAAGTATTTTTGTTAAAACTCTTGTTTTTATTTCTCCTCCTCATTTTTAATTTTTGTAAAAAGCAAAAGTGGCAACTTTTTGAAAATTTAAAATTAACCCATCATCTTCATGTTTGTTGTGTGTGTTTAATCATGTTAAACCCTTTAAAAACTATGCAGGAAACCTCCATCACCCACAAAGTCCAATGATCATTCGGTCCATTCTGGTAGTGATTCATTTGTTTTCCAAGATGAAGAAGAGTTGGATGAAGAGTTTGAGGTTCCTGAAGAATTAATCAGGATGGTTGAGCATGAAGAATCCTACCTCCAGCCATACAAAGAGCCGATATAAGTCATCAACTTAGGTTCTGAATAAATGAATAAAGAGGTAAAAATTGGGGCGTTGCTCAAAATAGAGGTCAAGGATAAGTTGATACTACTTCTCAAAGAATATGCTGATGTTTTTGCTTGGTCATATCAGGACATGCCAGGGCTAGATACTGATATCGTAGTCCATAAGCTCCCCCTGAAACCTGAGTGTCCTCTGGTCAAGAAAAAGCTTTGAAGATCCAGACCCGACATGGCTCTCAAAATCAAAGATGAAGTCAAAAAACAAATCGACGTAGGTTTCTTAGCAGTATCAAAATACCCAGAATGAGTGGCTAACATTGTGCCTGTCCCGAAGAAAGACGGTAAAGTCAGAATGTGTGTGGACTACAGGGATCTGAACAAGGCCGGTCCGAAGGATGATTTCCCTTTGCCACATATCGACACTTTGATGGATAACACAACCAGTTTTGCATTATTCTCACTCATGGATGGTTTCTCTGGCTATAACCAGATAAAAATGGACCCAGTCGATATGGAAAAAAGAACCTTCATACACCCTGGGGCACTTATTGTTATAAGGTTATGCCTTTCGAGTTGAAGAATGCAGGAGCCACATATCAACGAGTCATGGTTACACTCTTCCGTGATATGATGCATCAGGAGATTGAGGTATACGTAGACGACATGATCACAAAGTCTCGGGATGAAAAAGATCACATGGATCATCTACTAAAATTGTTTGAAAGGCTCCGAAAATATCAACTGAGGATAAATCCAGCCAAATGTATATTTGGAGTTTGTTTTAGAAAATTACTTGGGTTCATTGTTAGTCAATGAGGAATCGAGGTGGATCCAGACAAACTCAGAGCTATTAAAGAGATGCCAACTCCTCAAACAGAGAAACAAATCAGAGGTTTCCTCGGACAATTGAACTACATCTCCAGGTTCATCTCCAACTTAACTCCTACCTGCACGCCGATCTTTAAGTTACGAAAAGATCAAATAGATGTATGGAATGAGAACTGCCAATCAGCATTCGAAAAGATCAAAGAATATCTCCAAGAGCCTCCTATATTAATTCCTCCAGTACCGGGAAAACCGCTCTTCGTGTACATCACAGTATTTGAAGATTCAATGGGTTGTGTTCTAGGTCAAACTGATGAATCAGGAAAGAAGGAACACGCAATCTACTATCTGAGCAAGAAGTTCACTAACTGCAAGAGTCGTTACTCACCTCTAGAAAAGGCTTGTTATGCTCTAGCCTAGGCAGCCAAACGTCTGAGACAATACATGATTTGCCACACTACTATGTTAATCTCCAAGATGGACCCGATAAAGTACATCTTTGAAAATCCGGCTCAAACTAGAAGACTTGCCAGATGGCATATGCTCTTGTCAGAGTATGATATTTAGTATGTCGCTCAAAAATCTGTCAAAGGCAATGTCTTGTCAGAACACCTTATTGAACATCCTGTAAACGATTACCAACCGCTCAAATTTGAGTTCCCTGATGAATATGTGATGTATGTTCAAAGCTTGAAACCAAAACCCGACCTTGAGGAAGGTTCTGAACCCGGATCCCGCTGGAAGATGATGTTTGGTGGAGCATCCAACAAAAATGGACATGGTGTTGGGCCTATTTTGGAAAACCCAACTGCAGGATACACTGCTATTACCGCCATACTTTGCTTCGACAAGAGGGCTATACGAAGATTGTCATCAAAGTTCTTCATCAGCAACGACGTTCTTACAAGAGAAATCATGATATGGTTCTGCTTCAATGTGTTGACAAGAGAGAGGCAGATCTATTAATGATATATGTGCACGAAGGAACCTTCGGCACTCATGCAAGTGGCCATGCCATGGCAAAGAAAATCTTAAGGGATGGTTATTACTGGTTGACCTTGGAGACATAATGCATCCTTTTCGCTCGAAAATGCCACAAATGCTAGATCTACACCGACAAGGTGCATGTTCCTCCACATCCTCTTAATGTGTTAACATCACCTTGGTCATTCGCAATGTGGGGCATAGATATGATTGGGGCAATTGATCCCAAAGCATCCAACGACCACCGTTTTATCCTCGTCGCTATCGACTACTTCACCAAACGGGTAGAAGCAGCATCCTACGCAAACGTAACCAAACAAGTGGTCGTCCGTTTTATCAAGAAGGAGATTATTTGCCGGTACGTCATCCTCGACCAAATTATCACTAACAATGGGTCGAATTTGAACAAAAAAATGATGAAAGAGCTTTGAGATATTTTTAAAATCAAACACCACAACTCTTCTTCGTACAGACCAAAAATGAACGGTGTTAATGAAGCTGCAAACAAAAATATCAAGAAGATAGTACAAAAGATGGTGGTAACCTATAAGGACTGGAACGAAATGTTACCATTTGCCTTATATGGATACAGAACCTCAGTACGCACTTCAACAGGGGCAACCCCCTTTTCCTTAGTTTACAGGATAGATGCGGTGCTACCCATCGAAGTCAAGATACCTTCATTAAGGATCTTAATAGAAGCCTAGCTTGAGGAAGCCGAATGGATAAAAGAAAGATTTGATTTGCTAAACCTCATCGATGAAAAAAGGATGACTGCCATGTGTCACAGCCAGATATAACAGCAAAGGATGAAAAGAGCTTTTGATAAAAGAGTCCACCTCAAGGAATACAGGGAAGGAGAACTTGGGGTCAGGAAAATTCTACCAACATGAAAGGATCTGCGTAGAAAGTGGATGCCCAACTACGATGGCCCTTTTATTGTAAAAACCATTTTCTCTGGAGGATCTCTAATTCTTAAGACGATGGATGGCGAACAACTTAAGTACCCGTCAACTTGGATGCAGTAAAGAAATATTATGCCTAAAAAAGGGCTCGCTAAGTTGAAATCCTAGAAAGGTAACTCAAGCAAAAGGAGTGTCTCGGCAAATTGAAAGCCCGAAGAGGCAATTCAGGAAAAGTCAAGGGCATGGCTTTCACTCAATCAGAAATTATTAATCAAAAAGATCACTGCCCGCCATTCTCGTCAGAAGCAGTGAATCATATGGACTACTAGTTAGTAGGGCTGAATCATTGTTAGATTTTGTAACCCATCTTATTTTGTTTTGCCATTTTTCCAAATTGTAATTGTTCTCGAGACTTTTCCATTTGTAAGGTTCTCGCCTATTAATGAAATCAGATTCTGGACCAATCATTGTTATGATCTGTATTTTTTCTTGTTATGCAAATTTTACTTATTCATTGATAATGATTTTAGAAAGCAAAGTGTTTTTTTGAAAAAGTAAATTTTTATTTTAAGAAACTAATCTAACAAAACAAGTCATAAATCTAAAGGTATGACATGACGATATTAAACTTCTCTCAAAGCGGTAAAAAAATTAAACACCATCTTCGGATAAGGTTGCACTTAGAAATCGCCCCGCTACCAAGTCGTGACTCCTCTATCACAAGTTTGCAAGAGCAATGACCAAATCACCTCTAGAAAGTTACTCCACTCTCCCCGGTGAAAGATTTTTTTATCCGGAGTAGTGACGTTAAGACTCGGTGTGATTGGTTTTCCTCTCTGTGGGGTTTATCTTGTTCTCTCTCGTGAGTCGTTCTGCATTTACATTTGCATCATACCATTAGCATACGAATTTGTTTGCATGCTTCTATTTTCTGGCTGTAGCCTTTGAGATCCTTTGGTCGTTACCAATCCTTTTGCTCCAACCTGTTGTCACGGGCTCGCTTCGTGGTTGTTACCCCAACTTTATCAAGTTGCTTGGATTAAGTATTATTGTGATAAAGGCTTATATCCTCAAGGAGGCTAGTTTTAACTAGCAATACTGATATTGCTTACTGGTGTTCACTAAGATGTTAGTTGTTACTAGTATTTATCTCTGAGATTTGGTAGTTACCAACATTTCCCAGTAAGTCCAGTGGTTACTGGCATTGTTAAATCCAATTGTTATTGGTACCTTGATTTGGTTGTTACCAATCTTTGTAAGTCCAGTGGTTATTGGCATTGTTTAAATCCAATTGTTATTGGTACCTTGATTTGGTTGTTACCAATGTTTGTAAGTCCAGTGGTTACTGGCATTGTTTAAATCCAATTTTTATTGGTACCTTGATTTGGTTGTTACCAATCTTTGTAAGTCTAGTGGTTATTGGCATTGTTTAAATCCAATTGTTATTGGTACCTTAATTTGGTTGTTACCAATCTTTGTAAGTCCAGTAGTTACTGGCATTGTTTAAATCCAATTGTTATTGGTACCTTGATTTGGTTGTTACCAATCTTTGTAAGTCTAGTGGTTACTGGCATTGTTTAAATCCAATTGTTATTGGTACCTTGATTTGGTTGTTACCAATCTTTGTAAGTCCAGTAGTTACTAGCATTGTTTAAATCCAATTGTTATTGGTACTTTGTTTTGGTTGTTATCAATCTGTATAAGTCCAGTAGTTATTGGCATCGCTTGAAAAACAATAGTTATTGGTATGAGGTTCGGTTGTTACCAACTTCCCCAGTATAAGTCCAGTAGTTACTGGCATTGTTTAAATCCAATTATCATTGGTACTTTGACTTGGTTGTCACCAATCTTTCCGATATAAGTTCAGTAGTTACTGGTGCTGCTTGAAATCCAATCGTTATTGGTATCACTATTTTGGTTGTTACCATATCCTCCTGAATGTATAGTCATTACTAGCATTCCCCAGGAAGTCCAGTAGTCACTGGCATTGTTTGAAAATCCAATTATTATTGGCATAATACTTGTTTGTTATCGATCTTCTTTTCTAAAGTTTAGTCGTTACTAGCATCACCTAAAGTTTGTGGTTATCAGAAATGCTCACCCGTCTCTAAACTCAGGATGTTCGGTTGTTACCAGTATCCCCAGTTGGTCATGAGGAACTAGTGGTTACTAGCAGCCCCGTTGACTCTGGTCTTGTTTCTAGCCTTTTCTTGAAGATCCCGTTTGAACTCTTCGTTACAAGGAAAGTCCCTGTTGGTTTGTCCCCCAATAAGGACCGTGTCTCTGTATTTTTGCTTCCCTAGTCGGAGTCTGTGTCTGTTGACTTTTTTCCCTCTGCATGGCTTCTCCCTCGATATATTTCTCCAGTGGAGATTTGCATTTGCCCAGTAGAGACTTTCCTTTTCCCCAGTGAAGATTTGTCTTCCCCAGTGGATTTTGTGTCCTTGTGTGGATGATCCCCTTGAACTACCATCATTAGTCATGTATGAACTATTAATTGTTATGCCTTGAATCTTTCCCTAGTGTGTCGGCTCCCCTATGAGTGGTTACTCGTTGTTGTGTTATTTTCTTTTGCTCGTGTGTCAGCATTTTCTAGCATAATAAAGCATCATTCTTAGAATTCATGGCATTTCAGTATTTGTCCTTTTGCATACCATCGTATCTAAGGGACAAAATTTTCAGTTTTCTATATTTAAATACCTTTCACCACGATTCTATAGAGATTGTTATCTCTCATTGCCATCGGGTGAAGATATTTAAATAGGGGAAACTGTTATACCCCAAATTTTGTCCCCTAGATCACATCATCATTCTAGGACATCAACATTGATTATCTAACCATAACCTCTTTCAAGTTTGATCTTTGTTAAGATGCAGGTGAATTAGGATTCCACACAGACAGGAATCAGAGTTTCTATGGTTTGATCAGTCAAGGTTTTGGATTGATTATCCACATAATAAGTCTCTATATCATCAAGGATATCACATTGGATCAAGTATGAATACAATTTAAGGTTGTCACCCAGAGAAGAAGAACAGTGCAGTCCAAGAACCCAAATCAGGGTTTATGATTGGAAAAATCAATTGTAGTTTGACTTTTGGTTTAAATGGTATTTCAAGGCATGAATCATGTTCCAAGATACCTTTATGACTTATTGAAGTCTCCACAAGAATTTTCAAGGCCTCAGGGAACCCAGAACACTAACAGTCGATTCAGAGGTTTTCGATCGTTCGGTTCGTCTGATTGAAAAGTCAACGCATTGACCAACATGGTTTTGAACCAAAATTGAAGCCAATTATGTTCCCAATGTTACGCCATATCTAATCATGAATTTTGGTGACCATTGGATCAAGAATTGAGAAGTAATAAAAAAGTCTGGAAATTAGGAAAATCATCATCACTAGCAAGTTGGTTTTCAAATGAACAAGTTGGCAAGAAACTTGAAATCTGACCAGATCATTACTCTCCACTTTCCATATAAATAGAGCATCAAAGCTTAGTCAAAAACATTAGAAAAGACATCAACAAAACCTTGCAAAACTCCTTGTATGATCATAATACCCTCTTCTTGCAAAAAGCATCAAAGCTTGCAAGAACACTTCAAATTCACAGTTTGCTCGTGCACTTCCAAAACCAACTTCACAAAACTACTATACACATCCATTAGAGTGTATTCAAATCATTGAAGAACTTCTGTAACACCCCTAACACCACCTATCATTCTCAAACCTCCATTAAAGCAGCTGGATCGAGTTCTGATTCTCAAGCTTGTTCCATGCCAACCAAGCATTCTAGCAAGTTTCAAAGGCATCAAGGAAGCTCACTAGGGTATTTTCTAGCAACTGTAAAGGCATTTGAAGAGGCCTTGGACTGTCTCCAAGAATTAAGTTTCCTCCCTTTTGAATCTTCATGTTCAGGTACTATCATTGATTCTTTTGTGAAGGAAACATGTAGATATCATCTTGTTTTAGAGGTGTCAATCACTGTTTACTTTGAATGAGTTGCATATGTAAAGTTTTGACATTTTTTGCTCTTGTTGTGTTGCACTGTTGTTGGATTCATAATGATCTATGTTGTTAGAGTTGGTATAAACAAACCACATATTTGAGTTCTCCTTGGAAAATACTCCAATTTTGATCTTTACATCTTGGAATTTGGTTGAGAGATGAGAGAGTTCTGTTTTGAAGAAATCCTGGCCATGGAATGAATTTAGGGCACGAGCGAGGGAGAGAGAGAGGTTGAAGAAGATGAAGCTAATGCGGGAGTGACCTGGCTTGACATGGCGTTGAGATGGCCATTTTAAGGCATCCATAGTTTAAAACATTTTAAGGCATATACATATTGGATTAGAGCGTAGCACAACTGATTAAGGAGGATGCTTTGTGTGTTGTGTTGAGCGAAGGTTCTGGGGTTCGATCCCCCTCCAGACCTTTTGTTTTTATTTCATGTGAATAGCTTGTTTTTCCTATTTTATTACATGGATGCATTTTTTTTCACATGGCACGCGTGGGTTAGATGGTTATAATTTTGGGTGGTAACCCTAGAGACGTGGGTTCAAACCCCTTTGGATGCATTTCCATTCTTTTTATCACCTTTTTTTCACTTTGTCTTTACAAATCAATTTCATCATAACTCTCTTGATTTTTAACATTTTTATACCATTCTTTTTGCAAATTTCTCCTCAACATTCCTATTTTCAATAAGTGACGAAAGAATTCAAGGATTTTTATCCTAGAAAAACTTTGATCCACTTGAAAAGTCATGTGTTTTTAGGGTGTTACCTTATTGTTTTTGAACTTTCTCAACTTAAAACTTGATCTATCTTATGAGATTTGTCTTGTATGCTTCCTATGTGTTTGTTAACATATTTGAGTAATCAAAGTTGTTTGATTCAATGTCTTACCATGTTCATATTTGCTTTTATGAATACATACATACATATATATATATATATATATATATATATATATATATATATATATATATATATATATATATATATATATATATATATATATATATATATATATATATATATATATATATATATATATATATATATATATATATATATATATATATATATATATATATATATATATATATATATATATATATATATATATATATATATATATATATATATATATATATATATATATATATATATATGAAAATAATCTATTGAACTTCATTTATGAACTATACCACAATTCTTGATGTTGTAATCTCTTGAATATGTCATCATACCTCTTTATACTTGTTTGTGTGTCTTTCTAGAACCATAAAATGCTAGGGTTTGATTGTTGACTTGGTTGATACCATGAAACTTGCTTACTTTTCCCCATGAAATAATGAACTTATACTTGAACTGTTGTAACATTTCTTGTATTCCTGTTTACTTAATTGTCATCAATGCATGTTACTTGGTCTTATGTTGTTACATTTGATCTCATTTGATTCTTATAGAATTATCGTTTCATGTTGTAACTTGCTTGTTTTAATCTTGTTTGAATTTTATAAATGAACTTGTTGTTGTTACACAGGTTATTTGTTTGCCTTGATGGTTGTTACCTCTTTGCTCTTCATCTTTGTTAAGATGTTAAGTATTATATGGTTACAAGTTGTTATATGTTCTTACTTTCTTTCATTAACTTTGTTAAGCTACTCCCTAGTGATGGAACTTGTTATTTCTCATCCAGTTGCCTCATCTTTCCCCATTCCAAAGGAAAGCCTCTCTATTGACCTTTGGGTCATAGATAGCTCATTACCCTCCGTTTGACTTTGTTAAGTCTCCTTGAACACCTAGCTTTGTTAAGTTAGAACCTACTAGCCATTGGACTTTCCTTAAGTCTAAAGACCTTCCCCTTGTTAGGAGTATCCTTCAATTAGAACTTTAAGATAGAGTTTGTTAACTCTATGTAAGGATCATTGCCATGATCACTTACTCCCCTCTTGGATTTTGTCAAAGTCAATCCTCTTGGGTGTGCAACTTAGAATAGAGAGTTTTGTTAAACTCTATACAAGCATTGTTATGTTTGTTCCCCTTTGAACCTTGATAATAATCAAGTGTTCATTCATCCTTAGTAAGGTGAACTACGGTTGCTCTGATTCTATCCTAGTTAGGATACCTAGGAAGAAGATGTAATATCTTTGCAAGCAAACTTAGAACTATCCTTAGGTCTTTACCTCAATATCACCCTAACCCAAATCCCAAACCCTAGCAAACAACATAAATAACTTAGCATACAAAACATAAAAAAGGTTCCTGTAGAGTACTACAGATGTTTAGGATGTGAAATATCTAACCTAGGCACAACCAACCCCCGATTCCCGCATCTCTTAGCGTTGTTGTTACATTGTGCAAAAGGTCTTTCTTTCTTTAACCTTTCCTTTAGATAAATCAAAGTCCGGTTGTGAATTTAATGAATTAAGATTCAAGTTAATCAATAGCTTGACATCACGATTCTCACCGCAATAAATAAGTACTTAATTGCGCAAAAGGTCTTACTTTAGCTCCTACTAGGTAGGAACAAAATTTATCTAACGCGAAAACAATGGCTAAGAGTTCCTTTTATGTGGTGGCGTAGTTCACTTACGCTTCATCTAAATTTCTACTTGCATAATAAATCGCATGAAGCTTTTTGACTTTGCGTTGCCCTAAGACTACGCCTATGGCATAATCACTAGCGTCACACATTATTTCAAAAAGTTTACTCCAATCAGGTGGTTGCATAATGGGTGTAGTAATCAGATCCTTTTTTTTAATAGTTGGAACACCTCTAAGCACTTTTCATCGAAGACGAATTCAGCCTCTTTCATTAACAGGCCTGTTAGTGGTTTATTTATCTTAGAGAAATCTTTTACGAATCGTCGGTAAAAATCGGCGTGTCCTAAGAAACTACGTATTTCTCTAACAGTTTTCAGAGGTTGAAGGTTTTCTATTACTTCTATTTTAGATTTATCGACCTCAATCCACTTGTCAGACACTATGTGTCCAAGACTATTCCTTGTCGAACCATAAAATGGAATTTTTCCTAATTAAGTATGAGATTGACTTTCACACATTTTTCAAGTATCATTTCTAGGTTCGTTAAACATCCTTCAAAACTATGCTCACAAACGGAAAAGTCGTCCATAAATACTTCCATGATGTCGTCTAGAAAATCTGCAAAGATTTCCATCATGCATCTTTGAAATGTTGCGGGAATGTTACGTAGTTCAAACGACATTCGTCGACATGAGAATGTACCACAGGGACAAGTGAAGATAGTCTTTTCTTGGTCGTCAAGATGAATAGGAATTTGGAAGAATCCTGAATAACCGTCTAAATAACAAAAATGAGAGTGTTTAGCCAATTGTTCATGCATCTGAGCTATAAAGGTTAAAGGAAAGTGATCTTTATGAGTGGCTTCATTCAACTTTCTATAATCAATGCATATCTTCCATCCAGTTACAACACGTTTTGCTACAGCTTCGCCCTTTTCGTTATTGATAATCGTAACACCTCCTTTCTTTGGCACGACATGTACTGGGCTGACCCAGTTACTATCGGATATCGGGTATATAATTTCTGGTTCTAACAGCTTTTGTACCTCTTTCTTAACTACATCACTCAGGATGGGGTTGATCCTTCTCAGGTGTTCTCTAGAGGTTTTACAGTCTTCCTTTAGCATAATATTGTGCATGCAGACAGAGGGACTTACCCCTTTCAGATTTGAGATGTTATAGCCTAGAGCTTTAGGGTATTTCCTTAAGACATGTAATATTTTCTCAGTTCTATCTGTCCTAAGTCTAGGTTGACTATTATAGGGCATTCGAGCTCTGTATCTAGGAATTCATACCTTAGATTATTGGGTAGTGTTTTAAGTTCTACAGAAGGTTTCTTCGGGAAAGGCATAGGATTTGGAGTTAGTGCTAAGCATTACCTTAGACTATCATCTACGTATGGTTCACATCAGTTATCATTTCTACTATAGGAGGTGATATAATCTTTAGTATTTCAGTATACTTAGATTGTTCCATCTTTATTTCTATTACACATTCATCGATGATATCTAGGGAATAACAAGAATCGTCGATAGCTGGTGCCTTTAGGAATTATGAAAGATAAGTTCGACTTTCTCTTCACCAACCTCAAAGGTTAACTTTCCTTTCTTCACGTCTATGATGGCGCCAACAATGGCAGAAAAGGGTCTTCCTAGTATGATGGGAATGTTAGAATCCTCATTTATGTCCATTATTGTAAAGTCTATAGGGATATAGAAATGACCTATTAGGACGAGAACGTTCTCAAGCATACCTACAGGAAATTTAACAGAACGGTCAGCTACTTGGAGAGACATTCTCGTCGGTCTTACTTCTCCTAATTTTAGTTTTTCACATATAGAAAGAGGCATTAAACTAACACTAGCTTCTAAGTCACATAGTGCTTTGTTAATGACACATTTTCCAATTACACATGGTATGGAAAAACTACCTGGATCTTTTAATTTCTTAGGCATATTGATTTGAATTATAGGGCTACACTTTACAGTAAGTGTAACAATCTTATTATCCTCGAGCTTTTTCTTATTAGATAGGATCTCTTTAATGAACTTAGCATATGAGGACATTTGCGTAATAGCTTCTGTGAAAGGTATAATGATACTAAGTTGTTTAAGAAGCTCTAAGGATTTCTTGAATTGCCCTTAATTTTTAGACTTCGCAAGTCATTAAGGATAAGGGATCAATGGTTTATATGGTGGTGGAAGCACATATGGTTTTTCTTTCTCTACGGCCTCTTCGTTTTTGTCATCTTCCTTATTTGGTTTATCTGATTGGTCAATCTAAGTTTCTTTTCCAGAGTTTTGTTGCATGGGTGGATTTTGAATCCTAGGATCTAGTGTTCCATCTAATTCGGTCCCACTTCGCAATGTGATTAGCATTTGCATGACCTTTAGGATTAGGTTGCAGTTGACCAGGAAATACTCCGACTGAGGCTGCTATTGATGCTTAATTTTTGGGCTACTTGAGAAATTTAGGTTTTTAACATTTTGGTATGGGTAGTGTCATACCCCAAATTTTACCCCTTAGATGTCATAATCATTTTCATAAGCATCTTAGGACAACCATCCTTGCAAAAATAACCAACTATCAAGCTTTGTTGTTTTGTTTCTTTGTGAAATTAGGGTTTTGTACAAGAAGGTGAAAGCACTGATTAACTAAGATTTGAAAGAGGGATCAACCAAGCAAGTCCTCACACACTTCAAGGGTTCCTAAGATACCTTTTGGTTCATCACAATTCATTTCAAGGGTTTCCTAAGTGGATGGAGAAGGTTTTGATTTCATCTGATTAAAAAGTCAACTGAGACTCCATAAATGGCAACCCTTGAGTTTTTTGGTCAAACATGTACATTTAAAGTCATATTCCATGATCTCATGAAGTTTGATCAAGAAAACTCAAGTGGAATCATAAAATCAGGAGAATTTTGGAAATTAGGGTTTTTGGTGAAATTTTCTAAGTATGGAAATCAAGAATTCTAGTCATCTTGCAAGAGCCATATCTCACTCATCCTTGAATCAATTGGAGCAAGCTAATGATGTTTGTAAAGAGGAAATATTAAACTACAAGTTTGTACAAGGAATCATGTTCAAAATATGAATTATTTGGAGTTATGAATGTTCAAAGTTGAGAAAAACCTTGATTTGGTATTCAACACTTAGAAAATTTTCTACGTATAAAATTCAGCATTTTGGGAGGATTTTTAAGACCATTTTCCAAAGGTTTCCAAGCCTAATTTGACTTTGCCATCAACATGAAAGTTGTAGATTATATTCTTAGCTTACTTTTGATACCAAAAAAATCTCAATAGCATATCTAGAACTCAAGTTATGGTGCCTCAAAGTTGAGGTCACAAAGTTGTCAAACTTGGCAAAGTCTTGGACAACATTTTGGCACCAAGTTCAAGAGAGTTTCTCATGTGATTCCAGGCCTTAATTCAAAATTCCTTCAACATGAAAGTTGTTTCTTGTTTTTTAAGCTTTACAAGCATACCAAGAACTCTCCATTTGGATCAATAAATCACAAGTTATGATGCTCTAAAGTGAGGAAGTTTCAAGGGTTGGATTTGGTAACTTAGAAAATTCTGCCAAGTTTTTTTGAACAACTAATTTTACAAAACTTCCACACCATTTTTCATGTGGTTCCAAGTCTCAATTCAATTTTCTTCCAACATCAAATTTGTTTCTCATGATCTCAGATTTCCATTTATACCAAGTTTATGAGCATTGGTGACTCAAGCATGAAGTTATGGTGGAACAACTTTACCAAAATATTCACAAAAGAAGGGCCAGATTTAAAGGACATGAGTTGGGAGGCAATTTTGAGTACTTCAAATCATTTTTTGCACTTGCTTTCAACTAGAAAGTTGTTCCTTTCTATGATCTATATCCAAAGATACCATTTCTGTGAAAGATATCCATTTACACCATGTCCAAAACCTGCCCCAAAGTCAGTTGCTCAGAGTTGTTTCTTGGTATCATGTAAACGGATTCAAACTTTTTGAAACTTGTTTAAGAAGTTTGTTTTGATCAAGGAAGCTGCAAAAACATCAGAATATGTCATGCAAATGAATGATCTAAATGTATAAATAAAGCCAAATGCAAGAAAAAGTCCTTGTACCTTTTGCCATTTTTGTGAACTCATTGGACAAAGTTAATATCATACATCACATGCTTTATTTCTACTGATACGGTTTTTTGGCATGATAATTCAAAAAAGGGAAAGGGAATTATCCATGTGAGGGGCCACACAAAAAGAGGAGCAACAAGGTTCTATTTTTGGCTCCCTTTGAAAACTTACAAAAGAGGATGAAAGACATGCTATTGGGGGCGGGCTTTTAGAATTAAAAAAGGGAGAAGCTCCTTTCGATTAGAGGTCTTGTCTCAAGAAATTGGTTTTGGATGGTTCTTATCTCCTTCTACATATAAAATATAAGATCTTCATGCACTCTTGATTTTTGGGGAAGCTCACATATAATAACACCTTAGTACCACATCAGTGGACCCTTGGAGACAACCTGAACTTTAATTCACTTTGGAAAAAAACCATATTCTTTTTCTCTACACCAAAAACAACAACGCAATAACACATAGCTATCTTTAACTTTTCCTACCAAAAAAACCATTACAACCAACCTTACTTGCTTCATAACCATCATTGCCAAACTACCTTCTCTTTGCAGTTTATCGTCACCAATCAGGAATATTCGTTGTCCACGTTGGTCTCGTCGTTATTTGTATAAAACCACAATGTTAGGTAACGCTTCATTTATTTATTTTGAGTTTATTGTGTTTGAGGTTCCTGCTTGTGTATGTTTTGTTTCACCATCACATTACAATACCACAACACAATGTTGTTAATGCTTGAACATATTAATGGCGCCATTTGTGTACACTTGAGATGTTGAGGTTTTCATCTCAACTTTATGTCGACTTTCTTGTGAACTAACCGACTGTCATACGAGCGATGTCACTGTTCTAATGTTATAAATTCTATCGTATTTATTTTTCATTCTATTTTGATGTTTTTCATTCTTATCATGATTTTGCAAGCTCATTTTTGTGACAAGTCTTGATGTCATTGTGTTTTATGTTGGCATCTAGTTGTCGTCCCAACATTCTTAGTATCGGTAAAGTTCGGTTCGATTATTCCCCCGTGCTTCTTTTGTTTTGTTTGATTTTATTGTGTGTGCATGATAATAATATTGGTGTGTGTTAAGTTACAGCCTTATTGTTGTTCCATACGAACTTGATGTTTACTTAACATTTGTGCATCGCATGGTGATTCAGTGAAGCGTGTTGTGTGTTATAGCTATGCTCAACCTTGCTACATACTTTATGAATACAAACTCGACGTGATAATGTTGACCCCAATACAATCCGTGAAAATAAATAAGGCAAGTATAACACTTGAGCATTAGGTTGTGGGAGGTGTAATAGAAAATATCAAGATTATTACATGTCAAAGTAAGTACAAGGGTGATATGAGTGTCCCTAAAGATATCCTTGTGGTATTTGGTTCTCACTTTCCTGCTTAAGCTTAAATTATCCAAGCCCGTTGGATTTACTTATCCCCCCCCTCTCTTCCTAGTTTAAGGTTTTCCTATGTGTTTTTTTTTCTTTTTTTGATATTTTAATCTATTTTGATTGTTGGATATTTGAGCAAATAAAAAAAATATTTTTTTTTATCTTTTAAATATTTATTTATTTTAATCATTTTGCACCTCATATTAAAAAAAATATTTTTAGAAATGTTTCATTTATGTGTTCTCATTTTGGTCTTGTGATTCAAGGTAGATTTATTAGCTTGATAAAGCTTCTTAGTTGGTCATTGTTGACTGCTTCTTTCATATGTTTTGTGAGTACCATAATCTTGCTACACTTGGACTATTACCTTTTGTTGATTAGTGATCATTTTCCTTCTGAGTTGATCACATGCTTTGATCCTTGCTTTTTACACATGTCATTATTTGTTCATGAGATTAATTCTGATATTTGAGGCTTGGCTTTGTGCTCTTTTAATATTGTGATGTCTATTTTGTTTGATATTCTCTTAAGGCTTTTCTCTATATTCCATCTATATGATTGTTTGTGCTAAGTTCCAAAGGAAAGGGTTCCACCTGTTGACTGCCATGTCACATTTAGGATAACTTAGTCTACCTCCTACTCACCTCATGACCTTGTTAGAGTCATTCCCTTGGCCTTGTCAGAGCCTTCTTCCCTCTTCAACCTAGCCTTAGGTTAGGTTTTGTTAATCCTATATGAGTATTATTGTTATAAGTACTTACTTTCCCCTCTTGGCCTTGTTAGATCCAATTGACCTTGCAACTTAGAATTACATATAGAGTTTGTAAACTCTATGTGAGTAGCATTTTTTTGAGTACCCACTTCCCCTTTGACCTTGTTAGAGTAAAACCTTTAGCTAATCTTTCAACTTAGACTTAGTAAAGTTTGTAAACTCTATGTAAGTGTCATGGTTATGAACACTTACTTCCTTTTGGAACCTTGACTACAATCAAGAGTTCTTCACCCTTAGTGAGATGAACTACGAATGCTCTGATTTCATCCTAGTTAGGATATGTAGGCATGAGATGCGATGTCTTGGCGAGCATACTTAGAAATAAACCCCTAGGTCTTTACCTTAGCACCTTCTCCTTAGCAAGCGAACAAATAACATAGCATAAATACAAATTAGAGGTTCTTGTAGAGTACTACAAATACTTAAGATGCTAACACCTTCCCTAGGTATAACCAACTCCTGAACCTTAGATTCTCTTAGCTTTGTTGTTACATAACGCACTTAGGGTTTTCTTTGATCATTACCCTTTCCTTTGGATAAATTAAAGTCCGATGGTGAATTCAAAGATTTGTGATTCAATTTAATTCAATAGATTGACATCCGATTCTCACCGCAACAGGTAGCCATTGGCGAACACCATTAGGCCAATGGAGAATGCCATTAGGGTAATGGCGAATGCCATTTGGTCATTCATTAACTAACATGGACTGGGTACATGGCCGACGCCATTAAGGCAATGGCGAACGCCTGCACTAGAAATGCCATTTTCTGCACTTTCTTTTGTTTTTTTGCTCCTTTTTTGGTTCCTTTACGCAATCGTTCCATAACTTATTAAAACATGCAATACACATAAAACACGACATAAAAGTGACAAAACAAACTAAAATAACATCAAATAACATGCGTTATGAGCCTAAAAACATGATATGTTTTCAAATTATCAACTTACATCACTGGAGTGGAAGACTCATTCAACCGTAAAAGTCGAGACATGACCAGATCATTTTGTGGAAAGAATGCGAGAATTTGAGATTTAGTCGGCGACACATGTTTCGATTCATTTTTTATGTCTTGTTTATCCAGACAAATAATTGTATGTAATTGTGTCTCAATATATATGAAGTGTTATACATTCACCATTTGTTCATATTATGTCTTTATGCATTTTTTATCTTCTCCATATCAACATGTGTTATCTTGTCAATGAAAAAAAAGGTTCTGTTATATGGTTTTTTTTGGAAATGATTAAGGACAAGTTCTAGAGATGTATTTCGGGAACAAGATAATAAGATGTTGTTTTGGAGATATATCTTTGGAATCAATATTATAGTTAATTAGTGGTCTGAATTGGTCTGTGGATTATATAAATTTATGTGCTCTAATGTTATATTTCATACAACCTCAAAATATCTCAAATATCATAAATAAACATCTATTGGTATGTCGTAAATGTGTCCTTCTCTGACTCTACACCCAACCAAACATTCAAGCTCACCGACTTCACCTCCCTCGAAGATATAAAAGAATAAATCCACCATCTCCTACCTTACAGAGACAATTGAAAAATTGTGAAACTCGTGTACCATTCACCATTTATTGACAATGGAGGGAAGATTGAGTTCAAAAGATTTGAGTTCAAGATGCAAATGGATGTTAAGGCTATGTGGGATACGTATTTTGGTTTCGAAGAGAAAGTTCCACTCGAGTTGGAAGTGACACTACAAAAATCGATCAAAGATATTTTGAAGATGCGCAAACGTCCACCAGGATATTGAAATGTAATATTGAATTTTATGTTGAAATCGTCATTGTAATGCTCATTTTATGTTATGAATGTCAATTTCAATTTGGAGAATAATTTTTTGTTGAATCTGTTTCTAGTGTGCCTCTGGATATGTAATTAAGGAAATATTCTAGAGGTGCATCTTTGAGATAAATTAAATCAAAAAATGGGTGTATCTCCAAATGACCTTTGATGAGTATGTGTTAGGGTGCGCTCGGAGATGTATCTTCGGAATCAGAGGGCACATGTGGAAATTTACATGGTGCATTAGAAACATCTAGGATGCAATAAGAAATTCTCTTTTTCAAATGACACTATCTCTCATTCGTTGTTGTTTTAAAGGGTATAAAAGTCTTAAAATCAACATTACGGAAATGAAAAACAGAAGGTGAGAATGTCAATACAAATTGAAATAATTATATATATTATTGTTTTATTCCATAAACTGTAGTTTATATATATATATATATATATATACATATATATATATATATATATATATATATATATATATATATATATATATATATATATATATATATATATATATATATATATATATATATATATATATATATATATATATATATATATATATATATATATATATATATATAAGGCTTGATTTCCATGATCCTAAATTAGTGGTATATTAATCGTAAATTAATATACAATCATACTAATAGGGGAAAGTAATTATATACACATTAAATTTACAATTACGAAGAAGATATTTCTTAATATTCCCTCTCAAGTTGTTTAGTGAATTCCGTGAAGTCCTAACTTTTTGCATTATATCACAAATTGATCCTTTCCCAAAGTTTTAGCGAACATATCTACTAGCTAGAATTGTGTTGGCCCATAAGAAGACTAATCATACCAACTTTAGTTTTTCTCGTACTATATGACAATCTGTCTCAATATGTTTTGTGCGCTCATGAAAAAAATGATTTGCCACAATGTGTATAGTTGCATGGTTGTCAAAAAATTATGGCGTTGGAGCATTCTGTAGGACTTTCAAGTCTTGTAATATTAATCGTAGCCAAGTAAGCTCCTAATATGTATTAGCCATAGCTCCATATTTAGATTCAATCGATGATCTAGAGATAATAACTTGCTTCTTGGATTTCAATGAGATGACAAAATTTCCATGGAAAATGCAAAATCCCATAATAGACCCTCTAGTGCCATGACAACCTCCCCAATCTGAATCTAGAAAGTTTAAGGAAAGGTTATTAGAGGTTGAAAATAACATGAGTTGTCCAGGTGTTCCTTTGATGTATTTGAGGACTCTTAATGAAACATCCCAATGTGGCTTTCTAGGTTCATACATGAACGAACTTAATGTTTGTATAGAGTAAATAGTGTGAGATCTTGTGACAGTAAGGTAAATTAGCCTACCAACAAGTCTTCTATATTTGGTCGGGTCATTTATTATTATCCCATTAGTGGGAGTATGTTCAAATTTTGTTTCATCAGAAACTTGTCAGGGCGAGCACCTTCTCTCAGTCTTGAATCTTGCAAGATATCTAAGACATACTCTCTTTGAGACATGAAGATACCTTTCTTGGAACGAGAAAATTCAATGCCCAAAAAATATTTCAAATCTCCAAGATATTTGAAATGGAAGCGGTTGAGAAAAAACTCTAAAAGACATTTTATTTCTTTAAGATCACTCCCTGTAAGAAGTATGTCATCAACCTTTAATTGTTGGTAACCGACCGTTTGAATGGCTTTAGAGAAAGTAGAGAACCAATTTCTTAATGCTTGTTTGAGTCCATAAAGTGACTTGTTAAGCTGACATATGATGTTCCTCCTATCGGCGAAGACCACGTAGAGGCCTAATGTAAACTAACTTATGTAAATCACCATGAAGAAATACATTTTCTACATCAAACTGGTATATGAACCAATTGTGAGCATCTGCAATTGTAAGAAGGAAAACAAGAGTAGTAACTTTTGAAGTTGGGAAAAACTTTTCTTGATAGTCAATCTCTTCAACCTGAATGTATCCCTTAACAACAAGGAACACCATATATTTCTCTATCGTACCATCATATTTATACTTTATTTTGCATACCCATTTGCATCCAATGGGCTTATCAATAGGAGGAAGAGGTACAAGGTTCCACGTATTGTTTTGTTGCAATGCATTTAGTTATATATTTGTTGCTTCATGCTATTGTGAATTATGGACAACTTGATCATAGAAGAAATATGTAGAAGAAATGCATGAATATCAAAGATAATGAGAAAGAGGATACTGAGTACCTGACCTAGAAGTTGGCATCGAGAGAAATATATTGACTTGTGAATACATGTGGTAGTCTTTATGCTATATCAGGGGGGTTTTATCGCGGAGGGATTTCATGACTTGTAGAATGAGGAAGTTGGTGGAATTGGAGTGTGTGATGTGGTTGGTATTGATTCATTTATAGATGGTTGTGAAGGAGGATTCAGGTCAGTAAGTGATGGTGTAGAAGGTATATGGGATTATTGTGTAGAAGATATATGAGATGGTGTGGGAGTAGGCCAATCATCCAAGGCTTCATGAGGAGGATGGATGAAATTAAGGTGAGTATAGATGTTATGGAAGGAAAATCAGTTTTCAAAATTTGATATCACGACTCACAAATAAATTCTTCATCTTATGATCATAAATTTTGTAACCTTTTTGTCCAGTAGAATATCTAAAAAATATACCTCTTTTTGCACGGGGTCAATTTATGTGTAGAGTGCACAATAGTGACATAACATAAGAAACCAAATACCCTTAAGTCATCAAGTGGTGGCAGCATGTTATATAGTACTTCAAAGGTGATTTGTTGGATGGTAACAAAAATGGAATCCAGTTTATAAGGTAAAAAATAGTCAATACACATCCGCTCCAAAACTCAAGTAGTAGGTGTAAATGAAATGATAATACTCGTGCCACAATTAGAATATGACAATGTTTGTGTTCCACAACTCCATTTTGTTTTGGTATATAAACACAAGTTCATTGATGTTTTACCTTTGATATTGAAAGAAGTCTCACATGAACATGAATTCAACCCCATTATCAACTCCGATTTCTTTAATAGTTCCTTGAAATTGGGCGTAAGCAAAATTAATGTAGGATTTTAAAGTATTATGAGAATCTGTGCCCTTGAATGCATCTTGTAAAATCATCAATAATAGTTAAAAAAATATCATGCTCTTGAATATGTGGGAATTTTATGAGGACCACAAATATCACAATGTAATAAATCAAATGGAGCATGAGTTGAAAAATAGTTGAATGATATGTCCCAAATATATGTGATTAGAGCAGAAGAAACACTGGGTAAATTGACAAAATGAATTGATGTAAACTTTGTTGTAGAGAGAATGGTATAATCAGATGTAATATGATTAGTGGATTGGTTGTCTAAAATCCAAGGCTTAGTGAGTACATAATTTATTGAGGAATTAGAGAAAAGAGACATATTTTCATCATTTGTGTAACACCCCCTTTCTATACCCCCAAATAATCAATTAAAATCATATAAGCAATTAATAAAAGTTTCATCAAAGTATAAATTAAAATATGGTATAAAAGAGGCGCATCACATTATCATCGAAACGAAACATAAATAATACCTGCTCATAAAGATATGTAACAAAAGGGGTAAATCTCAACTAAAAACAAAACATATCGCTTAAAACCCACATATCAATATTTAAAATAAAGAGGAAACATCTAAACATTGAAATCATGTCATTAACATAAGCATTTTATACATCATTCAGATTAATTCAATTCATCAGTGGGGTTTACAAAACATTCAGCAACAGATACATACACAGATGTATCACAAAAGAATCAAAACAATTCCTAACTACCCAGTGTTACATATCAGAGCCATCTGACCAAAAGAAATGAAGACTCACTTCACAAAACACCTCCAGCATCCTACTCTGCAATGCCTCATAGAGCATTATAAAACAGCATAAGGGTGAGAAACATTATCATAATAAACAATGCATAAAATTATGTGTATCATAAAACACAATTACAATATACACACAATTCACATTTCTCACCACAACTTGCCACGATACATCACAATGTACACGTACATAATCAATCACATTCACCAATTCATGCTTCACAATTCATAGCATTTCACTTAAACATTTACAATTATGTTCAAGTCATCAAAACATCATATAAAGATGATAATGTAACTCATAGAAACCGACTCACGACTCTATGCAGATGCAAATGCGGTACCGACTCGTTTAGCAAGTTCAAATGAAGAACCAAAATGGAACCATCGCTCGTTACCAAAGTAACTCCCCGTCGGGCCTACGCTGTTCACCGATCACTCACACCCCACATGGGCACACGATGTTTCAGGATTGCTCACACCCCACATGGGCACACGATGTTTCAGGATTGCTCACACCCCACACGGGCACACAATCCGGTTGCTCACACCCCACAAGGGCACACAACTGTTCTGCAGATTCTCCACAGAATCAAAATAAACCATCGCTCACACCCCACAAGGGCACACGATCTTTTCTACAGATCCTCCTAGGGATCAAAGTAACTAAACCATCGCTCACACCCCACAAGGGCACACGAGGTTTCTGTAGATCCTACGCGGGATCAGACACACAAGAATGCAATCATGATGCTACCCACGCAACACGACTCAATACACTCATAAAATGCACACATGTTTACAAACATATTCAAGCATTCTTCACATCATACAAGTACATACAATTATGCACATTCACATCAATATCACCATGCAATTCCATTTAATTCGAACAATTGCACAAAATTTCCAAACGGCCACATACACATTCCACAATTCATAATCTAGGATTCACGCCATACGGCTACCCACAGCACAATATAACTCAGCATGATCGATGCCTCGAGCAAGAAAATAATCAAAGTTAAGTCGGAAACCCGACCTCGGATGGAAACATTGAAGAAAACACAACCTGACACGTTCGCTACCCTGTTCGCTTAGCGAGCTCCTAGCGAGTATTCGCTACTTGTTCGCCTAGCAAACAAGCTCGCGAAGGCAAACAAAAGCCTCTGACTTCGTTCGCAACCTCTCTCGCTCAGCGAACCTTCGCTACCAGCGAACACCACAACATGCATTATGTCCAAGTCTGGGACCATTTGCTACTTATTCGCTACTGCTCGCTTAGCGAACGTTTGTGACCAGCTCGCCTAGCGAACATGCTAGCGAGTGTCTGCGAACTCAGAATTTCTCCACTATTCAGAATTTCCCAACCTCTCCAAAACCGACTGATTCTCATCAAATCAGTTCCAATAGCCTTAGTCTATCATACCCTGAATATTCTACATTACTTACATCGGATTCTACCCGATAAAACATCCGTTCTACCGATTAAACTCATTATGCCCTAAAATGAAAAATGAGCAAAACTCTCCCCAATCCAAAACAAAACCAACAAGAACACACATAATCATACACATTGCAAGAATAATAAAGTTTCACACTCTTACCCGATCAATCAAAAGCTTAGAAGTGGATTCTTGATGATTCTAAGTTTTTATCCTCTTCCTCCTCTTTTCTCTTCTCTTCCTTTCTTTCTCTTATTTTTCTTTCCTTTTGGTTTCTATTCTCTCTATTCTTTCTCTTTTCCACTTATACTCTTTCTACTCTATTTCTCTCAAAATAACTACTAATCAAGGATTATCTAAAACACCCTCTAATTAATTCCCAAAACTCTCCAAATAATAAAATGCCACAACATACACACATAACATATTATCATATGATTCCACTATAAAATAACAATTAATTGAATAAATTAAAAGACTCAACAAAGTAATGGGAAATTCAGAATCGGGGTGTTACAACTCTCCCCCACTTTAGAAATTTTCGTCCTCGAAAATATTACCTGATCCAAACAACTCTGGATGCGACTCTCGCATCTTACTTTCCAATTCCCAAGTCATATCGCCTTCTGCAGCACCTCCCCATGCTACTTTCACAAGTGTGATATCCTTGCCTCTTAACTTCTTAATCTCATGGTCCAAAATTCTAATCGGTAAAGCTTCTACTGTAAGGTTATCTCTTACTTCAACCTCGTCCATAGGGATAACATGTGACGGATCCGGAACATACTTCCGAAGTTGCGAAACATGAAACACATCATACAAATTCGAAAGATTCGGAGGCAATGCCACACGATAAGCCACAACACCAACTCGTGCAATAATCTGATATGGACCGATGAAACGAGAAGTCAACTTCCTCGACTTCAAAGCACGACCCACACCCGTAACCGACGTAACTCTCAAAAACACATGGTCGCCCTCTTGAAATTCAAGATCCTTCCTTCTCTTATCATGATAACTTTTCTGTCTACTCTGAGAAGCTCTCATCTTTTCTCGAATCAACCTCACCTTCTCTGTCGTCTGCTGTACCAACTCCGGTCCAACCACCGACCTCTCACCAGTCTCATGCCAACACAAAGGTGTTCGACATTTTCGAACATGCAAAGCTTCAAATGGAGCCATATTGATACTCGAATGAAAACTATTATTAAAGGTGAATTCAATCAATGCTAAATAACTATCCCACGCACCACCTTGCTCTAGCACACAAGCTCGTAACAAATCCTCCAACGATTGAATTGTCCTTTCGGTTTGACCATCTGTTTGCGGATGATAAGCCGAACTCAATCTCAACTTCGAACCCAAAGCCTTTTGCAAACTTTCCCAAAACCTTGAAGTAAACCTTGGATCCCTATCTGATACAATGCCTTTGGGAACTCCATGCAACTTCACAATCACCCGAACATAGATCTCAGCTAACTTCTCCAAAGGATAACTAATATCAATCGGAGTAAAGTGAGCAGATTTAGTAAGTCTATCAACAATCACCCAAATTGCATTGTGACCTCTCTGCATATTCGGCAACCCCGTAATAAAATCCATCGAGATACCATCCCATTTCCACTCTGGTATATCTAACGGTTGCATTAATCCAATAGGTTTCTGATGCTCCACTTTAGACTTCTGACAAGTCAAACATGCATACACAAACTGAGCCACATCTCTCTTCAACCCAGACCACCAAAAGATCTTCTTCAAGTCTTGGTACATCTTATTTGCTCCCGGATGAATACTCAAATTACTATGGTGTCCTTCTTCTAATATCATCCTTTTCAACTCCGCATCATCCGGAATACAAATACGACCACGAAATCTCAAAACTCCAAAATCATCAACCTTGAAATATTCATTCTCTTTTATCATCAAGTCAACAAACTTCAAATCCAACTTTTGCCTCTTGCAAACGGTTGCAAGAAAATCATTCATGATATGAAGCATACCAAGTCTCACGCTCCTCGACGTCATATCACAAACCAAACTCAAATCTCTGAATTCTCCAATAATTCCCATTCCTTTACCATCATTGTGGACAGATGCAAAGACTTCTGACTTAAGGCATCGACCACCACATTTGCCTTACCCGGATGATAATTTAATCCAAAATCACAGTCCTTGAAAAGCTCTAGCCATCTTCTTTGCCTCATATTCAATTCCTTCTAATCGAATAAATACTTCAAACTCTTGTGGTCACTAAAAACTTCAAATCTTGCACCATACAGATAATGCCTCCAAATTTTTAACACAAATACCACGACCGCTAATTCCAAATCATGAGTAGGGTAATTCTTTTCGTGAACTCTTAGCTGCCTAGAAGCATAAGCCACAACCTTCCGATCTTGCATCAAAACACCACCCAAACTAGTCAAAGAAGCATCACAATATACCACAAAAGGTTATGTAGGATTCGACAAAATCAAGAACGGCGTTGTTGTCAATCTTCTCCTTAACTCCATAAAACTCTTCTCACAATCAACATCCCAAATAAAAGCCTTCCCTTTACAAGTTAACTGCTTTAACGGAAATGCAAACTTCGAAAACCCTTCAATAAACCTCCACTAATAACCTGCCAAGCCCAAGAAGCTTCGAATCTCCGTAACTGTTCTAGGAGTCTCCCATTGCATTACCGCATCAATCTTAGACGGATCAACACTAATACCATTACCTGAAATAACATGCCCAAGAAAGCTCACTTCTGACAACCAAAACTCACACTTCGACAATTTGGCATACAATTGCTTCTCCCTCAAAATCTGTAACGCAACTCTTAAATGTTCCTCATGCTCTTCTTGAGACTTAGAATAAGTCAAAATGTCGTCAATAAACACAACCACAAAACGATCCAACTGCTCATGAAAAATACGATTCATGTACTCCATAAACACACCTGGCGCATTAGAAACTCCGAATGGCATCACTAAATATTTGTAATGTCCATACCGTGTCCTAAAAGCCGTCTTTTGAACATCTCCTTCCTTCACACGAATCTGGTGATAACCTGATCTTAAATCAATCTTGATAAAAACTCGTGCTCCAACCAATTGGTCCATCAAATCATCAATTCTAGGAAGCGGATACTTATTCTTACTTGTCACTTTGTTCAACTGTCGATAATCAATACATAACCGCATACTTCCATCCTTTTTCTTTACTAACAACACCGGTTCACCCCAAGGAGAAACACTTGGTCTCACAAACATCTTTTCTAACAAATCATTCAACTGCTTCTTCAACTCTACCAATTCAGATGCTGACATATGATACGGTGCCATCAAAATCGGTCTAGTACCCAGAATTAGATCAATAGAAAATTCAACTTCCCTTTCCGGCGGTACATCTGTAACATCCTCCGAAAACACTTCTGGAAATTCACACACTACCGGAAACACATCAAGTTCAACCTTGTCCTCTACCGACAATGATGCAAATAAACCAAACAACTGAGCTTCGTCCGCTAAAAGTTTCTTCAACTCTTTAGTAGATAGAAAACTCTCACTTTCATCATCTTCTAAAGAAGGAAACCTTACCAACTTATGATAGCAATCTAAATGAACTCTATTAAATTGCAACCAATTCATACCCAAAATCACATCCAAACCTTCCAACGGCAAACACACCAAATCCATAAGAAAGTCTTTACCATACATGGTCAAGGGACAACTTACGCACACCAAAGAAGTAGTTACCGACCCTGAAGCAGGAGTCTCAATAACCATGCCACCACTCAAAGAAACCATGCGCAAACCCAAATGCTTAGCACATTCAAGAGAAATGAATGAATGAGTCGCTCCGGTATCAATAATAGCAACTAAAGGCATATTATTAATAAAACACGTACCTTTAATCAAGCGATCCGCATTAGTAGTGTCTGAACCGGCTAATGCAAATACTTTTCCACCCGACTGAGCTTGCTTTGGTTTGGTACACTTGGTGCTAATATGACCAACTTCTCCACAGTTAAAACACTTTACCACATTCCTCCTACACTCAGAAGTGGTATGTCCGAAACTTCCACAAGTAGCACACTTCTCCGTAGACTTCCCACACTCAAAAGATTTGTGACCCATCACGCCACACTTGTAACATTTGACTGCACCCGAACTTCCACCTCCCAATTTCCTATAAAAGTTTCCCCTATACTTGCCCTTATCAACAAGCGTCACATAAGGTCCATTCTTCACTTGTTGCTTGCCTTTCTTCTCACTCAAACTCTTGTAGTGAGTAGAACGAGCTCTACTATCCTCTTCAAAAATCCTACAACATTCGGTCAAGTCCGAAAATCTTCGTATCCTTTGATAACCCACCGCTTGCTTTATCTCCGGACGCAAGCCATTCTCATACTTAATGCACTTAGAGAACTCTACCGTAACAGCTGCATAATGAGGATGAAACTGAACTAGTTCCACAAACTTAGCCGTGTAATCTACCACAGACATGTTGCCATGCTTCAACTCAAGAAATTCCATTTCCTTTTTACCCTTCACACTCTCAGGATAGTACTTTCTCAAAAATTCAGTGCGGAACAAATCCCAAGTAATTTCTTCGTCATCTACCTCAAGAACTTGTCTCATACTGACCCACCAGTCATCAGCCTCTTCCCTCAACATATGAGTCCCAAGTCTCACCTTGTTTCCTTCAGCATAGTTCATAACTCTAAAGATTCTCTCAACCTCCTTCAACCAGATCTGAGCACCATCAGGATCAAACCTTCCTTTGAATACAGGCGGCTGATTCTTTCTAAACTCATCATTCGAATTCACATTCGGCGCACCTTGCACTGCTCTTTTCATAGCCTCCAATGCCGCAGCCATAGCAGTGTCATTACGACCAGCCATATTCTGAGGATTCCCAAAAATAACAACAAGGTCAAACAACCGTTTAACCAACACAACAAGAAGACAGACACAACTGACTCAACACTGGCTCTGATACCACTTAATGTAACACCCCCTTTCTATACCCCCAAATAATCAATTAAAATCATATAAGCAATTAATAAAAGTTTCATCAGAGTATAAATTAAAACATGGTATAAAAGAGGCGCATCACATTATCATCAAAACGAAACATAAATAATACCTGCTCATAAAGATATGTAACAAAAGGGGTGAATCTCAACTAAAAACAAAACATATCGCTTAAAACCCACATATCAATATTTAGAATAAAACGGAAACATCTAAACATTGAAATCATATCATTAACATAAGCATTCTATACATCATTCAGATTAATTCAATTCATCAGTTGAGTTTACAAAACATTCAGCAACAGATACATACACATATATTTCACAAAAGAATCAAAACAATTCCTAACTACCCAGTGTTACATATCAGAGCCATCTGACCAAAAGAAATGAAGACTCGCTTCACAAAAGACCTCCAGCATCCTACTCTGCATTGCCTCATAGAGCATTATAAAACAGCAGAAGGGTGAGAAAAATTATCATAACAAACAATGCATAAAATTATGTGTATCATAAAACACAATTACAATATACACGCAATTCACATTTCTCACCACAACTTGCCACGATACATCACAATGTACACGTACATAATCAATCACATTCACCAATTCATGCTTCACAATTCATAGCATTTCACTTAAACATTTATAATTATGTTCAATTCACCAAAACATCTTATAAAGATGATAATGCAACTCATAGAGACCGACTCACGACTCTATGCAGATGCAAATACAGTACCGACTCGTTCAGCAGGTTCAATTGAAGAACCAAAATGGAACCATCACTCGTTACCAAAGTAACTCCCCATTGGGCCTACGATGTTCACCCATTGCTCAAACCCCACATGGGCACACGATGTTTCAGGATTGCTCACACCCCACACGGGCACACAATCCGGTTGCTCACACCCCCACAAGGGCACACAACTGTTCTGCAGATTCTCCACGGAATCAAAATAAACCATCGCTCACACCCCACAAGGGCACACGAGGTTTCTGTAGATCCTACGCAGGATCAGACACACAAGAATGCAATCATGATGCTACCCACGCAACACGACTCAATACACTCATAAAATGCACACATGTTTACAAACATATTCAAGCATTCTTCACATCATAAAAGTACATACAATTATGCACATTCACATCAATATCACCATGCAATTCCATTTAATTCGAACAATTGCACAAAATTGCCAAACGGCCACATACACATTCCACAATTCACAATCTAGGATTCACGTCATACGGCTACCCACAGCACAATATAACTCAGCATGATCGATGCCTCGAGCAAGAAAATAATCAAAGTTAAGTCAGAAACCCGACCTCAAATGGAAACATTAAAGAAAACACAACCTGACACGTTCACTACCCTGTTCGCTTAGCGAGCTCCTAGCGAGTATTTGCTACTTGTTCGCCTAGCGATCAAGCTCGCGAAGGCAAACAGAAGCCTCTGACTTTGTTCGCTACCTCTCTCGCTCAGCGAACCCCTAGCGAACCTTCGCTACCCCCATTCGCAACCAGCGAACACCATAACATGCATTATGTGTTAGAACACAGATTGGTTCTTAATAATATCTCTATGTTTTGATGATAACTATTATGAAATTTTGTAGTTAAGAATTATGTACTCTAAAATTTGCTTAAGAATGTTTGCTGCAGATATTAAAGTAAATATCACTCCAGAAGCAAATCAGATCTGAACATAAGAAATATGCAAGGCTCTGAAGCGTCAGAAGCACCAATTAGAAGATTCTGAACGCTGCCATCAGAAGATCCAGAGTGTTGCCTCCAGAAGGATCTGAAGCAGAAGCTCCAGAAGAATCTGAAGCAAGCCAGAAGCATCTGAACCAATGAAGAATTCTGTATGAAAAGTTTTCAAGCATAGTTACTTCAGAAGACTCTGATAGTACTAACGCTGCCAGTACTGAGGATCTGACCCAAAACTCTGCTCTGAATGTATACACGCTAAAAACACACTTGTTGCAAAGACTCTGATTCAGCAAAACTCTGATGAGCATCAGAAGGCTCTGATCAAATTAGACTCTGATGATTCTTGCTGAAAATTGTTGAAGAAGAATTCAAAGATTATGTTCGTTGGAATTTCCAAACGACTCTTTCCTTATTTATGCTAGACACAAGAACACAGACAAAAAGGATTTCTCTGTGCTTTCTTCTTCTAGGAAAGGTCACTTGATGTGAAGACAAAAAGGCTCAGACCTTTTGGTACACTTTTCTCAACGTGAAAAACTCTTGGATCACTGTGCCTATAAAAGCAAGTCTCCACTCATCTTCTTCAGTTGACGAAACACTTGAAAAGAATTCATTATTAAAGCTCTCATACAACTTATATATTCTTGCTAGAATTAATTCTTTGTTCTTAATCTTAAGTGAAAAATCACAGTTGTGATAAAGCTTTATTAGAAGCATTTTAACACTTGTAGTTATTATTACATTTGATTGTAAGAAAACCTTAAGAAGATCCAGTTAGGATCAGTAGTTCTTGAGAAGACTTTGAACAGTTTTTCTTAGTGCTTACTATTGTAATCAGTTGATTAAATAGTGGATTAAGTCCTTGTTTGAGAAAGGCAAATCACTCTAGAAAGGGTGGACTGGAGTAGTTGAGTTCAACGAACCAGGATAAAAATACTTGAGTTTTTACTTCTAAGTTTTTATCTTCATACTTATTCAACCCCCCTTCTAAGTATTTGCTCACCTATTTTCTCACCTATTATGTCCAAGTTTGGGACCATTCACTACCTATTTGCTACTGCTCGCTTTGCGAACGTTCGCGATCAGCTCGCCTAGCGAACATGCTAGCGAGTGTCTGCGAACTCAGAATTTCTCCACTGTTCAGAATTTCCCAACCTCTCCAAAACCGACCGATTCTCATCAAATCAGTTCCAATAGCCTTAGTCTATCATACCCTGAATATTCTACATTACTTACATCGGATTCTACCCGATAAAACATCCGTTCTACCGATTAAACTCATTATGCCCTAAAATGAAAAATGAGCAAAACTCTCCCCAATCCAAAACAAAACCAACAAGAACACACATAATCATACACATTGCAAGAATAATAAAGTTTCACACTCTTACCCGATCAATCGAAAGCTTAGAAGTGGATTCTTGATGATTCTAAGTTTTTATCCTCTTCCTCCTCTTTTCTCTTCTCTTCCTTTCTTTCTCTTATTTTTCTTTCCTTTTGGTTTCTATTCTCTCTATTCTTTCTCTTTTCCACTTATACTCTTTCTACTCTATTTCTCTCAAAATAACTACTAATCAAGGATTATCTAAAACACCCTCTAATTAATTCCCAAAACTCTCTAAATAATAAAATGCCACAACTTACACACATAACATATTATCACATAATTCCACAATAAAATAACAATTAACTGAATAAATTAAAAGACTCAACAAAGTAATGGGAATTCAGAATCGGGGCGTTACAATTTGCATGAATGTTATTACAAACACTATTGTTTGAAGAAATCATATTTAACTCGCAAACAATTTTTTGAAGTTGTTATGTTAACAATTCAAGTGAAGATTGTGAAGATTCTGTTGCATTTGCACTAGGGAAAGATTTAGATACAGTGCTTCGCAACCCAAGTTGTCGCTTTTGTGATTGATTTGCCTTGTTTCTTTTATTTTCTATGTTGTTGGAACCCCATCTACCATTTTTAATCCAACACCGATCCTCTGTGTGTCCATCCTTATTGTAGAAATTGTAGTGAAACTTTAAAGTTGACAGTTGTTAATTGTGTAACCCTCTCTATTGCAGTGCTCACAATGCTTATTTTTTAAAAATATTGTCGGAATATTTGTTTGAATGAATGTGGGTTGCATCAATGATGGAGTAATTCTCTGTTGTTTTTAAGGTCATTTGAGATTGTGCCCCTTATTGGATGACTAGAGAGTAGGCTTTTCGTACATTGGGTAATGGTGACATCATGAGGATTTTGCTATGTTGTAAGAATCATTAAGGCCCGTAAGAAACTACATCAAGATATCTTCTTCCCTTTAATCATCATATGCCTTCATTTGCTTGCAAGTAGAAGAGTGTGATATAACTCTAGTTCATCCTAAAGGCCTTTGATTTTTGTAAAATAGATTAAGGCTGACATGGTGCCTTGGGATAAAGATGCCATTGAATTTTGAATATAATATCATGTTAAATTGATCAATTAAATCATTCCAAACCTGATGTGAAGTCTTGGCGTGAATGACTCCTTTGGCCAAATCCAGTTTTATAGAATGTGTGAGCCGTGATAAAATCATGTTGCTGCATCGATTCCATGGATCATATTCTACATGTTGGTTTACTTTTGATGGTACTTTGAGGGATCCATCGATAAAGCCCACTTTGTTTTTGGCTGTGAAAGCATGGACCATCGATCTGCTCCATGATGGGTAATTAGTGTCATTCAATTTTTTTGAACTAATAAGTGACCTAGATGATATGAAGGGTGAATGTAATATCGACTTAAAGAATCCATATCAAAGTTGCTGTTGTTATTTGATTTTTTATTTTTGATGTTTAATTATTTGGGTTGTGAACCTTTTAGTGTTTCAGTTTCTAGATCGTGCTCTGATGTCATCTTAAGACAGTAGTATGAAAATGAAATACAGAATGTTAGAATGATAAGACAATTTGGAATAGAATTTTGTATATTATTGTTTTAATTATATAGTCTGTTAACCTTAAGGCTTGACAGTCGTGATCTTAAATCAATGATAAATTAATATACAATCAAACTAAAATGGAAAAGTAATTATATACACATTAAATTAACAATTATGCAGGAGATATTTCCTAATAAAAAGGTGGGTAAAAATCCACTCCATATCTCAAAAGAAATTGCGAGCTCTATTAAATGGAGAGGATTCCAACTCCAATGAATGGTATACCACAAACTTTAAGAAACAAATTTGTTGTATTGATTTCAGTGTTAAAGTCTACTCCTTCGAGTCACTATTATAAGCAAAAATATAACCTTAAATCTTGGTCACTATTATAGGCCAAAGTTATTAACTTTTAAAGTAATTAATACTTGTATTACTATTATACCCTTGGTTTATTTCAAAAGCATTATATGATAATAGTTGATTCATCACATATAACTAAGGATATTATAATATACTTTACTTTGATTGTACATGAAATCAAGAAAATTAATTGTTAATTTTCTTAATCAATGTCAGAGCAATTATATTTTCTTATAATTATGATCGGAAGAAGTACATGGTATGTTTAAATATTGATGACTTTGTTCAATCAAACAATAATGGAAATGTTATACCTTTCTCAAAATGTAAACCCTAAATTATGTAGATTTTGAAAAATAAATATGCTAGGAAAAATGAAGATCGATGAATTATTATTCATGTATATTCAGCTATATAAAATAATGGTTAACTAAGTCTAATCCATACATCAAAGTTATGGTGCATCCAAAAAAATATAACTTACTTTATTTATTAAACTCATATTGTAGAAACCATATTTAAATTTAGGATAATGCTAACATGTTAGGACACGTGTTAAAGAATCTATAAATATAAAGTTTATATTGAAAAAAAATTAATTATAAATTATTAGTAAAATAATACACAATTTTTCATGTTAGGACATATGTTAAAGAACTTACAAATGAAAAGTATGTATTAAAAAAAAATAAAAAAATAATTATAAATTAGGTTTAACCGCAATTTTAGTCCTCCTATTATGTTTCCTTTTAATGTTTTAGTATCCCTTTAAAAAAAATAGCTATTTGGTCTCTCTATCATATTTTGTGTTTTTTTGGTGGTCCTCTTTCACTTGGCAGCCAAAATTGTGACATGACACATTGAAATTGGTCTTGCAGACAAATAATCTTGCCACGTTATTAAATTCATACTATTAAAATATTTTTGATCATTAGTTTGATTTTAAATTAATATAAGTAATAATTTATATTATTAGTATTATAAAGTCCCAGGTATCATCGTGTTCACCCTTTTCATATTAAACAAACCGTAAAATCTCATGTATCATCGTGTTCCTCTTCTTTTCTTATTAGCATTTTGTTTCCACATGATTAACGCAAGTAGCGATGTCTCAATGCTAGAGATCAAGCAATCACTCCCTTGGTCATTCATTTTGAAACAAATGCATATGTGAACTCAAATTTCTATTGGTGATATCATGGACTGATTTTAACCCAGGTCGTCATTTTTTGGGGTGTGGGATGTATAAGGTACTCTTCCTCCTTGATTTTATGAAAATATGGGTTTTTCAATGTTTTAAAAATTCCTTCATCTCTATTCTTTAATTCCAATTGCAGGGGTATAAAAGGTACAATCACTTTATCTGGTATGATGAAGAAATGTATTTAAGAGCCAAGAATCTTATCACTTCACTGCAACAAAAATTGGATCAAGAAAAGAAAAAAGTGAATCAAGCCAAAATCAAAGTGGAAGAAATGATGATGAAGTTGAAGTTTATGAACATTATGATGAAATTTAAAGTGTTTGTTACATTTGTATTGTTAATTAGACTAGTTTTATCAAATGTAATGAAGTAGTTAGCTTTGGTTTAGTTGAATGTAATGTGATATTTTGTAACTTATGTTAACTTTGAATGAAAATATGGGTTTTTATTTGAATTTTATTTGTGATAGACTTTAGTAGAAATTTATTATTTGACAGAGTTTAGTTTATGAATAATCATTGCATAAATAACAAAAACATTACACAAAATTGTTGTAGTTTATTTTTGACAAAGTTTAGTTGAAGTTTTTTATTTGAGAAAGTTTGGTTTATGAATACCAGAATACAAAGTTTAGTTCATGACAACAACTTGTTCATGACAGAAAACATACATTACAGAAACATTGCAGAAAATACCAAATTATCATAAACATCTTGTTCATTGACATTGCATAAAATATCAAAAACATCTTGTTCACACAACTTGTTTTTAAACATAGCAAAATATAAACTTGTTCTTAAACATAGCAAAATATAAACTTGTTCATGACAGAAAACGGACATTACATAGCACACATTACAAAATAACACCGTGATCATCCTAAAACTATTCTTGAGTTGGCTATGTAGGAGGTGGTCCCTGTGACGAACTTCCTATTTTTGTTACAGTGGTTAGCTTTGCCTTTTTGGCTTTAGTCTTTGTATTGGTTGTCTTTGCCTTCTTGGCCTTGTTTCCACCCTTAGGTATGCCTCTATCTGCAACTTTCTTTCCCTTACAACTCCTCATGTTGTGACCAAGTGCTCTACACTTATGGCATGTAATTGTGTCAAAACTTCTAGGAAGTACAAGTGAGTTTCTAGGCGGCTCATCATTTGTCTTGTTCCTCAATTTTTTAGGACATCCAATTGCCCTTCTCATTAAAGGTGAATTGACTGCTAATTACCCATCTACAAACCATAATTGTGTGCCATTAATTGGTTTGTCTCTATGCTATAAGATTGCTCAGTTAAATTATTCACACATATTATTTACTTATAGATCACACTTAGAATAGGTCTTGAAGTCTGATTTATAATGAGACCACACACTATTGATATAATATTAAGGTTTTAGTAAAAGGAAGAAAAACAACATATCAAAACATCCACTAACTTAGGTTTCTTAAAAGGAAACAAAAAATCACATATCTGGCACAAAATTTTACTTCTTTGTTCGTTTTCCATAGTTTTGGTGGGTTACTCATCGCAATCGGTACAACACGTACAAGGAATTTTAGGGGTTCAATTTAGAATTTGGAGGATACGTTGGAAGATACGAAGAACACAAACAAGGTAAATTTTAGAAAGATGAAGAGAAGTTATGAAGTAAAATTTTAAGTTTTTAGGGTTTTTGGGTTTGAAAGATACGTTAGAGATGGAATATGAAGAGACGTAAGATGATTCTATTTTTATAATTTCAGTTTTCAATTTACAATAATAATATAAATTATAATTTAATCACTAAAATCAGATTAATGATAAAAAAAAACATTTTAATTATATGAATTTAATGGCGTAATTATTTAGTAAAGTCAATTTCAATGTGTCATGTCACAGTTTTGACTATCAAGTGAAAGGGGACCACAAGAAAAAACACGGAAAATGATATATAGTGACTAAATAGCTAGTTTTTTTTAAAAGGGTACTAAAAAGTTAGAAAAACCATGATAGAAGACTAAAAGTGAAGTTAAACATATACATTATTAATAAAAACACTGTAAAATTTTCCAGAAAAACATATTTACATTTAATTCTTAACATGTGTTCTTATGGCACATGTTATTACCTTTAAGATTATATTATCATATTTACAACTTGAACTATATTTAAATCGAAATTGTTGTTTTTGCGAGTGTTTTCACAAAAAAATTGAACCAACACATCTTATGTTAAACTTATTTTAAAAACAAATTAAATATATTATAACAAGTTCAACAATTTCTCATATCATAGACATATTCATAACTAATTTTATAAAAAAGATAAAATTTAAAACACATTTGTGTTAGATTGTCTAATTTTTTTATAAAAAAATTAAAGACGTGTTAGATTGTCCAATTTTTTTTATTACACTTCATATATTTTTATCAAATTTTATGAATTTTTAAAACTATCCATTTGTGTCATTCATATAGTAAAATATTCTATATGTTTTTTCAAATAAATAATATCTGAGCAAATTTTTATACAAATGTTTGAAAATTCTGGCCGATGAAACCGTCACAATTTAGTTTGTCTGGATTAAATTTTCCGAACAAACCCCTACACAAATTTTAAACATTGTAGTAATTTTAATCGTCATAATTTACTTTGTCTGAACTATGAATATTTAAGAAGCTCAATTTTTAAAAACTGCATAAGTGTTTGTTTGAATAATAGAATCCAGATAAAGTAAATTGTGACGATTTTAACTACTATAATTATTAAAAAACGGCCTAAGATGTGCAGGTAATATTATTCAAATAAATAATATGGTGTGTGTCCAAACATTAAAAGTTCATAGGGTTAAAAATATATATATGGTATAATGAACCATTCCCAAATTAAAATAATATTCTTTTGCTTTGGGTCTAAAAAACTAGAGATTTTTACGTGCCACCCAATAGTTAAACCTGACATCCCCAATTTTCTATAATATTTAAAATATTCTTGTTAAAATTTAGGAAAAAAAAATTGTTCCAAAAAAAAATTTAGCAAGAAAAGAAACGCATGAAAATTTTGTAGTGCAATTGAAAATTTTGCTATAAATAAAAAAATCCGACGATCGTGTATTTTAAAAATTAGATATTTATTTTTACCAATTTTCTTAAAAACCGATGGCTGAAAAAGATATCAATTTTTTTAAAAAAATATGGTAGTTTATATCGATCATGCTTATAAAAAATGAAGTTACCACTCAAAAATCTGATATATTTTATAATTTTTTATATTTTTAAAAATTTTAATAGCTCATTTTGGTTAGGAAAAAAATAAAATTAACACTATCAATTTTTTTTTGTAAAATTTGGTAGTATGTCTGATATTTTCAGTAAAAAGTCAGAGATATTTTAAAAAATTCGGTAAAAATTCATATATTATTGAAAAATCTGATCTTATATTTGAAAAATTCGATAAAAATTCATATGTTATTTGAAAAGTCCGGTAAAAACTCTTAGATTTTTGAAAATTCGATAGTATATTTCAAAATTTGATAAAAATTAGATTTTTGAAAATTCTAGTAGTATATTTAAAGTATACGATTAAAACTCATATTTTTTAAAATCCCGGTAACATATTTGAAATATCAGGTAAATACTCGCATTTAAAAATAAAAAAACCAGTAGTATATTTGAAAAATCCAATAAAAACTCATATATATTTGAAAAATCTGATAGTATATTTTAAAAATCGGATAAAAACTTAGATTTTTGAAAAATCAGGTAAAAACTCATATTTTTGAAAATTTTGGTAGTATATTATAAAATTCTAGTAAAAACTCTTATATTTTTAAAAATTTTAGTACTATATTTGAAAAATCCGTTAAACTCACATACATTTGAAAAATCATGTAAAAGCACATAATTTTTTTGATTAATCCGGTAAAAATTCATAGATTGTGAAAAATCTGATAAACTCTTTGATTGTTTAAAAAATTATGTAAAAACTCATAGTTTTTTTGAAAATTCCTGTTAAAACTTGTAAAAACTCTATGGGGTATATTTAGTGGTGCATCTCCGAAAGCTCTATTCAATGCATTTTAAACTATTTAAGCAATATTATTTCGGATATGCATCTCTGAAATCTTAGCTGCATATATCTTGGGCGAAATATTGTTCTAAGTTTGTATTTTTATTATTAAAAGTCATTTTAATCCAACTAACAATGTCATAATTTGACTCAAACATTAATAAACACGAACATCCATAAAGCAAGATAATGCATTAATTAAAAAAAAATCCCATAATATTACAAACATTATTCTCAAAGTTCTGAAAATAAAACTAAAACATCCCAAAATACAAAAATAAAGCATAACCTATTGCATATGGCTAATCCTAACCCTTAGCTCCTCCTCTGTCGCCGGTAAACCCAAGGTATTCTGTGACTCGGTAAGAATGGTGCGTGCGAGGGAAACTCCATCATCGCCACCTCTCTCAAACAGCCCAGACTTTATACCCTCATACGTAATCCAAATAATATTTTGACAGATCGGCAAAACATCAATGGCATGGTCATCCCTAGCCTACTATTCTACAGGATCTCCTCATGAGCAAGCCTAAGTGGATGTCTAGGAGTGTCTGGTGTCATGATAGCGTGTGATATACTATAAAATAAATTCATGTAATCGTCCATATAAGACCACTGAGATGTGGCTGACATACTCCGATACTCCTCTAGAACTAGATAACTCTCGTAATCCACCAGTATGTCATCAAGATGTCTGGGGGCGGTGTTGTTATGAGAAAACTCGAAGGGGTATCTCAGAATGATCTGCACATATTCAAAGTCCAAACTGACGCAAGCATCGCTCCGACAGATACCCGCACATCATATTCCTCCAACATGCCAACCATCAGGAGTAAAATGAAATGAGGTCAAAGGAAACAATGTCCTAATGAGTCGTGTATGGTGTCCATTAGATGTCATCTTGTTGAGTCCGGTCAATATACACACGAAACGACCATACAAAATCTTTCCCTCTGATCAGGCAATACATGCAAGCACGTGGCCAATCCTCAGTATGGTCTACCACATGATCAAACCCGTGTATACGGTGAAAGTGGGATAGGATCTATCCCTGAAAATGAATAAGAAAAATATTAGTAACAAGTGTAAAAAAATTGCTATTAAAGTTAATAGTGGCTATGGAGATTACCTCCAAAAGGGTGTAGGAGCCCATCATTTTCCTTGTCGTCCAAAGAGAAACTCCACTCAACTTGGAGTATAGGTATACCAAACAGACATCCCCCTAGTTCCACACATGAATGTTTGACAAGTCGATGAAGTACTTAAGAAATGTCACATCGACGTAGATTGCACTTTTGTCCACAAACATAGACGTGCCAACCAAGAATAAGAGGAAACACCTCAAAGCACAATCCCGGTGGTAAGTAATTTGTAGATCATCGTCGTCGCCATCTTCGGCCAACTCTAACTTTTCTTCATAAAGCTTATTC